>CM039728.1:8412586-9012586 GCA_022539455.1 Dendrobium nobile | reverse complement strand
GTGAGGCTCGCCTTGAGGCCCGCCTTTGCGCAATTCCAGTAAAAAATGCCTCAATGCTTACGCCTCAAGTTTTTTTTATGAGGCTTGCGCCTCAACTTGGTTGAGGCCCGCCTCACCTCACTGGCATGAGGCGTAAATATATATTAAAACTTACATAAATCTTGAAGTAAATGCCCGACATTGGACTCTATAGGAGAGGAGGAAGGGGAGAGAGCAATTTATCATAATGATGATTCAAATGAAGAACCCCTTAGTGATGACAGTGCTGATGACTTATGAGTTCTTATGTGATATGTCATTGCTATTTATTTTTGGAAATTTGAATTATATGTTAATGAAAAGAATATTGGGATTTGGGAAAGATAGAATTTTGAGTTGAATTATATTTCATGTTGTCTTATTATTGAAATATTTTGATTTCACTGCATATCTTATGCTTTTTTATATTTTATATTATTCACTCATTAGTATATAAAAAATTTATCTTTTTATGTTTACGCAATCTTTTGATTTTGAGGCTTACGCCTCAAAACACCTTGAGGCTTACACCTCGCCTCACGAATGAAAAATGCCTCAATACCCGAATACGCAATTTTAAACATTGTGTGGGTGACACTCATTCTTAGCAACGGACAAGTTTTGAGGGGTGTAAATTAAGAGTTTATGTGAGAATGAGGAGGGAGAGAAATAATTTTATAAAGGAACTTAATTATGAAAGATCTAGCGCACATAGAATCAGATTAGCAGTAATTGACTTGCGCCTCTGGGCCATATGATGAAATGAGTATGTTGTAGTTATACTTGTGTAGTTGCGTGTGTTTTGTAATTTTTTTCTTATTGTTCTCATTATTCTTTATTAGGTTTTTGCATGTACGAAGAGGTTCCTAAGCACTAGATTTTGTACTATACGATTGGTATCAAACTATACAATACATGTAGAATTATATAATTTAGCATGATCAATTGTCTATCAAAATTTAGTGTTTGAAGTATAAGATATAATGCACAAACACTAGTATATTATGATTATAATCTAATGTCTAGGATAAGCTAGTTATAACTTACAGTAACTTGGCCATATTTAAAAGTTCTCATAAATCTCATTCCTTTATTATAAGCAAGTGTAGCCATCCAATTATGCTAAATACATGAAGTTGTACAACATAGTGTAAACTGTGTAATGCCTTTCCGCCACAAATCAAAATTTGAATTTCATGAAAATTATAAGAGAATCCGCCTAATTTTGCATAAAAAATCATTAAGTTTTTGCACTTAAATAGGTGAACTAGGTTGAGAGTGTTATTGTGGGTCTTAACCTTATTAGGTATTTAATAGATTATTAGGAGCCTTTCTCATCCATAAATACTCGTATTGTGTATTAGAGCAGGAGACAATCAAAATATAGATGCAAGGGCCTTAGCTTATTGTGTTATTGTTGGTCTTAGAATCAAAATATAGAAATAAATAAATAGGCAGATTTGGTAAAAGTGTTATTGTGGGTCATAAACTTATTAGATGTTTAATAAATCATTAGGTGCCTTTCTAATACATAAAAACTCATAGAGTATTATGGCAAGAGGTAGTCAACATGTAGAAAACAAGGGCCTTACTTTAGGCCACACATTAAAATTTGAATTTCATAAAAATTATAAGAGAATCCGCCTAAGTTTGCATAAAAGATGATTAAACTTCTGCACTTGCATATATGAACTGACACAAATCAATAATTGGTAGTTAGGTTAAGAGTGTTATTATGGGTCTTAGACTTGTTAGGTGCTTAATAGGTTATTAGGAGCCTTTCTCGTCTTAAATACTCGTGTTATGTATAAAGGCATTTCAATTTGAAATTATTATTAAATCTCCATTTGTATCCTATATGTTTAATACCTTGCAGCAAATCTACTAACACAGAAGTTTGACTTATCATGATAAAATACCATCCAGAGAAGACATAGCTTTAGACATAGCAACCTCAAAAATCTCTCCTTTTGAATTCTATACTCTTTTCCAGGTTATATTTTTGAATTTTTAATGAATAGTTGATTCATAGGATCAGATGAACTAGTTAAACTCCCTCCACATTTTAGAAAATAGCTTCCCCATATTATGTGGTGCTCCAAAACTTATTAGTATGGAATTAATGATCCCTGTCAATGTTCTGCACCTTTGCTCTCTGCTAATCCTATTGATTTAGGCAAATAAGCTGCTATGATTGCATGTGCTGTACTACTGAGTTCACAATATATACTAAGAAACCATAAATCTTATTTTCATCTATTTGATCTAAGATCTTAAATTTCCTATTCAATATATGCTTATTCTCAGCTTTCTATTTCATGAATTAAAATTAAGTTTTTTTTCTCGAAGTAAATACCCGTAAGTGTATCAAGAAAAATCATTAATAAAGGCCATGTAATATCTTTCATAACTTCTAGAGTGTATCATGGATAATAATTCTAATTTTCTACTAATCATAGATTTGTATGACTTTTGTGTAGTTTTTGCTTTTGCACGTATAGTAGATTTCATTTAGAATCACTATAGTTCATGAATCATAAACTGAAAATCTATAAATAGGGATTGGATTTTTCTTTCACTCACACCTCAAAAGTTTCTCAATCTTCTCGTGTAAGCTTTGCTTCACCCTCTAATAGCTCTCTTCTAATTTTCTTCTATAATGCCAAATAAGAGATTGCATAGTAGGATCTTCATCTTGGGCACAAAAGGGATGAAAAATTGATGAAAATTTTCATTTAGAAGAAGATGAAGCAGCCTATATATGATACAAGGAACCTTCGATCACCAATTCAAGGTTGTAGTGTAAGAAAATTCATTGTACGAAATCTATGATCTTTTTTTACGTACTACTCTCAAATTTCTCGTATCTCTTGCATTTCCATTCCATTCTAAGATGCTATACAAATTCTTCGCAAACCTATGAATAAATTTTCATAGGATTTCAATGCAATTAGTTTGTAGGAGATAAGTTGCGATATTTGATTAGGATTTACATGAATATTTGTATATATTACATATCGGTTTCACATTGTATGTCATCACCACAAGTCTCAATTACAAAAGGACAACTATATACATGAACCTTAGGTACATTCCTCGCCATCATTAGCCTTTAATGAGCAATCTTGTGTTGAATGCTTCTGTAATCCACTCCTCACTATAGTATCAACTATTGCATGATTGGCATACAATTCAATGTAGCTATCCTTTTGATCTGGTACATAGAAAACCTTACATCCATTAGAAACCCTTAATCTCATAGAAAGAAAAACTTAACACTTGGCCATATCATTACGTACATCCTATAAACTAAGTACAATCTTGTCTTTCCTCAACTACCTGATTATCTACTCTCACCCTTTACCAATCATTCTTTCCATATCATATACAATGAGAGGCCCGGGCCAACTCAAGGAGGAGGAAATGAGGAAGAGGAAGAAACATAACCCACTACTCATATTCATTAATGCATGAAATTATCCCTAGGATGAGTGGATTGCATATTTTGCTTAGTTGAAATTAAAAGGTGATGAGCATACTTAGCAAGTGAACATTTGATTGGAGCAGATGTATTACTAGCATGATGATGACTAAGCCTGATTTCAGGATCACCTCTCATTTTACCTAGCTACTTCCATCCATCTACCACCACTTGCAAACCAAGGACCGTCCGACTTCTGATGTTGTTTTTTGTGTTTTTAATTCTTTTATTTCTTAGTAGTTCGTTTACTCAACTTTTTGTGATGTCAAAAGGAGAAATAATGAGTATTTGATTATTTGTTTATACCAATATTTGTATTAGCATTTATATTTATATCACCATTTGACATATTTATAATTGTGGACATATTTGGACTTGTGTTTAGTGTTTATTTTAGGAAATTTTTTTAAACTAAGCACAATTAATACTTATATTAAGCATTTAAGCATGTTTTAAAAAAATAAAATTAGGCAAAGTTGTCCATTTAAATGACGACTTATGCTGACTAGGTACAGCTGATTCAGCTAGCCGTTACACGTAGAGAAAATTAGGTTTAACATAAGTCGACTTACATCATGAATATTAAAAAAAAATGTAAGAAATCACTATTGGTAGTATTGGATACTAAAGTAGCAGTGATAGGTATGATTGCAGACATGTGACTTGAGTTTTAAAGATGTATTGTTTCATCAGTAAGTCTTGTCAGCGTCATCTTAATTATTTTTTCATTATATTTATAACTTTTCTGTCATTTTTTATAATTTTTTTTAATAAAAAGTTGAGCTCTCTTACTATGTAATGTTTTATTTCAGTATAAATATGTAGTGCAAGGCTCCCCCCAACTTTAAGATAGTTTGAAATATTTCTGGAACTTATTATACAACACTTCACAATGTATTCACCGATTATAGATTTGATTCGGACAAATCCCACTAAGCAAATGATTCAAGAGGATAGCATTTGTTTGAACAAGAGTTTGGAGCTTCCAACTATTGAAATCCTTGAAGCAAAGGCCAAAGCTAAGGAATAGTTTTGATGTTGTATGTATTTCTAGAGCAAAGATGAAGATTGCATATTGTGGCATGTGCATGATGAGGTTATGAAAATTAAGTTGTACAGGGTGGACGATGATCTTAGAGATGTGGGATGGAGATATTTGCAATAAAAGTTTGAGGAGAATAGTCGGCATTGGGTTCTGTTGCACTTCCTCAAGGGCTAGATTTGTAAGATCGGATGCGACAATAAAGGTTGTGTTGAGGAGATCGTTCAAAGATCAATGATCGATGTAGATCACTGTATTCTTTATCACACGTGACGTCATAAAAAGGATCAATTCCTATTAGAGTTCTATAAGAAGCTAATGAGAGTTGTGTCTGGAGATAAGGAGTTTTTGAATGCAGCAGATTGGTAGTATATTCAGCAGGAGTTTGAGTACAATTTCAAATGTTGTCCTACTTAGACACAACTCCAAGCTCACCTGTATATGATAATATGAAATGTCTAACTGAATGTATTTGTTATGATATTTTTTCAAGTCTTTAGGTTTGTTTTATCTACTACTGTTAAACCCATTTATTATTGTTATTACTATTTGTATGGTATTGTCACTAAGTTCATTTTATGTTGCATTGGCTTTAAAGTAAGATTTTCTCAATAAAAATTAAAATAAAATGTCCACTGCATAACATAAGCATAATGAAATACATAATCTATGATAGTGGAACATCATAAAGAGTAACCTCATCAAAAGCGAACATGAAGAGCTTACATCATCAAAAGCCAACATCATATATAGTACAAACATAAGCTCAGTTAATGTCAGCTATGTGGCCTCTGGGGCAATGCATGACTGCCGGTAGTGTAATGCTGTAGTGGTCGGAGAGGCCTTTCACGTAACACATGTTGTTCTTCCATAACAATGTCAGGCTGAGGCACGTTAGGTATCTGAATGGTGCTTGGTACAAAATCTGGGCTAAGATATGCATGAAGATCCCTGACATCTGGTAATTAAGGATATCCTTTGAGGGCCCCTGATCAGGATATGAAGACGGGCCAGCAAATCCACTGTAAAACTGAGGAGCATCCTGGCTCATCCTGAGTGGTGTATCATATCCAAAGTATCTTTGATCCCCAATATGCATCTGCTAGCGCAAGCTACGAAAAAGCTCTGCTACCGTGTTTATGTCCTGCTGCTTATGCGTATCCTCAATGCCATTGAAGTTATGTTGTAAAGCACGCTCAGTACTAAGGAAGAAGTCCCTCTACAATAACAACATAACTTATTCAATAATTTTGCAATTAAGGATCTAGGAACTTGATGCTAGGTTTCATATTTACGTACCGGAAGGCGCTCTGAGGGAGCTTTAGGGTATGACGTGGTCGAATGTTCAACGAATGTTCAACAGATGCCTTCAACTTGTACAGTGTAGCCCATGACTTGTACCACTGTAGGTACTGATGCACAACATAGTCACTGCCCTAACCGAGATGCTCCCCGATAACTATGTTTTATGCTCTGCTCTCCCATATGGAAATGTGGGTATGGTGGTACAACATCCAGTCTATGTCTGGCTCCCACGAACATCTACACTTTTAAAGCTGGGCTCCATATGTAGGACATCACTAATATGACATAACTTGAACTATTGTAGAACTCGATCAGGCAAATGTCACTCCACCCTCTTCCAACTAATCATAGGCACTCGTGCAATCCATATATCTTCACCTGCCAGATATATGTGTGCAACCTGAGCATGAATATCCTGTGTACGGCTCCCAAATTACCTGTGCATTCAAAATTTACTTTGTTTGCTGAAAATAATGAAGCAAATAATGTTGTATTAAAATTCAAACAATATCTGGTGATCAAGTAGACCATCCAGCGTATTCCTATAGCTATTAATGTTACCCATAGGCAATTCTTAGAGCTGATCCTCATTCCACATATTCCAAATAAATGTTAGATGATTGAAAAAAATATGCATGTCATATTTGAAACAAAAAATACTTAACTTCATACATGCACCCAACACTCATACCATCAAGCTTTACTGGAAAGAGCACATGTAGTGCTAGTCGACTAGCATGTAGGTTCTCCCAAGCCCAAATCTGTAACTAGTGTGTGCATCCGGCTATGTTGGCCCTACTAGGTCTTGTTGCTTCACTCAACTTCCTGTACAAGTGAGCCAAGATAGCTCCCCCAAGAGAGTATGTACTAAATACCACAAAATCCTCCATAATAATCAAGTACTATAAATATATCTCTAAACTTGGTGTATCCGATGGTAGCCCATGATAAACAATATGTACGCTCTAACATGCCTAAAAAAATCTCTCTTCAAAGTAAGTATGAATTATGCCAAAACATCCAATGTAACCACCTGAGCGGGATGCAGGTCTGCGCCTTTTCCTGACCCATAAAAATCTGGACGTGATGCGATGATGAAAAGGGTCACGGTAGATTACATCGGGCTTTGGATGGCTCCCTAATAGGTCATTGAAGCAATCAGGCCAACTCAACCATCATCTCCGTGGTCCAACTACTGTGTGACTCACCAAAGTTAGACTATCTATATGCACACCCATTATCATAGCCACATCCTGTAAAGTGATGGTCATCTCGCCAACTGTAAGGTGAAAATTGTTTGTCTGCGGTGACCATCTCTCTACTAAAGCTGTCAATAGATGATGGTTCATCCTTAAGTATCTCATTTGGCTAACACAATCTAAGCCAATCATTCTTAATGCATCCACAAACCTTGGAAAGTTGACCGGCCAGTCGTGGACCATCAGAAGATGTGATGCAACTTCTAGAATTGTTCCCTACAAAGAGACCAGTTTAGTAGCAGTTAATTATAATGCTTATTTTTAGGATAATCTCTTAGAGCATAACAAAAGGTATGTACTCCATCATGATGTGCAACCCTACGTGTATCATGCAAAGAAGTAATGCTCGGGTGAAGTTGAGCTGGGGGTGCTGCATTGATAGTAGCCTCAACTGATGGCTCGCCGGTGGACCGTTTCTTCTTACACTGGCGTTCTTCGGATGCCATTCAACCTGTCAAATTTAGGAGATCAACGAATTAGCATTTAGCAACGACAGTCAATAATATTGCATTACGTTAAATTGACATTAATAATGAAAGCAGTTCTAAAAATTATTGACACCAAAATTAAATGAATTTTGACAAGCATTTAAGGATACATGTAAATCCACATCATGAAAATCACTATCAAAGTTAGGTACGTTATTCAGCATACATGATCATTAAAACTTAGATTGCTATGTGTTCAACCTCTTCCAGCTAAAACACAACATCATAACACATGATATATGATAGCACTAGTTCCATTAACAACAAGCATCTACTAGCAACTGGTAACATGAACGACACATGAAATTGTACTCCACGAACTCTAAATCATTACACAAACTCTAACACGTAAACACTCATTATATTTTCTAATTGTGCTTAGTTTAAAATTTTTCCTTTTGTTTTATTAAAATAAAAATTAAAAAAAATCCCCCTTCTCTCATGATTTTTTACTTCGTACATTCAAGTCTTAATAAGACTTTGGAGAGAGTTCTTGGCTTGAACTTCAACCTACGTAGCATCCCAATGCTTCAAATTTGTCCTAGCAGCAAGAATAACCTCACCCTTGTCTGCACTCGTTCCAGCATTATGAGAATAAAGGTAAGCCCATCAATATTTATTTTTATCCAAGTAATTTAAAAAAAATAATTTTCATAAGTTTTGAAAGATAAATGAATTTTGAAATAATTAATTATTAATTAAATAATATGAGTAATTAATAATTAATAAACATATTTTAAAATAAGAAAATAATTATTTAATTTAAAATTAAATGACAAAAATAATCCTCTGATTTTTAGAATGATTTAAAAATAATAATTTTTACAGATTTGAAAAATAATTAAATTTTAAATTAATTAATCATCAATCAGATAGTTTAGATAATTAATAATTTAAAGAAAGTATTTTAAAATAGAAAACATTTAAAACAAATAAATAAATAATAATAATAATAATATTAATATTAATAATAATAATAATACTCTGATATTTAAGATAATTAAGGAACAAAATTTTTGTAAGTTCTGATACTAATTAAATTTTAAATTAATTGATTATTAATTATGTAATTTAAGTAATTAATAATTAAGTAAAGTATTTGAAAAAGGAAATATTTATTATATTAAAAAATGAAAATAAATAATAATAAAAATTCTCTGATTTTAAAATTAATTTAATAAAATATTTTTTTTATAAATTTGGAAAGTATTTAAATTTTAAATCAGTTATTAATTAGGTAATTTAAGTAATTAACTATTTGAAATAATTCAAAATAAGAAAATATTTATTAATTTAAAATTAAATAATTAAAAAAATTATCTGATATTTTAAAATATTTTAATGAAAATATTTTTTTTTATAAATTTAGAAAGTATTTAAATTAAATATTAATTAATAATTTAAACATTTAATTGCTTACCTTATTTTTAAATTCCAGAAACATTAATACTTAATTTAGTTTAATTTAATGATTATTAAAATATTATTTTATTTTTTAAAAATTATTTTTTAAATACTTTAAACTTTATAAATTCATATCTATTTCGTTTTAAATCGGATTTTCACGTACAATACATCGTATTTTTCAAAAACAATATTTGTTTTCTTTTTAAAATATTTTCAAAAATTAAAAAATTATTTTTTGTCATATTTCTATATTATTTAATAACGTGACTATTTAAATAATATTTGAAGAATTAATATCTTGATTATCTTGAAATTACAAAATTATTTTCAAACCCCTTTTAACCTCCTTGAGTGACCAATAGATCTCTCCTATATTTATGTATGCATTTACATTGAATTATTTTGAATTACCCTATTTTTATATTTATATATCTAATATATGTGTATTTTAAATTATTTTAAAATTATACATATTATTAAATCTCTTAATTTGGAGAGATTTACTTTGGGATTTTAAACATGAGTTATGCATATGGATAACGTTCATGAGGAGGTGGAATTAGTGGATGGTTGGGTTTCAAACATTCACTAATTACACCGATAAGCGGGCTTAGTTATTCTTTCATCGTTTCTTGCATGTTTAGGATGCACAAGTACTTAGCCTAGGCCCTCCTAGATCCTAAGAATTAGTGTTTTTATTTATCTATGTACTCCCTGCATGTTACCTCAATGGTTAGTCCAAAACTTGATTTTAAATTCCTTTAACATAGCGACACCCTAAGGACAATAATTAAAGACTCGTCTAGCAAACTTAAAAAAATTATAAGAGCTAGGATAGATCCTTGAATGACATGAAAATTTTAAAACTTAAACTTAGTGACATATTAAACCTCCCAGAATTTTCTAGGAATTTTTAGGAGCCTTTAGACTCCTTAATTAACAAACTCTAATTTAACCCATTAATTAGGGCCTGATAACTTAAGAAAATTGTAATAAATTTATTTTAACTCATAAAATTATCTATAATGCTAAAATTATTCAGAATTTAATCCTTAACCTTAGATAATTATGGCCCTTTAGTTGGACCTCAATCTGAGCTTTAATTCAACTTTAACTAAAAATTACTATTTTGCCCTTATTAGATAATTAAAAATTATTAAAAATTCTAAATTTTTTCCAAACATTTGGGAACATCTTCTTACGTCACTTTTTACCTTTGTGGGTGATTCCAATCTGTTTAGATCTGATTTGGATCAAAACCATAAAATCGCCTCTTATTAAGCAATTTTTAATAATTAATTAATTGCCCAAAACTTCTAAAATCCATATCTTTGCCTAGGAAATTTCAAATCTAGCAAAATCAAAGCCTAACTACTCTCTTTAAGGCCTACTATTTAACTAGAATGCTAGAAACCCCAAATCTAGCCCATTTCCCATAATGACCTTTTGGACCCCCTAAGCCTAGCATCTAGGAGGACCCGGGACTTTCCAAAATTGGCTAATATAATTTGAACTTCAAAGATTACTACCCTAAGCATTAAAATGGATCCAAAAACTAAATTAACTAAAATGGACCCCAATTCATTAATATTTGAACTTTAAGTAAAGTTTCCTTTTCAGAACTTTAACAAACCTGAATTTTAGGCAACTTGAACTAATTACCCTGCATAGGACCTACCCAAAGCCACACAAGCTTATTACACACACATAGGTTTTCTAGGGCACCACTTCTAGCTCTAGGATTAGGATCGGTGCTTTATTTCATTTTCCTGCTTATGTGATATGATCTTGCTTGTGGTATGTATGCTGATTGACTTGTTTTGCTTTGTAGTGTTATTGTTATTGTGATGTTTATTTTATTATCATACTTTCTCTCTATGATATGACTTGTGCGATAGAATGCCCATGGACTAGGGCCCTTTTTATACTAACAAAGTCTTATGCAGGTGGTCACGCTTGTCCAACGCTAATAGAGGGGGTAGTCATGATTAAGCTTTAAATACTAACGCTATTTTCTGAGATGCTCCAGAAATTGCTAAAGGCCCCCCCCCCCCTTCCCCTCAAATTAAAAGAGCGTGGCCAAGCATGCTTACTTTTCTTCACCTATTAATTGCATGTGTTGTGATATATAAACTGCATAGGATGATTTTCATTAGGATAACCATGCAAGAGTTTGAGCCTAGATTTTTCTTTTTCAAATATAATGTAATTTGTAATAATCATTGAGTTGTGAAAGTCTAAAAGTCTGACATTTCAAACACAGGGTACCCAGAGAGAATAAGAAAGGCCCCGTCTCAGGGAATTTCTTAGTCATTTGGGTACCCTTTTGGAGGACGAACCAGATGGAGCCCGAAGGAGATGATCCAAAGGGCGATGATCTAGAGAAGGACGATCCACTTGAAGACGGAGACTTGAAGATGAAATGCCCAGCTTTTAATACTTGCGTCATTTAGTAGAATTAGAATACAGGTTGTTATCGGTGGAGCCTGGCCACCACTACTTTTCTGCAGACCCTGGGTTGTATTTGTGCGGTACTTGCCACAGAATTTGGAATTTAATTTTTGGTGGTTTATTTTTCATTGATGTGTTTATTATGTTTGCACAATAGAAATTGCATGCTCTTCCGACGTTTCTTTTCTTCCATGTGTGTGGCCTGATCACGCTAGGCTCTTTAGGGATAAAATATTTTCTACTAGTAATTAATTTCTAAAATTTTAAGAATTAAATAACATAAAAATTCAATGACCTAGGGAATAGCCAGAATTGTCCGGGGTTGAATGCATATCAATGCATTCTTCACCTCTTTCTAATAAGACACCTCCCCGCTTGCGGGTAGAGTCTGGATAATCTGGCTTATGAGGATGAAGTGACGGACCTGGGGAGGCCCAGTCTTTTTTAAAAATTATTTTCTATAAGTCTATTTTTAAAATCTTAAGCATACTTGATTTAAACTTTTCAACCAGCATGCATTGCATTAGAAACTTATTAAATTAAAATTTAATTGTATTAGCTCTAAGAGCATTCACCTTACATAAGTCTATGATCAATTAAGAAACTCTTTAGATGCTGGCCCTACTTCCAAAATACTAAACTACCTACCAATCTTTCATAAACACTAGAAAACATTGATTTGAAGTGCTTAGTTGGTTAGCTTGCTTCTCTCTTCAGACAGGGTATAAGCCTAAGTGCATTAGCTAGGACACAGGTATTAGTGTTGGGTAAACACTAGACCCACCTTAGATTTAGGATTCAAGACTACTACACTGGGTGTCTTGTAGTATGCCTAAATAGTGGATAAGATCCTTTTTCTTCAGGGACTATAAATCCTGCTTATCCGTATCACATGGATGATGCCACACTCCATTTTTTCCCTCTGTATATTTTGAGTGATTGTTTTCTATTCTCAACTTTCTCAATACCTTAGTCCCTCTAGATGCTAAGATGAACCGTGTATGTTGACTAAGCCATTTGAGCCCTTTCTTTCCCTTTTGAGTAAGAACTTCCTAGTCTCCCCTTTTGTGTACCAGTCCCTTTGTCTAGGAAGAATAATGTGGGATCCTTAATCGAGAGTTTTCTTAGGCCCTAGGCTCGAGATGTAATTAACCACGGGGGCTTGCGCCTGTGGGAAATGGAACTCCACCTTCAAATAAACCCCACTCGAGCTGATGCATGGGGTGGAGGAAACTCGTTGTTTTGATCAGGTCGTATATATTACTACCCATTGGGGTGCGC
Source organism: Dendrobium nobile (assembly GCA_022539455.1). NCBI lineage: Eukaryota > Viridiplantae > Streptophyta > Magnoliopsida > Asparagales > Orchidaceae > Dendrobium > Dendrobium nobile. The sequence continues at coordinate 8,999,854 of CM039728.1, read as the reverse complement.
TGGTAAGAGTCGCTATTCTCAATGGCTAGTCATATGTAAAAGCTAATCTGTCCTTCTATTGGCCCTTTTATGAGGAATGTGGAGGCCTGCGATCGTCTTTATCCCTCGTGGCTGTGCGGTCGTATACTCCTCTGAACTTTGTAGCCGGTGGTATCCTTTCAGAGGTCCACACCAAACACCAAACCCTTCATCTTAAACTCCATGACATTCACCCCAATAACATGCTAGACTCCTCAAAACTTTAGCCCATTCAGCATTGACTGTTTGACTAGTCAAATAATAAATGAACCCTTCAACACACATTTAAATGGGTAAAAATGGTTAAACCCCTTTAACCATCCCATTTCCCTCAAGTTTTATGCTTAAATGTATTCAAATTAACTTAGAATATGTCCTAAAGTAGGCCCAAACATAGCTCAAGCCTTGGTTTAGCCAAAAGAGGGAAGATGTGGTCCCCTCCCCTCACATGAGCCCAACCATGTCACTCTCACCCAAGCAGCCTTCTCCCTCGCTCCCAATCACCTTAGACAGGTGGCCAACATCCAAAACTCCTTCCAATTAATCCTATCCATCCAAAACAAGGATTAGGGTTCAAATGCCCTAAATGTGGCCAAAACTTTCATGCCATCAAAACTTTTCTCTTAGCTACCTCCAACCCCCAAGTTCCCTCCTCTTGTTTCACCAGAGGCTCCTCCACCCTTCTTAAGCTTTTCCCCACCATTTCATAGCTTTAAAACCCCCATTGGTGAATAGAGAGAGAAATAGAGAGAAAGTAAAGATTTGAATCTATCTTTCAATCCAGCCAGACATAGCTCTTGGGGTCTTTTATAAAGTTAAGGAGAATCTCTCTAAGAGAAAGCCAAACCCAAGAACGTGCAAATCTACCCACCAGTTAGTAAGTTATGTCCATTTAAACTTTTATGATCAAATAAAAAATACTCAAAGATCTTAATGCATGGAGCCTCCAAACTCCAAGCATTCAATGATCTGCTTATATTGATCCAACATTTCAAACTTCATCAAAATTGGATGGTTGGATCAAAAGTTATGGTCAATTGAAGTTTTGAATCATTTTTTGAACAAGATATTCTGGCGTGATCTGGATTTTCTGATCACACCGAACATAATGACACGTCTAATTGGATCCCTCACGTAATCCTAGTTGAATGATATGGCACAATCATGGATTGCATGGCTGCAATTACATGCTAACCTATTGAAGTAGCACACCATCACGTTCCATGTGTTCATATATAGCTTGTCATCCTACCGGTACAAATCTTGCAACCTAGTTAAGTTACCACTCATGTGCGATGTGTCTAGCCACGAGCGCCCCACGTGTCTCACTGTAGTTTTTTTTTTTTTAACTGAGTTAAAATTCATTTCTAAACACTTGAAATTGGTACTCTTACATGTCATTCTTGGCATTTGGGAGGGAATTCAAGGGGTTTAGAGTTAGGTAGATGCAAAATATGAAAAGCCCTCTAATTAAGCAATTAAATAATTTAATTAAATGCATAAACTTAAAAAAATCATAACTAATTATAGAAAGCTCTAAATTAAGAAAACTCAAAGGCATTGGACTCATCTCTCGGTCTAATATTTATAAAAAATATCAAATCTCTAGAATTCATTAAAAAGAAAAAATTTAACATTTTGGTCATTCCTAGTTCAATAAAACACACAAACTTTGAAAATTCTTCACTAATTATAGAGAAATTCAAATATAGCAAACTTTTTGGCATTTTATACATCTTAGGTTCTAATATTTATATTTATGAAAAATATAAAAATTTTATAACTTAAAGTAAATAAAAAAGTTAAAAAAAGGGGCCCTTTATTTAATATATTAAAATATTCAATTAAATACAAAAAATAAATAACTAATCTAATTAATTAGATCAAGTTATAACATTAAAATGAATAACCAAAATTCCATCAATGAAGTTTTTAGGATGGACTATCTCGGGCTGCGAGACTAAATGTCTTAAGAAGGCTTTAGGTCCTCATGCCCGTTGTGACAACAACACAAATGTATTTGGTGGAATGCAAATTATAAACCATAAACCTAACTAAATCATTAACCATCCAATAAAAAATAAATATTAACTTAACTTCATCGACAAGGTTTTTATGTTGGACTACCTCGAGCAACATGGCTACTGTCTTAAAAAGGCCTTAGTCTTCATGCCCATTATTATAATGCCATGAACTAGTTAATGGCAAACCATTAATAAACTAATAATTAACATAATATAATCATAAATTTAAATAATTAATCAATAAATTAAATTAAACCTAAACCCAAAAATACCTGTTGGGTAACCTGGCCTACAAGGCTAATAAGGGAGCCGCAAGGATAATGAAATGAACCTCACAATCCTAGTGTAAATATAGGCAGTTATTATTGAACCTAAATAATTAACAATAAACCACTAATAAATGGAAGCCTCTATACCATATGTAGATTCTAATTGGAGGGCATAAGTGTATTAAATTTTGAGGCCTAAGGATTAAAACACCTAATTAAAATTTAGGACTTTAGAGAACCAATAATTAATCAACTTTAACATTTAAAACTCATTCTAAAATGAACACTAAAACATCAAACTTAAACTCATACTAAATCTTCCTTCATGCTATAATAAATTAAAGAAAACACTAGATAACTCTGAATAACAACCCATTTAGGATACATCCAAATAACAGTCTAACACACACACTGTAAATGGCTTATTAAGATAACCAACTTTAGCCTTAGGCTAGGCCACTGTTCCTTTATACTTACTTTTTGTGTGGTGTGATTTTATGCGGATTTCATTACATAATGGTTGACATGGCTTGATATGTTTTGTGATGCTTATTGATGTGATATTTCTGCTACATTACTTGCGATATGATATAATTGGTGCTAGATTTATCCTAGGTTTGGAATGATTTGGATGCTAATGGAGCTTTTTGCAGTTGGCCATGTTTATGTAGGGCTAAAGGGTGCTAATAAAAATATGATTAATAAAATTTTTGCAGGTGCTAAAATTGCTAAGCCCCTTAAAAATTAAAAGCATGACCAAATGATTGTACTGGCTCAAATTTGAGCAATAAATTTTATATAACTGCTTGAGATTTTTTACAGTTTTATATATAAACTGTTTAGAATAACATGTAGGATATATTAAAGTCATTTATTTTTTTATAAATATAAATTTAAAATGAGTTTGTTGGTGGAATTTTGAAAACAGGCTTTGAAAAATATTAGTTTTCTTTGGGGATTTTGAAATTGAGATTTAATTCTAATTCTAAAATCGAATCGTCCCGTTAGAAGAATTATATCACCCCGAAGGACGAAAATAAAATTTCATAACGGTGTTTAGATTTAGAATTATGAAATTCATCTTGAATATCATGGCTAGATTATAAAGAGAACTCCACACGGCCCCGAGGGGACGAGGTAGAGTTCAGCTAAATAATCCAATTATGATATTCAAAGAGTATGATTGTCGAATTCATATCGAAAGCCTTATCAAAGAAGGATGTATCTCTCCAAAGGGAGATAACACCTTTCAATGATAATTCTTTTGATAGATAACGACAATCATTCTTCTCTTTCTCCCAATGAAATCTAATGGTTTTTTTTTTTGGAGAAATCAATTTTAAAACCAGGTGCATGTGTGGTTCCAAATCTCCTACGAGCGCAAGCCCTCGTAGTTAATTATATCGTAGGTGGATAGGATCTCCTACGAAAACTTCCGATTAAAATGGTGGCAGAATTTTGTTTGAATTTCTAGGAGTGATATCAAAAAGAGATGAATTCTAGAAGTTCAACCGGGAATGGATCAAAATTGAGCAGTTATTAACGGAGTTAAAAGAGGAGAGGTAGGGGACACTTTGAGATTCCGGAACCATCCGGAAGTGTCCCAACTTAATCTAAGTGTTGGGCTTTATGTATTGGATTGAAATGATATTTAATTAGAGTTGAGCATTTTATTAGAAATGTGGGACTATATTCTCGAAATTTGGGGTCTTATAATCAAAGATCTGCCCCAGATCCTAAATCTATTTTGGACACTGGACCACAGTCGTCCGATCCTAACTAATGCAGTGCAAGGTCTGGACTTACCCCGGCCTGGATTGGGGAGCCAGCTAACCACCTAATCGATTTAAAAGAGATGAGTTCGGTCTTTTATGAAAGAGTGGTAGGGACGTTATATTTAAAGTTTTGGAGGGTTGGGGCCGACATCTAGAGATTCTCCTAATTGGCCCCTTTAATTTATGTTGGGTGCTAAAATGCTAAACTGATGCAATTAAAATTTTTGACTCTCTTAATTTGTATCTAATGCAATGCGTGCTGGTTGACAACTTTCAAATTAAATATGCTTGAAATTTTAAAAACAGGCTTAGAAAATAATTTTTTAGAAAGACTGGACTTCCCCAGGTCCGGCACCTCGTCCTCATAGGTCAGACTATCCGGACTCTACCCGCAGGCGGGGAAGGGTCTAAAGCAAGGAAAGAACAATGCAGAAATATGCATGCGACCCCGGGGTCGATCCCCGGCTAATTCCCTAGATTCGTTATCTTTCTATGTGATTTAGACTCACTAAAATTTTAGATTTTAAGGTTATGAATATAAAAATTTTCACACCCTCGCGAGCCTCACGAGTCCAGGCAAAAATAAAAGCGGCACACAATCGCAAAAAAAAAAACTAAGAAAAGCAGGTAGTCCTAAAGACAATCAATTCATCACATCAAATATAAATTAACTAATCAATAAATATCCATAGGCAAAGTTGCCTTGCTTATTACAAACCAGAATTTTGCAGAAAGTAAAGTGGCCGGGCACCACTGACAACAACCCAGATTCTAAACCTAGTAATGACGCAAGTAGTTTTGAGTGGATATTCTCAATCTTCAAATCTTCAGTCTTGTTCTTCTTTGGACTCCTTTTCTTCGATCTTCTTGGAATCTTCGTAGTGGATTACACAAATGGATAAGAGGGCACTTCCCCCTAAGGGGGAAGGCCACTCTTTCCTCTTTGGGTAAGGAGGAGGTATGATCCAAATTTGGATTTCCAAATGGAAAAGGAGTGTTCCCTAAAGGGGTATCCTTTCCTCTTTGGAATCCAAGCTTTGGATCTATGTATCCCAACTCAAAATCAACTTTCACAACACTTGACACTTACACAAATTACATTGATATCAAAATAAAAATCTAGACTCACCTGCAGGGTTATCCTGAGCAATTAATATATAAAAAGCAGTTATTCCCAAGCAGTTGTATATGAGCAGAAAAGAAAGTAAACACACTGGCCACGCTCTTTTTATGATTTGTGGGCCTTAGCAGCTGAAGCACCTGTGCAAAGAGTTTATAATATTTATGCATTTTTTGATTTGCCCCCTTTTTATTGCCCTGCATGAGCGTGGCCACCTGCAGAAAACTGTGTTAACATCCAGATCGTACCTAACCTAAGGGTAATCTAGTCGCCAAACACATCAATCCATCCACAGAGTACAGAAAAAGTAAGCAGACACAACAAAGCAATTTCATCCACAACATGCAATGAAAACTACGAAAAATCCGGCACACAGCAGTAAAGTAAACACCGGCCTAACCTAGATCTAGAGTTGGTTGTCCTAGCACATCATCTAAAGTGTGTGTAAAAGGTCGTGTGGCTGGGGTAGATCCTAAGTTGGGTGATTGGTTAGAGTTGTCTAAAATTTTGAGTTTGTTAAGGCTTAAGGGGAATTTATATTAGAATTTAAATATTAATATATTAAGAATTTTATTTAAACATATTTTAAGGGTCAATTGATTACTACCTTTGTTTCACACCGAGGCCGTGAAGTTTATTTCACCTTCCTTGGGGCTAAGCTAATAGCCTCGTAGGCCTGGGTTACCCAGTAGTAATCGGGATTGATTAAGTTATTTTAGGTTGGTTAAAATTAAGAGACATAAATCAATATTAAAGAGAGTTGTTTACTTATTTTAATGGGTTGGTTAATGATTTTATTAGCCTATTAAGAAGATTCTAGAACTTAGGAGAATTAATAGATTTTGAGAGTTGTTCGGATATGTTAATTAAGGGGTCAAAATTTGATTTTTAAAACTAGAGTTAATCTTAAGGGTCTCAGATTTTTAGTAAATACTAGACCTAATTATGAGTTGTTAGACATGTGGTACATTTAATTTGGAGTTTTATATGAAAAGTTATGATTTTTTTAGAAGGTTTTGGGTATTTATTGGAATTATTTAATTATTTCAATTAAAGGGACCTTTTAATGATTTGAACCCAAATAAGTCCTAAACTTCTTGAAATCCACTCCAAAGATCAGAAATGATCTAAGGAGAGATTAACAAGTGTTTAGAGAATTTTTGGGATTTTTAATGATTTTTAATTAATTAAAAAAATTGATTAAACATTGATTTTGATTTAAAATTAGATTAAAATATATTTATTTTTTAATTAATTTAAAAAATTGATTAAACATTGATTTTGATTTAAATTAGATTAAAATATATTTAAATGTCAAATTAAAGGGATTTCAATTTTCACTAATTAAGGGGTGAATTGAGGTTAGTTAGGGGTATTTTGGAAAATTTTAATAATTAAATTAGATTTATTAGGAATTTATTAAGGCTAATTGAACATTTCTAAGGGGGATCAGCATGGCTCATAGTTGGTGAACCAAATGAGTTCCAAATTTGTTGAAATTTGGGCCATGGGATCACCTGATCCTAAGGCCTAAACCCCCCAAATTTGAGCTCAAGTGGAGTATTCTAAAATGACCAACCAAGTCACCTAAGGTGAACTCTAAGCCACCTTCCAAAATCTATGAGGGTCTATCCTAGGCTTGGATTGGGGCAAAATCAGTGGCCCTAAATTCCCTATCCTACACATCATCACCACACCAGAATTCAGACCCTAAGTCTCATTGGATGGGTCTAAATCCTAATTTGAATTTAAGGGTCAACCCATGACCCTTAAACTCAAATTTAGGAGAAAGTGCCCCTAGACAACTCAAAAATGGGGGGATAAAATTTGGACATGTCAGAGACATGTTCAAATTCAATCTCCCAAAATTCCAGGCCTGGTGGAATTATATTTAATTAATAATTAAAAAAAATCAAAATATGCTCAAACTAAAATTAAGCCTAACACTGACCTAACCAGGGCCTGGAACCATAGGGCTTTTGTAGATCTCCCTGAGACCTTTCCAATGAGCCTAAAATCACCTAATTTGGACAAGTGTGCAGGGAGATATGAATTTTTGAAGTTCCCTTGAATTTTTGGATTTATTAATCCGGCAATTACACAGTCAGCAGCCGTTAACACGCGCCGCGCGCTGATTGGCCGAGCAATCATTAGCGCTGACTGATAACGGTCGGATTAACCACAGCCGTCGGATGGCGGATCGGACGGCTGGGATTAAACACGCTCCGGGACCGCGGGATCTAATCCGAGCCGTTGATTGGAATCAACGGCTGAGATTACGTCTTCAACCTCCGCTTTTATCCGAAGCCATGAACCTTCTCCGGCGTGATCCGAGTGATCCCGCCGGCGAACTTCAACGAAATTTCACAGGGAGGATCAGGGGGGTGGAAACCTTCAATCCAACGGTGGAAATTCGTTGGGGTGAAGGTTTCCTTCACACTTGACCGGACTACCTAGCTAGGGAGCTCGGGATGAAGGAATTACCGTAGAAAAAGCCTCAACGGATGAGCTTCTCTATCTGGAAGCTTCAGGGGGCGAAGGCGAGCAGGTTTCCTTCAGAGGCCGCGACTGGAAGATGGTCAGAGGTGTGACTTCGAGCGGGATGCCGAAGCCTTTCGCCGGAGTTCGCTCGAAGTGATGGAAGGGGAGGTCTGGGAGCTCGAGGGAAGATGCTGGGAGATTGAGGGAGCTCTGGGGAGTCATTCTAAAACACTGTGATCGATCCTTGAGCTCTGGGGAGCACCAGCCTATTCAGCCTCCTCCCGCGAGCTCGGACGGCCAGGATTGAATCGGAGGAGGTCTCGGATTGATGCCAAGTGGAAAGGGGCACCGTTCCAGAGAGCTCGTGAGCCTCAAGCCGGCGAGCCACAACCTTTGGAAGGCTTTCGGTCAGGATCGGCCTGGGGGGACCACCGGAGCCTGCTCTCCATTGGTTCCGACCGCCGCCGGCCATGGTCTGGGTCGGATTGACCAGGGAAGGCCGATGGGGACGTGCTGGAGCTGAGGGTGGAGTCAATTTGGCCTGAGAACATCTGGATTGAGTTGGTGACTGGGTTGGACCCAAACCTGCTCGGTTCGAGTCGAATTGAGCTCGATCTAGGTCAGGTCAGACCCTGGGTTTGGTATGGGAGGCAGGTCTGGGTCTGGTGCACCAAATGCAAGTGGCAATTGGGTCTAATTTGACCTGGGTTGAAAGTAGGCTCGGGTTGATCCAAAATCTCTCGGTTTGGGTCTATTTGGGCTCAACTCAGGTCAGGCCAGTCCTTGGGCTTGATGTGGGAGGTGGGCCCGGGTCTGGTGCACCCAATGCAAGTGGCAATTGGGTCCAATTTGATCTGGATTGGAAAATGGCTCGGGTCCATGTGTTTTTGGCTACTTTGGGTTAGCCTAACTCTTGACCCAAGTTAGCCCAATGCTTGGGCTGGCTGGAGGAGGTGTGTCGGACCTAGGGCCACCCATGAGAGGTGTTGATCAAGTTCAATTGGGCTTAGGTTGAGAGTTGGCTCAATCCCAAGTGGTTTTGGGCACTTTGGGTTAGCCTAACTCTTGACCCAAGTTAGCCCAAGGGCTGGACTGGGTCAAGGAGGATGCATTGGGTCATAGGGGACCCAATGACACCATGATTTGGATTCAATTTGGTTAAGATCAAAAGATGGCTCAAGGGAGGCATCTCTTTGGTCACTTGGGTCAAGTCATATGGCTAATCCAAGTGAACCCAAGGCTTGGGTCTCCAAGAGGGGTCTCTTGGGTACCCAAGGGGTCATCCCATGCATTCAAAGGACTTGGAATGGGCTTGGTTCAAAAATTTGAAAAAGGAGGGGTGTATGGGTTTATGGGTCAAACTTGGTTGACTTGGTCAACCAGGTTGACCCAAGGTCTGGATTTGAGCTCAACAAGTTGTGTTTGATACTTGAAATTCACTGAAAGTGGTTTCAAAGAGTTTGGAATTGATTTGAGTTGGAATGTGCATTTTAAAATCCCATAAGGGTATTTTGGTCAATTTTGACCCATTGGTCAACTGGGGTCAAAGATGAGCCTGGAAAATGCAATTTACTGCTCAATAGGTTGTAATCAAGAGTTTGGAAGTGATTGGAGGCCTTGATAAAGGCTCCAAGATCGAAATCTTCAAGGGCTTAGGTCTAGTGGTATAGGCTGTAAATATTTGAAAGCTTTACAGCCTTTGGATTTTAATTCAAATTCTGGGGTTAGAGACCTCAAAATGGGCTCAAAATTAGAGGGTAGCCTCTAGAGACATATCTTACCACTTTGTAAGTGATAGACCCTGAATCAGAGTCCATTTGACTGGGTTTTGAAGTGTTTGAAAATTCTTTGGAAAGGGTCTTTAGGACAAGACTTTAGGACTTTGAATTTGAGTTTGGATTTCAGGATTTGGAATGGATTTCAAGTTTGAATGATCAATATTGAAGTATCCAAATCATTCACAATCATGTGGTGATTGTTAATGAATGGATGGGGTCAAAGTTAGGTCAAATGGTAAGATCAAAGTCTAGATTGAAATCTGGATTCTCAATTGGAATGGGTGAAAGTCTAAATGGGTCTGAAGCTTGAAATGACTTGGGATTTAAATTAATCAAAGGTATGGATTGATTTGAATCTGAATTGGTCCTAGAATCTAGAGGGATTCTAAGATCTAGGGTCTAGAAAGGTTCTGGGATCTAGATATGCCTTAGGATTTGAACTCTAGGAAAGGATCCTAAGGTCTTGAGTGGATCCTAAAGTCTAGAATCCTAGGGTCTAGGCTGATTAGGAGTTTGGTAGGGTCTTAGTGACCTCATACAAAAATGAGGTCAACAGAGTTATGAAAGTCACTTAAAGTGGGGTATTTGATACCCAATTTGGATTCAAAAGAGGAAGAAAATCCCTTAGGGGAGAGTTCCTCCCATTTGGAGATCCAAACTTGGGTATGTTTGATATCCAAAGAGCAAAGAAACACCCCTTTGAGGAGAAGTTCTTTTCATTTAGAAATTTTGGACCCGACGGATCCAAGGAGCCCTAAGAAAGAAGCTAAAGGAATGAAGACAGAAAAGTACTCCATTTCAAAACTTGCATCATTCTATAGGAAAAGAATCTGGGATGTTGTTAGTGGTGTCTATCTACTTTTAATTTTTGCAGAACCTGAGTTATAATTAAGTGGCATTTTCCATGTAACCTTTTACATTTATTTGAAATTATATGAGGATGTTTGTTTAAATTATTTGTGCCTTAAAAATTACCTACTTTTTTAGGTTTCTTATATGCATGTCAAATTTGTTTTAGCCTAGAATGTAATTAGGCTCTTAAGGAAAAACAATTATTCTACTTTTAATTAAATAAAAAATATCATTCTCACATAGAAAGGTAAATGCTCCTAAGAAGTAAGCTTAGGCACACCGGAGTTTTTCATGCATTCATATTGATCTTCTCTCCTTGCTAGGCACCTCCTCCATTGTTGGTCATGGCAGACCACCTGACCTGTTAGGTTACAGCTCTATCTAGAGGATGCTATGCATCTCTAGGGAAAATTTTATTTTAAGCCTAATTTTAAAAAAAACTCATCATATATATTTGGCATATAAGGTCAAACAGCATGCATTACATTAGAAATTAATTTAAAAAATAAATTTTATTGCATTATACAAAATTCCACCATATATAAGCAAAGGGGTACTTAGGATCTTCTTTAGATGTCGGCCCCAATTTTTTAAAACTTAAATAACAACCTATTGATTTATCGTAAGACTGGATTCATAGTTTTAAAGCACCTAGGTAGTTTAGTTGGCTCTTCAATCCAGGTTGAGGTAAGCTAATATTTTCAAGTTATTAATTACGTTTTGGTCTATTATTATTTAGTGACCCAACTTAGATTTAAGATCTAGGGTGGATCCAAATGATAAGTACCCAACATCGAGAATTTAATCGTAACTTTTTAATAAAATGCCAACTTGAACTAAAGCTTTCTCTCATCCAAATTTAAAGCATAACATATATAGATTGGTGCATTTCTGAATTATTTTAGAATCCCAAAACATATACTTTATTTGACCTCCAAAATAAGTGTTCAAAATTGATCTAATCCTAATTGAAATTCCAACATCCTTCCTTTCATATCACTCCTTAAAAATTCAAATAAAATTTCTACTTTATTTTAATTGAGAGTATTAATAGGAGGCCTAAAACTTCCTATGATATAATTAACTATGAAGGCTTGCCTTTATAGGGGATTTAAGACCCCACATAAAGTAAAACTCATCCTTATTAGCTTCTAAATAGGATGGGGGGAATTATTATTTTGGGAAAATTAAAATTAAAAGATAATTATTAGCTCTTTAAGTATAAAATTAATGATAAAACATTCAGATTATCATAGCTAAATATATGATCGACGATGTTTTGACCCTTTGAGGTCATACATGGTTTCTTCTTGAATTTGACTATGATAGTCAGGATGAAAGTTATAGTTTTGTAATATGAGCCCATTAGAGAATGTTATTTTCACTCCTCGAGTTGATATACTGTTCATAATAATGTGTTTGATTTCAAAATTGAAAAATCAAAAATTTATATTCATTTTTTTTTCAAAAAGATATTTGTAATTGATTTGTACACTTCCCGAGCAAACAACTAGTTATAAAAGTTTTATTATAATATTAATGGATCATGTTGTTTAATCTGGCCAAAATGTTTTAATAAATTACCTTTTTAGGTTTCTAATCAAGCCACGTTATAAATATCGTTTTCTAAAATTCTTAAAAATAGACTTTTTGGTGGAGGATGAGATTTTTCAATTTGTCCAAGGAAGGCCCATAAGAGCAAATCATGTATGTAAATCCTTTGATTTGAGAGCTTTTTACCCTTCACTTATAAGGAACATATGATACTGTGGAGTTTTTTCATGTACTGTGGAATTTAGCTAATGAGCTAGGTTAGTTGTGCTTTTTGTGGTTGAAAAGTGGTATTAGTTATAATTTAAATAAAATTAGGATTATATAGAATTTTTTAGATTTAAAATTTTGCCTTATTTAAGAACTCATATATTATTTTGAATACTCTCCAAATATGCTTTTTAATAATAAATTGAAAATACTTTATTAGCTCATTCCAAAAATTGTTATCTAATTAACTTCTATTAGTATTCCATAAAATTTTTAAAAAGACATGCCAATTCAAACCCTCCTTATGGGCATGCTACACACTACACAATGCAAATCTTACAAGCAATGGTGACTTCATCTTGGAAGTGCTTCCTTATATTATTTAATGTCTAGCTTAATTGATAATTGTCAATAATGTTTCCACCTTAAAGCTTCTTAAATGTGGAGAAGGGGTAGCATGCATGAGGTTTCCCAAATATAACATAGGGTAGGCTGTTTAAAATTAAAAAAAAAAGTTTTATGTTATATTATTACATGTAGCTTGATGACTACTTTATGTCTTATTTGCAATGTTGATTGATGAGCGTATGCAATGCAATACATCATATGCCTGTTTTGAAAACAAAATCTTCTAAAAGTTTTCTTCATGATATATAATTCTATAGGAATTGTCCATGTGTAAATTTATTTTACAATAATGTAGATTTATGTGTCTACTCCTAAAATATTGAATTATTCTACAAGTATCTTTATTTTTATCAATAATTTTTTATTATTCCAAAATAAATTATTTATCTATATTATAAATATTTATTATTTGATTGATAATTTTTATTCAAGTATATTATGTTATAGTTCTTAGATTATACTTCTTTATGCTACTAAAGTTGTTTTACTCTATGTTGTGTTAAAGATGTTGGATTTTACTCTATTATGTTATAGCTAGTGGATTGCACATTGTTGTGTCATATCGATCGTATTACACTTTGTTGTACCTTCATAATATGCTTTGTTAAAGCTATTATAATTACACATTTTTATATCAACCTTGCAGTATATTTTGTTGAAGTTGTTGGACTGCATTTTTTTGTATCCACCACAAGTAAACCCTATTCGGATCATGTTCAATGTGTGTTTTAAACCATGGTAAAACTCTATGAGAACAAGGTTTGAACTCATTGAAATATGCATTTAAGCTTATTCAAATCCATGCCATTTACGACTGACTTTAAATAAACAAGTTGAGGTAAAAAAGGGATATTTTGTCCTGAAACCCACTTTTAGAAATACTTATCTAAAAAAATAGCAAGTATAAATTTGAAATTAGGATTCACATACAAATTCAAATTTCAATTATATTTTTAATTTTTTAATCAAAATTATACATATTTATTCTTTTAAAACTTTACCTACAAGTATCATCCATATATAAATACTATAAAATTCTAAAATTTAAAAATCTAATTGCATACTCATACATGCCTCTTTAGGTGTTTAACAAATATTTAAAAGGTCACAACGGGAGAACTCAATGCTTGTAGACCTCGATAATGAAAATAGCCCAAAGGCAATCAAATGGGAGTCACCTCTCAAGGAAATGCCATTGGTTCACATAAGACCCCTCAAATTAGGAGGACTTACCTCCTTGAGAAGCACATTCAAAGTAACTCATCATAACATGGAGTAGTGATCTATTAGCAAAATCCATCAACTTAGGTGCAAAGAAATATTATCCTAAGAATATTCAATCTCATCTCATCACTCTGGGTCAACCATTGAATTCAACAACCCCACAACACAATTGAACTCACCCCTCACATCAAGGTAGATCAAGGACCCCTTCCAAGATGTTGCTTGCATTGCCTAAGGACTCATCAATAGTAGTCCATCCTACTTAACACATCAGAGAAATTCCCTCCATCAACTCGCCCATTAAAAAATAGCATTTTCCTTGAGATTGAGGAATGAGATTAGAAAGTAGCATCAATTCCCATCACTTCTAAAAGCACAAGACATGTGCTAGGTATTTCATATTGGATCGTGTTTATTATTATGCTTTTTATCTTTTTAGTGTAACCTTACTTATAACTTAAGATCACTGTAAATAAAGGATGAAGAGGCACATTCTAAAAGTACTATTATACCAGTGATATACCTTCCCCCTAAAGTGTTAAGAAATGTCTCAATATGCCAATATGACCTAAACCCAACCCAAAAAATCTAGATTTAGGTTGACCCGCTTAATAAATGGGTAGGTTTAGGTTGGGTTTTTTGACCATTTATTAAATGGGTCAATTCAAGTTGATTTGTGAACCCGCTGGCTCATTTAATATCTTTATTTTCCATAATTTTTTTGCTTGTGGGTATAATTTTCTTATTTTTTATCAAATATCCTAGAATTTATTGTTAATAAGTTATTAAAAATTTATTCTAGGACAAAATTGGTTAATAAGTCAAGTTCATATTTTGTTTGACCTGTTTATTAAACAATTTAGGTTTGAGTTGATTGGATTTGGGTCAAGTCAATTTTAGGCCAGACCCAAATCCAAGCCATCAATCAATTTTGACACCCCTACTTCCCTCAAATCTTCATCTTCTTTTTTCCTTACTCATAATAGGTTCTCTTGTTCTAACCTTTCGAGCTTGCATGCTTGTAAGGTTACATATCACCGATCGACAAGTTTAGATCCAACATCGTAAAATATGTAAGGAGCAAGGATTGATACTAATTACTATAAGACAGGCACACCTGAGCCATCATTGAGCATGGAAGCATCAAACTACACTACTCATAATGATTTCATGACGATATAAGAAAGGTTAATAAAATAATACATGATGTCATGGTAAGATTCCCAAGGAAAACACCAAGGGAGAGTACCACGAGGAATCTTTTGACTCGGTAGTTCATTACAAGAGGCTAGAAAGTAGAGCACTAACCTTAAAACTAAATCTTGATCCTAGTTGCATTGTGACTAGTGATTAGGAGTATAACACACTACCTCTATGGCAAGAAGGGTAAAACCAGAACTAGTAATTGCTTTCTCTAGAGAGATAGTAGACAGGGGGCCACCTCAAACTTTAAGATGCCTCATCTAGAGTCCTATAAGGAAAGAATTGACTCAATAGGCCATGTTTCCTACTTTTAAGTAATGAAGTTTATACTAGACATCAATGATGCTTTGATGTATTGATTGTTCTTCAATACTCTTAAAGAGTTAGCACTCATTTGGTTTGTTTGCCTACTTGTAAGAGTGATCCTCTACTTGAAGGATTTAAAAGAATGTTTGTGACACAATTCACAAGTGCACATAAGCCTTAAAAGAGCTTGCAGGCTCTTCTCCAGATGCACCAAGATCCTGGTGAGTCATTATGAATGCAAGTTTGTAAAGGGTCAAGCCCAAGGTGAATGACTGAGGGTGAGTGGCTGCCTAAGCTACCCCAACACAAGGATTAAGGGAAGGTCCATTTCATTATGCATTTAGTTTATAATGGTTAAAGATATTTAATGAGTTACTCAAACTTGCCAACATCCATGTTAATGTAGAGGAATATAATTGATTGGTTGAGTCTTCTTCATCCATTCACCAAACAAGAACTCAACACTATGAGAGATTGGTAGCATGAATGGTAGCAAGAAAGAAATCACCCAAGAAATAAAAGATTTGTTAAGAGGCTAATGATATTGTGACATCATTGCTCAGAGCATCAAAGAGAACCTTAGTATGCAAGGCCATTTATACACTGAATCACCTATACCAAGGGTATAAGAAATAACTTGAGCCATTATCCCTTATCAAGGAATATACATACATACTATATATATATATATATATATATATATATATATATATATATATATATATATATATATATATATATATATATATATATATATATATATATATATATGTATGTATCCCAATTTTCTTATAATTATCCCTCTATGAATATCAATGACTGAGCTTATAGAGGCCATCCAAAATAAATAATTATTCAAGAAGGTTTGGAGACAACAATTAATATCTTGGAGGAGATCCAAGCACAGGACGCTTTTAGGCAAGAAAAAGTTCAAAGATAGATGACTAAGTATTATTAGGGGTGTCAATTTTGGGTCACGGGTTGGGTTCGGGTTGAACCCGGAACTGGCCCGGGTTCAAACGGGTCGACCCTAACCCAACCCGGGTAGACAAACGGGTCGAAAATCTAAACCCAACCCTGTGGGTTCCCGGGTTGACCCGACCTGACACGGTACCCAAAATGGGCACACGCGAGAGCCAACAGGCGCGTGTGTGGGCGAGGGCGGTGCTCGGCGAGCGCACGCGCGGCAGCGCGGTCCGGGCGCGGGTGCTGGCAATCGCGGGTGCGCGATCTCACGCGGACAGCCTCGAGCGTGAGGCGGGTGCCCACACGGACGAGCGTGGGTGTGCGGCAGCCTCGAGCACGGGTGCACGGGCGCTGGTAGGCGCGGATGCGAGTGAGCGCGGATGCGCGGCCTCGCGCGGGCAGCCTTGGGCGCGGGGTGCCAACGCTGGCAAGCTCGACAGCTTCACGGGCAGTGCGCGGGCAGCCGCGGGCGGTGCTAGGGCAGGCGGGGCAGCTTCGAGGGGCAGCGGGGGCAGTTCAAATTAAACGGGTTCACAAGTTGACCCGGCAACCCGCCGGGTCAATCCGAACCCGACCCATTTTTCAAACGGGTCGAATCCGTGAACCCGAACCCTACCCATTTTGAAATCGGGTCGGGTCCAACCCGAATTTTCCAGGACGGGTCCGGGTCGGGTTTTCGTGTCATGTCAAATATTGACACCCATAAGTATTATAATACTCTTGTTAGGGAGAAGTCCTTTAAACATGCAACTTGGTTCTTAAGAAGATAGATATTGTAGCTAATCACTTAGTGTTGGCAAATTAGGGTTGACTTAGAAAGGCCCTTCTATCATAAAAGGAAAGTTAGATCAAGAATATATAAACTATAAACTAATTCAAGAAGAGAGGTGCCAAGGACAGGAGTGCAGATGATTTAAAGATTTTTTACCCTCAAGGGAAGTTCTTACACTCACCTATATATGAGATTATTTATACTAAGAATATGTATTTCTTACTTTTTATTACTTATACATTTGTGCCTCTTGTGTTCTCTATATGAGCAAGATATCATAAGAACAAATCTATAAATGTAGATAAACCTTAAAAAAAAATAATTCTTAGAGAACTTGCCCCTTTCATACGATAATGCTTGGGAACTCATATGCCTCCTCAAGCTAAGTAAAAAACTCACCCATCTAGGGAGAATACCTTACAAATGCTTGGGAAACCCACTTAATCAAGTTGAAAAATTAAAATAAAGGAGTTCTCACTTGCCAAGAGAGGAGCTAACCAAATCCTTGCACTTTGAAAGTGCAAAGAAACTTGAATTAAGCCTGCAAGCCTAGGAGACTTGACCCAAAAATATTAAGGTTTTATTAATTGAGGTTGGAGAAAATTGAATTCCTATCCCAGTTCAAGTTTAAAAGTGGCTCGACCTAGTTTCAGTAGGATAGATGAAGCCCTCATGAGAAGGAAAAGTCACTTCTTATTCCAGGCTGAGTTAAATTTACAAGTTGCTCACAAATTATATATATATAAAAAAAAAAACTAAATCAAAATTTCTTTGTTATGACAAGCCTAAAATTGTGGGGGGGGGGGGGAGAGAGAGAGAGAGAGAGAGAGAGAGAGAGAGAGAGAGAAGATTGGTAAAAAGTAAAGAAAATGGTAAATTGAAAAGAACGTAATCAAAATCATATGTATTTCCAAATTAACACATTGCACTAACTCACCTAATTATTTTAAAGAATCTTTAGATATATTTACTTAGTACAATAACTTCAAACACTCAAAACTATTATCTTAACTCAATAGCTAACTCCCTTCTTTAGATGTGATCCATAATGATTAGCTTGAAGTCCCTTATAGCCAATGAGTTTGGCGATTACTTCTATAAAGACTAAAAGGTTTTGTGTAAAGAGAGGTCCACCTGAGGCGATAATGACTAAAGAAATGACAAACAATCTTATGGTATAACTCCCTCCTTTATGATAAGATCTGCAATATGTAGTATGTGAGTATCTTATATCTAGTGAGTTTAGGTAGTAACCTCTATGAAGACTAAATTGTATGGCATAAGTAAAGGCCCACCCAAGGTGACACTAAGTCGAGTTTATATTATAAATAAAATATGTCATCTGATGAGTCCCAGTCATGAGAAATTCTTATCATAAAAGGATGAGCTCTGATCACTCTAGAAATTCATTTATTACTTTACAAGTTCATTAAATTCAAGTCTTTGGTTATATCCAAAAGAGTCCCACAATTAGCTCATTTCTTTTAGGGATATATATTTATTCTTAGCTTAACTCACCTAGTTATAACCCGTCAAGTTATTAACCACCAAGTCCAAATTCACCGAGTTATATTCACATGCCTTCTCATTTATAGTCAAGTTTTTTTAATCATTTATGTTTATTTTAATATTATTCTTTTAAGATTTTTCATTTGAATTAAGAATAGCTTACTCCTAGATAGTTGTGTCATTTATTTAGTTATTCAACTATTGTCATGTTAGAGGAATTTCATTAATATTCTTTGGTTAATTTCATTATAGTTACCATTTATATATGTTATTCATAATATAGAGTCAAGCTTAACACTTGAAAAAGAGTTATCACAAGAAGACAAACATGTAGAGAAAAAATATAAGTAGTAAACACATAATAAAGGAGACAAATAAGAAAATATTTCCATTTCATTTTATTTATAAAATACTACAAATAATTTTTACATTGTAAGTAAATAAAAAAAATGAAAAAGAAATAAATAGAAAAGTTATAAGGTGAGGTGACTTGGTCCTCTATCACACTCACACCATCACTTTCCTTACCATCCAAGGAAGCACTGAAGAAGATCAATGAATCTTCAAACTTTGAATCAAGCTCACCCATAGAGATGAGCTTCCTAATATTACTCAATCTCCTCCATGTAATTGAGGCCGAGGATCTCCTAGTACTTAGTAGAGTTGAAGAAAGTGACATATTTTGCCTTAGTCACCTTCACCTCTATCGAAAATGTGGTGACTTCTACTTTTGCGAGCTCCTTCACCCGCTATATAGTTTCCTTAAAATTGACTCCTTGATAAGCTATGTTATGAGGGCTTCCTCCTTCTCTACAAACCTATCCCATTATTTGTTTCTTTTATCCTTGGCGATGAGGTGAGCCATCCTTTCATTGCTACATACTTTTATACTTAGGCATAAGCCTTCTTCAATGATTCTGCCTTTATATAAGCTTGTTACTAGATAGTAGATAAGATGTTTTGTAAGGTGTTTCCTAATGAATTCATGGCCATAATATCAAGTTCCTTCTCTGCAATAGTCTAAACCACCCAACCATGGTTGTTGCTCCTCCTAAGTGGATGGATTAAATTGACCTCACCTCAAAAATTTTACCTCTTCAGAGCAAGATGGCTATGAGAATGAGACTTAACTCCTTTTCTTATTCCTTGAACCTTGGTGACAACCTACTTACCTTTTTGGGCATAATCTAATGGTTGTAGGCAACTAACCACTTCAAAGGATTTCTTTGTAGCTTTCTCATTGATTACAACATCCTTGCTCATCATTAGAGGATGTGTCTTTTTCACCTTTGTTATTGGATGGTCGCAACCCCCTTTCTCCTTTGAAGGTGACTATGACTAACACTCATCTCAGGCCTCTTTGCCACAAGCTTCTTGGGGAAAGAAGGAGCCTCTACATCCTTTCTTGATTTTTTTCTCAGGCACTTTCTAAACCTTTTTTAGACTCGATGATGGTATCTCTTTCTTCTCCTTGCCTAAAGGTTATTTGTACAAAAACTTCAATATTGTGTGGCCATTTGGTACATACCATTTTTAAGTAAGAGATGCTCTCATTAGAAAATAAAAAAACACTTAGTAAAATTTTAAAAAAAAAATTCATAGCAAGTTAGAAGTCCCTTCCATAAAAGAACATTATGGTGCTATCTAATAATGAGTGTTGGTGCAATATGAATGATTTCCTAGTGAGTAGTTTCACCACCATAGTATCTCCTTATTTAACTAAGGGTTAGTTGCTTTTATTTTTAGGAAAAGGACTAGAGAAGTCCATAGAATTGCACATAAATATGAAATTGGCCTTCCAATTTTTTAGTTTGTTTTCCAAGCCACTCATTCGCATCATCACATAGGAGAACTGAACATACTAGTCCTTGAGTACCTTCACAACAAAGATATGGTGTAATAAGTTGACTATGCACAATAGTTTGTGCATTCGCAAAAAAAGAAATGAAAGATTTCACACACTCCACATAATTTAGCTGTATTTGTATGGGGACAAGACCATATGAGTTGAGGATCTATGTGAACTCACAACATAATGGGACTTGTAACCCCAACTTGAAGTGATTGCAAGGGATGTAGATTTCCTCCTTATAGGAGGTGCTGAGGTTCTTATCTTGAACAATGACATGAACTTGTAGTATTATCTTTGTGTAGTATTTCCCCAATATATGGCTAACATACATAGTCTTCACCCTTCAAGTTTTCCAATAATCAACATTCATGAAGGCAAAAATACATTTGTGAAGAGCGGCCATTGAGATTCTCAACATATAAATAGAAGAGGGTGACAAATGAGAGCTCATAATATAGGCCCGGCCATGGGATATTTACATAGGATGAATAGGGCATGAACATCAATATGCTGGTCACATATACTATTAATGCTCATATTTCACCCATATTTACATCATTACCTCAAGATATAATAGATATTTTCTTACTCACCCTTATCACTAGCTACCACTTATTATATATATTAAACTCAATAAAAGGCTGCATGTTATACATCTCATTGGAAATTTCATCTCAAAACGAGATCATCATGAATATCACATCCAACTCATCATGTCCTCAAATGCTATGAGCACGTCACTTATGAGGTAAGTAATAAACTTTCCACTCAAAGGTAAGTTACTAACTTGTCATAACATCAAACAAAAGATTTAAGTCTTCTTTTTGCCTACCCTATAACATTAAAAACACAAACAAAGTACACACCACAATAATAAAAGTGATGATTGTAATACATTAAGTAAATATAGAGGTACTCTCTCTTACATTAACATTTTATTTAATTAAATTATCACTTAATAATATACATACATAAGAAAATAGAAGTGGGAAGAACTTACATGGAAACATAAAAAAAAAATATTATATATAACATTAGAAGTTGCCTCATGTGGAAATAACTTTAACTCTAGCTAATACTTCAAAAAGAACCACCTGCTTTTAATGAATGGATTTGTCCACAAGAGGTTGCGAGACACTATTATCTCACTTTCCAAGGATGAGACATCCTTCTAAATCTAGGCATCCACATCTATGACATCGCCTTTTTGCGAACTGCTTCCTCTCTTACCAGTGATGCCCTATATATTGAGGGCTTTCTCCATAGTAATGAGTCACTCTTATCATGCCTTCAACATGATTTAACTGTGAGAATACTATGCCTAAGGAGCCAAATAACAATTAGAAGTGTGGTATTGCAGGCTCCACATCCTCCTTGTTTTTTGGGGTCTCCTAAATAGTAGGTGCCTCCTCCTACTTCTTAATAGTCTCCTTAATAGTTTAACCCTCATCGATGACTCATCCCCTATTACAAGCATGGTGGCAGGAGCACTCGTTGTATGAGGAGTCACTACTATAGTCAATAATGAAGGATCAACTATACAAAAGTCCTTATAAAAATTAAAAAAACTTCAAGATGTCTATTATGAAGTATCATCATCATAATATATAATCTATGCATTCATTGTGTTAATGCCAATGTAATGAATTCACTCAGTGGATGACTTTAACTATGAAATCTCTTAAGAAAAAGAAGCTAAACTTTTAAACATTGAGGCACCTTTAGGTGTAATGGTTGAAATTTTATTTAAGAAACTCCACAGTTAAGTGTGCTCATCCTAAAGCAATTTTGGGATGGGTGACCTACTGCGAAGTTACACTAACAGTAGTCCTTCTTGGTTGACCCATCAGAGAATTCTCCTTCGTTAGCTCACCCATGAAACACGCGGCATAAGGAATTAGCCTCGAGATTGAGGAGCTAGATAAAAAACTAGTTGTAATTCCCAACATCTATATGAGCATGACACTTGTGCTAGTGGTCTGTATTGGGTCTCATATACTTTTATACTTTTTATCTTTTTGGTATAGCCTTTCTTATAGCCTTCGGATTCCTGCAAATAAATTATGAATAAGACTATTTTGAATTTTTTAGTACATTATGAAGGCACTCTTTGAGTTAGATATAAACTATCCCCCAAATCTTCTTCTTGATTTTTTCCATACTCATCAAAGGTATTTGGGTTCTTATTTTTTGAGTTTGCATACTAGTAAGGTCGGATATAACCCATGGACAAATTTGAAAAAGAGTTACAAAAAAGTTTTTTTAAATATACAATATTTATGAAAATTTTTTTAATGATTTTGATTTTAAATATCTCATAGGTAAGATAACATTTTTATGTCATATTATTTATTTTGTCTACTCAACAAATAATGATCAATCAAATTTTAAAATTTAAAATTCTATTTTAAAAAATCCGTTCAATTAAAAAGTTATTTTAAATGTAAACCATTTGTGAGACCTCTTTTGTAATGAATTGATTAATGCTATTGAAGTTAACAACCTATCTTTTTTGTGGGATCATTGGTTAAAATACAAATCTATCTTTAACTTGGAAGGCGGCTTGTATAGCTTGTCTCTCATTTAGGCTTGATGATATGGTTTTTGATTTTATGTTTAACGGGTTATGGAGCTTTCCCTCAACTTTGCTCATAATATTAAGCATCTTACATACTCTATTGCTATTCATAGGGAATGCATTAAAAGTATTTCCTAGGAGGGGAAGGTTAATCTCAAAGCTAATATATATATTGGAACGTTAAGAGCTTCAAACGCGGGCTTGCGGGAGGAAGTTATTCGCATCTACCAACCAAGCGACGTGCACGAGCCCAAGTTTAAATAATTTCACTCTCCCTTTACTCTCAGGTTTCTCCATCTTGGTGGAAACAAATTTGGCATAAAAAGTACTCTATACATTTTGTAATGTATGATTGGCTTGTTTTGACGGAGGAATTATTCTGTGCGGTTATCGAATAGCGTTCATAGACAAATGAGAAAACGTAATATCGTTTTTTATGTGTACCGCTTGATACCAAGTGACATGATACATTATGATTCGCCTCTGTACTATTCGGTGACCACACAAATTAATTTGTCAATTTGATGGATGTGCTTAAAACTTTGCGAAGTTTATTCTTGTTCTCCTAGATGTCACCTTTGCGAAGTTTATTCTGACTACTCGACATATGGCGACCATGTCTGCCAGCATGTTGTGCTCCTGTCGCGATTTAGGACTACTCCAAGCTATGCCAGTGTCGGGCGTCAATGGCGTTCCGTTAACCTTAACGGCCGTCATGACCCTCGACTCTCCAGGCGCACATGCAAATGTTTTATTATGCGATTTATTTTGAAAGTTGTTAGTGATCCTATTCTCTTATATCTCTACTGCCCCCTTTCTGTCTCTTGGGCCCAGGGCTGCCTCTGCGAGGGAAGATTCGATGTCGGTAAGATTTGATCTTGATTTCAATTTTGTTTGATTCATCTGTATGAGTTCTTCTCGAGTTTGTTTGATCCAAGCAATGATTGTCTCTGTATCTAGGGTTTTGAGTTTGTGATTGGTATGTTTGCGTTTTTGGATCAATTTGTGGAGCTTTAGCTTCTGTATTCGCTGATTTGAAGACAAAAGATTGGTTTTTACCTCTCTTCTTATCTGCTAGGTATCCTAACTAGATGTTCGATCCTGGTCAAGTAATGATATTTTGTTTGAGGTTGAATTCATTTATTTACAGTTTGTGTATATCCTTTTTCCTATGCTCGATGGTCTTTTTGTTACTTGTGTTACTAGATTTAGGTAGGGCAAGGGGATGTCTGCTAAGAATGTATTGATTCCAGTCAATGATGAACTTTAATTACTACAGCATTAAGCGATGAGTTTCAGCTGATACTTTTGGAAATTTAATTCCGTGAGCTCTGGGGAGAGCTGAACAGAGGTTATTACTTGGCTAGTGGTTCTTCTGGAGATGATGTGATGGGCAGAACAAAACGGCATTTGATTAGAAGCTGATTAATAATCATTGAAAACCTGATAGCTTGTGATTTTGGAGCGCAGAAAATTATATTAGTATCTATAAATCTAGGAGTAATGACATCTGTTATGTTCAACTCCAACAAGCAGTCCGACAAATGATTGTTTAAACAATCGTTCCCAATGACGTCCCTGAAATAGAAGCGATCTAATTTAATATCTTAAATCTGTAGTTTTTTTAGTGCAGTATATATTATTTCATGGCATTGTTATTTTTTCTAAGGGGTTGTTTGGCAACGGGATTTGTGCCGGATTTGAGCAGCATTTACGTTAAATTCTGCGAAATAGGATTTACGCCGCCATTCAAACTTATAGCGAAATAAATCTGCTGTCTGGTCCTTTTTGCAATGGATTTACTAAATCCTACAGTGCGGTGGATTTAACATTCCAATGCGTGTGGGAGAGTGGGAGAGAAAATAGAGAGTTGGCTTTGAGCATCAAGTGTTTTGCAGCACCTTAAAATTTGATTATATTACCAAGTAGCTCCACAAGATTTAACATGATTTAACATTTATATTGCCAAAGAGTTTTTAGGATTTAACTTTAGCATGATTTATTAAATCCAGATTTACAGGATTTACTAAATTATATTCAAGTTAAATCCTACTTGTTGCCAAACAGCCCCTAAGACTTGTAGACTTTTTTAGCTATCCTTCTTCTCTTATTCCTTTGAAGGTGCTTTTGGTCCTTTTCAACTTTTTTGTTAGATTTATCCTTATTCTTGGTTTATGTATATTTTCTGTTTTTAGAAATAGATAGCTAATGTATTTTATATTCATATGAAAAATTTGTGTGGTATTTTGTTTGTATGATCCTATATATGAAGCTTTGATGTTTCCTTCAATCCTTTTGCAGATTTTTCTCATCATTTTTTACTTTAATTTGCATATTCTGATAGTTTTTTTCTTATAGTTCCAAAGATTATTTATGTTGAAGTGAGTACATTTTTTGTATTATTTTAGTTTATAGAACATCACTACATGCATTTATAAAATATTTTAAGACAAATTTTACTTCCATTAATTGGGATATCAGAACGCCCATCACTATTCATTTTGTGCCCTTGTAATAATGCTATGAAAGAAGTAAAAAGAGTCTGGTTGGGTGAACCATTTAAGGATTTATACCTATTTGATTGGAGCTTTAGTCAATCTTATGCTAGCTTAAGCCCCTAAGCCCTACCAAATAGCCCAAATGGAATTTAAGTTATGATTTTCATGTCATAAGTCTTAAGTGGGAGGAAAAATAAATTCATTACTTTGAAGTATTAGATGCTTAGCTTATATTCTCCATCATGTGCCACCCTCTTCCATCAATATGTTCTCTACTTTCAATTCTTTTCCTCTCATCACATTTGCCCTTGATTCTCTAGTTATTATGCATCATTTCCCTATGCTTCTCCAATAATTACCCTAGTGTTAGCCATCTTTTACTCGTGATTATGCTAGCTGTGTTCCCACCCTCTTTTAGTCACTATTACCTACTTCAAGATGTTCAAATTTACGTGGCAAAATAATTTATTTAATATGAAGATGTTAATGAACATTTTTTGAAATTTTGTTCAAGTAAATTTAATATTTTTGACTTTGTTAATCATCATGAAGTTCTATTAAGAGTAAATCAACTCATGTTTATGCAATATTAGAACGCCATGTTCAGTGAAGAAAATAATCTTAAGCCAAAATATAATGAAACAATTTTATCATATTATCCTAGCATACAAGAACTTATCTTTTTTACTCACAAATTGACATAACTTTGCTTGATTCTTAAGACAAACATCAACAAACTTTGCTTATCTTGATTTAGCTACTTAAGCGCCAACCAAACAAGCCAAAAGATATATTATAACTCTTCTATTCATTTACAAAATAAAGATGAAGGCTTGCGATGATAAAGCCTAAGAAGGTGATCACTGACACCAAACATGTTTGACAATGGACTAGACGAATCCATATAAGGATATCTGGCTTTCACCTAGATGACCCGAGTTCAAATCCCGGCAATGGAATTCTCTATTTAGAAAATTTCCCCTTAAACTTTAGGAAAAATTCTATAAGATGGTCGTGAGAACTGCTATGCTTTATGGTGTAGAATGTTGACAATTAAAAGAGAAGCATAATATTAAGTTAAGTGTTGCAGAGATGAGGATTCTCAAGTGGATGAGTGGCTTTACTCTTAGAGATAGGTTATGAAATGAGCATATTCATGAAAAGGTTGGAGTAGCTCCAATGAAAGATTAGATTAGAGAGAGTTGCCTTAGATGATTTGGTCACATAAAGCGATAGCCTTTTGATGACCTGATTATGAGAGTAGATGTATTAGATTTGGCTTATGTTAAGAAAGGTAGAGGTAGACCTCAAAAGACTTGGTTAGAAATTATTAGAAATGACCTTTCTTTATTAGATTGAAATGAGAATTTGACTCTTAACATGACACAATGAAGAAAAAGGATTTATGTTGGGATAAATGCTTGATGTTATTGTTGTTGATTGTTAAAGATTGTTGGAAACTAGTCAGTAACTCATTAGACTTCGACAATAGTCAATTAAAGCTCAAAGGGTGCCAGTTGAAGTTTTCTAGCAATCAATAATTGTTGTTGATGATTGGTTGGTGTTTCCTAAGACTTGTAGTTACTGAAATGCAAGACTGTTTGAGTGGTGGTCTTTTAAATTTTTTTTTTAAATAAAAATTAAGCTTATGTAACAGTTCTTAACCCGTCATGGCTGATCCCATTTGCACTATTTTGATATTATTTATGTTGTCTAATTAAGGCTATTAAAATTTTATGCTCACAGTCTCATCGGCTAACAAGTTTATTTCACAACCTTATTATTAAGCATGGTATCTTTAAATTTCAACTTGTATGAACTTTCATTATATGTATGTGGAGGCATAATGCAATGTTCGTTTTTTCCCATGACTTGGGAACACCTACATATGCATTTAATTCCTCACTCCTAATCCACCGTCATCATCAGAAATTGTAGTATTTGAAATAGGGGTGAAAAAAGCCATAGTTTAATTTGGAATCTAGCATCATTAACATTATAATGTAATTAGAACTACTCAATATACATGTAAATAAACTCACAAATATTGCAGTTCATCAAATTTAGAATTCTCACCATATATAGGGGTTTAAATTTTAAATTTCAACAACTAAGGGATCTATCCTCTAGGGGTGATATCAAGTAGGATTTGAATGAGTCATCCTCAACTTGAAATTCAGGAGTTCAGTTGTTGTGCAAGCATTTAAAAATGATTGATTTACATGCACACATTAATTATACAACATCCTCACAATTACTTTTTGATGTGCGTGGGATTGGGTTGTGCAGGCGTGTTTGTGCAGGCGTGTGCAATAGATAGATGTGTGTGAAATATGCTTAGATTTTCTTTGATATAAAAGCCCACTAAATAACGTAAGTGCACGTGTCGATTAAGTAATAAAAGTTATATGAGAGTTGATCTCAAGAGAAAATGTTATGCTACAATGCGAGTGTTCTAGTACTGTCTACTCTAGCTACAATGTTTATCAATCGAAAATTAGGTTTTGGATTCTGTCTCTTTTGAAAATTTCAAGAGAAAAGATAAGATACTAGTTGATAAAATATTTTGGACTAATGATCGTGAAGTTCCCAAGCTTTCCTAAGTAGACTCTTATAAGTTGGTTGTGAATAAGAGCATATACATCCTTAGATCTATATCGAGCTTTTAAGGAAGTGAAGGAATGTTTATTGCCCTCCTACAGTTACTATTTCTCCATAGACTCTAGAATACTAAACATTTTATATCTAGGTATGCAAGAGTTCCATTTCAATACTCCTATTTGTTCATTTCAATACTCCTATAGAATACTAAACACTTGTGAATTTTTCTTCTTTTTCTAAAACATTCTTGCACAACAATAACAAACAATATTATTTTAACTGATATTTAAGATAATAAAATACTATAAAATTTATACTTAACACTTCTCTATATTGATACCTTCAAATATGAGATCAAGATTATTGATATTGATCTAGAACATAAGAACAACTTGTTAATCTAATTTGACAACTTATGAAGATTTGATGGTTGATCGAACTTGATAAAAAATAAACTTGTATTGCCTCACAACAAAATTACTATATTTTATTTTTAGTAATCAATTTCAAAAAATTTCTAGATGTCTTTTAATAAATGTTAAAAAATTTTCATTTGATTTGACTAATCCTACACCATGAAATTTATGAATCATTTACCCCAACATGTAAATTGTCTATTAGGGTGCTATTCTCTTATGCTTGATGAATTATATTGAAATTTCATCAAATTTAGCATCCTATTATTTTTTATTATGTTTCAGGTGAATAGTTTTGATTTGCCAATCAAAGATTGTATGAAGTAAACATAAGGTAAAATAAAAGCGCATGGAAAAATATCTCTATGTTTTAACTTTTAAGGGATGATAATCTATACGAGGAAAATAACGGTAATAGTTGAAAGATCTAATGAAAATGGATCATGTTAAACCATCCCCACCTCTACTGGTTTTTCCCTAAAAATGTCATCCATCTCATATTCTTCCAAGTCAACTCTACCTTCTACCCATATATTCAACCACCACTAGGTCATACACATTAGTACTACACAATAGCTTGCGCTATAATGCATAGCATGGCATGGTGTACTTCCCATGCTATTTGCATGATAAGGCATAGGGATCAAAATAACGTGCGTTATTTATGCTGTAGACAGACAGTGCATAGCACACATCCTTTGTAGCATATGTTATTTTGATTTGTGTGATCTATTATTTAAAATTAACAGTGTTTTATTTTATTTTTATTAGCATTTTTTAGAATTAGATGGGGGCATTTAAAGAATACTAACAAAATCATTTTTGAGATTTTGTCTATGCATAAGGAAGCTAATGTTATGTGAAAAAAAATAGCTAGTGATATTAAGAATGTTGCAAAGGATATGTTTGGAGTATCAAATGAAAAAAATCTTAATAGTAAAACTTTTTTGTGGTGAAATTAAAATGTGCAAGAAAAGATAAAAAATAAGAACCTTTGTTATAAAAATTTGTTTAGATATAAAAACTTTGATAATTAGAAAAAGATATAAAGAGGTCCATAAGGAGTCTAAGAAAGTAATATGCAATGCAATGATTTTAACTTTCAATAATTTATATAATATATTAGATACTACGGAGGACGAAATATAAATGTATAAGTTAGCCAAACAAAGAGATAGGAGTAGTAAAGATTTAGTTCAAGTGAAGTGCATTAAGAATGAAGATCAAAAAGTGTTTTTATTAGAAGAAGATATTCAACAAAGGTGTATGAGATATTTTGCTAAGCTTTTCAATGAACATTGTGAGAATACAATTGATTTTAGTGACATTAGCACTTCACTTAAAAGCAAAGTTTTTTGTCCACTAGATCTATTCAATGAAAATAAAGTTTTAGTCCACATTAGCACTTAGCACTTAGCACTTCACTTGAAAGCAATTGATTTTAGTCCACTAGATTTATTCAATGAAAATAAAGTTTTTTGTTTTATCAGTATAATAGTAAAATTGAAGTTAGAGAGGCTTTAAAGAAAATGAAGTGTGAAAAAATTGTTGGACTTGATGATATTCCAATAGAGATGTGGAAATGCTTAGGGGATGAAGGAATTTCTTTACTTACTAAACTTTTTAATATTATTTTTATAACTACAAAGATGTCAAATGAGTGGAGAATGGGTGTGTTGATTCTTATTTTTAAGAATAAAGGTGATGCACAAAATTGTGTGGATTATAGTGGAATGAAAGTTAATGTATCATGCTTTAAAATTATGCAATCGAGTTATGGAGCATAGGTTAGGATGTGATACTCATGTTTCTCAAAATCAATTTGGATTCATGTCGGGTAGTTCTATAATGGAAGCCATACATTTATTAGAGGTTTGATGGAGAAGTATAGAGGGAATAAGTAGGTTCTTCATATGATATTATTGATTTTGAGAAAGCATAGAATAAAGTTCCAAGAGAAGTGCTATGGCGAGTTCTAGAAAAGAAAGGGGCTAATAATGCTTATATTCAAGTCCTTAAGGATATGTATGCATGAGCTATTACTTGTATTCAAACACAAGATGGTTTAACCAAGTATTAATCTATTTTAGTTGGATTACATTAAGGATTAGTCTTAAGCTCATATCCTTTGTTGTAGTCATGGTTGTTCTCACTAGACATTTGTAAGAGGTTGTACCCTGGTGTATGCTTTTTGTTGATGATATTCTTCTTGTTGTTAAGACTAAAGAGGGAGTTGAAGGTAAACTTGAATTATGGAGGTCATCCTTAGAGTTTAAAGGTTTTCATTTGAGATCTAAAATCGAATATATAAAATGTAATTTTAGTATTAATAGATCTAGTGGGGGATTGTGACATTGGGCGATCTACCCATTAATAAGAGTACATGTTTTAGATATATTGGGGTCTATTGTTCAGAGTGATTGTGAAATAAATTGGAATATTATTAATAGAATTCAAGTTGGATGGTTGAAGTGGAGGAATGCATCGGACTTGTTGCGTGATAGAAAAGTTCCCCTTAAACTTAAGGGAAAATTCTATAAGATGGTGGTGTGACATGCAATGCTTTAAGGTGCAAAATGTTGGCCATTAAAAGAGAAGCATATTATTAAGTTAAGCATTGTGAAGATAAGGATGCTTAGGTGGATGATTGGCTTTACTCTTAGAGACAGCATACGAAACGAGCATATATGTGAAAAAGGTTATAGTAGCTCTAGTGGAAGATAAGATTAGAGAGAGTCGCCTTAGATGGTTTGGTCACATAAAACGGCGGCCTTCCGATAATCCAGTTAGGAGAGTAAATGCATTAGATTTAGCTTATGTTAAGAAAGATAGAGGTAGGCCTAAAAAGATTTGGTTAGAAAATGTAAGAAATGACTTTTCTTTATCAGATAAAGGAGAATTCAACTATAAACATAACACACTGGAGAGAAATGATTCATGTAGCTGACCCTACGTAGTGGGATAAAGGCTTGATGTTGTTAGCATTTTCTAGGCTTCATACGGACTTGAAACAGTCTTTGCTTTGACACAAGTATGTGAGACGTTCTTTGCTTGTTGTAAGCCATGTGAGATGTCTCGATTTTGATGGATGGTGAGCGTTTTGATGTGTGACTCTAATGGCAACGGTGAGGTCTTTAATTAGTGAAGATGAAGGCTAGAGTTGATAGGTGATGCGATAGCTTTCTCTATGATGGTGAAGGTGAAGTTGAGGACATTGACAAGCAATGGAAACAACTTTGGCACTAGATAGAAGTGTAGTTCTTGCTTTACTACATTTGAAGATTGAATTTTACATATTTCTGACTTATAGAGTTCTAATATTTACTTTTCCTTTTTTGATATTCTTATTATGTAAAAAAAAGTTGCATTTGGATATTACCAAAGCTATGAAATGAGCGTAATAATTTCTTTGATCTATTCCAAGCTCTTGGTTTTTTATCTTGAGACTTGTTCAAATATTCAACTCTTTATATTGAGTTTACAAGTTTCAATTTCTAATTCTACAAGCCTAAGTTTTGTATATGGAATTAGATTTTTACCCTAATGTTTCTTTCAAATCTAACTTTTTTTAGGATTTTGTAACATAATTTTTTTCTAGTTTAATTCATTAGGTTTGTGATAGTTTATTTTTTAATTTAGTAGTTTTCATAAATGTTCGTGTATATTTACTTGTATTTTATTGATAAATTTTTAATATTTTGCATTTTGTTTTGATTAGCATGTGCTATGCATTGTGCTCCATAGGACCTTTGTGCTATGGGTGTGTTATTTGTCATTGACAAATATGCACTAAGAGAATAAAAGAATAAGAGCTTCTAAACATAGATTAAGGAATCCATTTATACTAACGGAAACAATTATTTATAAATATCTTTATAAGATTTCTATATAAAAATTGTCTACAAAAAAAATTATTGATTGCCCATAAATTAAATCTAAGGCTTACTAAAGAATATTATAAGATTTTTTAAGGATTTTCTACCATTCCCAAGCATAAAAAGAAAAGAGCAGCTATATATATTACGCTATAAGAACCTTTTTATAGAGAGGCATTTTCCAGAAGTAAATTCAGTGAATATTTGGGATTGAAAAATACAGCACCTATAAATGTATTGGATATGCTTGGACTAGAAAGTTATATAAATGTTTTTTACAAATTTAAGATGTTTATTTTGAAGCATTTTGACATTTTGTTGCTTGAAAGAAAACAAATCTCAAAATATAAGGAATAATGAAATTAAATAATTTAGTAGTTGTATAAACTTTATAGATGTTGATCTTGCATTTTGATGACATCAAATTGAGTGGACTATATTGTAATGGACAAAGGAGGCTGAATGAATTTAGATCACGATATATGCCTTTAATTAATTAATTTATTTTATGTTTTGGTTGATTATATTTTATATGCAAAGGTTGCCGTACTCTCGAAAAAAAATCGTCAAATTGGTGTTTGTTGCAACTCCCATTTTATCAAACAAACTTATGCCTTACTCTTTATCTCCCTCTTCTATCTCTTTATTCTTCTCACACCTAGATATAAAGAGGTTTCAACAATAACTTTAAACTTATTGTATTCATGCACCTAGATATAAATAGGTTTCGATAATAAATAAGATTTTCCCCAAAATTTTGAGGTATTAGTTTAAATACCTTATTATGGGCAAAATCCCTTATTAATTTGACGCACAATTGTTCATATTTGGCTTCACTATGCAATGTGAAGCGGTGCTTTTATTAACTAGATCGCTTATAAGTTATGTAAATATGTATTTTATGCATGTGATAGATATTAATTTAATCAAATTTAAATCACTCAAATAAATAACTTTCAAGAAATATAATAATACGTTCAATAACAATTGTAATATATATATATATATATATATATAACCTAAAACTTGATCTAAAATACAAAAGAAATATGAGGTTAATACCTTATTTGAAGACAAACATCAAAATTCAACCTAGAAATTGAAATCTCTAACAATTTATATTATGCATTGGGATTTAGCAAAATATTAAAGTAGTATAGTAATTTGATGTAAATGTTAGGAACTTCTGGATTGCATAAGCACATTTAATTTATAGCAAAATCTAAAGTTAAATGCATAAAATCTCAAGTTTCATAAAGCAAGCTTAAGATAAATCATTAGTCATAATCTTCTCTTTCATTCACATAATATCTTTCTGCTTCAACTAGAAGTTCATGATCTTCAAAAACTTCTTCTTGTGAGTTAATTTCATCTTCTCTTTCTTGAACGTAGTAGAAGTGAATGTAGGTCAAGATGGATTAGTCCTCATTGTAGATGAACCTTTTCTTAGTTTAAGTTGCTAAATCTTTCAAATCATCTTCAATCAACTATTCTTGACGCCTCTTTATATTATTGCTAAGTTAGGTCTTCAGCAGCAAAACATTCCTCACTAGTATCTTCCATTTTTTCAATTTTCCACTCACAATTTTCATCAATGCAATCCAATGTATTTGCAGCAATGCATCTCTCAAATTGATTTATTTTTTTTTTTTTTGAAGTTTGGTTGTACTTGATAAAACATTTAAGTCATTTGAAAGCTTTTGATCCAACTGGTTTCTCTTCTTTTTAAATATATAAAAAAGAAATTAAAAAAATTATAAAATATGTGAATCATTTAGTGTATTTAAAATTAATAAATTATTAACTTGCTTAAAGACACTCTTGTTTCTCTCATTGCCAACAATGTTACAAGTTAAGCCTAAAATCTTAATTACCAATTCTTTGTAAAATTAGGGTTGATAGGCCATACATCTCCTTCCATTCCTTTGTATTAAAATTATAGTGTCTCATTAAAAATATATCTATATATATAAAGTTTAAAACTATATGAAAGTAAAATTAAAAAATATACCTGGAGACTTCTTATCTGTTTTTAGTGGATGACAAGCTTCGTTAGTGAGTTTTAATTTATGACATTTCTTTCCTTTGGGTTTCCCACTAACCTACCAATAGTTACATATACCCCATTAATTATCCATCTGCCTATAATTTAGATTTATTCCTATCAAATTACTTTAGGTTATTATAATAGCTATCTTAATGAAATGGTTGACCAAGTTTGGCACCTCCATTTTTCTTTAATGATATGAAAAACTTACTTGTACTTATTTAATTCTCATTCAAATGCACTGCTAATTGTATCATAAATATTGCAATGGGAGGCCTCTTGTCACAATCTACCAACCTCAATATCTTCATTGATGTGCTTGTGATCTTTAAAGCATAGGTCTCGCCATTCCAAAATTGTCTTGAGAATATCTCCTTAGTTTTCTTTTGTTATATTCAACTCTAAATTTAGATTTGTTACAATCTTCAGAGATGTTAGAGTGCAATTCTTCTCAAACAAACATTTTTGTGCTTCTCGACGTCCTTCGTAGTTGCTTTCATTTCTCTTGGAAGTAGAGGAATTCTCCTCATGATAATACATGTCTAAGAGCCGATCCATATTATAAATTTTTTTTTTTTTTTTTGTAGGAAATGATCCATAGAGCTGGATCATTTCATCATAGGGACTTTAACCCAATGCTAGTTGCATTTCAATATTTTTTGTTTCAGAACTTAGATTTCAATGATCTCTTTTCATAATTCATGAAAGTATGAATATCGGATTCTTTATTAGTCTCTATCAATCTCTCATTTTGCTCTATACATAAATTCTACTGAATATGGGATTCATCTTAATGAAAATGTCTGTATATAAATCATTCTCAAGCACTTTGGAATGAGAAATTGTAAAGCTGTACTCACACCAAGCTCCATCAAACAGCCTGTGATAGACCAACCGAATGAACAATTTGTTGATCTTGTATTGCACTGGCACATCGTCGGTTCTTTACAATGCCAAACTGTCCGTCATGATATCACACTTGCAGTCAACCAAGTTTGTCAACATATGTGTTGCCTCTTTAATATGCATTTTCAAGTGCTCAAACATCTCCTGATAAATCTCTAATACTTTGTTTGGGACAGCTTTTTTACTGCTTTATAAAATTCTTTTTTAGTATAAAAATTTTTTATTTGAAAATTTTTATATTAAAAAACAGCTTTAGAAAGCAGCAAAAAAGCTGTACATTGGATTACCTATCTACCGTGAGTACCTGTCTGTTAAGGCATATGCTGATTTTGATTGTCAGGTGAGCCAGTTCATCAAAAATTCAAGATAGCATGGATAGAATTAGTTCGATTTTTTTTAAAAAAAAATAAGTTGAAGACCTCTTGTTGTGGTCAGGATGAGCAAATGAAAAGTGATTATTCATGAAGCTCACCCAAATCCCACAAATTGTTGGGATAAGACCAATGATGATGATATTAAGATTTCGTTTGAGACGTCTTTACTGCTTCTTAAAAATTTTTATGCTAAAAAGCTACTTTAAGAAGCAATAAGAAAGTCATTCCAAACAAAACCTAAGTTGATGTTTTGAACATTTTTCCCCTTTGTCATATTCATTATATTCGGATTTAACCATTCAATTTGCTGTGTTAAAAAACTGATATTTTTTTCCCAACAGGACTCAGGCCAACCCTTACCCAAGTTTGGTGAATGGGATGTCAACGACCCTGCTTCTGCAGAGAGCTTCACTGTAATATTCAACAAAGCCAGGGATGAGCGCAAGACTGGAAGCAACATTCAAGGATCCAACTCTCCCTCCAAGGAGGTGTCTGATAAACATGGAACCACTCATGCCGCCGCCAAGTCTCACTCAGTGAGTTGCCCATTTCTTTTATGTTAATGCACGTCTAGCTCTTTTCTCCAAGCTCATTTAGGCTTTGTTTGGGATGATTTTTTTAGTGTTGCTTAAAACAGCTTTTAGTATAAAAATTAAAATTTTTGTACTAGAAAGTTGTTTTAAGAAGCTATGAGAAAGCTGTCTCAAACGAAGCCTTAATTGCTAGAACATAGAATCCATATTTTAAAAAAAGGTGAAATTTTGAGTCATTGTTTAGTTGAATATAGTTAAAAGCCAACATTAGAGAATACTAAAATTTATATATTTTTAGAACATATTTTCTATACCCCATCAACCAAATGAGCTCATAACACATTCATTTGCCATATTCTACAACTACAACAACAACAAGCCTTTATCCAAAAAATTAAAAAAAAAAAAAAAAAAAA
Source organism: Dendrobium nobile (assembly GCA_022539455.1). NCBI lineage: Eukaryota > Viridiplantae > Streptophyta > Magnoliopsida > Asparagales > Orchidaceae > Dendrobium > Dendrobium nobile. The sequence goes on along the minus strand of CM039728.1, from coordinate 8,963,292 downwards.
AACCTTTATTTCACTACGTAGGTTTTTTTTTTCGTTATTCAACAAATTTTACACTGGTTGTCGACTACTTAACGTAACCCTCTATTTTTTTTATCCAGGATTTGGGACCTAACAACGACATTGTTTAATTCTCCATATTTTAAATAGAATAAAATAAAATAAAATAAAATAAAAATGGGACCATTCAAGTTACCTTTTTATTTTAATAAGAACTTGGGCTCATTTATATAAAAATCTTCTTTACTGCAGAATAAATGGTGTTGCTGCCTAAAATCTACACCAGCAGAATCCTGAATGTTCAAAGGCTTTGAGAAACAGATCAGGCTCTTAATAGAATCTTCTTGAACCTTTTTTGTTGTGTTCTAGTTAATGTTTGTCCAGTGGGAAGGGAGTTAAGCATAGTGATTTGTGAAGGATCAAATAAATTTTTTCATATGTATATTAATTTATACTGGAGGAAAGCACCAAAATTTCTCTTTATTTATGTTTGATCGTTTGTTTAATTTATTTAAATGATTGAATGTTCTTTGTTTATCCATGATCTTTGTTGTGATGCTATTTGGGATGCTCGTGGTTGTTGCTTGTTCCATTTTATTTAGGTTTAATTTTGGACAATTTTTTTACTGCTTCTTAAAGCAACTTTTGAGTACAAAAATTTTAACTTTTGTACTATAAAACTGTTTTAAGCAGTAAAAAAGCTGCCCCAAACGAAGCCTTAGTTTCTCTGGGTAACTATTCTCAGATTAGAGAGAGAATATCACAAGGCCTGGTAGTCTTATAGTGTTGTGAGGACTAGCAAAGTAGCCTTTCAAAGCGACTTGCCATCACATTGATCAGTGAATCATCAATGAAATTTGCCAAGCTAGCCATAAAGAAGGATCACTTCAAGAAAGATAAAAATTTTATCATGCTCAGCTAGCCATGAAGTTCACTACCTTTATAGTTTAAGTGGACTTGCCCTTTGTATCAAATTGGTCATTAGTGTTGCTAAAGGGCTCATCAATAGTTGTTTATCTAGCTCAATCCATCTGAGGACTTGCCTTCATTGACTCGCCCATGAATACTCGACATAAGGGAACTAGCACCAAGATTGTATAGTTGAGCCAAAGAATAGTGATCACATGAAGTGCTTATTTGATTGAGAAACTTATCCATGGCAATACGTAATGAGCCATATTTATTATTGTATTTTTTAGCTTTTTTGGTGTAGCATTTTTTGTAGTCTTCGGATTCCTTATAAATAATTGATAAAGAGGCACATTTTGAATTACAACATCCTGATAGAATTTCTAATCTTCTGATGGTTCAGAAGGTCACTAGCAAGTGGAGGATGTGTGTTGACTTAATGAATCATAGCTCGATACACCCAAAGGACGGTTACCCACTCCTTATGATCAACTTGCAAGTTTACTCAGTGATGAATTATTAGACTCCTTTTTTGGATACCATCATAAAAATACACTTTGATGATTATGAAAAAATATCCATTCAGTTTCTTGTATTCATTTTTTGTGGTTGTGTTTTGGTTGTGTACTTGTGTGCATCCCAACTCTTCAAACACCTAATAGCTCAAAAAATGCCACATCCAATAAGAAAATACAAGGACCTAGGATAACAAGCACAAAGAAAGCACTTAAGTAGAATTTTATTTTTATTTTTGTGTCTTAAGCATCATTTCTATTTTATGTTTGTTAAGAGGTATAAAAGACTATGCATTTGTGATTTACTATTTATGATTGTAATTGTAATTGAAATTTAAATCCATAAAAATTAAAATTTTTGAATGTTTGAATTTTGGATTTTTATATCATGGAGGATCATAAGGAGGGAATATTTAAATGAACTTAAATTGAAATGGTAGTTAAATCAAATATAAAAATACTAGTTCTCAAGTAGTATGGCCAACCTCCTTATTGAAAGAGATGGTTAAACTTCTCTAAAAGGTGTACAACTACCCCTTTGCACCTTGTCAAGTGCTAATCCATCCTTATTTGATTTTATTTTAATTCAATTAATTGTAAACTATTTATAAATATTGTGTAATGAGAATGAAAAAGATTATTATTATGTTTGGAAAATTAGAGTTCCATCAAAGTAGATAAAGCTTGGTGAGCAGTTCTCACATAAAGAGGTTTGATAATCTAGTCAACCATGCTATTTTGGTGAGTGGCATATATTATTATTATTATTATTATTATTATTATTATTATTATTCTACTATCATCATCTCATCATCTCATATCCATATTTTAGCATTCACAATAAAAATTCTTATCTAATACCCCTCCTAAAGCTATACGCAAAACATACCTAAATCGGACCTTATGTTGACCCATCAAAATGCCTTATAATTTAGTAAAAATCTCAATAATTATTCTTTAGATGCTCCCTTTCAATTTCCAACTGTTTTCAAGACCTCGAATGCCCACAATTATAGCCTAAAAAATTAAAACTCCACTTATTAAAATTTGAATAGAATTCCACATCCCTATATTTCACCTTTCCATTGCCTCAAAGTTCAATGGCACTCCATTCTAGTTATTCATAAGCCTTATCCATCAACCCAAACATATTTTGGAACCTTCCTAAGACCAATATAATTTACCATCTAGGGCAAACCCTTGGTGGCACCCTATCACTTTGATATAAATTAATACAATAACATCTATAATATAACTATATCACTATAAAAAATATATAATAATAATAATAATAATAATAATAATAATAATAAAACTATATCACTATAAAGCGCCCATATTTAACGATATTTATATCACAATAAGGAATACAAATTTGACCAATATATATATATGAGAGAGAGAGAGAGAGAGAGAGAGAGAGAGAGAGAGAGAGAGATCATGAATGAATCCATTTTCATCAATCAAAGAAAAAAATGTAAAATTTGTAATTACAAGTTCAAGCTACAAAGCTTTGCAATGCATTCTTTAAATTCAAAAGCTTGCATTTAACCTATTTTTCAGAACCAACACTCGCAAATGAAAATTGCCAAAGAAGATTAATAAGGCACTGAGAATAGGTTGGGTTGACCAATTTCTTGTGTGTAATGCACATATAAATAGAGCATGTATTCTAATTCTTGTTGTATTTTTATTTGAATAGAATATTGAGACATATGTTTCCTTCATTTTAAGATATTATGGGGTCCAATTTTTTTATCTTACTAAATAACTAAAATTTTAAAATTCTTGCTTTTTGCACTATTTGAAATACTTTAAATTAAAAGCCTTTTCATTTTTTATTAAATATATTGAATTAGGTTTTTTAAAATAATTAAATTTTATGATTTCAAATTCTTCAGAGACATCCGATAAAATTAAAACGATATAGAGAAAATTAGCATGACCCCTGCGCAAGGATGACACGCATAAATCGAGATTTCAAATTCTTGGAACATTTTTTTTTTTTAACTTGGTAGGATGCTTCAATATATATATATATATATATATACACCCTAATTGTGAAGTATTTAGAACCATAGTTTTAAAAATTGGACCAGACCGGTTGGTCCGATCGGTTCAACCGTGAATCGGTCTTAAGGCTAGTATGATTCATCCCAAAAATTGTTTTTGCATCGAACCGGCCAGAACTGCTAGTTCAACCGAGAAACTGCTGAACCAGTCTTGAACCGATCGGTACAAATTTTGAAATATTTAAATAATTAAATAAATTATTTAAAATATTGAGAATAAAATATTAAGTAATATTTCTAATTTAATTTTAAATCAAAAAATTTCAACTAAGTATTTCATAAGGCTTCATCACTTTATGTTATATTAAAGATGTCAATATTTGACACGAACTGAAAATCCGACCCGAAAATTTCTGGCTATGGTTAATCAATCCATTTCGCAAACGAGTCGTGTTCGGGTTCTGAGATTCGACCTATTTGAAAAAATGGTTAGAGTACGGGTCAACTCGCTAACCCGAAGTTAACCCAGATCAACCCGCTAACTCGGTTTTGTTGTTCCTCTCGCAAGGCGCCGCAAGACTAGGATTTGCTTTTCCTCTTCTCCAGTGGTCCCCGCTCAGTGACCCGCGACGAAACAAGTTTTGTGATTGAGCGACCTTCTTTCGACGACATTCCTTCATGTTGGTTCGGAAGTCACAAATAGCTCGCCTCCTTCGACGACATTCCTTTTCTATTTACTCAGAAGTCACGAACAGGTGAACAACTCGCCGGCTTCGATGACTTTCCTTCTTGTTGTCTCGAAAGTCACGAGAGGTGGCCTCCTTAGACGACGTTCCTACCTGTTGGCTTGAAAGTCACAATAGCTTGCCTCCTTCAAGTTTTAATGACGTTCCTTCCTGTCGGCTTCAGCTTTTCATGTCGGGTTGAGTTGACCCGCAGCAAGATTTTGACTCCCCTCGATATTACTCCATCAAAAGTTAAAATGCAATATAAAGTAAAATCATTACCTAAAGAAAGTTTCACAAGTGATGTGAGACTAAAAAATTTAAAGTTCTTTCTTCCTATGTTTACAATATACATTATCTATTTTAAAATAAATTTTTTAAATAAACTTTTTATGATGTGCCTAATATTTTTCTAATTAATAATATTAAATAGGTTATATTCTTCATTTATTACTTTATGTACTTAAAATTAATTAATTATAATAAATGGTCTAATATAATCTTAATAATTTATCAATGTAAAATTATAATATGAATTTAATATATAATTTATAAGTATAATATATAATATAAATTATTAATAATTTATATTAAACTTACAAAATTTAATATTATTAGATAATTATTATTATCATGTAAATTTTATTTATTATTCGGCCGATTCGATCGGCACCTTGTCCACCCCACTTTTCACCTGCTTGCTTAGAACCTCTAACAAGCTGAGGCTCTGTCTGCTGTTCCGCCCCTATATATATCTCTTCTTTCGTTCCATCTCCATCGTCGAGCCCGATCGCTAAAGAAAAAGAAAAGGTAAGAAGCCATTATCAAAGATGGGATCCTTCTTCTCCACCCTTCTGAATCCCGGTCCCGCAGCCGCAGGGGAGGAAGAAGGTTCCGCCGTCGTTGCCGTCCACTCTAAAGAATCCTGGAACGAACACTGGACAGCCCACAAAAACACGAACAAGCTAGTATGTTCTCAGTGCCCCTCCACTAATTTCCATCAAGAAAATCGCCACGAAAAATAAGTTTTCTAGGTTTTTCTTCTTACTTCCTCCTTTAATCTGAAGCTGGTGATTGATTTCTCCGCTACTTGGTGCGGGCCTTGCCGTTTCATCGAGCCGACCTTCAAGGCTCTCGCTGCAAAGTTCACAGAAGCTTCATTCGTCAAAATTGATGTTGACGAGCTCTCGGTACTTTTTTGCCCTTTCCCAATTTCGATGCTCTTTTTTGAAATTTTCTCCCTCTTTGGGAATTAGGGTTAGGGTTTTTAGATTTGCTTGTTGATTGAAATTCATGAAGTGGATCAGGAAGTGTCCCAGCAGTGGAGGGTTCAAGCGATGCCTACTTTCGTGCTTGTGAAAGGTGGGAAGGAGGTGGCGAGAATTGTCGGTGCTAAGGAGTCGGAGCTCCAGGGAAAGGTTGCACAGTTCATAGCCTAACCTCAATGGTGATTTCACGAATTTCTTTCTATATGTTTAATAATATTGCGTGTTAGGCAGTTGTTGGGTTCCAATCTGCCTGATTTTATCTTAATTGTCTGGATGTTTTGTATGAATTGGTATTTTCTGCATTGTCTTGATAATTTAAGGCTTTCTACCATGAAACCAATAGCTTGGTCCTTTTGTTAACGTTTCTAATATTTGTTTTCAATGTTACATAAAGTTTACCTGATAAGATTGAATTGTCAAACACTCTTTTTAAGTAATTTTTTGTGGATGAGTAGTTTTTGAAGTATGTTTGAATATGATTATGTCCTGACCTGTGGGATATCATTTTCTTAAGGTTTTGGCATATAAGTTAGGATTAATTATGACATCTACCTTCATTTTAGAATAAAATTGAAAGAATATTGAAAAATAAATGAAGTTATAGAACATCAATGATGAAGAAATTGATAGTGTTATAAATGAAAATTTATGTGGATCTTTAAGGAATGAACATTTACACCTTTCATCATCTTAATGATGGTGTCCAAATATCATGAATGCATTGATCAATAGATTTGAATGGTTACTATCAACTCTCCATATCTTGGCTAATAAGTAGAATGATTATTGTCAACCATCCATATCTCGGCTAATAAGTACGTAAGGTGTAGCTTTAATAATTATGTTTTATCCTTATAATTGGAAAATTCTATTTTGCCTAAGCCATGTGCCAAAAAAAAAAAAAAACTTGATGTATTGAAACTTGATATTGATGAGTACTTTGGAGACCCATGTCAGTAATGATTTGCATCTTTCATCCATTCTCTTATGAGAGTGGTTGTTGGATCATGGGCTTGTTCTAGCAATAGCTCTTGTAGGGTCGCACTCCTTTCTAGTGAGTGCTCCTTTTGATTGGGTGATCATTTTGATCAAGTTCCTTGATGGAACCTATTTGATACCTGCAAATTATCTACAATGACATGTATGATTATACATATATGACAATCTCCATTAATAGGTTGATGATTTTATTAATGTGATTTTAAGCATTATCAACATATTGGCAATGTTTATTAATGTTTCTTATTCTACAACATTCATGATTTGGAGTGATATGAGATTAAGAAGAGAGATTAATTTGCATTTGCAAGTTCTAGAGAATTTAAGATGGGATATGAATTGGTAAGATCTAATGTGTACGACAACATGATAGATCTACTCTTTTATGATTTATTCTTTTGAATCTTCTCAATTTCCCTTTATGTAAAATTAGGATTTTAAATGAACTAAGGTTCCACAAGCTACTCGAGGCTCGGTTTGATAAAAGCTCGTTTGCGATCATTTAATTAAATGATCAAACAAATTTGAACATTTTCTGAAATACTTGATGCTTTGATAAACAAGCTTGAACAACTATATATTCGACTCATTATGTTCATGAACATCATCCGAAGCTTGTGATCATGCTCGATAAGAAAGCTCGTTAGGAGCTCGATTCTTGATTCTTGTTTGATAAGAAGCATAATAATGAAAATAAAAAGTTCGTGAACATACTTGTTTGGTAGTTTGAAACAAACGCTAGAAACGTTTACGAACATATTTGTTTGTATGCTCGATAAAGCTCGTTCATTAAGCTAATGAACATTTAGAAGTAGAGTTTGTTTATAGCTTGATAAGGCTCATTTGTAGTTCGATAAGCACGAAACGAATCGAACATGAACCGAACATAAACATCCATCAACTTAAAGAAATCAAGCTTGAACACAAACATGAAAGCTCAAATCGAACTCAAACGAACATGAACAAGATGATAATAAACGTACACAAACATGAACAAGCAACTGCTCAGCTCGGCCCGATTCGTTTGCAGCCCTATGTAAAATGATATTTTGATGCTATTGGGAAATAGGCAAAACCTAATTCAAATACAAAGAACAAAAAAGAACATAAAAATGATGATATTGCTTCTTCATAGTGCGAGCATTGCGTATTTTAGTATGATTTGGTTGTGTAGATTATAATCTTAATTCCTTCAAGCTAATATAAAATGGCTCCCTCTTTATAAGATAATATAATTTAGGGTATTTGAAAAATAAATTAACATTCTCAAAATACACAAAATGAAATAACCCACAAATTTTGTTGTCTTTAAGTATGCATAGCATATATTATTTGTATGATAAAAATAGATTCTATAACTTAACACGCACATAGTAACTAACAATTCTACATTTGATATCAAAGTCAAGTGATGCTTTTATCTACTTGAAAGGATTCAGTAACCTTATTTTACTGAAAATATGAAAACAAACATAAATACTGTCTATATTGTTGGTTGGTACACTTGCAAACTAGCATTAGCTCTATCAAATGCCACTGTATAATTAGTTTTAAAAAAAATTATAAAGTCAGTGGAGTTTTACACACGTAGTCTTTGGCTTCGTTTGGGATGGCTTTCTTATTGTTTCTTAAAGTAACTTTCTAGTAAAATTTTTGTATTATAAAGTTGCTTTTAAAAGGAGTAAAAAAATTGTCCCAAACAAAGGCTTTCTTTCTGCTTCTTAAAGCAGCTTTTTTTTGTACAAAAATTTTAATTTTTGTAGTAGAAAGCAGTTTTAAGATGCAGTAAAAAAGTCATTCCAAATGAACCTTTATACCTCATATTGCAGGAAGTATATTTCCATCACTCAAACTCATGGCCTTTGGATCATATTGGATATGTAGCTCATCTTGGTCTATTAATTGAAAGTTTTGGCTATCAATTAAGAGATTTTGAATTTGAGTTTTGGGTATATGATGCGCATTTGAGTTTACTTTAATTGATCTTAATGTCTCAAAAAAGACCGTAGTGGAGGCAACAGCTTTATAAGACCCGCCTCAAACAAGATGATGGACACACTAAAGGCTTTGCATTTTACTTTATTTGATTCTCTGAGGAGTTGTGGTTGTTTTTCTTCCATGCTAAGATATGGAACTTATTCTTCCACTCAAAATATTTTCAAGTTTTCTTTATCTTTTTTTTTGGGTGAAGATCTTTTTTGTCACAACTAATAGCTTTCCCATATGATGACTTCAAAGAGAAGTTTTTCTGGCATTAGTGCTCATATCTTTAGGAGATGCTCTATTCCTTTAGGGTTTCTAACATTAAATTCCCACTTTTGTTGGTGATCTTTTTATATAAAGAAAAATGTTTATTACTTTATTATATTAAGCTTAGTAAATATATTTCGTGTTCAATTTTATTCTTTTTCAAAACTTTTTTTTTTTTAAGTTGAAAGTTTATAACTGTAATAGTCTATTATATGATTTGTTGTGAGTGTCAGAAGTCGTATTTGACTAAGGGTGCGTTCGGGACGACTGCAGTTGTCGGTAAAGTAGGTTGTGAAATTGTTGTACAGAAAGTTGCTTTCTGAAGTTCTTTTATATAAATCATTATATTTTGTTTGGATAGTGTAACTGTAGAACTGCTGTGCTGCAGCTGCATGAGAACAATTTACCTTCATACCCTTATATATATTTAGATGAAATATATAATTTTTTTAAATTTAATTTTTTTTTAAATGTATATGATAATCAACTAATAATTCTAAATCAAAATTGTATCAATTCTTAAGTTGGCCAATATGATGCCCAATGAAATTGAAATAAATTTGGTAGAAAAAACCAACGCTTGCTTCAATTTACAATTCTCTCCACTTGTAAGCTTTTGGCTTTCACCAAGCTAAAGGTAGATTGTAATGTTGATGATAACTGTAATGCAATTGTCTACCTCTAAATAAAAACACCATAATAATTTTAATGACCAAAATTGCATAAACATATCCAACATAAGCTTTTCAAAGAGTCATTCTATATTGAAATTTACAGAACAAGTTGGAGAAGGATATCACACTAATCATTAGTTCTTGCGAATCAATATCATTTAGATAGTATCATAGTGGCCTCAATATGAACACAATCCTCCAAAGGGGCAAGCATCCTCTACATTCCAATTCCAATAGACAATGTTCTCTAATAACTTACTCTGAACCATAAGCAAATGTAAACAGAAACAAGGAATGCCCATAGAATCTAACTACTTATCTACCCAGTTACAGAAAAAATAAAAAACCCACCAAGCAGGCTCGATTGGAAGCTGTCTAAAATTTAGAGAACAACATAGATGAGTGAGTAGATGCAGATAACTTCCAGAACTGTAAGAACCGATGAGATCAAGGTAAACAAAATTAGTATTCAATTCATGATCCATTGCACATGACGACAATAATAACCAGTGCTTTCACTCTATCCGGCCTGTAAATGCAGAGGTACCACGCCCACAACAGCCCCCCAGTCGTGACCAACCACAAAAACCTTCAAAATATCACTCTAATCTCAGAAAAACAAAACCCGTAAACAACAGCAGCTCCCATAACGTCACTCCCGTCGTCGTCTCCGATCAAAATGCAGTAACTTCCGATCCGACAGAAGCGAAAGCCGACGGAGGAGAGTCATTGGGGGGAGCAAAGTCGAACGACAGCGAGGGATGCCGTCCAGAGAGCAAGGTCGAGCAGCGGCGAAGGGCTCGGGCAAGGCCTGGTTCACGATCTTCTTGTGACTGCTAGAGGCGGCGACTTCTGGAGTTTGGAGCTCGGATGGGGTCGAGGTCTCTGGACGTCGGGGAAGGAGGAAGAGGCCGAAAGAAATGCGTGAGAGAGAGAGGTTATCTTCAGAGCAAGCGAACTCCAGTCGCTACTCCCGATCAAAGCTTCCGATCTGACAGGAAATGGAAAGCCGCACGGGAGAAGGAGAAAATGGGGATAGTTTGCATAACAAGGGCATTAATCTATTTCTCATAGATACAAACAGCGGGAAGCAGTCGAAACGCGGGAGTCTTCCGCCGGACGTGAGAAGCAGCCGGAGGACACAAAAATTTCGAGAACGGAGCACGAACGTGTACTCCCAAACCGCCTCTGGGTTACGTTTCATACAGTGCAGCAGGGAAACAGCCGTCCCAAACGAAGCCTAATTTAGGACTTTGTGCGTTGGTGTTCTTGTTGACATTAAATGATTATGGACATGAAACACATGTTTAATAACATTTTTATTGATGCGTCATCAAAAATCACATTATTTTTTTATATCTAAGCTGTGATTTTAGTAAATCACATTATTTTTTTACATCTAAGATCTGATTTTAGTAAACTTATAATCAAAATGAGCATTTGAATAAGATGAGTCCAACCATACCAGAAGCAGACAAATTCAAGTCCAACTAAACCCAAATCAAAGTTCAGGAGCATAGTTGGAAACTTCATAATATTAATTAGATGGTCAAATTATATTCAAATATAATATTTTCAAAGTCGAATTGAGTGGCTCGACAAGACGAATTTAATGAGCCCAAGATCATCTGATTTTGATGTCATTTAGGCATCCAAATGTTGAAAAAATGATCTATGATTAAGGGAATTGATATGGGTCGTTTGCTTTAGTGCTGTGAATTTGCTTTAGATGTTTTTTGTATTTATGGGGCATGTCACTCCAAAAAGTCTTTAAATTTGCCCCCCTTTACTTACATGAATGGGTCATTGGCCAAATATTTGAGAGAGATTAAAAATTTGAAGAATCTCAAAGCTCCACCATAGCACCACTAAAGTGAGCCCTTGCCAGCAGTATTGGAGCTACCATGCCTTTGCCAGTTGACCATTGATGGTGGACTCATTGTTTTGAAAATCGGATCGGATCGAACCGGAACGACAGATTTGACCGATTCAACCGTGAACCGGTCCAATGGCCAGTTCGGTCCTCTTAGAAAATCGGGCTTGCATCGAACCAGTCAAAATTGATTTGAACCGCCGGTTCAACTGCCTAACCGTTGAACTAGCCCGGTTTTTAAGAACCAGTTGGTTCAATTAATAATATATTTAAATAATTTAGTTTAATATAAAATAAGTTATTAAATATTAAATTAATTTTAAATATGATATAATTTCAAAAAAAAAAAGAATTAAGAATATAGTTCTGAAAATACTATGATGTTATATATTATTTCCACAAGATTACTTCACCCCATGTGAGCTCTTAACCTATGAATGCCACAAAATGTATATAAACAACAAAACATAAAGTCCCTTAATTTATGTGGGACTAAACAGCTAGTAGATTCTAGTTTCAACGATGAGTGCAAGATGGGTGTTTCTAAGAGAATTTTTTGGAAAATTTTTATATGAAATATTGAAATAAAATAATAATCATATTAATTTTTGAAGTTCTTAAATATATAAGTATTTGTATATTTATAATTATTCAAATAAAATATAATTATTTATAATTTTTAAAGTTTTAAAACTTCTCTTTAAATGTGAAATTAATAATATTAAGAAGAATATAAAATCTAAAAAAAAAATAATATTGTATGACTTTATAAATATAGTTTTATAATGTGAAATTTATATATAATTTATAGATGTAAAATTATACCAAAATATATAATATAAATTAGTAATTCTTTATATTAAATATATATTTATATATAAACTAAATTTTTGTTAAATATAAATTAAAATTAAAGATTGAAGATATTTAAATTTAAATTTAAAATTAGTAATTATTTATAATTATTTATATTTAAATATATCATATAATTATAATAATTATTTATATTTAATTTTAAAATTGTGTGAAATATTATATTTATATGAAATTTATTTACTTTTAGTCTCAAAATTCTTAAAATTATGAAATTTTTTAGATTAAATTGACATCATTATTATGTTAATTTTATTAATTTTTTAAAATAATATTATTTATTACGTCATATGGTTCACCCCCGTTTCGAACCGTGAACCTCTCATTCTACCTGTTCATTCTCCAGTACGGTTTTTAATTTTATAACCTTGGCTGGACTTTCATCAAGCAATTGTTGTCGAGTCTCCGCCCGTTTGCTATTGTCGGATTAACGCCTAGCCGCTACCAATGCCAGGCCCATTTCCATCAGACCTTTGGGTGACTACCGCTAGATGTTCGCACCATCGTTGATCTCTGAACTTTCTCCTAGTAGATGCCACAAAACCGTCGCCCGACCAACCACTACCTAATTTATGTTTAAATGTTATCAAAACTTTGCCTAGCCACTAGCTGGCCATTGCCATCAGGTGATCATTTGTTGGGCCTCCAATATAGGCTTCGTCTAAGAAGTGTCAAAATGGGTTTTTGGTATGGGTTCAGATCCAATATGAAACTAATCCGCCCTCAAATAGTCTAACCCAAAACCAACTCGATTATATAAATGGGCCCAAAATCTGAACCCGACTTGTCGGGTCATTGGGTTGACCCGACCCGACTTGCTAACATGACGACTGTACAAGATGTGGATGTGGCACCACGCGTGATGCGATTGCGGACGACTGGGTGAGAGTAGGACGTAGGACCGCGTGCCAGTGCGGGCTACTCGGCAAGGGACACCTATGCGCATGCAGATTGATGAGTCGACTGGCAAGGTCTAATTCATATTGGACTCGGGTCAAATTCGGGTTAGCGGGATAACCTGGATCCAACCCAGTTTTTCAAACGGGTTAAAAATTAGAACCCAAACCTGACTCATTTGTCAAACGGTTTGACCCAAACCTGAATTTTCGGTATTAGGTTCGGGTGGGGTCAATATTTGACACCGAGTCATTATTTTTTTGCTGTTTTTTTAAAGAAAATTGTACTAGAAAATACTAAAAATCTATTCCGAATGAAGCTGTAGATTTAATTGAGATAATTTTTTTACTGCTTTTAAAAATAGCTTTTTAGTATATAATTTTTTTATTTAACTTTTTTTTAAACTAAAAAACTAATTTAAAAAGCAGTAAAAAATGCCTTAATTTGCATATACGAAATTATGCTTTGCAGATTGAGATACCTGAAAAAGTCATTTAATATAGGTGAAATTGATGCAGACTTTCTAAGGATTTAGGATTTTCCTGTGCAAGTCTATGATACACACAAAATCAAATTCACATTTATAGAATTTCAGTTTAGACAATTATTTCATCATTTCAGATGAAGACCGAATAATCCATAAAATTTACTTAAATAATAATTTAACAATCATATAATATATTTTTGTCAAATAGAACCTTAAGATCATAATAAATTCACGCTTTTCTTGTGAAATTTACACTGCAACTAAAAAAATTTTTGATTACATGAAATTTAAAAAATATATATTCACGTAAAGGGAGAGATGATAAAATATAAAATTTACAAAAATTAATTAAAATTACACATTTACTTTTCTAAATTAATATAAATAAATAAAAATAGGAGGGTTAATGAAATACAAAATTTATAAAATTAATTAAAATTACACATTTTCTTTCTAAATTAATACAAATAAATAATAAAGATTAAATAAAATAAAACATATAAGCTTACAACATAAAAAATACCTCTTTTATGTTTCATTTGGGATGGATTTTTTATTGCTTTCTAAAATAGTTTTTTAGTACAAAAATTTTTTAAACTTAAAACTTTGTACTAAAAAGTTACTTTAGAAAACAGTCCATTCCAAACAAACTCTTAGGCTTCTTTTGGGACGAATTTTATATTGCTTCTTAAGTCATCTTTTTAGCAGAACAAATACAAAATTATATTTTTTGTACTAAAAAATTGTTTTAAGAAGCATTAGATAGTCATCTCAAATGAAATCTTAATCTTACTAATCTAGTTAGGCATATTAAATTTCATCATAATTATTAACCATTGATTACACTAAAAGCTCATTGCACTGTTCTTCTCAATATATATCATCAATAAATTTATACAAAAAAATATTTTTCATCTTATTTTGTAATATTGTTATGACAATCTTAATTTTTGAAGATATGTAATTGTTAAGTAAATTTCAAGATCATATGAGTCTATTAATCAATAAGAGGATATATGATTAATTTTGTCATATTTGCTAATATTTTACATAGATATAAAATTATAGAGAGATTCTAAAATAACTTCACTTTTTCTATCCACTTTAAGATGTAGGCATCATTTGGGACTGTTTTTTTATTGTTCTTTATAGTAGCTTTCTAGTACAAAAATTAAAATATTTGTACTAAAAAATTGATTTAAGAAGCAATAAAAAAGCCGTCCAAACGAAACCTTAATGTAACTTATTAAATCCTCAAGAGATATTTTATTTTCAAGAGTTAATTGAGGTTTGTCATTACTAAAGATTTATTTTAAATAATTAAATAATGTTGACTAATTTTTTGAGTCAGTAAATTAGAGAAGATGAGGGTTTTGGAAAGGTTGGTGCAGAAGGGGAGAAAATGAGGATTTCAAGAATTTGGGAATAGAAGGAGAGAAGAGGAGGGTTTTGAGAATTCAATTGTGAAGGAGAGAACAAAACAATCATAAATTTGGGTGCAAAAGTGGAAGATGAAGGTTTTGATAATTTGGATGCTAAATGTTAAAAGACGTAATTTTGATATTTACATATAGTTAAAATATGATAAATATGTTAATATTGATAAAACAATATATGATTGATATTAAAATGTACACACTTGTATATAACTTCAACATTCAAATGAGTTGCAAGAAATTAGTGGACTCACCGAAGTACTAAAAACTAGGCTAACTCACCTAAGATAAGCTCGACTAAAAAGGAAACTAGCACTAGAAGTGTTTTCCTTGATTGGACAATAGCCTTAGGATAAGTAAATCTAAAAAGAACACTCCCCATGAGGGCCTTCCCCTATATCAGAAGGTCACTTGGTCAATTATGTAGGAAATGTTCAACTATTCCAACTCAGTAGTAGACATTGCAACTGTGTAGCTGGCACTCTTCTATGGCTGAGCATCAGGTCAATCCACCGGTTGGAATTCACTCTAATTCTGTTCACATCCACAAAACATAATGTTTAAATGCACTCTACAACAAGAGATATTTGTATTTGAAAAAGAAGATAGAAAGAGTAAGGGGTGGCCCACACTAATAACCACCATAACTAGGATGACCCATACTTGTAACCACCATAATTACTCCATTCTTCCATCTTGGCCCACCATTACACTTCTCCCTAGCTCTTTTGCTTATCCAACCACTCACTCCATGCATGAGCTACATACTTAAATTAATTGTCTCATACTATCCATTTTACACTTAAAAACTCATAATACAAACACCAAGTCTCATAGACATTCAATTAAAATACCATATGAATTTTTGACGTAATAATTAACTATAAAACATAAATGAAATCCCCTAAATTAGGATCTTCAACTTGCTCTTAGTGATGGGTTCATTTTTGCTCCGACGTTGATAGCTTTAGCATCGCAGCGCATGTTTGTCTAAAAAAATTAGTGCCCCCCCCCCCCCCCCCAATGGTTACACCCTTTCAAGATTGATCTAAGAATGCATATGTTTTGATTCACAATAAACGTTAGAAGAGTTTACCTAGGAAAACATTGCAACATTCAAGATTTTATTAGCATACATTATTTAATGGTGTGCTTTCTTTTGATTTATCTTCTACTCAATAAAGAAAAAAAATTTTATGATGCCAAATACTACTTTTAGGATGAGTCATATCTATTTAAAACTTATAATAACCAAATTATTAGAAGATGTGTCTCATGAAGTAGAATAAATAATTATGGAATATTAAGGCTTTGTTTAGGATGGCTTTTTTACTGCTTTCTAAAACGGAGTTTTAGTACAAAAATAAAATATTTTGTACTAAAATTCCGTTTTAGAAAGCAGTAAAAAAGCCGTCCCAAACGAAGCCTAAGACTTACATTATGAAAGATATTTTGGAGGTTTTAGCACTGTTTTTAAGATACTCCAATCAAGATTTTATTAGCCTACATTATTTAATGATGTTAATGACTATGTTAAGAAGTGTGGTCAATGTCAAAGAGTATGCAATATCCTAAAAAAATGAGATGCCCTTAAGTTATGTTTTAGAAATAAAGTTATTTGATATTTGAGAATTAGATTTTATGAGACCATTTGTGTAATGCTAGAGATGTCAATATATTCTTATTGATGTTGACTACGTGCCTAAATGGATTGAAGGAGTGTCAACCACTATAACTGATGCGCGGGTTATGTTTACATTTTTAAAGAAAAAAAATATTTTTTTTTCTAGATTTAAAATGCCTAGAATATAATAGAATAGAAGCATCACTTGTCAAATATAATATTCATCATAAGATTTCAACATCTTATTATCCTCAAACTAGTGACTAAGTTGAAATAAGTAATAGGCACTACATGAAAATCGCGCATTACTGACGATTTTTTACAGTTGCTTTCCGACGGATTTTAATAATTTTTGAAAAATTGTAAATTCGTAATTTAATTATTTAATAAATTATTTAGTTGATTATTAATTTTATAATTTTTAATTAATTATTAATTTAATATCTTAGTTTAAGTAATTATTAATTTAATAACTAATTTATTTAATTTATTAACTTTAATAATTTATTTTAATTAATTTTTAATTTTATTTTTTGTATAATTATAATTTATATAAAAACTAACATTTTTACACATTTGCCTCTTCAGCAATTTGGTTAGGCCTTTGAAAGTTTTTTCCCAACCCAGTTTGAATTCCATGGTAGGTAGAGAGGGCAGCAAGCAGTGCGGGCCTGTTAGCCGAGCAGATAGCGTGTGATGGCAGTCGGGCAGCGGGCAAGCAGGTAGTCGGGCAAGGCAGCTTGGTAGTGCGAAAGAGCAGCGAGCGGGCGGGCAAGGCCGCTAGGAGGGCAACTCTTGGGCTAGCCAGGATTCATTTTTTTAATTTTCCGGTAGCCTAGTATTGCTGGAAAGCCGTCAAAATTTTTTTTTCCTATGCAGGTTTTACCAACGGAAAATTCCCCAGCGGAAAGTCACCAATAAATTCCAAATCTTCCTGAAAATGATCAAGTGCCGCCGCAAAATGCCGTTGGTAATAGATGATTTTTCTGTAGTGAGGGAGATAAACAAAATATTTAAAAAAAATGAAAGTTCTAATAAGAAAGATTGGACTATTAATAATGCATTATTAGCCTATAAAATTACTTTTAAAACACCTATTAGGATGTCTCCCAACCAGTTGTCTTTGGAAAGCTTATCACCTTCTTGCATGTAGAATTAGAGTGTAAGGCATTTTGGGCCATGAAGTAATTAAATTTAATCTTAAGGGAGCATAAGAAAAAAGACAAATACAATTGAATGAGTTGGATGAATTTAAGAATGAAGTTTATGAAAATACTAGGATTTATAAGAATAAAATAAAAAATGGCATGACCGTAAACGAAAGAATTTACCTATATATGGATAAGAGGTTTTATTATTTAATTCTACATTGAAATTATTTCTAGGTAAACTTAAGTCCAGGTGGTCACATCTATTCGCTATTCAAAAAATATTCCTTTATGGATTCAGAATAAAAAGATCTTTAACATCTTTGAGGTAAATGATCATAGATTAAATCCTTATTTAGGAGGAGATATAGATCGTTTGAGGAATATCTTCGAATTAGCTCACACTCAACAAAAGTAATTGACATAGTCTGACTAAAGACTGAAAACTGATGGGAGGTAAACCAAATATTTTATGAGTTATTGTGAGCATTTTAAGTTTCTTTTCAGTATTTGGTCCATTTAATTTATCAGTGGTAGAATTTACTTATTATAGTAATTTGTTTAAGTTATTGATATTATAGTTCAATTTATATTTAAGTAAAATTCTCACTATTATTTAACTGTTGAAAATGTCTTCTACATATTGCTTGCACTTTGATTGTTTATTTAGCAAAAATAAAAAATAACAATGAATTTTTTTTAAAAAATTAAGAATAATAATAAACTCTAACTGATAATTTGGATGAATAAAGAATCACAATTTTTAATTTGAAAATCATAGTAATTAACTAAAGAAAATCATATGAGTTATTATCTTGCTTTGAACTTAAAAGATATACACTTAAAAATAAACTAAAGATTTAAAGATTGAATAATTGAGTTTAGAGAAAGAGAGTATGTAGATTAAATTATGAATATCATTGCAATCTTGAATATTAAATCATTGAGCTTACTGACATCCTTACATTAATTCAATTTAGGGTTATTTGAAGTAGGTGTGTCAATATGGGTCAACGGGTCGGGTTCGGGTCGAACTCGACTTGACCTGGCTATAAACAAGTTGACTCTAACTCGACCCGGTTTTGCAAACGGGTCAGGTTTGTCAACCCGAACCCGACCCGTGCGGGTTACCGGGTTGACATAACCGACCCGAGAACATATGCGGAGTAAAGCGAATCGGAGGGTTGAAGGCTGCGTGCCTGCGCCTGCGGAGCGGAGCGAGTCCGCAGAGTCGTTCCGCCGAGTGACCAAGGGCCGAGGCTGCAAAGGTGGAGCGGAGCTGGTTCGCCGAGTGCGGAGCAGCGAGTGCGGCAGCGACATCTTAAGCGTGTCTGGATGCGGGATGCCTGGAGCCCTGGACCAACAGGCGACGATGGCCTGTGACTAGCGACGACATACTCCACCTAACGCCAACGCGACGTCGTGACCAGACGCTTACGCAACATGACGAGCACTTAGGTAGTGCGGACGCGACCTGTCAAGCGCCCAGCGGGATGATGAAACTGGTCAATTCGGGTTGACCCGCGGGTTGTCGGGTCAACCCGAATCAACCCGCTTTTCAAATGGGTCAGCAATTCAAACCTGGAACAGACCCATTTCGCAAACGGGTTGACCCAAATCCAGATTTTTTCTGGTCGGGTCCGGGTTAGATTTTGGGTTGTGTCAAAAGTTGGCACCTCTAATTTGAAGGAAGAAAGTAATCATATATTCACAAATTATTATTATGTACTCAAAAATAAAAAATATGAAAAAAAAAACATGAAAATCAAAAGAAAGGAAGACAAAGAAAAATGAGGTTTAGTACTTCAAAAATTAGTATATGATAAAGCTCAATTCCTAAAAGTTCTAAGTATTTAAATCAAATAGTAGAATGCAAGTAAACTAATACATATGATGGTTTAGTAATAAACTTCTAATTAAAATACAAGCACACATAATTTCTAAAGAATCTATTATTCATATGTAAAATCGATAGTCATTATTGCGCTTACACTTGTAGTAGATAATTCCCATTTGAGCAATAATAAGGATGATTGATTAAGGTAATTACTTGTGATTATTCAAATTAAAATTCTATAACTTTGATCATCCCAAATTGTAAGCTAGCTAAAGTGAGGAGGAGAGAAGTGTGGTAATATATATATATATATATATTTGTGCTTGGCACCGTGACGCCCAAGTGACCTAGCGCCACATAACAATATGTAAAATAACACTGTGCCACAACACTGCTGTGATGAATTATTTTAAAAACTTCTTGAGAGCTTAACGCTATGGTTGTGCTTTCTCAGTGCCTCCCATCATTGCTACGTTCCAAAGCGTAACTCCGCAATACTCCAATTTAAAAAATTTTAGATTTTTCATATTTTTTTATTCTAAAATATTTTTCAAATTTTTTGGTTGTTACAACATATGTAGGGCATAAGGGGGAAGGTGAATGAAAATTCACAATATTGGACCACTCCTAAATAAATTCAAGGTTATGTTCTCCACCTATAATAACATCTTTTGGTGACCACTCCTAAATAAATTCAAGGTTATGTTCTCCACTTATCACGTGTTGATCAATTCCTAGCCTTAGGGAAAGAGATTACTATGAGGGTTGACCTCAAGTAGTTGAGGGCCTACTATCCAAAAGGCAGAGAATATTATGGGATCCTAAGAGGAAGTGTTGTAAGTCATGGTAAATAGAGGAGCAGGGTAGGAGTTATTAAGTTAGTAAAAGAATCCTTGGAATAGAAGGGGACCTTGAGCAAATCATTTAAATAGGCACATATTTTAGTCTAGAGCACCGTGGAGAACTTCTTAATACCCTATGAGATGTATTCACTTTGATGGCTTTCTAAATTCTAGGGATTGTCATTAATGTTGCCTGCAATAGGATGCATTTTAAAAGAGATGCAAGCCCATTAAGTGAAAGATTAGAAAGATGACTACCATCCTAGCATAGCATATAAAATAGGAGGTTTTAGAAACTCCTTGAGGTCAAGTTCTAGTGCAGCATCATGACTAGATCTCCAATGTGGTAATGATTTATAATGCGAGTGAAAAGTGGAGGATGTTTGTCACTTTATGAACATTAAATTGGTGTGCTTGAAAGAAAGCTACTGAGTTCTCATGATTGATACACTTGTTTACTTGACAATTAGTTTTCTAGTGCATATCTTCTTTGATGTATTCCATAGCTACCACTAAATTATGATGCATCCCATGAATTTTGAAAATATAACTTTATCATGTAATTCCATTTACCCTAAAGGATGTATATGTTACATACAATTTAGTGATGGATTAAGTATTCAATGATTACAAGGGGAGGAATGTCAAGGTCTATCTGGACAACCAACTGGTGAATAATAAATCCCCATAATTGAAAGTGCTTGACACACTTAGAGGGGGGATTGGGTGAATTGGTGTGGTTCATAGAAATTTAAAGATAATTATGAGTAAATGATTCCAATGGTAAAATATATCAAAACCCCTTGTTTAAAGACATGCTCATCAAGATAAAAATTTTCTTTTAAACAAAAAATATTTTTGGATTTTAACATAAAAAATATTTTATCATGCAAAAATAGCTCAAATCTACTAGCTTGCAATTTTAACCAATTTTCCGTAAATTATCATTCAACCACAAGCATGAAATAAAAATTACAAGTAAATAAAGAGAATAAAAAGAGCATGTAAATCATTTATATTGGTTTGGCCAAATAGACCTATGTCCACTCCACATGTCATCCTCTCAAGAATTCCACTAACTCATTTTTAACAAGGCGAAGAAGCCTCTCTCTTTCCTAGAATAATGGAGAAATCCTACACAACTTTCCTCTTCAAAAATAACTTCTCCCTAACCTCCTGCTATATCCACAAATTCCTCCAAACCTCTCTCAAAATCACTTAAGATATTTTAAGCAAAATTTTCAATAAGTTCTTCTCCTATGAAATTGAAAAACACACAAGAAAAAGGGGATATAGATTGAGCTAGAATAATCGTGGTGAACCTTATAGACAAATCTCTTGGACTTCTTCAAAAGATTTCTCAAATTCTCTCCAATCTCATATTTTCAATCTCTTTAAAAACTCTTTCAAAATTCTCGAAGACTTTGTTATTTTTTTCCCCCTTAAGATTTTTATATAATAGTAGTATTTATAAGTAAGATAGAAATGAAATCCTAATCAATCTTTTTTAAGAAATTTGACAATCTAATTCTTAATTTAATTTAAAGACACAAGATAATGGTTCTACCCATCTAATTCAGAATATACAAACACCTCTATTTATTCAGACTAGATGAGATATATTACACATTATAAAATATTATGTTGATTTAGCTCCTCAAATTTTATCCAAAAAATAGGTAGATATCTTAAATTTTTGTACAATATGAATAATAACATATAACATGATTAGTTTAAATTTAAATTTATCTATTTAAAGAAAAATAGGTGGGATGAATTTGAAATAACATATCATACAATATATATATATATATATATATATATATATATATATATATATATATATATATATATATATACAGTGGCGGAGGCAGAAAAATTTTGTAGAGGGGGCCTAAATTTTTTTTTTTTAAATCCCCTCACCATTTGTTCGATTTCTTTTATTATTTTGTTCATCATTATTATTTCTTGAATTCTCTATTGGTGTTGATACACAAGATTGTGAGACTTTCTTAAAATATTTTTTCATAATCTTTGTGCAAAATCAAACAACCTAAAACATGTAGAACTCATTTGAAGCGTAAAGACAATTATGATATTTAAAAAAAGAATCAAAATCCTTAACTTAATTAAAAAAAAATCTCTGAAATATGCTGATGAATAAATTGTCCAACAGAATGATGATAGGCAAATTAATTGAAGTCTTGTATTTCTAAAACTAATTATTTTGTAAGAAATTAAGAATTGTAATAAAATTTTCCCCATTACCTAAAAGAAAAACTTGCAAAACAATTTTCAGCGATGAGCGATCGATCTCATAGCAAGAGCTAGTGTGCAGGATGATTCCTCCCCGTCCTAAACACTTGAAAGATAAGGTACTTTAGTTATCTTGGTTGCCTTCAAGAGCAAACAAAAGAAAAAAAAACCCTATTGTTGCTTCAGAGACATTTTTTACTTGTGTGACTGGCGATTGCAAAACAATGGTGGCTGGGGAATAAAAATTGCGGCTGAGCATGAGTGTTGTAAATTAGCAAACGAAATTTTTTTAACCTAACCAGACAACACAAGGCAAAAAATAGAGACTTAAAAACTGAAAATAGAAAAGGAAATCCAAATGCCAGATCTTACCTTCAGGACTTCATGGATGGACTGCTCATGCCGAATCAAAGAAGGAAGAAGGGAACGAATGCAGGGGTACAAGCTGCCGGACAGATGCACCGTTTGGATACCTTCGTGCGCGAAATCCAAAAGCTCTCACTGCTGGCGGGACTCAATGGTGGAAACCGAAGGAAGAAGCGACGAGACGAGAGCTTCTGCGTCGCCGACAGCTTCTAAGAGAAGTATCCGGCCAAAACGCTAAACCGTGAGCAGGCATAAATTATTTTTTTTTGTTTTTGCGGAGGGGGCACGTGCCCCCGCGGGACCCCGCCTCCCTCCGCGGTTGTATATATATATATATATATATATATATCATGTTGTATGATTATTTGTATAAATTTTTTTTCTTTTTAGTTAATACCACTTTAATATTCTATTTATAAAAGTTGTTACTCCAATCATACAGTATGATGAAGATTGCATAGTATGATTAGTGTAAGAACCAAGAATTCTAATTAACTTTCAATTTGTTTATTTTTAATTTATTTTGCACTTTTGTGTGTGTGCATGCTTAGTTGTTTAGCCCACTATATACTTGCAATAATATAATAAAACTCAAGAAAATAAAAAAATATAAATTAACATAAAACTTTAGCTATTGAGGTCTTTTATCTTTAACGACTTCACATATTCATTGAGCTTAATACATCATCTTTCTAATTCTTGACATTTGTGTGTCACATATCACTTCCTTCGATTTTCCTTTTATTGAAAATTTTAGTTAAAGAGATGACCTACACACATATATATGATCTAAATCAACATAACTAATAATAGTTGTAATCATTAAAATCATAGTATACACACCAAGCTCATTGGGTTCAACACTAACAACACATCCAAGATCTAAAGGAGGTATTTACCACCTTAAAGATGTATTATATGCAACCTAATCCACAAAAATTATGCTTTTGATGCAAGATAAAATAAGTTCAATCAATGCAAATTGAAGTTAGACAAAAGTGTTAGCCCTCTATCAAAGTCCTCATAAGTACAAAACATTTCATATGGAGTAAGGAGTGCAAGGTCATCTTTTAATAATTAAAGAAAATCCTCTCATTATTACCACTATTATAGAGCCCACAACTTGGAGATGACTTACTCTTATACAATAGAGTCTAAGAGGATGCCAGAAGATCTATCAAGATATTAGAAGAATGAAGAAGATAATGGCCAACCTAGTTTATGTAAAAGAGTCTTTGAGGAGCCAAGCTGAGG
The DNA here is from genome assembly GCA_022539455.1 of Dendrobium nobile. Classification (NCBI taxonomy): domain Eukaryota; kingdom Viridiplantae; phylum Streptophyta; class Magnoliopsida; order Asparagales; family Orchidaceae; genus Dendrobium; species Dendrobium nobile. The sequence continues at coordinate 8,939,050 of CM039728.1, read as the reverse complement.
CACTTAATCATGGTGAAGCTAGTTTATGTTCTAATTATCTAAGAATAATGACTTCAACCTTATTTCTAAGCTTATCCTTTCAAAATCATCACTGAACACCAATAAAGAAAAGTGGTCAACAAATTTGATTATTCTAGAAGATTGTTAAATTTTGATGTTGAGCTCCATAAGTTCTAGATAAAATATGACAAGAGGATGGACATCAAAGACTAGGCACTCATTGGATTCCTTATTGATTCATAATCTCATATCTGAGAATAAAGTAGAGAGTGAGGGAAACTAGCTTTGGATATTGTTTATAATTGAGGCATCTAATGATCAAGGAATTAAATCTAAAATAGTCTTAAGAATCCATACTGTATGAATACTCACACTAATCGTCGAGTCAAATTACACATCACCAAAATCAATAATAACATCACTCCTTAATATTAGGATTAAGATTTTCTATTATTATATTGACATTATTTTTGAATGAGATCAACCTTCTCTCCCCTAGGCCACTCATATACTCAGATGTTTCTTAGTGTACATCCTTTTAAAGTACTCTTAAGGAGAAACCTAAGGACTAACATTGGCTCGCCCTAAAAAATATATGAACCTTTAAGGGCACTTCTTAGTGGCATGATGTAGATAATTGAATTACCTAAGCTAAACCTTAGGTCAAACCCTAATTTGATTAAAATTACTAAAATACCCCCCTAAGTAACCAATGACCCTAGGATTAAGCCTACACACCATTGACCTATTCCTGGACCCATCTCATGGGACAAGGAGTGCTGATCAACCCCTTTAACCCTTAGTCAAATATGATTTGACTAGGGTTAAACTTAAATTCTTAAAAATTCTTAGAAACTCTAAATGGTCATTTAACCTTGGAATTTAGTTCAAAAACTTGTTATCCATCTCATAAGTGATTTGGATCAAGGGTTTCCCATGTTCAAATCCCTTTGTCCGTAATCAAACTAGATTTGATCAAAACTAGATAAGCCCTAACCCCAATCCAAATATTCAAACTAGATGATTTTTAATTGGAAAGGGTTTTAAATGATTTCTAATCCATATTAAAATCATTTGAAAATAACGCACCATTGGTCAATCCATCTAGTAAAAATGATAAATGACCAAAATGCCCATAAAGTACATCATATGGGTTTTATAGGTCAAATCTCCAAACTGTTTCATAGGGTTTCTTTAAAATAGTCATAAATTATTTTTTTAGAAATATTTAAAACCCTTCCCAGCCCTTATTAAATCACTTTGACTAAAGAACGATAAAGATATCAAAATGGCCCTATAGGACTTACCTTGGTGTCCATAAGACCAAACCATTGATTCTTAGTTCGCTTTGATACCAAATCACTCTTAAATCAATTTTGAGATATTTGGAGCCATGCTTAACCCATGGTTACCCTTTTGATCATAAAAGACAAAATTTACCAAAGCACCCTATATTACCTATCTTGGAATCCATATACCAAACCCTGGAATTTTGAATTTACATTGGTCCCATGTGACTCTGAACCTTCTTGAAGAAATTCATAGTCATGCTTAACTCATGGTTAACACCTATTGACTATGGAAAACTCAAAATTCCTATAATGCTCTTATGCTTGGCTCTTAAGTTTACATAGGTTAAAGACAAGCTTTTGACCATGGATTTGAGCTACAGTTATCCAAAGCCCCTCAAGGGTCAATTTGACTAATTTCAAGTCCATGTTAAACCCTTTTTTTATCATGGTTTGACCTAAATCTAAAATTCGCAAAATAACTCCAAGTCCCCTATCTATAAATCTAATAGCTAAACCTTGGGAATTTGACCATGGATTTGAGTTTGAGAAATTCAATTATATTCAAATATCACATATGATCATCCCTAGCTCATAACCAACTCATGTTGACCATGAAAGGGTCAAAAATGACAAAATACCCAATGGATATTCTCCGTGCATTCATTAGGTTTAAACCCTCTAAACCAAGAACCAATCCATCCAAACCTTGCCCATGGGTTCGTAGGATCTTAACCTAGTCTCTCTTGCCACCCTAACCCATTTGAGCTGGCCTAAGTGAATCAAATATGCAAAATACAATTTATAGTGATGTAATCAACTTGACCTACATCTACTCATTATATCCATCCTCTATATGAGAATTCCACAAAGACTCTCTCCTTCTACTCCCAGTACAGACGGAGAAGCCTCTTTGTTGCACTACATTTATTTAGCTATTATTTTATTAATTTTAAAATTTGGTAGTGAAAAATTATTCTTAAGAATCAACTTTATTAAAGTGATAATATAAAAAGCTGATATTTAACCTTTTTTTAAAAAAAATTATAATACTTATAATCACTGTTTTGAAAACCGGACCGGACCGGCCGGTTCAACCGTGAACCGGTCTGGTGGCCGGTCCGATCCAGCTTCAGAACCGGCTCTGCACAGAACCGAAGCAAACCGGATTGAACCGGCGGTTCAACCGGTGAACCGTTGAACCGGTCCGAGTTGGAAAGAACCGGCCGGTTCATAAAAATATTTTATTTTTGCTTTAATTAAAATTTTTAAAATATATTTTTTTTAATTAAAATTTTAAAAATATTTTTATTAAATATGATGATTAATTTCATCATAATACATGCAAGTTATCTTAGATACCTCACATAATTTGTTTTGCAAAGAGAGTGTACTTCTCACTTTATAAAGGGTTCAAGGAAACATCTTCAAACTCTCCCTATGATGTGGGACTAAAAAAGTTGCATGAATAGTTTAGAATGTGACTTGGGGCTTATTTGGGCTAGTTGGGCTTCAAAATTTTTTTTAGTTGGGCTTCAATTTTTTTTTAGTTGGGCTACAAATTTGAATGATATGTATTATAAATTTACTATAATATATATAATTATATTATAAAATATTAATATTATAAATTTATATATTATATTAAATATTATTCTTATAAATATATAAATATATAAATATATAATTTTTAAATGATATTTATATTCATAATTTTGTATTATATATTTTTTAAATTTATAAATAGTGTTAAATGGTCATATATTTAATTATTTATATTATATTAATGATCATAAATTCTTTATATTATAAATTTATATATTATATTAAGTATTATTCTTATAAATATGTTATTCTTAAATAATATTTATATATATACAATTTTATTATATATTTTAAAATTTTATAAATATTATTAAATGCTCATATACTTATATTATATGATTTTTATATTATTAATTTTTAATAATATTATTATTTATTACGTAATCCGGTTCGACCCCGGTTCAACCGGTCGAACCGGTCAAACTGTGAACCTCTCTCTCATCCGGTTCGTTGTCCGGTCCGGTTTTCACAACCTTGCTTATAATATATATATTTTTAAAAAATATACATTTTCTTATAATAAATGCTATGATCAACAAAAAATTTAGGCCATCCCAAAGACACTATTGATTTATGAAATAGTGGGTTGTCTACATATACTCACAATCATTTGATATTTGTATGCAATCCAAATTAGAGCATCCTAAAGTCATCCTTAATTAATTCCTGAAATAGTAGCTCGTGGGCACATACATTTGATATTGGATGTCATCTCCATTGCACGATAAATTATTATGTGTGGAGTACTAACAAAAGAATCATTCGAATATCTAAATGTATAGGCTGTATATAAATTTATAGACGATATATATTAATTTTTTTTACATATTATATACATATACACATGTGTGCTTAATCTCTCCCATTACATAACCGCAGCTCGCGCTCCTCTCGCGCTGTACTGTGAATCTTTTTCCGCGCCTTCTTCCCTTCTCCGAGAGGAAATACCGCAAGAAAGAAGAACTAAAGCTTCCCTCCCCGGCATCGGAGAGATGCGGGAAGATGACTGCGTTAACGGCCACACTTACCGCAGTCCTCTTCATCTCCGTCAGCCCCTGCCGTCGACTCGCCGTCCGCTTCTCTCGTAGGAGCGAGGACGCCACCGCGCTGGCGCCTCTTCCTATCCTCCGGCATTCGATTGGGGGGAAAGGTAGGCGTCGGGTTAGGGGAGGAGTGGTTTGGGCAGAGGAGGAGCTGAGCGGGAGCCGTTATTTGGAGGCGGAAATCTATGAGTTCATGGTGAGGTCGGCGGATCCGATGCATTTTCCGAGTAGAGAAGCGCTGAAAGCTGCTGGTAGGGAGGACTTGGCCAAGGCCATCGAGAAGGAAGGGGGATGGCTTGCCTATGGTTGGGATTCGGATGACGAAGAAGAGGAGGGAGATATCGGTACGGATTCGGATTTAGGCAAGAGGCTATGTGAAGAACATTCCAAAATATTTCAGCATAGGATGGCTTTTGTCGCTGGTGAAGCTGATGCTGCCATGGAAACTGATTCGGACAACCTTGGGGATAGTTCGGAGGATTCTTACGGGACCTCTACATCTCGGAGGCCAATGTAACTCATTGGTTTGGTTAATGTTTCCATCAGTTATTGGCTGTAATTTTCTGTGTAGTTCTTGTTTGATTCTAAATTTTGGCTTTGAAGGGACATTGAAGTTTCGCAGGATGCTGGAATCGATGGTATATTGAATCGCCTGGAGAAAGAACGGAGTTTAGCTTTTGGTTTCATCTCGCCAAAGGAGGAAGAGTTGATGATTAAGAAGGACGAAAGCCTTTCCATAACTGCTTTAAGGCATGAATTTCGAAATGTGGGTGAGTTTATTTGTCCTTTTTAGATCTGTTTTTATCTTAGGTTTTCTGGTTTGGAACTGTCTGTTTATGTGTAAATTTTGTTTGAACCTGCATGTAAATTGCTTTTTTTGTATGGTTCAATGTTAAGTTGATTGAGTAAATTTACTTCATTTTTAATTTTATTCACAAATCTACTGTAAATTAAATTGGGTATATCAATCACACTATAAAATCGGTGAATATTATCGTTCTAATTATTGTTTTAAATTTCTTTTTATGTATTCTTAATTATTGTAACATTTTTTTATTTTAACATAAATTAAAATTGGTTGTGTTTGATGAAAAACATTATGAGAGGATACCCTGATGGGCTTCAAGATCTTTAAATTTGCACTGTGATTAATGTTGTATATGATATTCTGAATTTCATTAATCTCGGCACAAATCTATGGGCTTTGAAGCCATCATTATTTGTTTTTCAACAGGACATCCATTTTTTTTTTGTTTATGAGAAACATTGTTTGTTTTATCACTTCCCCAATCTCTTAATTACTGAAGTCATAGGAATAAATGTCCTATTTCAGTTTCCATATAATTTCTCAAACATGTTAACTAAAACCAAACAAAACCCAAGTAGAAACAGAACAAAACCAAACAATACCAAATATCAGTTTAAGGTTTCATGGCTTGGATTGCGTTTATGCATTGTTATGCTCTGTGTGGCTGAGGTTGATATTGAAGTCAATTAGTTATCACACTCCATATTTTCTATTTTTTTTCTTCATTCTGCTGATTCATTTACTCCATTTTATATTCTGTTGTGCATGAGTCCATATCTTTGTACTACCATAAGATGTCTCTTTGTTAATTTGCTGATCATTTCCCTTTGTTATATTACCTTATTGATGATAGCTTATTAGTATTACAGCTGCAATGTGCTATTGTATATCCCTATTTGATAAATATGTTCATATATTCCTTTTAGTGTATATACTTCATTGTAGATATCCACTACTGCTATTACTACTACTGTAACTGCAGTAGACGCAGCAGTATGTTTTTCATATGATGTAATGAGTATGGATAGGGGAAACTCTTCTTATTGTATTCACCAAGAATATAAACTTCATTTTCAGAGTTCAAAATACAGATGTATTGATTATCTAAGTTTGTGGAATGTAAGGAATCGTCGAACAATGGGATGAAATGTTAAGAAACTTGCTATATGTAATAGGCTTTTAGTTTAAATTTTGTTTGTATTGTACATTAAAATAATCTCTCAGTTATGACAACCTTTGTGTAATGAGTCATCTCTCAGTTATGACAACCCGGATCCTCTTCTTTATGCAGCTTCATAATGTTTCTAGGTTGATAGAGGAATCCTTCTTCTAACTCATTGCTAAGTTTATACTTGAAGAGCTGCATCGTACCTTATATACTTGATTAGCTTTGTAATTAAAAGGGATAGCTGATTGTCCACTTTTTATTTTCCCCTTTGATCACAAACTTATAGATTTTACAAAAATCATGTTCTTCTTTGGTATCAATGCCAAGATGAGTCACCTAGCTATTTTGTTTCAATCGGATTTATTTTATGCTTTATTTTATTGAGTATGACAGCTTGAATTTCTAGAAGAGGCTCAACCTTCGACTTTTGTGTTATAAAATGCTTGGCATTGTCATAAATTTTAATTTCATGTACCAAGAATGGTTGTTCATCACCATGTATTCAATGTTCTTTCCCATCTCTATTGTATTTCATGCACTGGTGCAGTGTTTAAGGCACGATGCCATATTTGTGTAGCCACTGTCTTCCGAGGAGTGCCTTATAAGAAGTGTTAGAATCAATTATGTGAAATCTTTCCTTTATGAAGAGCTCCCCAAAGTTCGGAGGTAAGATCAAGGATCCAAAGGTTTTTGTCCTTGATCATTGAATCCTTACAGAAATACTATACTTCTTTTCAGATGTTGGACTTCCAGGGCTAATCCTTTGAGCATTCTAAGGCTCATTAGATTAAAAGAAGAACCTGGATCGATTAGAATTTTGTTCATTTGAGCATTGTTATTCTCTGCAATGACATAAAGTGGTCGATTGTGATCTGCCGTTCCCAAGAGCAGATCGTCATTGTTGAAGGTGATTGTAGTATTCTGAGCGTACAAGGCCTCCTGCATACCTTGCTTTGTTAACAATGTTTCATATTGTTCTAGATTTTGCAGAGCTTTAATAAGCGTCTCTCGAAGGTACTTAGATATAATGAGAGCATCATAAATGCTCAACAACGCTGACAATTTATGGAGATGTGCCAAGACATTATAGTCTACAACGACATTAGCAACCTTCTTAGGTTTAGGTGGATCCTGCAACATAATATTCTCATTAAGCTGAATATTTTTTTCATGATCTGTCACCTTTTTCTTTGGTGGAAGGGGAATATGCTTTCTACTTTTTAGTTGAATTTGTGTCACCCCTTTAGATGAACTGGCTTCAGCATAATAATCTTTTGGAGTTGCTATGTTTTCAACTTCTTCAGAATCTGAACTACTCTCGAACTTTGGGCATTCCTTTCTAAGAGTTGTCTTACTCTCATCATCAGGAAAATGGTTTTCTTTTGAATCAGTTAAATGTGTTGGTGTATGAGGTGCTTTCCCAGAAGGCATCTTCACATCAGTTTTGTGAATGTCAAGAAGTGCATTGTGTCTTCTTGCAGCCCTTCCATCACGTTCACTTATGACTCGGCAATTTTCCATTGGAATACTATCTTCTTATTTTGACTCTGAGTCAAGATGTAAATCCGCCATATACTCTTCCAGCTTGATACGTTGTCTGGCAGTTGCTGATATTCATCATTAATAAAATTGATGTACTGCTTGATTTCAGTTTTTGCTTCGACATCTCTTCTTCTTTCATCTTTGGGATCTCGATACATATTTTTGCTTTCCTCCCTGGTCTTTGTAGTATTTTGAGGGCTTCTTTTTATTTGGCATACGCCCCTCAACAGCTGGCTTCTTTGAATGGAAGAATCTTAGATCAACTTTCAATTCTAAAGCATTCTTTTGACGAATGCCCTTAATAGCCAATAACATTGATCATTTTCCTTGAATTTTTTGAGATGAAGGTTTCCCATTCACCTTCCTTTTGTTGTAGTTCTTTTCCCACATTTTTCTGGAATGAGCTGGAAGAAATGACATTTATCTTTTCTCGCTTGGGATTAATCAACACATTGTCTAACTGCGTTAGTTCGCCACTTTGGTAGCTTTTCTTCAATCTTTTAATATAAAGCAATCCTCGATTGGGTGACTAACAATCCGATGATATGGATAATAGTTTGAATCTTTAATCATGTCGGCCTATTCTGGTTGGTGAGACTTTTGTAGCTGTAGACCATTTTAAGTGCATGTTGGAAAATTTTGCCAGTGCATTCTTTCTTAAAAAAATATGATTTATCTTTTCTTGGTAGGGGTTTTCTGTTTTCCCTTTACCTGTTTTGTCAACTTAGGCAAAGTCGTTGTTTCCCCTTTCTCATTCTTATCAGGAGAAGAAATAAATGCAGAATTTACTTCGTCCCTCATTGAGTCATACACTATAGGCTGTTTTTCTTTACCAATATGATTGTAGTTATAGCTGTAATTGATGCCCTTAGGCTTGGGCAACCTCTCGAACATATCTATATGCTCCAACAATTCTTAAAAAGTGTTGATCATGACCATTGCTAAGTAATGAGCGAAAACAGAGAGCTATGATGCACCGACACGGACACGGCGACACGGACATGACACGACATGGACACAGGACACGGCATTGACGCAGGACACGACATTTTTTAAAAATATAGGACACGGGTGCGGCGTGGACACGACATAATAATTTTTTAATATAATATATATAATTTAAGGTAACATTATATTAAAAATGGCAAGCAATAATAAATCAAAGTCATAATAACGTGTTTAGCTTATAACATAAAGATGTTTAGTACAAAATATTTAGTACAACTACAAAAATATAACAAAAAATCATTTAGTACAACATGAATGTCCAACTACTCAATTGAGGGAATGATAGATTCAGAGGTTGGTCTTTGGCCTTCAATATTATCATCATTGAATATCATTGTTTCCAACTCTGGTTCATCTAGAAAAAGATTTGCAACCTCCAATAATCCCATATCATCAAGGCACTCGAACCCATCTCTAGCAACATCCTACATCTTGTTATCACCTGTCATATAAAGTGGGGTTTTCCTTGATAGAAGACGAAGATTTGTATGCACATAAACTAAATCTTCAGCCCGTTTTGGAGTTATTTTATTTCTCTTCATTGATTGAATAAATGAGTATGTGTTACAATTTCTCTCATAACAGGAAGAGTATGATACTTGAAGTTTTGCTTGTTTTTAAAGTTCGTAAGTTATTTGTATGGAAAGATACCGAGCGGTACCGAGCATGTACCGAGTGGTACCGAGCATGTACGTAGCGGTACCAAGCATGTACTGAGCGGTACCGAGCATGTACCTAGCGGTACCGAGCTTGTACCTAGCGGTATCGAGCATGTACTGAGCGGTACCTGGCGATACCTAGCGGTACCAAGCATGTACCTAGTGATACCGAGCATGTGCATTAGCTTTTTTTTGGTAAGTTTCAAAAAACAACAATTAATATTTCAGGCGTCGAGAGTCAGGTGTCAATGCCATTTATCAGTCACAGAGAAAGGAGATGAAAATATCTTCACTGCCAAAAAGAAATGAAAATGAGAATATTCGATGATTGGGAATTAAGTGCGGACGTTGATTTGATGTTGTGGATAGGAAATAAGAAATTTACTTTAAATCCCGCAAAATAAAAGAAATTATATTTAAAAAAAATTCATAAAATATTTAAGATAAGCGTGTCGGACACGCTTGTCCAATTTGCATTTAATATTTTTTAATCGGACACGTTTTCGGTGTGTCGGACACGTGTCGGAGGAGTGTCGGACGAGTGTCGTGTCGGACACTGCACGCCTCTTTGAGGAGAAGTGTCGGTGCATCATAGACAGAGAGCAAATTTCACACACACACACTAGTTCACGTCCCATTCAAAGAAATAAAAAGAGAATACAGTTTTTAAAACTGTCAGAAATTAAAAATAAAAATAAAATAAACTAAAAGACGCATCTCTTGGTTTGCAAAATTCCAACAATCTCCCTCTCAAACCAAGAATTTCTTCATCCCAAGCATCTTCAATAGCTTTAGAAACGTCGTTGTCGGCAAAGCTTTAGTGAACAAATCGGCTACCTGATCCTCTGTACTGCAGCACTCCATACTAATGTGACCCGTCTTTACTGCATCTCTTATATAATGGTAACGCACATCAATGTGCTTACTCCTGCCATGTTGCACTGGATTTTTGGCCAATGCGATCGCCTACTTGTTGTCCACATAAATTGTTATTGCTTCATCAATATCTTTCTGGTCATCAATGTTTCCTAGTAGGAGTTCCACAACATGATTTTTGGTGAGCTGTTGTTCATATTTCATGCTAAGGTTCCTCGTAATATATTTGGTGATAGACTCATCCTTCTTTCTTCTTTTGAGAGTGAAGTCTGCAATGGTCACCTTCTTCCTCGCACTAGCAAATCTTTTGACGAACATGATTTCTATTTCGACAAATATTTTTATTGAATCGTTGGTTAACTTAGATGATCCAGTTAGGAAAATAGAGGTATTATATTTGAATTATATTAAGAAAGGTAGAAGTAGACCTAAAAGATTTTGTTAGAAATATTAGAAAAGATCTTTCTTTATTAGATTTAAATGAGAATTTAACTTTTAACATGACACAATGGAGAACAAAGATTCATGTAGTCAACCCCATATAGTGGGACAAAGGTTTGATGTTGTTATTGTTGTTGTTGGTTAATCCAACATACTATTTGAATATTGTATTAGTAAGGCTGCTGACAAATTGGCACAACAATAAGACATCATTTCCCCCGGTGTTACTGCAAATAGCCTTGAACTGGGCGAAATGTTGGCCAAGGTTTTCCGTGCCAGAAAATGTTTTAAATTGCAGTACCATGCATCCTTTTGGGTATTTCATCTAGTCATATTCTGCAGAATACGGATGGTCAGTACCCACGAAGGCTTCAACAATTTCAGAAGCAATAACTGCCTTTACCTTTTGATTGATGAAGTCCTCAATCTGGATCTGCCTGACAATTTCGTCTTCTTTGGGAATAGTCAACATCGGCTCTTATTGTACTTCTAGCCCTCGGTCAGGAATATTTGGATCAGGCTGAGCAACTCGTGTCTTCAGTATTCAATGTTGGATTAACATGTCCTTGGGGGTTTGTTGTTTGTGGTCGGTTAGTTGTAACAGCTAAACCAAGTTGTCCGAACAATTCTTTCATCATATTGCTCATCTCATCTGGATGAGCATGTAGTTGGTCGATCTCCTGATCCTTCCTCTGTTGAAGAACATGCATTTCTTGTTGTAGATTTCTTATGACTTCATCAGTTTCTTCCTCAACTTCTTCTTGTTGTGGAGAGATTCTATTTATTGGCACTGCTTGTTTTTGAGTACCTTGTGGCTATTCTTCATTTTGTAGATGTTCATGCAAGTGTATACTCTTTGGATGGGCTGTTCAGAAGTATGATCAACCATTCAGATTGTTTTGATGTTCATGGACCTCTCTCGTTCTTTCAATCTCCTTGTAATTATCATCAAATTGGAGGTCATCTTTCTGTTGAGTCCGCCACTTCCAATGAATTATTTGAGAATCGGGGGTTTCATCATACATAAGAGCCTTCCCCTTGTCTAATGGGGTAGGCTTAACAGGGGACCTTTCGTTGGAATGTGACTTATGATCAAGACTCTTGGACTTTCTTTCATGATTCTATTTGGAAATTTTAATTTGTTTGGGCTCCTTTGAAACCCAAACCTCTCAATCTCCTGTGGAGGCACATTCCTGATGCTCTGCCCTGAATATCGGGCAATATCGATTACTCGACCGAGTAGGTTTCTTTGAGTGAATCGACCTATAATAAGGTCGAGGAGGTCTTTACTTGTAATCTTCCTGTTGAAGTCTACGTGGGATTTTTCCATGTGCTTTTCTTCAAAATCCAGTCGTTGTCCAGAATTCATGTTTCTGACAGTGTAGTAGTGAGGAAGGCCTTTGTTGCTTCCTCGTTCTGTTTTCTTCGAAACCTCCTTTTGGAAGTTTTGTGAAGTCGAAATGATATTTTTGTTTACCAACCTCCTTTTGGAAGGCCTTTGCATTCTTGTTCTTTATAGCATTCAGCACTTGTAAAGGCAGGAAGAAGCCCCAAGCTATCAAGAAAAGCTAGGAGTAAAGCCAATGCTCACTTCAGAGCCAATGACTGAAAAAATCATTTCACTCCAAAGCCAAGAGCCATTGCCTCAACCGAAGCATATATACCCTTCAACGATGGATTTGAACCATTAAAATGGTAAAGGGAAATAATGACAGGGCAAGGTGAAGAATTTTTTTTGGGAGGCTTCTTGTCAGCTACCACCACTACAAGAAATTCATTTAATTAATTAATTAAATTAAATTGAAAAAAAAAAAAACAGGCTTTCCACTATCAAAACCTAAGTACAAGCTACTAATTCTCAAACGTAGTAAACTCTCAAACGGAGCATAGCAAACAACTCTCTAAGAAATAGCTCTCGAACAAAACTCTCAAACTCTCAATAGTAGACTACTGTAGCTACCTGTAAGCGCACTAAATTGCTGCTAGTACCACTTACCTGGAAGAAAGCAAACAAAACATTAGTCCAACACACTAAAACAAAACATGTACTGATAAAACAACTAGATACTGAGGTAGAACTGGTATTGGTAAAACCAACAAGTACTAAAACAGATTAGTGTCGAAACAAACAAGTAAAAGACATGCTACTGAAGCAAGAAAACTACGAGCACTACTATAAGCAAAACCACAACACTTTATTGAAAGCAAGAGTAAAACATTAGTACGACATACTAAAATAAAACATGTACTGATAAAACAACCAGATACTAAGGTAGAACTGGTACTAGTAAAACCAACAAGTACTAAAACAGATTAGTACCGAAACAAACAAGTAAAACACAGGCTACTGAAGTAAGAAAACTACGAGCACTACTACAAGCAAAACTACAACACTTTATTGAAAGCTAGAGTTAAAAGTACTTGTGTCAGGTGGTATAATGTGTAACTACTGTAAAGCTAGCCTAACGGGCAAATATTAGCTAAAAGAGAATAAATTCCAGTTAAGTTAATGCACACAACCTCTCAAGAGGAGTTATAAGCCCTCTCAAGGGGAGTAATTAACCTTGATCCAAATGAACTAGGGGAAGCTTCTAATTGAAGCACACATGCAACCTCTAATTGAGGCCGTAAGATTTGCTATTTGGGCTACTTCCAAAGTGAAGCCGTAAGACCCGCTTTTAACCTACACACGAGCACTAGCAGTCTTGTTTAGAGGGCAAGGTTGTAAGATCCATCCAATGGGTAACCTCTAATAGAGGCCATAAGACCCACTATTTGAGCTACTTTTAAGGGAAGCCATAAGACCCGCTATATGGGTCATTTCCAATAAAAGCCATAAGCCCTGACCCAATTCCAAACTACAGGCAACTCCTAAATGAGTTCGTAAGGCCTAACCTAAATCTAAACTATAGGTAACCCCTAAATGGAGTCATAAGACAACCTAAATCTAAACTGCGGGCAACTCTTAAGCAGAGCTGTATGCCCTAACCCAAACCATATCAACCTATATCTATTCAGTTCAATTTACTCATATCCCTAAGAGGAGGATACACATGGCTGCTAATTAGATTCCCTGTACGCTACAATCAACGATTGTTACTATTGGTAAACTGAAATCTATGGTATACCCGGGATAACGTAACCATGGGATCTTGATCAGGTTTACTTCTATTCCCCACAACCAACACTTAAAAAATGGTTACACATCTAAAAAACAATTCATCCGTAATTGAGAGTTCTTCTCCATGTTATGAGGGGTAATTAACTATGATGACTTGCGCACATAGGAAGTGGAACCATAGAACTAAAGAAACCATTATTTCGATCATTGGGGAAAATCTGGTTAATTTAAAATCAAATTTACCTCGAAGAAAAATGGCACCTAAAGCTTGCGACAATAGGGTTCGTGCGTTAGCGCCGTCTTTTCATGCGCAAACAGATTTTTTGGCGACTCTGCTGTGGATCACTTCTCCCTCCATCTTTCGATGATATGTATATATATATATATATATATATATATATATATATATATATATATATATATATATATAATCATAAACATCTAAAAGTATGTATAGAAATGTTTATTTATTATAATTGCATATTTTTTGTGCAACAAAAGTCAGGTTGACTCTAATCCCTGCAAGTTTTATGCTGGTTGATGAAAATATCGTCTGTTCAAAACATGATAACTATAAAGTTGGGAGAAGGAATGAGAGTTTGATTTCCCCTAGTTGTTATTGATATTGGCCGTGATGGCCCCACACTACAATTTTGAACGGTTTCTGAAGTTTTCAACTTCTTTCTTGATGTCAATGAGACTGTAGTGACTCGGAAGATTACGATTAAGAGAACCGTTGCACCACAATTTGACAATAGAAAGACTTTCAAGCGAAGTTCGGTATTCTCCAGGCTGTCCATTGCACCCATTATAACCAAGAGAAATGCTTCCGAAGTTGAATTTTAATTTAAAGTTAATTGCTCAGGTCATTGATTAATTTAAATTTTAAAAATATTTAAAAAATATTTAATTATTTAGATTAAATTAATTGCTCAATTAATTTAATTTTAATTTTAATTAAGTATTTAATTTAAAATTAATGAGTTCAATTAATAAGAATTTTTTAATTCTATTTTAATTAATTAAAATTTTGAATTAAATGTTCAATTAGTTTAAAAATTAATTATTATATGAATTTTAATTTTTGTTATAATTAATTTAAATTCTTTAATTTGATTTGAAATTGGTTAATGGATTAATTTTAAATCACAGTTTTAATTTGAAATTAATTTAGTTTAAAATTTATATGTTAATTAAATATGTTAATGAAGTTCTCAAATTATAAGTTCATTAGCCTCTTGGGGTAATTTCCGCAGCTTCCCGGCATCCCCTTCCATAAAGAGAGGTTAGGAGGTCATTTGCCCTTTCAAGCCTGCCCATCCGGATAGATAATCAACAGCTGAGGGCTTCAGGACGTTATTTGATCCCAACATCAACATGTAATTATTGCGTAAGGCACATATTTGGTAATTTTAGATTTTTCTCATAATTTTAGCAGCCTCCCAGTATCCCATTCCTATGATGGATGGTCGAGAAGGCACTTGCCCTTTCATGTCCACCCAGTCGAATAGATAGTCAATGGTTGAGGGCTTCGGGATGTTGTCTGATCTCGAAATTGGCTTCAAGTTCATCCAATTGAGATTGAAGTGCCTCATATTTTTTTTTATATATTATATATGTATGCACACATATACATTATAATTATAATCATTTTCATAATAATTTTTTGCAGATAACCCTCTTCCCTATTCATTCACACACTCATTGGTTCAAATTGGTGCGTTAAAGGAGGCGAACAAGCAGGTGGACTCGTTCGGATGTATAGATGAAACAAAGGTTGGTTTGAGGGTTCAATTGTGTAGTGTCGTAGGTACAGTCGTAGAATAGGGGTGTCAAAATGGGTCGGCGGGTCGGGTTCGGGTCGGGTTCGGGTCGAACCTATGTTGACTCGAGTCTAAATGGGTCAACCCGAACTCCTCCCATTTTTACAAACTGGTCAGGTATTTTAACCCTAATCCGTACCTGACCCGTGTGGGTCACCGGATTGACTCAACACGACTCACAGAGTTGTTTGATTAAAAAAAAATGGGCGATTGCAACGTTAGGCGAGGCAGTAGGCTGTGTCGGTGCATCCTGCGGGTGTGGGATCGTCGTCGATCACTAACGGGCCGGATGGACTAGACTAGGTGTGGGCATTTAGAGGATAGCGGTGGATGGTAGTACGCAAGTCAAGAGGACGGAATGACGGACGCAACCAGACGGATTGGACTAGATGCGGTACGCGAGAGTTGAAGTACGCTAGTAGATGTGGACAAACAAACGGACTGTGAGATTAGATTGTGGATTAGACATCACTGGATAGACTCATCTCGACACGGATGACAAGACGGACTTGACTAGATGCTCATGCAGAGACGCATCAGATGTGCAGACGTGACACTGACTCGACAACCATTTTGCATATGGGTCAAATTGGGTTGGTTTCAGGTTTCTGAGTCAACCTGAACTCGACCTGATTTTGCATACGGGTCAAAAACTCAAACCCGAACCTAACCTGTATGGTAAATGGGTTGTCCCAAACCTGAAAATTTTGGGGTCAGGTCCAGGTCGGGCTTTGGGTTGTGTCAAATTTTGACACTCCTAGCGTAGGAGCAGTTGAGAGAATGAAGAGTAGTTTGGCTGGTCGTTCGGCTGGTCCGTGGATCGCGCCTTGATCGCGATTGACAGAAAGTGGGAGGTGTAGAGTCGAGCTTTGATTGGAGGAAGCTGGACTCAGGAGGGTTCGCTCGGCTCTGGACGAACAAACAAATGAAACATCTAGAGACAGAGGCCCGATTGGGCTAGTACCGTGAACTGGGGGCCGGACAGCATGGGTGGAGCGCACGTGAGGTGTGGGAGGTGCGGTTCGGAGTTGAGTTTCGCTCCTTGGAGAAGGATTGAATTACTTGTGATTCACGTGAGTGCCGTGATCGGACGCGGGGTCACAATTTGTGTTTCATTTGTGCATAGGGCGGACGGTGCGGCTTTTTGAGTCATGAAATGAAGCAGGTAATGAGGGTTTTGAAACAGTATAGCAAGAGAGAGAGAGCCCGCGAGTTCAATCTTCGGATTACCAGAAAGCATAATCTTTTCAAATTCTTTCCTCTTTTCTTTTATATGAATTGAATGGGTGGTTATTGGTCATCTCTAGCGATTGTGTAGATGTTGTGGGATCATGCCATTTGGTTTGATTTTATTGCAGCCTCCCTAAAATATTTTTTTTTAAAAATATGATTTCCACTAATGGGAGTATGGAAATTAATCAATTCCTATAATGGTCCATTATTTGCGAACACTGTAGTATGCTTGAATCAGCCAAGTCTTTCCCACCATTTAGACATGATTTAGCACTAGCAATTGTAGCAATAAATTTTAATTTTGACTGGCTTTAAATACAATGTTTCGCAAGCAACTATCAAGTTGTAGGAGCAAGTATGACAGTAGCTAGACCTGTCAATTTCGGGTTACGGGTCGGGTTCGGGTCAACCCGAACTTGACCCGGTACTATTCGGGTTCGGGTCGACCCGACCCGTTTTTTCAAACGGGTCGATTTTCTGGACCCAAACCCGACCCGCTTCGGGTTCGGGTCGGGTTCGGGTCAACCCGACCCCACCTATTTCAGCCAAAATCCAAATCTTGCCGCGCGGGCAGCGGGTCACACACGGGGTTCGCGGCTCGATGCAGTGATGGCATGACGCGGGACGGCTGTCAGTTCCGACCTCGGGACGCGAAGAAACACAGGCGAATTTCCTCGGGACAACGGACGACGCGGCTGCCTCGGGACGGCGGCTGCGCGAGTGCGCGGCCTCGACGCCGAACTGCCTCGGGACGGCGGAACTGGCTGGGCGGTCAGGCGGAACTGGCGCCGGCGCCCGGCGTGAAGAAACGCGGCTGCGCGGACGGTGGAACTGGCTGGCGGGCAGCGCGGGGGCAGGGCGGCAGGCCGGGCAGCGAGCGGGGCTGGCGGGCAGCGCGGGGGCAGCGAGCGGGGGCAGAAATTCAAATTTTTTTAAAATAAACGGGTTTTCGGGTTGACCCGGCAACCCGTCGGGTCAACCCGAACCCGACCCGTTTTTGCAAACGGGTCGGTTTTCTGAACCCAAACCCGACCCGCTTCGGGTTCGGGTCAACCCAAACCCGAAAATTCTGGGTCGGGTTCGGATCGGGTTTTCGGGTCGGGTCCAATATTGACAGGTCTAATAGTAGCATGCGGTTCTCACTATATCTGAGTTCAATAGAATATGATCATAAAAAAATATAAAAAAATTCTGGATGCAGCTACTTCACAAGTTTTCTATATTTCTTTTTTATGGTTGCATTTGCCGTCAAGGTCAACATCTCCATTTGTTTGTGGGTGATTAGTTGTTGAAAATTTCAGTTGAGTTTCCTATTTTCTTCTATAGAGTTTTGAAATAATTCATAAATTTTACTTCCTTGCTAGTAACTATAGTTTTAGATAATATGTGCAAGTTAAATTCATCATTGAAATATTACTTAGCTAAGTGTGGTGCATACATTTATTTTATTGTAGTGAATAAAATGTGTTATTTTAAAAAGATGATCTACTTTTATTAAGATAGAATTTTGCCTGCTAAAAGTTTATGGTGATCCTGGGACAAAATCCATATTAACACATCCTCAAGGCTTACACGGAATATGGAAGTACATAATCCAATGTTATTTCTTTTACATCCTCAAGGCTTACACGGAATATGGAAGTACATAATCCAATGTTATTTCTTTTACCCGCTGCTGATGTTAAGTTCTTATGACCTTATACATGATACATCTTGTTTTAATCTAATTGAAGTATCTATCTTCTGTAATAATTATAATTTTATCCTCATCAAAGTTAGTCATAGTTCCAACGGCATGTAATTCTAGAATAAGAAAATATCCTAAAGACTAATCAATAATATACAGACAAGTTTCATGATGTGAAACAACATGCGATGAACAAGAACTGCTTGGAGATTTTAATATAAGATTGTTAAAGCTTTGCTAGTTATAAAATTAATGCTTCCCCAGAATAAGTTTTCGGAATTATCAAGTCGAAATTAAGTAAAGCATGCGGTTACAACTAGATTAACGGGACAATATCAAATTGACAACATAGACTTAGAGAGTAACGTTATGGGGAGAAACAATAATCCACAATTAACAAATAGAACTTTTCACCTTGGGTCTCTCGCTCACTCTCTTGCTGGTGGCACTTTTAGTGGAGGAAGATTGAGAGCAACCGAGCGATGCCACTAGGAGACAAATGGTGCACAAAGTGTAGTTCGTTGGAGTGGTAGCCGGTGGCGGGTAGTCCATGGGATGACTAGTGAGCATCCAACGTCTTGTCAGTTCTTCCTTGATCATCAAAGACAAAGCCGTGGTTGATGTCAGGATCGGCAAGCCTAGGTGAGGCCTTGAGAAGTTTCAGCTTTGATGGAGGAGAGAAAAGCTGAGAAAATTTCAGCCGTGGAGGAGCCTGAAGGGAGGCGGCTGGTGTGGGAGAAGTGAGGGCTGCTGGTTGGCCTAGTTCGGCTAAGAGAGATTGGGAGGGAGAAGGTTTGAATTCATTCCCAAAGAGGAGAGGAATCCAAGGGGTTTGATTGGGAGAGTATGGGGAGAAATTCGAAATCAATTCCTGTAACTGAAACTGTTACGGGAATTGAATTTGGGGAAGGAATTTAAAAGCCAATTTCAGTTTTAAACATTAGAATAATATCTGAAAAAAAAAACTGTAATCACGTTAATGAAGGGAAGGTATTCGGGAGGCTTTTATGAGGGGCTGATGTGGCAAATAGGAAAAGAAGCAATAGGGGTAATATAGCCGGCCATAGAGAAGAGAGAGGGGCTCGGAATTTAGATGGGTGGGGCCCAAGGGATTAACTCAATTAAAACAATCTGATTTGCTGAAATTCAGATTGATTTTAATTAAGGAACGTTTCAGGTTTAGGGGGATTAATAGAGGAAAAAAGAAAAAAAAAACAAGGTTTGAAATTCAAATGTGAATTAAATCCCAATGAATGATTTCCTAAATAGATAGAAGCTATCTTAGGAAAGTCACTTAAATCAGGAAATTTGGAATTCGCAGAGGATGGGAGGGGGAAGGGCTGGCGGCAAAGCTGGGAAGTTATGAGTGCTGGCAGGAGGGCTGTCAGCCTGGACGGGGTTCCAGCCGATGGTGGAGCCTGGCGGGGGATGGAGGGGAGGGGGGCGTCGGGCTGGCCGGTGGCAGCTGGCCGGCGGTTGAGCTGCAGGCCGGCGACCTGGGTATTCCAGGGAGGGGGCGGTGGCAAGAGAAGGGGAGGGGAGGTTGTGGGGAGAACTTTAGGGATTCAAAATTGAAATCCCAACTTCCTCCAAGAGGCTCCAATCCAAATCCACACAACGATGACTTGATCAAGATAAACAAAACAAAAGAAAAGAGAAGGACGAGAAAACCTAGAACTCACAAAGAGATCTAGCTTCTCCTACGAACTCACTAAGAGATCGTGGAGGTTTGCACTCACAAAGAGAACATGAAATGTCATTTTTTTTAATTCATCAAAACTCCTCTATTACATAAGAAAAGGGCCATATAAATAGGCCTCAAAATGACAAGAAAGCAAAAGACTAAAATGCCCCTCGGGCTACAATAACGACTAAATACCCATAAGGGCAAAAACGGAAAAAACATAAAAATCAAATAAATTACTACATAAAATGACTCAAAATAAAACTCATGAGTGGCCGTTGATCTCCGGCGTCTCCTGATGGCACATGTGTCGAAATATCTGACGATGTCCTCATCATTTCATTAATCGAAAATTAGTTGTTAGGCATCACTGACTTACTAATTAATGCATCATATCTCGAAATGCTGCGTAATCTCTTTTGATGCAATCAAAGCAAGTTTGTTTTATTCTCATGGTATATAATGTAATAGCTACATTACTTAACACATTAATAACCTTATTTCTTACTCAAAGTTTAAGAATTAAGTATGTTCTATAAACATTCATCCTGTTCAGTACGTCTATTACTCAGCTTTTTTTTTTCGGGAATTTTGGTTGCCTTTTTCCATGTACCTTGTCCATGAAAACTTCATATTCTTAAGCATTGCTTAAGAGTACCCTTGATGTGATTACCATTGTTAATGACCTTTTGCGGCCACGTTTGAGTATTTGCTATTTCCCATCTTAGCTAATTTTCCTTTTCTACTGTCTCAAGATTGTTCCGAGTCATTCTCTATCTACAAAAAAAAAAAAAAAAATGCAGCGCACGTTTTCTCACAACATTCATTTTGTATGCCTTAAAAAGACAGTTGGAAGCATCGAAAGTACCAAAAGGTGTGTATCATCTAACCTTGAAGAAGGCTTACATCATCACTCTGGTGTCCAAAATTCTGATAACGGATCTTTAATGGATATCAATACCGATTCTGAGCCTGAGACATGGAGGTCATGGAGTATTCAAAGGTCAGGAGATCCTTTATCCAACTTCGAAGGTAGTTTACTTCTGCAACAGCTATCCTTTATCTCTTGCTTTGTATGCTTTTAGTGATGCTATCTTTTATGCGCAGCTGCTGAAATTGTTGTCGAGGAAGACCAAAGAAAATCAGACATCAATTTTGTTAGTCGTTATTTATCAGGAAACGAGAAGAAAAATGTATTAACTGATCGATTGGCGTCTGGACCTATAAGTAGTGGAAACAATTGCCCTTATGATAATGACCAGGGAAGTCTCAAAAGTGAAATTATTGTATGTCTGCAGCACTTGGAATTACAGTTAACTTCTGCACTTCAATTATGTAAATTCAGGAGTTATGGCATTCATTCATGCAAGGTACGTTGTTTTATCCTTTTAACTATGTGCTTTTAGGTTCTTGTAATCGATATTGCATTGAGCTAAGCATTCATCTGTCATTGCTTTTTTTTGTTATGTTTTTATCTTTGTTAAAATAAATATACATTAGAATCGAATGAACCACTAAAAATGTGGCACTTTTTGGACTACTTAGGCTCTGCTGTTGTTCTGTTAGTGCAAATAGGTTGTGCATAAAGGCGTGGAAATGCTTAGAAGATGAATAAATTTCTTGGCTTACTAAACTTTTTAGTATTACTTTGAAGGCTAAAAGATGCCAAATGAGTGAAGAATGAGTCTGCTGATTCCTATTTTTAAGAATAAAAGTGATGCGCAAGATTGTGAGAATTATAGAAGATATTCAACATAGATGGATGAGATATTTTGATAAGCTTTTCAATGAAGATTGAGATAATACGATTCTAAATGAAAATATTTTTTTTTTTGCTTTTATTGCCATATCAAAGTTAGAGAGGCATTCAAGAAAATGAATTGTGAAAAAGTTTTTTGACCTGATGATATTTAATAGAGGTATATAAAAGCTTAGAAGATGAATAAATTTCTTGGCTCACGTAACTTTTTTATTTCTATTTTGAAGACAAAAAATGCCAGATGAGTGGAAGAGTCTTATGATTCCTATTTTTAAGAATAAAGGTGATCCACAAGAGTGTGCGAATTATAAAAGAATTAAATTATGTGTCATACTTTAAAACTATGGGAGAGAGTTATTTAGCATAGGTTACAACGTGATACTAATGTTTCTCAAAATCAATTTGGATTCTTGTCGGGTAGGCCTACAGTGGAAGCTATACATTTATTGAGAGGTTTGATGGAGAAGTATAGCGAGAACAAGGTGGATTTATATATGATATTTATTGATTTGGAGAAAGCATATGATAAAAGTTCCAAGAGAAGTGCTATGGAGAGTTCTAGAAAAGAAAGGGGTTAATATTGTTTATATTCAAGTCATTAAGGATATGTATGCAAGAGCTATTACTTGTATTCAAACACAAGGTGGTTTAACCAAGTATTTACCATAGAAAATCTCTATTTACCATTCCTGTTAGGGTTGGCTATTTATATTTGCCGACAGGAGATGGTTTTGAGTCATAGTTCTTAATGTTAGTAGACCTTGTCATTAAGGCCAAACCCTCCATGGCATGGTTGGAAATTATGAATCCCCTTCCCCTTCTTGGTAATGGTAAATCCTCTTTTTCGGTAATTTGTACCCTTACAACATCAAAATCAACATTTAATCTAGTAAAAAATCATAAATTCAATCTTTTAGCTAACATTTTAAAAGAGTTATATCTTTGCTCATGCCATTTGAGTGCATTAATAATGATTCATCTCATATCACAAGCCTTATAATAGATTGGAATATTTTTTTGATGGATCGTCCTACTTTGTGGATGAGATTTTGTTCTTCATTTCATAAATTTGTACAGATCATAGATTTTATAATACATTTGATTTAGTGTATCCATATTTTGTGTTGAATGAAGGAATATGCTTATGTCACATATCTTAGGAACTATTGAGTTCTTCAATCAGGATATCACCATAAAGCCATGTTCATCCCAAAAATTAAACGTGGGATAGCCTTTTGCTCAGATCAGATGCTATGTAAATGACTCACATTTTATTATCTCTTTAAGGATGTGTGAACCAATTGTGAGCACTGGAGATTGTTCTTTCCATTCAATTGATATATTGAATGGATATTTTGCAATCCTCCTGTTGAACTTGAATAGTCATCTTCATTTCCAAAATAACCCATGATGAAGGGACATGGAGAGGGAAACTTGTGGTAGTAATTAGTTTGCAACAAAAAGGGCATAAAAAGACTATCGTGATAAAAGCTACAAACTATATGAAGAATAGAAGGAAAGGAAGAGAATGCAGTGATAAAGGCTACAAGATTATGACAATAGGAAATGAAGGCGACAACTTTGGGAAAACCAGGAAAGGAAAAAAACGTTAAGCTTTGATACCATGCTAAGAATTAGAGGATTGATTGCATCTCATTCCAGCATGTACATAATTTATATAATCCTAGGAGAATTTCTAATAGGAAGCAGATGAAATAAGAGAATAAAAATAAGTTCAATCATTCTCCGAATTAGCAAGGATCCCACGGATCCATGATGCGGCGGTGAGGGGATGGAATTAGGCAGGAGCCGTTGGTGGTCTTACTGGCTCAGAGGCAGAAATCAAGGAGTGCAGTTGGTGCTTTGGCTTTGAGGTAGAAGCATGGGCATGGATCTTGGCAGGTTGAGGAGGAAATTCATGGAGCATTTTTCAAATTCTAACCTTAATTGGCACAGGTCATTCCTAATGAAATAATAATGATGTAATTAAAATCTTAATTAATCTCAAATTAACCTAAATAATTTGATAATTATAAAATGCTACTGGAAACTGAATGGCAATTATTCCTGATTGCCTCAGGTTTCGGTGGATCCAAACTGGAACGTGAGGTGGCAGTTTTTCAATCTCCTGCGCCTTTATGCTGTATGCTGACTTATGATGAAAAGGATGCATCCAATTCAAGCATCTCTTATATTCACCAGTTGTGGATGGAAAGAAGTTTTAATTGCATGCAACACGGTGGATATCTCCATTTTGTATTCCCGATCGTTGTAATTTCCTTATTTTGTTTATTTTGCTAGCATTTTAATTCATTTCTTGTGCATAAATTTTGATGATTCCAAATTATTTCTCTCCTAAAATTTAGAAGCCTTATTGTATTTTTCTTTCCATAAGATTATTGTAATATGGTTGTATTTAAATCCTATGCCATTTGGCTGTGTTAAGGAAGAGAAATAAAATAATACTTTCTTCCTTTTCTTTCTTCTATTTTTTCCGATGTCTAACATGATATTAAAGCCCATTCACCATTGAAGGAAGATGGTCCACTGACACAAGATGGCCTTGAATGGGTCAAGCAAAGACAAATCATCCTTCTAATTGCCAAGCCTTAACACCAATTCATTAACCTTTATGGAGCACTCACATCTTCAAATTACTTCTTACAAACTAAATGTTATGAATTGTTTTCAAAGGTTTCATTTTGTTCAAATAGTCATTTTGAAGAAGTGAAAAAAATTGAATACTTCAATGGTATAACTAGACAATCTGGACTAAATGATTCTTTTGTTTCTCCACTTGGAATATCAATAATGCATTAGTAATGTCATCTTTTTATTTTAATTGAAGAATACATTGGATATATTTGTTTAACTTAGAACGCTTTAAATACTGTTCTAGAGAAGGTAAATATAACATATTCTGACAGTGAAACATTGAAAATTCAAAAATTATGTGAATTATGGGATAAAGCCCATGATCTCAAACTTGGGAGCATGATCCCATTGTATAATTTATAACTCTCACTAACATTTGGTATGAATTGGGCCTATTTGAACCAAATGACTAATGTGGGGAGTGTGCTGAGAAATTCATTTAACTAGTGGATTAAATTAAAGGTTATGATTTTCTTGTTGGTCTTAACAAACATCTTGATGAAGTTTATGAAAGGATGGTTGGGTTCAAATCAGTACCCTAAATATAATGTGTTCGGCGAAGCTTAAAGAGGGGAATATATATATATATATATATATATATATGGAAACACCAAGTGCTCTCTCGAAATTGAGATATTGGCTCTTGTTGCTAGGTGTATATGGCAAATTTAGTGAACTAGCCATCCTCATGATTCAAGATGTGCAAAAAGAGGCAATTATTGATGTGATATCTATAAGAAACCCAATTATATAAGGGAGACTTGCTATGATTAGACAGGACCAACTTTTAATCCTTCATCCTTTCCAATCACTTAAGACGAGTATAAACAAATGGCAATTTGTCAAGGCATCAAAAATTTTATTATAAACGAATCTTTTAATACGGGAATTCCCAGATACTATAGTCATGTAAATAAGATGGATAATCAAGAAATAAGATAACAACATAGCCATATATGTAACATGTTCACGTTTTGGACAATAGTGATACTGAATGCTAGTGAATTTATTTGGCTTTCAGGCATAAAGAAGTCTAATCTTTGGCATGAGGACTTGCCCCTTTTTCTGTGAAATATTAGAATTAAGTAATGAGCAAACAATAGCTCTGTAGAAAATAAATGATGTGATCATATCTGACCGTTAAGGCTTAGGATAAACTCAGAAATAAACTTTTACAATCTAATTTCATTCCTTGAGAATATGCATGAAATATTGAATGATATAATCCTATAAAACAATAAACATGAATAGAATTCCCTTAAACAGGATGTTACAACAATAACATAAATTTACAAATAAATCTGCAAACCACTAGGTTTTAATCTGCTTAAAATTTTCCCTACACAACAGCGTAGACAATTGTTGCTATTCAGCAAAACTAATGAACAAAACCGTCAATAATGCCTTTAAATTAAGATTTCAAGAATCGATCAAAAGCTAATATTTAAGGAAAAAAGAAATCTTTACAGAACATGCATTCATCTGAACTACTACATTGGAAGATCACTTAGGAGGTCGTCTTACTTTGACAGCAATCTGACTTCAATTAAAGATTGGATTTGTATCCAAGCACGAAGGAAAAAAGCATTGGTCAACATATTACTATTAAGATATTCTTTGAAATGATGGACCTGCGAAAGAAGGGGAAAGTGTACTTGTCTTGGGATACACCTCTTGGGTGCATTTTGATAAACAACAAAAGTGAAATGCATGAGGCAATCATGGTCATTGGGTGGGCTTTGATCATGACGTTCTAGAATAAGATATTAGGTTGGGATTGTAACACCCCACAACACCCCTTAACAATACTGAAAGTATTATTAACACAAATTTAATATGTTTATCATTTATCATGAAAATGCTTTGCAACAATTGAATATTGTTATATAAGATCCAACAATTATCATTCATATCATCAAACAGAAGCATCTAATAATTTAAAATTTCAACAAAGACATAGTTACATAGCCACTAAGGAAAATCACATAAATCCAAAGTAATAAAACATTGAATTGCTTACTAACCTCAAGTGTAGACTTCACAAACCATATAAATACTAACATAAAATAAGAAATTTTATGTTATTGGTGAGTTATGTAATTTAATTTGCAACAATCTTTTCCTTTCCGTTTTCTGTAACAACAGTCAGTAGAAAAATATTGGTGAGTTATGAAGCTCAATAAGCTTTGCATATGAAATAATAATTAACTTACAAAAATTTTAATAAATCAGAGCATTTAAATTATCATTGAAATAACTTACTCTTACTTATAAAACATTATAAAATCATAATTAACATTAATCTTTAATTATTGTGAAGTTTATACTAAATATCAAATTTAGTCAGTAAAAGTTTTGACTACATTTTTATAACAATATTCAACGGAGTCCAGGTAAACCTGACATTATCTCCATTGAATTATATAGATGTCCCTTTTGTCTCTTTAGAGATCTATTTTGCTCCACCTACTATGCAGGTATAATATTCTCGGGGTTCATTTTGCTCCACTTATAATGTAGTCACTTGTATAGGAACCTTTTTTTACCAACTACACTGGTATGTTATACATCATATATAGCCAAACTTTACATTAAATTAATATTTATTAAGCTTCCCATAATCAAACTTTTTACTTTTCACATGCCTTCATAATACTATTTTTGATATACCATTGGTATAGAGAAACAAGTACGTCAAAAGTTAAAATATCACTTCATTTTCAGACATTTCCAAATTGGGAAATCATTAAATACTCATTTTCATTTTACTCTTAATCCTATTCATTCAAATTTGCATATGATATCTCATACAAGAATAATTGGTTCTTATATGGAAATATTCAAGATCATCCATCTACTTCAACAATTAGCTTTCTAAATTATCATGAAAAGAAATGTACATGTTAACAATGATAAAACATACTCTTTTATTTAAAATTTTGCATCACTTGCTTCCTTGCCAAGGTATCTCCTCCAATTCTCAACTTTGTATCATTCTACGATTGTAAGTCATATCGAAACTTTCTATATGCATGTATGTATCTGATGAATCCTAACATTACGATTGATATACACTTCTTTAGAACATTAATGAATTTATATGATATGAAAGATAATGATAAGTATCCGAATTCTTATTTTTCTTCCAATATTCTTATCTTCTACTGTTTCTCTAAACTTCCTTTTTCTTCTTATCCTCCAAATCCTTCCAAAGTTTATTGTTCACTATTTTCAAATCAGTTTACATACATATCAAACTATAATTCATCATATAAATCTAAATCAAATATAGAAATCTTTGTAACAAATTTCTAGTAACTTCATTTCCACTTACATAAACTGTTTAATTTTTCTTCAAAAATTCCTTCAACACTAAGCCGCAAATTTGCTACAGGAATTCAGAAATTTTCCCTTATGCCTTCCCTAACCGAACATGGATAGAAGGATTTTTGGATATTTCTAAATGATTCAGCAAAGTAGCCGGATTCTGTTGCAGCCAAACATTGCTACAGTGCTGTGATTACTGTAGCGAATTTTGCTATAGTAATTTCTGTGCATAGCGAACTAGCCTTGTGCCGAAATCGTCCCAAACATTCTTCCTGTATTAGCCGCAAAAACACTTCTCTGGCCAAACAAAGTGCAGGAAAAACTGCACCGAAATTTTCTTCACTTCTCTGCTCACAGACGAATCCTCTTCTATTTCTTGCGAAATTGCTTGACGGTTCTCTTTGCACTGACTTCCTCTCTAGCAATTAATCTGATGGGATACCATTTTCCACGGTTATACACAAAACTAATGGGAAGTGGGCCCCATTCTCTAACCGCCTACTTCAAAAGTCACTACAAAAAGCATCTATGATCATATTTATCTATGTAGTCTTTAAATTATTCTAATAATCATTTTTATCTAACTTACTAATAACATTAAAAAAATATTACTACCTCATTATCTAAACATTAACATAATTAATTTAAATCATTAGTCACCTGACAAAATTTTTTGGGATCTTACAGGGACATTGGGGAGAAAATAGAGAATTCAACGGAAATGGCACAGGGAGAGATGGTAGTGGATGAATGGAGAATTCGGCTGATGATGAGGGTTGAGAATGAGACTGGAGACAATGTTGTAAATTAGGAAGGGTTCAAGACAATGGTAAGAATGGAAAAATTCAAGTGAGAGATGGGGTATCTTTGCAAGAGGTGTTAAAGCATTCTTGAGGCATTAATGGTGTGGTTTATGCAAGTGGTCGATATGATCATAATCAATGATGCATCCAATGAGCGGTGCAGCAGAATGAGGTGAGCTCAAAAGGGTTGATGAACTTGTAAGTTGACGTTACAGATGGGGCCAAGGGTAGCATAAAATGGATCTACGTGGAGGGAGAGCTACTAAAGAAGATAAAGGGACTGATGTGGAGCAGGTGTTTATATTCACAAGAATACAAATAGCGTTGCCTGCTATTTATTTAGAGTGACTGACAAAATCATGACCTTGCTTCTTGGCTTTAAATTTCTAAGAACTTAGTTTCTATTTAGCATTTTGGTTTTAAGATTAATGAGAAAAGAAAAAGGACAGTATTTTGTTAATTATTTAAGAATTGAATCCGTAAGTCTCACTACAAGGTTATCGGAGAAGGGTAGTTCAAAATTGCTTAGAAAAATATTGATGATATCAACAACTAATGTTATTTTATGCTAAGAGAATATATTATAAACATGATTATTTGCCAAAGCTGCTGTTGCGTCCTGGAGTATTCGCGGTGGTAGAGAAATATATAGTGTAATGTCTTAACATTGTACGAAGATCCATCACACAATCAGATAAGAGAGAGGGTGTAGCATTAATAAGAGACGCCAGAGTTTTTACGTGGAAACCCCTGAAAAAGGGGGAAAAACCACGGGGTCTAGCCCTGTTTGAATGATTCCACTTGTATTTGCAATCGATTACAAACGAGGCCCTTCTTAGGGAGAAGGCCTTGGCTTAATGGTACAAATATCCATCATATAGAGCGCATTACATGGTGGGAGTTACAATAATCAACATAGACATGTTTGTTTGGTTGGAAGGGCCGTAGTCGGCAGGAGACATACATCAGAAAGACCGTTGTTTGACGATGTAAGTCAGAAGGACCATAGTAGGTGATGGAGGTCAGAAGGACCATAGTAGGCGACGAAGGTCGTAAGGACCGTAGTCGGCAGGAAATTGGGGTTTAAAAGACCATTGTAGTAGGGCGGTACTCTGGTAGAACTCTGGGCGTCAAGTAGTGGCCCAGTAGAAGTCCGGGTCTCAGGTGGTGTTTTGGTGGAGTACAGGGCCTCAAGTGGCAGTTTGGTGTAAGTTCGAGCCTTACGTGGTGGCCTGGTGAAGCAAAGGGCCTCAAGCGATGGTTCGGTGGAAGTCCGGGCATTAGGTGATGGTCCGGCGGAGGTAAGGGCCTTAAGTAGTGGTCCGACGGAGCAACGGCGTCAGACAGTGGTCCGACAGAGGTAAGGGCCTCAAGTAGTGGTCCGGCGAAGTAATGACGTCAGGCAGTGGCTCGGCAGAGGTGAGGGCCTCAAATAATGGTCCGGCGGTGGTCCGGCGGAGGTAAGGGCCTCAAGTGGTGGTTCGGCAGAGCAACGGCGTCAGGCGGTGGTCCGGCGGAGGTGAGGGCCTCATGTGGTGGTCCGGCGAAGGCGAAGGCCTCAAGTGGTGGTCCGGCAGAGCAACGGTGTCTAGCAGTGGTCTGACGGAGGTGAGGGCCTCAAGTGGTGGTCCGACGGAGTAGCGGCGTCAGGTGGTGGTCCGGTGGAGGAGAGGACCTCAAGTGGTGGTCTGGCGAAGGCGAGGGCCTTAAGTGGTGGTCCGGCGAAGTCGAGGGCCTCAAGTGATGGTCCGGCGAAGGTCTGGCGGTGGTCCGGCGAAACTCCGGCGGTGGTCGAGGAGGAGCTTCTTCCTTCTCTTTTCTTCTTGCTTCCATCCCCTTTCAAGAGAAATGAGGGGTCTATTTATAGATTTTCTAGAATGGCATGACCCGTAAATAGGTAAGAGATCATGGGCAAATGTGGAGTTGTTCAATGGACGGTCGATATTGAATCCCTTGATCATGGATCGTTCGTCAGACATTTGAAGGTCTTAATGGTGTCGGAATTTGGCGATCTTGAGCTCGTTGGATTCGTCTCGTCGAGCCACTCGATTCGACTATTAGCATGTTATGTTTGGAAACCGTTTGGTAATCCAAATTGTGGTTCAAACCTTCCAACAGCGCTTCGGGTCCTTGGTTTGGACTCATTTGGGCTCGGATTGAGTCGAATTTGATGTCGTTGGGTTTGCATTTCCGAGACGCTCAATTTGACTATAATTTTGCTTAAATCGGAGTTCAGTTGATCCCATATTTAATTTTTGAAGTTTTCAGCTTGATTTTGCATCGAGATTTGTGCCCGTTCGAGATAATTTTTTGATGATATATCAGCTGCTAATTCAAATTATAAAAGAGAATTTTACCTTAAGAATTCATATGATCAAGTATCATCGGAATTGATTTGATGGATATTATAGGGAAAAAATGTGTCAAAGGTATGTTGATTGGAAGTAGTTTAGGATTTACTAAAAACGTTTTATTAATATGATTTGATCAAATATCAATATTACCGTTATATTTTTGTTTTATAGTTTTAAATAATATTCATTTAGTTTCCTTTGTGTTGCTATTTGCAATTAACTTTACTTAGATATGTGAAATATCTTTTGAAGTAAATGAAAAGTTAGAACTGTGAAGGAAATTTATATATCAAATGAAGATTAAAGTTAGCATAAATAGCAGATGTGAAATGGATACTTCATGTGTTGATATTGTTTTGAGGATAGATGATCATATGATATCTTTGATTTAGTATGGTAAAGATTTAGATAGATTTAGATAAACTTGTGTATATAACTTCTAAAATTGAAGTTTAACTTCTAAAATGGAGACGTGTTAGGGGCTCGGTGTAAGGAAGCATTATTGAACTCTTAAAGGTAGTCATTTGAAATAAGATTGTTGAAAATCGACTTAAACGATTTGGATTATATATTGAAAATCGACTTAAACGATTTGGGCTTATATATTGGAGAGTAGAAGTTATGCCAATAAGACAAGTGGAATTTGTCTGGATAATTTTAGAAGGAAAATAAATAAAACACAATTAACATGTTCAAGGGTTGTATACTAATAATTTTGTATGATAGAGTTAGCTTCTTATATAGAACTCAATAAGAACGAATGAAGGATGATCATGAAGTGGATCCCTAAGAGTTAGGATAAGGCTAATGATGTTCTTGGTGTTGTTTCTTTATTTAGGGATTCTTTTGATTTGATACGTAGCATATTCTAAATTGATTCATATTTGTTGGCTGCAATTGTTTTCGATTAGTTTTTTAACTAAATTGAGATAAATATTGGATTTGGGGTTATAGTTAGTCGAGTCAAAGGAGCTGATCCCAACTCAAAATAATTTTCTTTTTTTAATTTAAATTTTAGTTTTGTTCAGTCCCGAAATTGATTTATTTACTTTTAACCAAAATTATATATTACGTATCATACAAATTTGCAGGCATGAATGTATGACTATACATATTTGTATTTAAGTACCTTTGTTGGCGAATCTCTTGCAGGATGGCCAATACCATTTTTTTCAATATGCCCACAGTTAGCACATGATACTTTTTTAACAGTATTTTATTTCTACCGAGTCATATGTTCATGAAGTTTGACATTTAAGCGCTATATTTTTCATTTAAAAGGCTTTCCAAAATTTTATTTTAGTTCTTGAAACTTGGATCTCTTTTTCATTTGAGTTAGAAGTTCAGCAGTGGTGTGTTTTAGACTGACTGTAACTTCATTTTTGAGAAGAAAGACTTATATTTGGTTGTATATTTTCTTAAGGAAACTCCTTAATTTGATTTGGAGACTATGTTGATGTAGCTAAATACATTTGACGGATTCAAATCCTGGACCACTATTTTAGCGATCTAATTTTTTATTTATTTTATTTGTGCTCAGATGTGGTATGTGCATGCCATGGAAAATGATGTTTGCATAAAATATTCAATCATTGTTTAACAAGCAACTCCAATGAAACTTCTTTCATCCTTTTCCCCCGTTCTCCCACAGGATCAAGACCAAGAAAGTTTACTTGAGCAGCTGCATTCTCTTTCTGATGCTTTGGAATTCCAGCAGAATGAAATAAAGAATGCCAGAGATATATTACGTTCAACAAGAGCTAAGCTGGCTGTCATGGAAGGCAAGATTGCACTTGAGGTCATGTATGAAGTTTTAGCCATTTCATTTCTCTTTAATTTATTCTTGTTATTTATTTTATTTAAATTTTTTAATCTTCTCTACAGTGAATTTCAAAAAGTTATTGAAGTTAAACAACTGAGGCTTGCTGCTGCTGAAATGTCCCTGAGTATTTTGCGCTCTGTATGCATAGTCTGGCCTAACTCTGCCTCAGAAGTTCTTCTTACTGGGTCCTTCGATGGATGGACAAGTCAGGTTTGCTATTTTCTGATGCTTCGCATTTTTTTTTCTGTTTCTTCTACCCTAAATCTCAATTGATGGCATACTCATGTTGAGAATTATTCTTTGATTAGTTTTTGCAATATACATTCATATTAAGAATGAGTTGGAGGGGGATCTCATACCTGCAAGGATCACATAGCTACCACAATTAATTGGGCAGATGTGTCTGATATCTTAACAAATTTTCATTTTCCCATTTCTCATTTTCAAACTTAAGTGTTTTTCAACATTCGCCTCCCTTGTTTAACTTGAAATTTAATGCGGAGCTGCCAAAGCCTTTTCTAAAAGTTATGAATCAACGAAGGGGATTGTTGAATTGGGTATTTTTAAATTATTAAAATAAATAGAATATTATTTCTTATAAATTTATCACTGGGTAAAAATTAGAGAGCAAAAATAATAATTTCTTCAAATAAGAATAATGCATAACACTAAAAAAATATTCTCTTTCTTTTTTATTTAAACTAATATATTGATTTTCACAAAGAATTTAACATTTACATTTTCTAAATAATTTCTTTGAATCAATCACCACATGCAATTAAATATTTAGTGTTATATGTAATTTCTAAAAAAAACTGTAGTTAAGGGAAAAAGAAATGCAAATTGATTTATCATTGTTCGATCACCAACTAGTCTTACTTTTTACTCATCAAACTCTCGTGTCATTATTTTTAATTATTCTTTCCTTTGCTAATGCAAAGCGGAGAAGTCTCCTTAATGGGTGGAGTAACTCACAACACTTGCTTAAAATGAGAAAAAGGCTACTATTATTAGTACATTCCGTTAACTAAACAACGTTCACTTCAAGGCAGGAAAGCTGTCACTCTTACCCTTACCCACTAGTTAATCAACCTTCTGCAAGATCCCTTAGATATCCAATGTCTCTTTAAAAAAAAAATTAATAATGCTCTCAAAACCAAATGTTGAAATGTGAAGGTTATAAGGTTTGCAGGAAGAAGATGAGTAGGTGTAGGAGATGATTTTCTCTCTCCAAAATTTATCACTTTATGGGTTTGCAAGTTATACTAATGTTGTTAGCGATGATCACTATATTGTATTAGAAGTAATCATTAATCTTCTAACCAAACAACTCAATTAATGCTGATTAAAAACTAAAATTATCAGCCAATTATTTTGGTTGATCATGATCGTATAGTACAATCATGATTGCATGGTGCAAGCAGTTCAATTTTTATTAAAATTGTTAGCTAATTTTCAATATTTGATTTATTACATTATATTAGGAAATTGATTTTACAGGATGGTATGCATCATACAATTCAATTAATTCAAACTTTAAATATTATAACTAATGCAAATTATTTTTGTTGATTTAGTTCATAGTTTAAAATTGCGCAATTTGAGGCGCCTTTGCGCAATTTGCTTCAAAATAGCCTCAAAGCCTACGCAATTCTCAGGCATCATGAGGCGTACGCCTTAGGTGGAGTGAGGCGCGCTTCACTAGCGTTATTGCGCAATTTCCTTTGAGGCGTAGGCCTCAAATATGGGGGCCCACTTACTTAAAAAATATCTTAAATTCTTCCTTATACTCACTCACCCTTCCAAAGACCCACTTACCCGACCAAAGACGTCAATCAAAGCCGCGCAGGAAGCACGCAGACGCCCGATTCGGTTCTCCCGCACGTTTCCGCCACCTCTCTCGCCGGCGCCGCCTCTCGCCGGTGAGTCATTTGTTTCCGGCCTCCCCTCTACATCACTTCTTCAAGTGTTCTGAATGTTCTTTTTAAGTTTAGGGTTTGATTTTTCAACTTATAGGAAAGCCAAGGTCATAGTTCTCGGTACTGTTAGGTATATACTCGGTACCACTAGGTACATGCTCGGTACCGATATGTACATGCTCGGTACCACTCAGTATATGCTCGGTATTGCTCAGTATATGCTCGGTACCACTCAGTATATGCTCGGTACTGCTCAGTATATTCTCGGTACAGCTATGTACATGCTCGGTACTGCTCAGTATATGCTCGGTACTACTCAGTATATGCTCGGTACATCTAGCTATTTGCTCGGTACAGCTAGCTATTTGCTCGGTACAGCTAGTTATTTGCTCGGTACTGCTAGGTACATGCTCGGTACTGTTAGGTACATGCTCGGTATCGCTAGGTACATGCTCGGTATCACTCGGTATCTTCCCATACAAATAACTTACGAACTTTAAAAATAAACAGAACTTCAAAATTACTCTTACAATAAAATTTTGTTCCGGGGGCGCTGCCCCCGGAAACCCCCGCAGGGGCGCTGCCCCTTGACCCCGCGACCTAACCGGAAACCCCCGCGAGGTCGAACCCCTCCAGGGGGCAGCGCCCCCTTGGACCCCCGGCAGTCCGGCATATTGTTCTATTCATCATCTTTAGTAATAGTTGTTAGTGTTAGTCTACTTCTTCATATTCATACTTATTATTTCATGTTTTTTGTGTTTTATTTTGCATTTGTGCTTTAGGAAATATGGTTAGGGGCAAGGAAAAGACAAATACGTCATTGCGGCGTGATCCTTCTTGGAAATACAGTGTGCAAGTTGATGTAGGAGGTGGCGATAAGACATATGCGTATTTAAAATGTAATTTTTGTGATAAGGTAGTGAAGGGAGGAGTAACTCGCATGAAGGAACACTTATCCGGCTCACATAAGAATGTAGCACCTTGTGCGAATGTTCCGGATAAGGTGAAGGAGGAAATTACAGCTTATATGAAAAAGAGTACTATGGCCAAACATTTACAACAGGAGCAATTTGATGAAAGGATCGAACATGGTGCTTACTTTGGGAGTGAGAGTGGAAAGGGCTCTTCCTCCACTATACATAATAGAGGTGCGCGGGGTCCTATGGACCAGTATATGACTAATCCAGGAGAGGATATAGGACAAGCACAGATGATGCCTGCGGCTGGTACCATAGAGGGTCGACTGCAGGTTTGCATGGATATTGGCAGATTTTTTTTTGAGAATGCCATACCATATAATGTTGCGACATCACCGGCCTACTTCAATATGTTGCGGTCTGTAGGGTTGTATGGGAGAGGGTTGAAGGCATCTTCCATGTACGAGTTGCGAACATGGATTTTAAAGGAGGAGCTACAGAACACAGAGCAGAGCATTGATGAGATTAAACGGATATGGAGTGAAACTGGTGTTACAATTATGTCAGATGGATGGTCTGACATGAAGAGCAGGAGCTTGATTAATATCCTTATTAACAATCCCTACGGCACAGTGTTTTTACGATCAGTTGAAGCTTCAGATGAGGTTAAAAATGCTGAATTAATTTTCAATTTACTAGATGGGGTTGTTGAGGAGATTGGGGAGCAATTGGTTGTTCAGGTGGTGACTGATAATGCCAGTGCATACAAAGCAGCTGGTCAGATGTTGATGGAGAAGAGGAAACACCTATATTGGACCCCCTGCGCAGCACTGTATCGATCTTATATTGGAGGAACTTGGTGATTTACCTCAACACAAGAGCGCTCTTTCTAGGGCGAAGAAGATCACAAAGTTCATATACAACCACTCATGGGTCTTAGCCTTAATGAGAAAGTTTTCAAAGAAGGAAATCATTCGCCCTGCAACCACTAGGTATCTTCTTACATTTGTGCACTGCAAATCATTATCAATTCCTAATGTATGTTCTTACATTTGTGCACTGTAAATCTATAGGTTTGCCACCTCCTATTTGACACTGCAGAGCTTGATGGAGGTGAGACAACCTCTGGAACCAATGTTTACATCAACATAATGGCTTAACTCTGCGTGGGGGAAGAAAAGTGAGGGGAAGGAAATAAGAAAAATAATTCTAAATGATAAATTTTGAGCTACTGTGACCTATGCCATATTGAGCACGAGACCATTGGTGCAAGTTTTACGTTTAGTGGATGCCGAGAAGAAACCAGCCATGGGTTTTATTTATAATGCTATGGATGAGGACAAGGAGTTGATTGCACACAATTTGGGAGGAGAGGAGGCAAGTTATAGAGAGATTTGGAATATCATTGATGCTCGGTGGGAGGTACAGTTACACCGTCATCTACATGCAGCGGCATATTATCTCAATCCTCAATTTCAATATTCAGAGAGGAAATCTTCAAACCCAGAGGTGAAGCTTGGTCTGTATCATTGCATGGAACGACTAATATCGGAGCAGACAGATAGGGAGCTTGCAGATTTACAACTTGTTCTATTTCGGAATAAAGAGGGGTTTTTCGGTCTGCATGCAGCAAAATCAACGATTGTCAAACGATCTCCAGGTATACTTATTTTGGTAAATGCAAGACACTTTATTAAGTTCTGATTATCATTTTTCTTCTTGAAAACAGTTGAATGGTGGATCCAATTTGGTGATTCCACCCCTGAGTTACAGAGTTTTGCTGTAAGAGTTTTGGGTCTCACTTGTTCTTCTTCTGGGTGTGAGCGAAACTGGAGTACATATAGTCAAGTGCAAACAAAGAGAAGAAATCGGCTATCAACACTCAGAATGAACTCCCTTGTATATATTATGCACAACAAGAGGTTAAGAGATAGAAGGTTGAGGAATAAGAGGTTGAAGGATGATGAGGACCCATTGGTGTGTGATGATGTGTCATCTGATCATGAGTGGTTCATAGATGATGAGACAAATTTGCCATTATCAGACTTACAACTAGAGGATCTAAATGTGGATGTCTTGAGGGGCGAAGCAGATTAAGTGGGCACATCCACTAGTATCAAATCACACACATCCACTAGCTTTGTAGCACAACAATCAAGTAAAGGTATTTCACAACTTTTTATATGTTATTGCATTATATTTATATCAAGTGAGCAATTAACATGATAATGAATTAATGATCATTCTTATTGAACATGGAAGAGAAAAGTGAGTAATATTGAAGATGTTGAAGATATGATATTCATAGATACAATTGGAGAAGAAGATTCCCTTGAAGATCCATTTAGTGATGGAATATGATTGGATTTTATATGTTTATTCTTAATTGTATTTTGTGAGTTGACTATAATTTTGTGGTTTTGTACTTTGGAACATGCTTTTATTGTATATCTTTTCTTAATTTCCACTAATTCTACTTGTCATTTAGATGTTTTTATTGTATGATAGAATCTTGCTATTTATTTACCTGCTAAAATCCTTAAATTCTTATTTACGCAATTCTGCGTCCGTGAGGCTTACGCCTCAGACCGCCTCGAGGCTTACGCCTCGCCTCACGGACGAAAACCGCCTCAAGGCTTATTTACGCAATTTTAAACCTTGATTTAGTTTAATATTTAATCACTCTATATTGTATGATCTCAATATCAAGTTTTATTGATAATATAATTACTTAATTAGTCAATCTGTTTGATTTATTTGAAATGATATTGAACCTAATTGTATAGTATCATCCTTGGTCAGATATTATGATTAGTTATAAATTTTTTAATTTTACTTTCTTGCTTGATTTCATTAATTTAAAAATGTAATTATGTTTTTGCGTAAGCCATCCTAGCATCCCAGCATTTGAAATAACAATAATTTATGAGTCAAAAAATAAATACACATTTGTGCACCTGAAGCTTATTCTTGATGACAGTTCAGCTAGCTCGGCTTGATCCGCCCACGGCTTCACACTAGTCATAAATATAGTTCAGGACATGCTTAATTTTAATTTGCCAATTTAAGCTGTACTTGAAGTACTTTTGTTATTCTTAATCAACAATATTAGCTTATATCAAATTTTATTTGTGGTCTATAAAATTCTTATTATAAGCTTTAAGCTCATTGGGTTTATATCTTCAACGACTTTTCCTTGTATGTGACTCTCTATCTATGCTTGTATGTAAATGTTGTTCTTGATCATTAATTACTTCAGTGGATATTTTGCTTCTCAATTACCACTTTTTGGGTATGGTTTCTAATTTTATTGTGTGATATCTGCATATTTGGTGTGCTATATTTGTGATTTGATTCGTGAAATGGATTGTGTGATCCTGTCAAGTTATGTTGTGATCTACTTGTGGGCTATGAAAATTCGAGCCCAAGCCTCTCCGCGGACCCCTTTTTTTTCTTTGGGTTGTCAAGGAGAGTCTTAACGTTTAAGTTTCGAGGCAAATTTTCAGAAGACAAATTAGGCTTTAAATAAGACAGTGCCTAGAGATTTTGCCCTCATTTTGCAAGGATTTATTATCAAGTTCAAATTTCGTATAGGTGTAAACCCTACAGTGATTTACCCCTCCCAATAACGAGAGAGAACTTTCGATTAGGACTAGTTGTCAAATAGATACAGAGCATCTGGCATATAGTTGCAACATGGTTTAGGTATTTGAATATTTGATATTTAAAATTAGTAATTTCACCATCTTACACTTAAAGCAGATGGTAAGGGGAATGATGATCGATCAAGATCACATGGTTCCATCGTCCTGGGCCATCGTGGTCCCTGGTTTACTTAATTAGAAGAGGTAGTCGACCAAACTTGATAAAAGGATCCTTATTAACAGGCATGGGTTGCTTCGTCCAAAGGTACCTCGTAGACCTATGATGAATATTTTGTCTAAGTGGATAAATTTAAATCCAACTTAGCTAACAGAGGGTTTTTTGCCCTATCGATCATATAATATTGATTTATTACTTAATAATTTAACATTGTTGGAGAACATACGGTCTTTGACCATGACTGTAATATAATTGTACCATTTGGCTGCAAAACCACTCGATCAGAAGGTTCCGGTCATAACTGTTTACCTGTTGTGTCATTTAGCGACAAAATCATCAGTGTGGTGCCATTTGGCCGTGAAATCATCGATTAGATGACACATGTCACATCCTTATAAGCAAGAGACTATTTTAGAATGAATCCTAATGATATTCTCTACAAGATATTAGCTCTTTTTGGGTTGAAGTAATTTTCAAATTCATCCACCTCGGCAAATTATGCGGAGGATGGATGAATTTTGCTTTAAGTATTTGATGGTTAATTTTGAATTTTCATAGGAACTAAGAGACATTTTTAAATATTTATGGTCCCCTCCAGTTGAGATTTTTTGTCAACACGGCCATCGTCGGGATTTTTATAGGTTACATTTTCGTTGATTGAACTTTATCGACTCTGTCAATTTATTGACAGAGGATCAAGTTTATATCTAAATTCATTCCTTAACCTGCGCAGCATTCTTAGACGTCGTGTGTGCACCTACAACACCCTCGATGGGTATATTCGGGTATATGTTGTCACATGTATTTTATGTGATGCATGTATATGATTGTTATATGAATGAAGTGGATGTATACGAATACGATGCATATTTATCTCATTTCGCATGCTTCTTCCACTAAATCTGTAAATCCACCTAATGTTGGGATTTACTATATCCCGGATTTATGGCATAAATCTTTAAATTTAGGATTTATGAGGGATTCATATTTACTATGCGCGCTCGAAGTCTTTTTGGCAGGATTTAAATCCAGCATAAATCTTGTTGCAAATCCTGTACCTAATATAGCCCCTAAGGATCACTCAGTTTAGAAATCACCTGAAAGTTCATGAAGGTTGTTAGACATTATAGAACTAGTCTTGTGAGTAACCAAGAGGGGGTGAATTGGTGATCTAAAAACTTATTTAAACACACAGAAAAATCCCCCTTTTAACATCTGAAAATAGATAATTTTATCTCTTGATGCGTAAGCAAAGTAATTTCACAATAACAAAAAATCAGAGATTTTCAACCATGCAGTTATCACAAAAATAAATGCGGAAAATAAAGTGCGGAAAAATAAAATCAAGAATAAACACACCAGAGATTTATAGTGGTTCAGTCAACTTGAACTACGTCTACTCCCCGGAGACTCCCTCTCCAGGTATTGAAACTCTTTAGTGACTCTCCTTTAGCCCCCATAGCTAAGCGAAGAAGTCCTTACAAACTCTCTTCCACCAACTCGGTGCGGCAGAGGACTATACTCCTTTCACATGCAGAGAACCTTGACTCCTTTTCACCATCCTAGTCAAGCAGAGAACTTGGAATCACTTTCACTTTCCCCAGTGCAGCGGAGTAGCTGAGTCATTTAACACCAAAGCGATCTTCTTCCCAAAACTTTTCTCAAGACAAACCTTGAACATGATGGTACTAAGTTGCAAGCTTTACCAGAGCAACCATGCGAAACCCCCTCCACACTCCCTTGAACCCCATAAGGATTTTCTCCCTCTCAAACTCCACCCTTTTCTTTCTCCCTTTCAAGGCTCTCTCTTCAAGTTTTCTCCGAAAGAATAGAGACTCAATGCATGACAAAGACACTTACAATGTCTTTGGAGAAAGTTTAAATAAAGAGCTTTGAAAAATTCTAGAATTTCAATTCTGTCGTCAAAGATCGTATTATACGATCTCAGAATTGTACAGTATAATATGCAGAATTTGACCTGATAGTATTGTAAGATCACCAGATAGTCCAGTACGATCAGCTCAAATTTGTATTGATCGTCCAGTATGATATTAGGGATCACCATAGATGATTAGATGAATAATTATGGTATTTCATTTTGTACGATTGGGGGTCATCCCATGCATCCTCTCGGTCGTCTAGTACGATCATCATTGATCGTCTTGGACAATCGGATTAAACAAATTAATCATAATTAATCATTTAATCACATGATCAATTTAAACATGATTGTCATATATCGTCCAGTACGATACAGATCGTCTTGGACGATTAGAACAAAATTTGAATCTTAAAATTTTGCCTTAATTATGATTGATGACTAATTTTCATGATCTTAACTAATCATCCTGAATGATCTAAATCGTCTAGTACAATTTGTTAGATAAGCTGATCGTACAGTACGATATAAATCATCAGTACGATGAGCTCAAAATTTGAACTTCTGGCTTTGACTCAATCTCACTCCTCCTGAGTGTGTGTGTATATGCATAGTCACCAAACTAGCATACACCCTTATAGGATTTGAATCAAGACATAAAAAATACATCAATGAATATTACAAAAATCTTTACAACATAACATATTCTACCCAATCTTGAGCTTTGAATTTTCATTTGATGGTGCATGATGTTCCTGAAATGTTAGTACACACAAACAAATATACATTGTAAATACAAGTAGACATAAGGATATGAGCTACAATATTTATTATCATAAAAAATATAAACTCGTGAGCTCGAGTTGTAACATCACCCTCCAACGAGGACTCCCTTAGAGCTACTCGTAGTCACTTTGGGCAGAGGGTCATGATAGGAATACTTGATTTCAATTATTTCCTAGCCCAAATCAGTGGAAAACAGCACCCAAACTGCTGTTTACAGCAGGAAAACAACAGTTTGCAGAAGAAACAGGGAAATCCACGAGAAAACTTGAGATAAATCACTCCAAATAATTGATATTGATGGTAGTTGCAATAGAAAAGATACAAGAGATCCTCTATTCGAGAGGAGGATCCACTCTCCCAATCTCTAGAAAGCAATCTAGAGCCCTAGCCACAAGATAAAACAAAGAGAACTTTTCAGAAAATTACACATACCCTAACCCTAGCCTTTCCCCTTTACTTAATGCATGAAATTCAAAATTAGTACAAAAGGACCTAATTGCCCTTGCTTCCCCTCCTTTTTGGCTCCAAGATTGAATTTGAAATTCAAGTGGACCCCACCCTTTTCTCCCTCCTAGCTTCCGCCGGCGCCTCCCTTGCTGTAAACAAAACGAACGAGCCCAAGGGTTTGGGTCGGCTGGACCGGTCTAACAGGTCACCAATGAAATCCATCATCCTAGCTATTGGGAAGGATCCTCCTAAGAGGATTTAAGCTCACCTCATCATAGTCTCCTAGCCACGAAGTCCTCTACCATCGCAATTTTTAGTGAAGGATTTTTCACGTAAAATTTTAGTGCTATTGCACTCTTTGTTTAGCTATGTATGTTGGATCATCGTTTAAAGATAAAACATTAAACTTTTTTATTTCTACTACAACAAATATTCTAGTACACAACAAATTTAACAAGTTTAATATATACTTCTACATTCTCATCCTCATTGATTAAATAAGGATGCCTTTGTGTAAAACTTAATGTTGCATGCCTTCAAACTTAAAGAGAATGAATTAGTCTTTTTGTAATTGATTAAAATTTTTGGATTTCTTGAATTTTTTTTTTTTTTTTTGAATGACATATTGATTATTTTCATCAGTGGAGGATGGAAAAGAACAATACTGGGGTGTTTTCTTTGTGCTTGAAGCTCTATCCTGGACGCTATGAGGTAAGGGCTCCTCCCTCCCTACATTTATTATGAACTATATTCTTACATGATTATCTTCCTATGCTTTGCTGATTCCTGTACAGATCAAATTCATTGTTGATGGTGTTTGGGCAATCGATCTCTTACGTCCTATTACCAACAATAATGGCTTCAAAAACAATCTCCTTATTGTTACGTAAGTACTGACCATTGTTGCTTGTAATTTAAATATTTTAGCCGTTACTATGGTTAGCCCACTCTAATCAATTCAACTGATGAGAAGATCTGTAGCTTATAATTGTAGAAGGTAGCCTATTTTTGTCTTCTTTTTATCTGGCCCGGCATGGGAATTGCACCCTTGTGCTTGGGAAACAAACTTGTAATACTTTTTGCTTTAACATTTGTAAACTGATCAGTTAAATCATTTAAATTTATTTTTTCACACCAGTAAGTGCTGTTATTATGACCCCTGCAATGCAATTTGTTTTTTTTTGTTTTTCTTTAGTTGTGACAACACTTGAATTTAAGGCTTCATTTGTGATGACTTTCTTACTGTTTTTTAAAGTAATTTTTTTTACAAAAATTTAAATTTTTGTACTAAAAAATTATTTTATGAAGCAGTAAAAAAGCTGTCCCAAAACGACACAAATCTCAATGATACCCTTGTTTCTCACTGAAGCATTTATTAATATTACCAAAATCTAAATCTATCAGTGTTGCTACCATCTGTGATTGTACTTCTATATGACAAATAAGATTATCTAAAAAAAGAATTTCATTTGGTCGACAAAGATTTCAAGCTATTTTTTAATTAGAAATTTTTAGATCAAATTCAGAATTATATGAACTTTCATTTTAATAAGTTATAGTTAAATTGAATATCTTGACGATACGAATTATGCACTAAAATTGGTTTGATTTCGTGCTAAATCATGCATTTGAAGTGTAATAGAAAATTTCAGGAAGATCAGATCAGATCATTTCAATCTTATATGTTTATAGTCAAATCAAATGTCTCAATTAGATGAATTCAACAAACATTAGATCATTAGATTTGAAATCATTAAGGTTTTTCAAATGCTAAATAAATGATAGAGTAAGGGTTCATTTTTGGTTGTTTGATGAAGTCCACTCAAAAAATAATAAATAGGATTTTATTTTCTACATGAGAGGTTTTGGAGTTGAGAGATCTTGAGAATTCTATTAATTATTCGATGATTGTCGTCAATAACTGCCATTAATAAACGACACATGTCACTTGATTACTAGCATTGAATTGATTTTTGCTTTACTATCTTAAACATTTGACCCTTTATATGTTATTATTGTTCACTTATGTTGTATGATCGTTTTCACCTTTCTTACTTTTTCTATGACATCTCAATGAAAATCGGATAATTATTTTCAATTGTTTATATTCTTATTTTCAATTGTGGGGAAGGGTGGACTCTTCTATCTTTAACTATATAGTAGGTTGTTATAATTGGGCTATGATTTTTCCCTTTCAGGTTTTCTAAATAAAAAAATTCTTATGTCTCTTATAAGATCTGTGTGTGCTTGATTTTTGTATAAAGATAAGATATTCAACA
Organism: Dendrobium nobile; assembly: GCA_022539455.1. Lineage (NCBI taxonomy): Eukaryota > Viridiplantae > Streptophyta > Magnoliopsida > Asparagales > Orchidaceae > Dendrobium > Dendrobium nobile. The sequence continues at coordinate 8,894,294 of CM039728.1, read as the reverse complement.
CTCAATCACTTAACCATTATATATTTTCTAGCATGGAACAAATTTGTGTTATATGTGAACAAAAAATTCTTAATATATTAGAAATATCAATTCAATGGATGATACAAGTCATACAAGTTGTGTCTTTTCTTGTTATAATACTCAATAAATTAGGAATCTATTTGACAATTATGAACACCCTAATTAGGCAAGAGTAGGTTATTGGCATTCAATCTTAGATGATTGGATACATTGGATGATGGATCAATAGGGCTATATCCTTCAATTTTTTGGAGGAAGCTAGCTAATATAGAGTACTGTTGTAGCATTATGGAGCCTAATAATCACAAAATTAACAATAGAATAAAGTTGGATAATTTGAAGATACTCACACAACTCTCCCTCTATCGTAGCCTCATCAAGATCTTTCAAACACTATTAGTCCGACCCATCTTTCTTGTGCTACTTGGCAAACTTGTAATCTTTTGTAACAACTTGGTTTTTTTTTTATGAAATTAAAATGCAAATCTGAATTTCTATTTGAACTGTAGCATTATGACGCTGTTCCCTTTAGTGCTACGACACTTTTGTCCAGAAAAGGCTACTGTAGCATTGAAGCATTTGTTCTACATTAATTTTGAATTCAGCATCTAGCGCTGCAGCACTACCCACTAAAATATATTTATAGATATTTCTTCTCTCACCACCCCTCATCCGCCTCCCTCGCATCGCAACGTCAGCTTACATCAAAAGGAACTGAAAGGGAATATGAGGAAAGGAGGATAGAGAAAAGAAAAAATTCAATTTTTGGTCGTTGAAATGCTTTGCCGTCTTTATGAAAAATCGCTCAGATTGATGTAGATGACTTTTCCCTATCTCTATTTTCAAAGATTTTGATTTTGACCTTTTGATTTCTTCTAAATTGATTTATTGCATTTTCCCTTAAAAAATTACATCTTAACTTTTATTGCCGATAAAGATGTATCATGCAAATAATTTAATTTTTAAATTATTAATGAAGTAATCTTTTTTTTAAATAATATTACATCTAACAAAAATCTTTGGAAGGCACACCTATGAGATAGCTTCAATAGGAAGCTACTAGTGGACATAGTCTTAATTAAAAAAAAATAAAATCCATTGAGGTTAAATGTTAGATTGGGTCTTCGCTCAACTCCTATAAGGCACGCCCATACTATAGTCTCAATGGGCGGCTACTACTAGATGTGACCATCACTAAAATGACTTCATGAGTGTAAATGATTGTCAGGGTATCCACTCATCTAAAAATTTCTGAATATGACAAATCTCAGAAGGTAGAGATTTCTATATACATTCAAAAATCTCAAAAGGATAAAAGCTTTAGAATTTATAATTTTTTTGATAATCCAAAATTTTAGAAGGTACAAGTTTTTATTTCTCCAAAAATCTTAGAATGTTAAGAGCCTTAAAAGGTCTATGTTTATTTGATTATATATATATATATATATAATCTCATATGACTAAAGCCTCAAAATGCATATTTTTCTTTGAATTTCTAAAATCCTTAGTAATTTCAAAGCCTTAGAAGATATCTAGTTTTTCGGTTTCGCTAAATATCCCAAAAGGTTAAAAAGTCTTAGAAGGTACAAGTTTCTTTTATTATGAAGTTTGATGTAAAATTTTAATTTTTTTTTCTACAATACATCTCAAATGATTTTAATGGCTTAGCCAACAACGCAAGTGCTCATGATCACCAATATTGGCACTAATTGTCAATATCAAGCTAAAAGTCAAGTTCAACTTTGACAATACCTAAATAAATTAGAGTATTTATTTTGGTGTTATCTTCGTCATTAATAGCCATGGTCAAAATTTTAAATCTTGAACCAAACTTGATGAAACTTCCTTTAAACAATTGAGATCTATGAAGAACAATATTAATGTTCTTCAAAAAGGAGAAGATCAAACTTCTAGTCTTTTTTTTTTTTTTAATTTGTAAATAACTCTAAATTATATTTCTAAATTGGTTCATTTTTTAATAAAATTCTAATTATTGAAAAAAAAAATGGCCAGAAATTTTTGACTATGTTCTTTTAGACACATCAAACTACAAGGATATGTAACTACAATGTGTTTGTTGGAGTAGGATAAGATTTTGGGGTAAAGTTTTTTATTTGTATATAAATTTTGGGTCATATCTTATCACACACATCATGCTACCAAAACATGCAACTATAATATATCAGTGAAGATAAGGAGAAAATATTTAGAGAAATATTTATTTGAGATCTTAAATTTTTAGACTCTATCTCATCAAACACATTAAATTTAAAAAAAAAATGTAATTGTAACATGTTTGTTAAGATAAAGAAAGATTCTAATTTGGAGGTTTGTATCTGGATATAGATATTCAGATTATTTTTTGGGTGATATTTATATTATTTGATAGATTTTAGGATTTGAGAGGGATTTGAATTGAATTTTTTAGTATTTTAGGACCTTGCATAACAAATATTTTGGTTTGTTAGGAGGTTTTGAAATTTAAAGTTTTAGGATCCTTTGAAAAATTTAAAGCCTAGCTTACCAAAGTTTCAAGGGTGTATAAATCAAGAGCTTTGAAATGGCAATAATATGTTTTGGTATTGGTTGGCTTATTCTATAAGGGTTTAGTTCTAAGTTATAGTCAAAAGCCTAACATATAGGATCTAAGGTTAGTACCCTATCAGACATCTAGTGTTTATTCTACTATTGATTTGTTTGTTTTATCTTATTTTGAGATTTTGTTTGTTTTTTTCTAGGAGTAGTTAAAATTTAACTTCAACTTTCACAACATTGATTTAAATATTTAAGAGTTTGTAAAACATTTTTTTTAATTTGATATTATCTTAATCTATTCAGTTTAATAATGTTTATGACTTCAAGAATTTATAAAAAAAAATTATTTTACATTTTTTAATTATTTTGAATTTTTATAGAATTTTTTAACAAGTTTATTTTTTCATTAAACTTTTAGGCTTTGTTTGTGACTATTTTTGACTACTTTTTGTCATTTTAAAGAAATTTTTGTACTAAAAAAATGATTTAGAAAGTAGTAAGAAAATAGTTATATTAACTTGCCGAACTCTTTTGGATTTTGTTGAATATATTAGTTAACACCAATACGTGTGATTTGCTTTTGTAAGTTTATCACATATATTGGCGGTACATTTATAGACCTCATTTTTATGTGAGGTCAATTCACCACATTCAAATTCATCAAGCATAGGAATCTTTTTTCTAGTAGGATGCCCTAGCCTGGTGAAGCCTCTAAGACCTGATTTATCCAATTACATATTGACTTAGCACCTCCTAAGATCATCCCTAGTGGTCCATGGAAGCTCTAATGCCCTACCAATCATTAAACTTTAATAAACCCTAAACCTAAACCAAAATTCTTCATAATTATAATCCTTGCCACTTAGTATGACATATTGAGCCAAACTTCATTATAATCCTTAGAAAGTGATGTAACCTTTTTAATGATTATTATTTGAATGATTTGAACTCATTGGGATTCGTAGTTGACTTAGGTTGATCAAGTTTGACCCTTAAACCCTTTAAAAAGGCTATGATGCAGAAAAAATATAAAATTACAAACTATACATAATACTGTACAATACTACATACTAATCTAAATATGCGTTGTCTCCTATTATGTTGGAAGATGATGAATTTTAACAGGCGATTTCTTTGTAAGTGAGCTTGGTGGTGACGAGTAGGCTCCGGGTGAGTTTACAAGTGAGCCTGGCGAGTGTTCAGGCTTGATTGATTACTTGTGTAGAAGATCTCGGGCTGCCTTCATGAAAAACATGAATGAAAAGTTGCACAAATGAAGCTCTTTAAGCCGAAAAGTAGTGGTCAAACAATGAGGAGTTTTTATAGTAGACGCTTTCTTGTAGTTGTGTTAGGCAAACTTGAATGTTTAGTGGGAGCTCTTAAGAGACCAGTGAGCAATGATTTGACAATGGATCTTCGATTCACCACGTATAGGCTAAACTATTATGTAGGCTCAGATGAGTAGAACTTGTTGGTCTCCTTGAATGAGTATTTTTTTATGGCCCTAGATGAGTGCTACAAAAGAACCTCTTTTAAAGACGAATATACTTATTATGATCTAATTGCTACCTAACTTATTATGAAGATTGTTTTATGAACTTACAACGTCACTATACGAGCTTAGGGACAAAAATTGGATCGCCACGCCACGTCATCTCATCTCTTGTGATCGCGTCGGACACGGTCACTCCTGCCGGACCCACAAAGACACCGCGCCGTCTCTATGGCCGTAGCCACCGCCGTGCTTCTCATTCCCCACATACGAAGATGCTAAGCGTTTCAATTCGCCGGAGCGGTAATTCTTCTCGTTCATCCCTCATCTAAGTCTTACAATCTCTGTTTCTCTCTCTCTCTTCTCTTTCTTTGGAATCCTCCATAACCTCCTGCGGATGTGCCACAGCTCGATTCCTCTCGACGGCAGCGGAGCCGATCTACCGAAACCCTCCGGTAATACCTCTTAGTTTTTTTTCTTGCTAGATTGATCGGAGCATTTGCTTCTATTTTGGTAATCTGAAATATCAATTTCGCTTTTCTGATTTCAGCCAATAGTTAGAAATCTCATCGGAGGGCAGTTTGTGGAATCGCGATCAAAGGAATCTATTGATATTGTGAATCCTGTATGATTATTCTCGCCATTTTTTTAAGCGGAGTTTTATTCTTTTTTTGTAATCGAACTAATTCATATTGGGTTCCGTTGATAATTCATATTGGGCTCTGGAGACAATCGCAGGCAACGCAAGAGGTTGTTTCTAAGTTACCTTTGACTACCGATGAAGAGTTCAGAGCTGCGGTTCAGTCCGCAAAGAGCGCTTTTCCAAAGTGGAGGAATACCCCAATTACGGCGCGGCAGCGGGTCATGTTCAAGCTCCAGGAGCTCATCCGGAGGGATATGGTGGGGACTGCTGCTTGTGTGATGCATTATAATTGAACCTATTGATGTCATTCTCTAAATTAAAAGTTTGAATTTTGTGTGGTGCTTCGTGTAGGATAAGCTTGCCTTGAATATTACCACGGAGCAGGGAAAGACTTTGCGAGATGCTCAGGGCGATGTTTTTCGTGGTCTAGGTTTGTTTTTGAACAAACTGTTTGAAAAATTTTAGAGTTTCTATTATGGTCCTCTTGAATTTTTGTTGTTGCAACCTATTTTAAAGAGAAGGAAACCTTGATTTGGAATTGTTTAATTTTTGGAAGTGGTTTTGATGCTTTACCCATCACAGTTTGATGCTTCATATCACAATTAACATGATGCAGAGGTGGTGGAGCATGCCTGTGGAATGGCTACTCTTCAAATGGGTGAATATGTTTCAAATGTTTCTAGTGGCATTGATACATACAGCATCAGGGAACCTCTTGGTGTTTGTGCAGGGATTTGCCCATTCAATTTTCCTGCAATGATTCCTTTGTGGGTATGATATAATCTTCTGTGCTTTAATATCTTCTGTCCTTTTCAGTATGTGATATATCTGAACTAGATATTGTGCTTTTGTTATTCTAAAATTTCTTGCTGAATTGTTTAAGAAAATTGCAAGCTGGTTCTGATCCCTTATTTTGCAGAGACAAACATAGAATTAACTTTGAATCTGTTCTTTATGCGGTGATGTATTTGTCTCAATTGTAGTCAATTCTTGCAGATGTTCCCAATGGCTGTTACATGTGGTAATACTTTCATTTTAAAGCCATCAGAGAAAGATCCAGGTCTCATTCTTTTGTCCTTATCTTACTGTTCCTTGTACGCTGATCAGGGTTACTGCAATGTTAGATACGATAAAAGAACACTTAAGAGTTTATTTTTAATGTGTTTTGCTAGGCTGCATGGATTTAGAGGAGTTGACTTAAATACTAATGCTAGGCTTTTGGTGCTTCAATCCTCAGGGATTATCTTTCCCAATCAAAATGAAAAATATAATATGCTATATTAGTAATCAATATGCATGAAGGTCAAAGAGGTTATTGTTGTCAGGACACTCATGCTTCTTTGTCGGGATGAACACCAAAGCTTTTTTGTGTTCTAATTGGTTGAAATTAAATAAAGTTCAAATTGATTTGGATGTCATCTTTGTGGATCTTGATAATGATTCTTGGTTGCTAAAGGTTTGCACCAAAAAATAGAAAGAAGATAAGACAACCCGGATCCTATACCGCCACTATCAATTCTCAAGGATTTATGTTTCATCAATTGTGACCTTGCTAAATACAATAACTTCTCAGAATTCATGAACATTTGATTAAATGCAAAAAGTTTCAATACATCCTACATATTTTTGCAACTTTTCACACTTAAGCAAATTTTTTTTCGATTTTCTCATTATAATAAAAAAATCGCATTTACTATAGTGTTAATTGAAGGAACACTACAAGAAAGCCAATTATCTTCATAGTTCCACAACAGGGTAATTGCGATTGTCTTGCAAGCCGTTGATTGCTTTAGTCCAACAACTTGGTAATTATTTAAGTTCCACAAACTGTTGATTACTACAATCACCATATAGCAAGTCATCAAAGAAGAAAAAAACTAAACAATCAACAAAAGGATAGTAACCATAGAAAGAAAAATATCTATAAAGAACATATTCTATAATAACAACAACAACCAAGCAACGTCCAACTGCATAGAAGCTACTGAGTGAACCTCAAAACAAAGAACTTGATGTTATTGAAACAGAAAATTAGAAACAGTTGAGTTAAAGAAGTCAATGGATTATGAATTGCGTCATAGATATTAGCTTTAACTTGAAGAATGAGGTGATCACTCCAACTAACAAGTGAGTGAACTAGGAGTGTAAGTGAGCCAATCAGGCTCAAAATTGAGTCGATAACGACCTTGCGAGCCGCGAGCTCGAGCTCGTTTGTTAAATGAGCTCGAGTTCAAGGCTCGATTAGTCTCGACTCGCGAGCAGGCTTGAATGATTAGTTGAATATTTAAAATATTTATTATTTAATTAAATATAAATATTTAAAAAAATAAATGAATTTAAAATAATTGAACCATTAGTAATGAGGCGGGAGGCAGCTGTAACATAATAAATGTTGAGGTGCATAGTTTGGTGCTTATTCCTTCAAGAGCTGTAGCATAATAAATGCTAACTACAAGCCTACAACTTTCTGTTCCAAAAAAAAAAAAATACAGCTATTCAAATCGGAAAAGACAAAAAGATGCAAACAGAGAATAATTAATTATTCTCTTCCTGCTTCGCATCTTCCACGGACCACCCACCACTTCATCTTCCCGCTTTGCGATGTCAACAACATCATCATCGTCTTCTTCTTCCCCTTCAAGTTGCCGGCGTTTCAGATAAACGAGCCTTAAATCGAGTATCGAGCCAAGCTCAAGCTTGAATTTTATATAGCGAGTCTAGTTTGAGCTTATTACACGAGCTCGATTCATGCTCGAGATCGAGCTCACTATGAGATAAACTAGCTCAGCTCGATATGGCCACTACTCGACTCGACTCGACTCATTTACACCTTTAGAGTGAACTATTTGAGTGTTGATACTTTGTGTTGTGAAGAAGAGACGAAACTTTAGAGTGTTGTCTACATCAAGCTGGGAGATCATAGAATCAAAGGAAGCTATGTGATCAATGGGGTCATTCTTCCCCCGGTATGATTCCAAGTGTGGCACTTTAAACTTATGGGGTGGTTTCTCTTCGACAATTGCCCTAAAAAAGGAATTGATCAGCTCTAGCCCAATTCTTCTAGGTCGCCTGGCCAACATTCTTCTACCCCAAAGAGCTCACATGCTCTGTTAAAGATGGGACGAGAACCTGAGGAGTCATTGATGAACTTCATTGTAAGGTATCAAAAAGAAATGTTGGACGTCAAAGATTGATAGCCCGCACCTAGGCTTTAACCTAAGGACTAAGGGATGGTCCTTTTAGGTATGCACTTGGCCTGCAACATCCGAGGACTTTTGCTGAACTATTGGAACTTGCCAACAGTCACATGAATGAGGAGGAATATAATTGGGTAGCCGAATTTCCCACAACTACCCACCATCATGAAATCATCCCCAAGCAAGAGCACCATCGATCTGTCCTAAGGATAGGAGGGTTAGGTGGCCAAACTCGTTGCATGATTATCGATGTCCTAATTTGCAAAGGGTATCTGCGCAACAAACCCTTGAGGATAGTGGGGCCGCCAACACCAAAAGTCGATGAGCCATCTCAGCCCATCCAACCTTATCATGAGGAGATCGCTCATCGACCTCTAGTCTACCCTACTTACACTCCTTTGAGAGTATCAATTGCCAAGCTTATAGAGGTCATCTGGAATAAATAGTTCTTCAAACGCCCACCACCAATAAAAGCCACTGCCAACACTCGTGATACCTCCAGATATTGTGCCCCACAAAGACCATGACCACAACAAGTAGGAGTGTCGCCACCTTCATGGCCTTGTGGAGGAATTGATCAAGACGGGGAAACTAAAGGAGTTTATGCTTGGCTGCTTGCCTACTCGGTTTGATGACCAGGGAAAGATTCCATTGAATGCAATATAAATGAGCCAGTACCAGCCTACTCAGTTAATGTAGTCGGCGTGGTGCCTGCCATCATGGGCGAAGAATGCGCAAACTCGCTTGTAGATCCTGAAAGACTTCTAATGGGAGATATCAATGCGGCATCCACCTATCGATCTACTGCGATAGCTATAAGTCATGTAATTTTTCATGAAGAGGATAAATCATCTGGCAAGAACCTTATAATGATGTGGTAGTCATCGCTGCGCTTGTCGCCAACTTTCAAATTAGTAGTATTTGATATACATAGGGAGTTTCGTGAACATCATTTTCAAGTATGTCTTTGACAAGAAAAATTTGCTTGCTTCGCAACTCACCCCTACTATGGGACATCTTTACGATTTCTTTGATGAGCAACGAAATAATGTAGGAGTGCTCACCCTGTCAGTTACTTGGGTAGAGGATGAACACCAGTATATTGCTATGGCCAACATAACCATAGTCAACGCCTCAACAACTTGTAATGTGCTATATTTTGGAGAACCCTGCTAAATATCTTCAGGGCTGTAGTATCCACCTACCACGTCGTCGTCAAGTTTTCGGCTGAAGGGAAGGAAATCAAGGTGAGGGGCGACCTTAACCAATTTCGCACTTGCTATCTATTAGAGTAGTCGGTAGGGTGGTAGCCACCACTGAGGAAAACTCCAACTGGATGTAGAATGGGGGCCAGAATTGGAGACCTTTGAAGAAGTTGAAGAGGTGCCCAACATGGAGAGATAATAGGGTAGAGCCCTTAGAATCAACACCTCATTCAATAGAGAGCATCAAGGCAAGCTCATTCAGGTGATGTGGGGCGACCTCAACATATTCACATGGATAGTAGCGGAGATGCACCGATTTAATGTAAAAAAGGATACTCACCCCATCAAGAAAAAAAAAAGGAAAACAACCACCTTACTCGCTGAGCCCATCAAAGAAGTAGAAAAGCCTATGGTCGCCGACTTCATAAGAGGTTCAGTACCCATACTGGATCTCCAATGTTTTCATGGTGAGGAAAGCAACAAGTAAGTGGAGCATGTGTTTGGTGTGCCCCAAAGATGACCATCCGTTGCCCAAGATCGACGCTCTAGTCGGCTTGGCAGTCGGTTACTTAGTGATTAGCTTTTTGGATTCCTTCTCTGACTACAACAACAATAATAGCATCAAGCCTTTATCCAACTGTGGGGTTGACTACATTAACATTTTTAGAAATGACATTTCTTTATTAGATCTAAATGTGAATTTGACTCTTAACCATTAGATTAAAATGCATCCAGACGATTTTGAGAAAATGGCCTTCATTATGGCTGAAGGCTTATACTGTTACAAGATCATGTTTTTTGGGCTGAAGAATGCAAAAATAACCTACCAAAGAATGTGGACAAAGTCTTTAAGGACTAAAAGGGAGGAACATTGAAGTCTACATAGATGACCTCTTAATGAAGAGCAAGTTATCTAGCTAGTATATTGAAGACTTGAAGGAGACGTTCGCCATTACTAAGAGGTATAACATGTGACTAAATCCACTAAAATATACTTTTGGTGCTGGCTCAGGAAATTTCCTAGGTTTCCTCCTCACCCCAAAAGGCATCAAGGTCAAACCCGACAAACTTTGCCCATGCAATGTAATTAACTAGCGAAATGTACTCGAGTGACATAATTTGTATTTTATTCCTTAATATCAATAGAATTATAATACTTGGGCGCATCGCTAAAACGGTGATGTTCTGAATTGGGACAGGTAATGTTGCAATGCCATTTTAGTATGTGCATTTGGCAAATGGTAAATTGACCCCACTAGTTTTTGCATGTCAATAGTGTCCTAGTGCTCCAAAAATTTCATGTCTAGCAGTTTTGAAAATGTTTTGATACACTCCTTCGCATGTTATATTCCTTCATACTTGAGTAAACTGGTGATGTTACCCTATTTAAATCCAAAATTTTCGCCCTTTTCTTTTCAATTCTAATGTTAATTTTTAATTCAAAATAAGTTCATGTAATTAAATTTCATTTTATTCTCCAACATCAATAAGTCGGTAATACTTGGGAGCTATGATGCACCGACACTTCTCCTCAAAGAGGCGTGTAGTGTCCGACACGACACTCGTCCGACACTTCTCTGACACATGTCAGACACGCCGAAAATGTGTCTGATTAAAAAATATTAAATGCAAATTGGACACCGTGTCCGACACACGTATTTTAAATATTTTATGAATTTTTTAAAATATAATTTCTTGTATTTTGCGAGATTTAAACTAAATTTCTTATATTTTGTGAGATTTAAACTAAATTTCTTATTTCCTGTCTATAACACTAAATCAACGTCCGCACTTAATACCCAATCATCAAATATTCTCATTTTAATTTTTTTTTGCAGTGAAGGTATTTTCATCTCCTCTCTCGGTGACTGATAAATGGCATCGAAGCCTGACTCTCGACGCCTGAAATATTAACTGTTGTTTTTTGAAACTTACTAAAAAAAAGCTAATGTACATGCTCGGTACCGCTCAATACATGCTTGGTACCGCTAGGTACAAGCTCGATACTGCTAGATACATGCTCAGTACTGCTCAGTACATGCTCGGTACCGCTAGGTACATACTCGGTACCGCTTGGTACATGCTCGGTACTGCTCAATATCTTTCCATACAAATAACTTACGAACTTTAAAAACAAGCAAAACTTCAAAATTACTCTTACCCTGGCAGGTTGAACCACGCCAGGGGGCAGTGCCTCCTTGGACCCTCGACAAACCAGTATATTGTTGTATTCATGTTGTCTTATTATTGAGATATTTTGATTTCACTTCATATCAATTATAGTTTGTATGTTGAAGGATAGTAGTTCAAATAGAGAATATCCATTATGATTTAGAAGGAATATAAATCTACGTCTTCTATCAAGGAAAACCCCACTTTATATGACATGTGATAATAAGATGTGGGATGTTGCTGGAGATGAGTTCGAGTGCCTTGATGATATGGGATTATTGGAGGTTGCAAATCTTTCTCTAGATGAACCAGAGTTGAAAGCAATGATATTCAATGATGATGATATTGAAGGCCAAATATTAACCTCTGAATTTAATTCTATCATTCCCTCTTTTGAGTAGTTGGACCTTCATATTGTACTAAATAGTTTTTTGCTTATATTTTTGTGGTTGTACTGGACATTTTGTACTAAATATCTTTATGTTATAAGTTAAACAAGTTATCATGAAATTGATTTATTATTGCTTGTCATTTTTAATATAATGTCATATTAATTTCTATATATTATATTAAAAAATTATTATGTCGTGTCCACGCCACACGGCCCACACCCGTGTCCTATATTTTTAAAAAATGTCATGTCCCGTGTCCGTGTCGTGTCTGTGTCGACGTGTCCGTGACGGTGCATCATAGCTTGGGAGCATGGCTAACAGGTAGATGTTCTAAATTGTGGCAGGTGATACTGCAATGCCATGCTAATTTGTGGATTTAGCAAATCTTAAATTGTCCCCTCAAGTTTTGCATGTCAATAGTTCTCCTGATGCTCGAAATGTCATGCCCTGCAGTTTTGAAATTGTTTTAACAGGCTTCTTTACATGGTTTATTCCTTCATACTTGAGTAAACTGGTGATATTGCCCCTTTTAATTCCAAAATCTAAGGTAGCCTTTTTATTCGAAGTAATTTCCTGTCAACAAGGTTGGTTTGGACCCCTCCTGCAAACCCCATAACCAAGGAGAAAAAAAAAACTATTAAAATGAAAAAGCAGGACCTATATAACTCTTGTAGTAAAGGCCTAATTGTAACTTTATGAAGGGTACGTCTGAAGGCATTTGGTAGCCTAGATAAAGAAAGGAGTAAATTGGAACATGTATGCACATGTATTTCCTTACTATTTTGGTCCTAAGAGTATTTTCCTGTGAGATATTTCAGAGATAGTGGCAATGATATTGGAGATGATTTTGCGTTTTTCTTGTCTCTAAGATGGGTTAACCATTACTGTAAAGCTTAAACACATGCTATAATCAAGGTCTTAGGTATCTGCAATTTGATTTCACACTTCGTATGGCAGTGCAATACTTGCTGAACTACTTATGTCAAATCCTTAAATTGATCGTTATTGGTGATTTTCTATAGGTGCTGCGATGATACTGGCTGAGCTAGCACTGGAGGCTGGCTTGCCTGATGGAGTATTGAATATTGTTCATGGCACAAATGTAAGCTTGGAGTAACAGGGGGATTTGCATGTCCTTTATATCGTCCAATTGTGATTTAATGTAATACACTATATATATATAATTGAGAACCATTTTGTTATTACCCTTGTAGTCCCAGTACTAAAATATTGTTTCTTCTAAAATCATGGATCCGCCATTGTCGATGCATCTCTTTGCTCTAGTTTGATGAATGAATATTTTTGGCATAGCTTGTGCCTTCTGTACCATATGTGGCATATATCACTAAGAAATTATACTGGCCCTCTGTATTCTTTTGCTTTTGCTTTTGTTTTTTTTGTTTTTTCTTTCTTTCACTTTTGTTCAAGTTTCAATTTGTACATTCATTATCATGCTTTTACGGGTGTGCATGTGTTGAATTTGGCAGGACATTGTTAACAACATATGCGATGATGATGATATCAGGGCTATATCTTTTGTTGGTTCAAACACAGTAAGCAACTCTTCCCCTGTTTGAGAGATGGTTTTAACTTTTAGTTTGTCTAATTAGAATTTTGTTTTGCTATGCTCCTGCATGCCACATGGTACAGGAAGTAGTGAATGGTTGTGTCCCCACGGTTCTCATGCAATGTGTATATTCCAACTTTTTGGTACCCAATTTTTGAATAGATTCGTGTTTCAGTTCTCTGACATGCCCAGATAATCTCACGGGCATTCTGTTGTCCTTTCCATTTGTCAAGGGAGTCCAATTCCGGACAAGGCAGAAAATCTTGGGCCCTAAATATGGACTGATGTGAAAGAGAGGGCTTGCTTTTGTTCAGTCATACCGTTTCTTGAATTTGGCATTTTATAATGCCTTCCAGATAAAAGGGAGAGCTAATCCCTAAAAGTTGTATATTGTTCAATCACTCATGTCCGGGTCTTGAGTTTTAGCATTGTAAGTGTACTTATTTTGAGGTGAAAAGTGTTATAAAATGCTATTAATGTCAAGGAAATCAATCATATTATCATGTTTATAGCAGCGGCTATGGATAATTAAAAGTTTTAACAAGTTTAATTTTTATAGATTTTCTCAGCTGCTATTAGATGATAACTAGAAGTGGAATGTAAGACTGCTTCCTATGACTAAATTATTGCAAGTAGATATTATTAGATATTATCAGATGAAACAAATATTTTGACGGCTTCCTATTCTGTTCTAAATTTTTTAATTTGATTATTGCCACACGATGGGTAATAATTTATGTCAGTGTTGCCTCTCTAGGCTGGAATGCACATTTATGCGAGAGCAGCCTCTAAGGGGAAACGTGTTCAGGTAAACCTGTTAATGAGAATTTGTCATATTCTTCCAAAATGCTTAAGTTTGTTGTTTTTTTTCCCCTCTATTTTTAACTATTAGTAATTATAGTTCTTTCACGCAAGTAATAAAGTTATCTAAAGAATATTTCCTTTATCAGTCAAATATGGGTGCAAAGAACCATGCTATTGTCATGCCTGATGCAAGCATCGATGCAACATTAAATTCCTTAATTGCTGCTGGTTTTGGAGCTGCTGGACAAAGGTGCATGGCTCTCAGTACCGTTGTATTTGTTGGGGGATCAAGACCATGGTACTGTAACTAGATTTTGAATTTAACTAGATTTTGAATTTATAATTTGATTTTCATCTGATATATTTTGACAAATATAGTTGCTCAAGCTTAATTTAGAAGCATTTCTGATGGGATTACCTTGCTTTCTTGGTTCTGTTCAGGGAGGATGAACTGATTAAACGTGCCAAAGCATTGAAAGTAAATGCTGGCATTGAGGCTGGGACCGACCTTGGTCCTGTCATTAGCAGACAGGTGTAGTTTAAGGAATATTTGCTTAAATAGTACTATGTTATAAAAACTCTATGTATTTATTTGTTACCGTGGGCTTGCATGTGGGTTTGCCTATGTTTTAGTGAAATTTCTTTGGGGATTTGCATGTTTGATTTCTCTTTTAGACGCATGGGATATTTCCTATACTCTTTAATTGCTTCTTATAAACAGGCAAAGGATCGTATTTACAGATTGATCCAAAGTGGAACGGAAAGTGGTGCGAGGGCAGTGCTTGATGGGAGAAACATCGTGGTAAGCCTCGTCTCGAAGTAGATGTTCGTAGAGTTAGCTTAAAATAATTATTAAATCAAAGTATTGCATCCACTCTCTTGTTTTGGCTAGTTTTTTGGCAAATTTAGTTAATAATTTTTCGTTATTTCTTTTATATTAAAAAATTAAATGGAAGAGACCGCTAAAGAAGCCATCACATTGTGATTATGTCTACTGCGTGCTGTGTTTTTATTTTATTTTATATAGAAGGCAACTTTCTGGATTATAATGTTTGTATTCTACATATCTTTACTTGCTTATATATATATATATATATATATATATATATATATATATATAATTCTCTCACGTTTTTTACTTGTGAAATTGCATTGGGAAATTAGGATGGTGGTCATTTTTTACTTCTCACAGCACATAAGCATGGGGAAATATGATTTTATCTGCCTCCTTTTTAGTGAAAAGTTGAGAAATATGATTGTTTGTTTTCTTGCAAAATATGTCCGTTATTTATTTTCATTAGGAAGTACGTCCAAAAACTCACTCCTAATGAAAATACCCCAATAATAGATAACTACAAACTGCTTTTTGAAGTCACAGTATATGAAATAGGTTTGAAGGTGGTTCAATTTTGATTCCCTGTCATATAATTTTATTTATCACATCATTAGAGATACATTGGACCCAAAATTTAATAAATGTGATTCAAATTTAATGAATGTTATTGCATTATGTATGGTGGAGATGAGTTCGACTATAAATTTTAAGATGATGAAAGTAAAACAACTACCATGAATATTAATGTTATCATCAATGAATTTGTATTATACAAGTATAAGTTAAGAGCTGCCATCTTAGAAACTCTCTGTTGACTTAAAAAAAAAAAGAAAATAAAAAAGAAATTCGAGCAAATGCTTCTCTCCACAAAGCACTTGTGGTCTTTGCTTCGTTTTCAGTAAGCAAATCATCATCATTCTCTGGTTTTGAATCCCATCCAATAAGTCGAGACCTATGCTGCATCTCTAATAAAAAAAAAGGAAAAGGAAGGAGATCAAAAGCTATTGGTTATTCCGAATAGGGTCAAGTCATGATCTCTCTGATTCAAAAAATAGAGAAATGAAAAAAATCAATCACAATTACTTTACGTAAATACATTATCAATTTTATTCAGTTATTTAAAAATTGAAAAAAAATTGATAAAACAAACATAATCATAAAACAACAAGTATTTTTATTTGTGAAGACCTCGCGTCATCGACTTTAAGTCCGGCCGAGATGGTTTTAATTCGAAAGCCCCACAGTTGATCTTAAATCCTGTTGGGATGATTAAAAGTTGAAGACCCGCGCCATCGATCTTAGAGCTCGACAGATGGTTTTAAAATTTGAAGATCTTGGGCCGCCTTATCTTAGATTCGGCTGGAAAGAACTTGAATTGAAGACCTCACGCCATCGACCTTAGGTCCGGGTGGGAAAAAACTATTGCAAATGTCGTCCCGATTTCCCCTGGTGGGGAGGGGATGCTGAGAAGCTGTCGAAATTGTCTCAGAAATCTAAAGGATATTTTAATTTAAACATTAATTCAATTAAAATGTTAAAATTTATTTTAAAATGTTAATTAATTAGTTAATGTTTAATAAAAATTAATTGATTAAAATTAATCAAATAATTGATTAATTTGGTAATAATTAAAATTATAAATGAAAGTTCCGAATGAATCCAGCACAAGTGAATAGCTCAATATATCATCATCATCTTAAATGATGACATGTCTCCATCCTTTGTTTTACTTGTATTTGTGACAAACATGAATGAAAAGGTGAATTAAATGGGGAGTACTATAAATGATGTATTTTTTATGACCTTTGCAAATCATCATTGTATTTGAGTTTAGTTGAGTTTCTACTAAAAGCTTCCTACCAAAATTGACATAAGCTAGAGGAATAAACATATTCTTTCCAATTTATTTTTAATTCTGCTTCTCATCATTTTCCCAAATGTCATCCAACATAAATGGGAGATTTTCATACACCATTTTTGATCCAGAGGCTATCTTGAAGTGCTTTAAATGCTTTCAAATGAAACCTCTCATTAATAAATTCCACATAGGTAACATTGAGTTGAAAACTTTGAATTGTTGTACTATTTCAAATACTATGTCCCTTTGAAACATTACCTCTCTTCTTCGTATTTCAAATACTATTTCCCTTTGAAACATTAGAGGTCTCTGCTTGTCAAAATATCACCTCTCTTTCTCTAGCTAATGAAGTAGCAAGGATTGCAACAAATCATTTCAAAATTAATTTATCAATTGAAATTAATTAGTTAATTTTAAAAATAAATTCAAGAGTATGTTTAAAAATTCGAGAGTTTTAAAAATTCAATAGCTTTAAAAGTCCGAGAGTTTTAAAAAATTCGAGAGCAGTAGAAAATCTTGATAGCAATGAAATATAGAATCGACTAATTGATTAATTAATTAATTGATCAATTATGAAATAAAATGCTTTAAAAAGGTGGGGGAGTTCTATTAATTGACATATACAACACTGTTTTACAAGCTCTCAAAATTTCCAACAATAATAACACTCAACACAATCCCTCACAAACTCAAACTCTCCAAACAAACAACTCTCAAAACAACACATCAAACTCAACTCAAGACAACAATCAATTGCTCTCCAACTCACAAAATAAAAGCTCTCATGTACAAGACTCTTCATAACACACGTTGCAAGCTCTTTAAAGTTCCCCTGTATGAGCTCCTGCAACAAACAAGTGAAACTAATTAAATATTGAAATCAATTAAATATCAAAATAAATGCTAATGCAAAAAGAAAAAGAAAGCAAATGTTGCAGTAAACTACTAGTACATTGGTGCATAAAACTTTTGTAGTAAAAATACTAGTGTCACACAACGACAAATTGCTAGCTAGTAAGTGTTAAACTAGTAACTGTCGGGCTAGTAAACAGCTGGAAACCACAGTCTGGTGTCAAACAACTACTGTCCACTCAGACAATTCAAATTAATGGGTATCCTAATCTATAAGATTAGGTTGTAAGGCCCGCTATCGGACAACTTCCAAGTGAAGTCGTAAGACTCATATTTTAGGAAAATTGTTAAATAAAGTGCAATGATCCTAAACCCAAACAATCCAATTCAAATAACTGGGTATCTTAATCTAAGGGATTAAGTTGTAAGATCCACTTTTCAAACAGCTTTTAAAGAAAAGTCATATGACCCACCCAAACAATCAAATCTTCAAGGAGCTTTGCTGTAGAGTTAGGTTGTAAAACCTATGTTTGGGCAACTCATAAATAGATTTGTAAGCCCTAGTCCAAATTAAACCATCAGGCTACTTTTTATAAAAGCCGTAACAGTCCAAATTAAACCATCAGGCTACTTTTTATAAAAGCCGTAAGTCCCGACCCAAATTCAAATACCTGGGCTACTTCTAAGAGAAGCTGTAAGACCTGCTTTAATTTATGTATAACTTCTAAACAAAGTTATAAATCTCAAATCAAATTAACTTCTGGGTTTTCTAATAGATGTAAACCCCAAAATTCCAATAAAATAAAAAACTCATATCTAACCACCTCAGTCTTCTCGGGAACCCTTAGAGAAGGCAACCCATGGCTGCTAATCAGATTCTCTGGACACTATGGTCAATAATTGTTAGCAGTTGTAGAAATCTACGATATACCCGGGACGACGGAACCATGGGATCTTGATCGGGTTTACCCCCATTTTCCCGATGATTGAGACTAAACACCTAAAAATTATTCATCCTTAATCAAGGGTTCTCTCTTACGTGTTAAGAAGGGTAATTAACTATGAGTGTTTGCGCTCATAGGAGTTAAGGACCCCAGATCTAATTAAACCCTGATAGTACCCTCAGGGGAAATTTGGTTAATTACAATCTGACTTAAGGGAAATGAAATCCTATAGTTGCAAAGCGGGATTCATGCATTCGTTTGATTTTTTTCTTGAGCCAACACTATCACTCTAGAGATTATTGAATTGGAGGAGCTGCCTTTGTCAAAATAAAGGCAGGAAACTTCACATGAAACTCAGAATAGTTTGAACCCAACACACGTGACTCACGTGACTCAAGTCAAAAGATAACAAAAACTCACAAGTCAGATTAACTATTATTCTCCCTCTATTTATTATTTGTTGCTTAACAAAGTCATATAAGAATAAGATTTTGCCAACCAAATAACTACTTGTCATGAAAGAAGAGAAGAAATTCTTTTATAAGAATAATATGTAGACATTAATCAGGATAATCAACGAAGAAAAGGATAGTAGATATATGAAGGGATGGAAGATCATACAGGAACCCAAAGGTGCAATGTAAGACTAATTGTAAAGGGGTTTTAGTAGAAAGATGGTATATAGACTTTACGGAAATATTCTCCTTTGGTTTAACTATGGACTATAGTGCTTAATATTATAGCAATAAAAGATCTATTCCTTGAGCAAATGGATATCAAGACACCTTTCCTTTATCGTAACTTGGAGGAAGACATTTGTGTAGTGCAATCTGAAGGTTTTTGATGTGAAACATTCAAGAATTGCACATGAAATTCATTAAGAATCACAAAGTTTACCAAAGTAAGATTAGGCCTTTCGTAAATTAAGATTCAAGCATTTTCCATTGATAAAATGTTATGATAAGCAATTTCAAGCTAGTATTTAGGCACAATTAATGATGAATCTCCAAAAGTTCACAACAAAGCAAATGCGAAAAATTAATAAAATCCCACGACTAATGTTTAGAAATTTCACAATGAGTACCTTGATCACTCACACTCAATTCGGGTTAGCGGGAGAAGGCATTTAGCAAACTCAACGATGCCACGAAGATGGTGGCCACACCAATGGCCTTTAGCCACGGAGAGGTTGACGGCGACGAGGAGGGCATGAATGCTTGGCTTTCGAGACTCCAAGTGTGCTTCGAAAGTTGTCGGTCGTAGATGCTTGCAAGGATCGGGACGACTCTCTCCAAGTACTCTTCCACGGTGGTTTCGTCTTCAAATCCTACGTCGAAGCACGGAGACCGTAGGATGTTAATGCTTCCGTCGGCATTGAAGACTAATCCCCACTCAAACTCCGGATCCGCCATACATACTTAATGTAGAGGAATTCTTCCGATGGGAAGGGAGCTAGGAGGCGGTGAGGGAGAGTCCTTGAGTTGAAAGGAGGAGGAGGTGGGGAGGGGAGCCGGCGGGATTTCCAAGGGTAAAAGGGGAGCTCGGCCACGATTGGGAGAGGGGGGATGTATGGTGGAGAGGAATTTAGGTAGAGGGTGAATGAAGCAAGAGATTTATTAAAATCTGAAATTAATTTCAGATTTTAGTAAATTTGGAGGGAATTACTTGAAGAGAATTTCAAATTCAAACAAAGTAATTAGGGCTTTAATGAGCCATTAATGGGGCTCATCAAAGGGGGTGGCCGGCGGCTATTATAGGGAGAGAGGGGTTTTAAAATTCTTAAAACTGAAAGTTAATTTCAGTTTTAAATAAATGAGGAGGGAAAGATTTTGAAATCAAATTATGATTTCAAAAACGGTCATGGCATTAAATACACCATTAATGGGAATTTCTCCATGGGTGGCCGGCGGCTTGCATAGGGGAAGGGGGAGAGGAATTAGTGGAGAGCTAGGTTTCCAATTGGAGGTGATGATGTGGCGATGACATAAAGATTTCAATTTAATTTAAATTGAAATTAAATTTGTCATGAAAAATTTTCCAAATTTGGAATTCCAAATTAGGAAAGATTTTAAAATTTGAAAATTCAAATTTCAAATTTGAAACTTGTGGGCGGAAGGGGTCGGGTGGATGAAGGGGCGTCACCGGCAAGGTGGCCGGCCGGAATTTAGGTGGCGGTCGGCGGCGGGTTCCTCACAGGGGGCGGCGGCAATATGGGGAGAAGGATTTCTTGTGGAGGAGAGGGAAAGGAGATGGATGGGAACACGATCGAGAAGATAGAAAATTCTAACCACGAATCGAGGACTCTTCCAACGATTGGTGGGCCTTGCGATTTGCTCCCCCTGGAGCTCTCTCTCTCTCTTCTTCAAGCTCTCATGCAAGAAGATAAAGAAGAACAAAATAGATTTTCATTTCAATCATCATTAACCAATACAACATGAAATGACCTATATATAGGTCCCAACACAAAAGAAAATACAATGACTCTATTGCCCTCGGGGCTACACTCATGACTCAGCTTATACTAAGGGTACAATAGGAAATAAAAGAAAAATGCATAAATAACTAGAAATATAAACTCTGAATCGCGGCCGTCGATCTGCGCTGTCTACGGCGATACACTTGTCTGAACCTCTGGTCGATGTCCACATCATTCTCCCCAGGTGGGAGAAAGCTCGACCCCGTCGAGTAGAAATCTCTGGAGCTCTCGTACATCTCTAGGAGATCTGGATCCAACCTTTGCAGCTCCTCTCGATCTATCCACGTGTCCTCTGTTGCCGGCTTCCCTCTCCAGTGTACCAAGTACCTTTGGCGACCACCTTCTTTCGTGGAAATGATTTCATCGTCAAGTATAGCTTCGACCTTCTCCGCAGTGGGTAAATGGGGTAATTTGGGGAGTGGAGGTAGGTTGGGGATCTCACTGGGTGGGTTCTCACAAGGCTTATCATGAAGTGGATTATCAGGGTTAAACTCGGGTCCTTCGAAAGCTACTAAATCTTCAACATTAAACGTAGGATTCATATTAAAGCCTTCAGGAAGGTCTAACACATAAGCATTACTGTTTACTTTCGAGATTATCTTAAAGGGGCCTGCACTTCTAGCATGTAACTTTTTAACGGCTCCTTGGGGGAACCGCTCCGGACGAATCCGTACCATAACAACATCTCCAACTTCAAATTCTTTAAATCTCTTCTTACGATCAGCATCAATCTTATAATGAGTATTACTTTGTTGAATTCTTTTGTTTATTTCCTTGTGCAATTCTTGAAGATGAGATGCGAATGCAGATGCAGACTCAGACACCCTAACCTTAGGACTTATAGGAATCAAGTCAATAGGCTGTCTAGGTAGGTAACCATACACGACTTCAGCAGGACTTAGACCCGTAGACCGGTTAACAGAGTTGTTGTAAGCAAATTCAGCTATCGGTAGTTTAGAGTCCCAGTCCCTAAGATTCTCTCCTACCAAGGTCCTTAAAAGATTTCCTAGACTTCTATTTACTACTTCGGTTTGGCCATCCGTTTGGGGGTGGAAAGCAGTGGAGAATTGTAATTTGGTTCCCATTTTATGCCATAGAGTCTTCCAAAAGTAGCTAGTAAATTTCACATCTCTATCTGACACAATGGTTTTGAGTAGGCCGTGAAGTCTCACAATTTCATCAAAATACAGCTTGGCTATTCTAGAGGCGTCAAAAGCTTTGGAGCACGGGAGAAAATGGGCCATCTTAGAAAACCTATCTACGACTACACATATTGAATCATGCTTCCAAAGGGTCTTGGGTAATCCTAAGACAAAGTCCATGCTAACATCTTGCCAGGGTTGGTTAGGCACGGGGAGAGGTGTGTAAAGGCCGTGTTTTGTTTACGTTGTTTGGCTAACTGACAGGTGGGACACTGCTTTACTAATTTGCTAACGTCCCTCTTAAGACTTGGCCAGTAAAAATGATTTTCAACCGTGGCAATGGTCTTGGCTTGACCAAAGTGACCTGCTAAACCTCCAGCATGTAATTCCCACACAAGAAATTCACGAAGTGACGTATTGGGAATACAAAGTTGTTGGGACTTAAACAAGTATCCATCCTCCAACATAAAACCTCCTATAATCCGTTCGTCTCCATTGGTCAGCGCAGAGTATGTTTCCTTAAAATCAGGGCAGTCTGGGTAGTCTTCCTTGAGTCGCTCAAAGCCTATTACATCAGTAGTCATCTTCCTGGTAATCATCATCCGACGGCTTAAGGCGTCAGCAGCCTTATTTTTAGATCCTGCTTTATGTCTGATAGTATACGTGTACTCTTGCAGGAATTCAACCCAACGGCCGTGTCGAGCATTGAGTTTCTTTTGAGAATTAATGTACCGCAAAGCCTCATGGTCCGAAAAGATAACAAATTCTTGCGGTAGAAGGTAGTGACGCCAATGCCTAAGGGATTGAATGATGACGTAAAATTCTTTGTCGTAGGTGGAGTACCTTTGCCTAGTGTCATTCAATTTTTCACTAAAGTAAGCGACCGGGTGTCCCTCTTGCGATAGGACTCCACATATACCAATTCCAGACGCGTCACAAGTTACCTCAAAAACTTTAGAAAAATCAGGTAATCTCATCACAGGGGCTTCCATCATTCGCTTCTTAATCTCCTCAAAAGCTCTAGTCGCCGTTGTGGTCCAAAGAAACTCACCTTTCTTAAGGCAGTCCGTTATTGGCGCTACTATGGTGCTAAAATTTCGAATAAATCTCCGATAGAACGTGGTCAATCCGTGAAAACTCCGAACATCTCTAATGTTTTTGGGTTGTGGCCACTCGTTTATAGCTCGCACCTTTTCGGGGTCAGCAGATATGCCTTGGGAAGATATGATAAATCCAAGGAAGGTTATTTGATTTGCGAGGAAAGTGCATTTCTTAGGATTGGCATACATCTGCTCCCTTTTTAAGATCTCACAAACTTGTCTTAGATGATTCAAATGTTGTTCCACCGAATGACTGTAAATTAAGATATCATCAAAGTATACTACAACAAATTTTTTAAAGAGGGGCCTAAGGATCTGAGTCATTACTCTTATAAAAGTGCTAGGTGCGTTACTCAACCCAAAAGGCATCACAGTACATTCGTACAACCCATCTTTGGTCTTGAATGTTGTCTTCCATTCGTCCCCGGGGCGGATTCTTATTTGGTGGTAGCCACTCTTAAGATCGATTTTAGAAAATAGCGTGGCGCTTGTCATCATGTCTAACATGTCATCTAACCAGGGAATTGGGAAACGGTACTTGACAGTGATTTTGTTGATAGCACGGCTATCAACGCACATTCTCCATGACCCATCCTTCTTGGGGGTAAGAAGGGCAGGAACCGCACACGGGCTAAGGCTTTCCTTAATGAACCCTCGTTCCAACAGCTCATCCACTTGTCTCTTGAGCTCCTCATGTTCAGTAGGGTTCATTCGGTAATGGGGCAGGTTGGGTAAAGAAGCTCCAGGCACTAGGTCTATGGCATGTTGAATGTCCCTTAGAGGTGGCAGTTGGTTGGGCAAATCTTCAGGGAAGATATCAGAAAAGGCTTCTAACAATGGTTTTACCTCCTCGGGGATTGGCTTTTCGTGATCTATACTTATTTCCCGGGCTACTAACGCGTACAGGGGGGCTCCTGTCTCCAGCTCCATACTTAAGTCTTTAGCAGTTAAAAGATTCAGGCTCGTGTTGGGTTTCAGGGAGTTGGGTTTAACTTCTTCTTTGGTCGACTTAGGTTGAGTGGGTAGGAGTTTAATTTTCTTGCCCTCGTGTTCGAACACACAGGTATTTGATCGGCCATAAATGTGTACATCGTTGTCGAACAACCAAGGGCGGCCAAGGATGATTTGACCCACATCCATTGTCAAAACATCACACCAGATCTTCTCCTTGTATCCAACGAATTCGATAGGAACAAGACTCCTATCTTTCACCTCCAAGGTGGTTGAGTTTATCCAAGCAACTTTGTAGGGGTTCGGGTGTGGTGTAGTCCTCAATTGCAGTTTTGAAATCATGGCAGAAGATACGGCGTTAATGCAACTTCCACTGTCTATTATGACTTTGCAATTTTTGTCTCCAATCTTAGTGAAAGTATAGAAGATTGAGGTCCTTTGCCAGTCGTCGCTAGGTTTAGGTTGGGAAAAGGCACACCTAACAACTTGCAGATCCAAGTGGTTCATCTTCTGGAGGCAGTGAACAACAACAGTATCTTCCTTGTCGAAAAACTCCTCATCGTCGTCTATATGGTGGACTAAGTCAGTTTCAGGTTCATCTTCTTCCTCCGTCACTTCCTCAATTATTGTGACCTTAAACGGGCTGGAGCACTGAGAAGCAATGTGTCCGTACCCATGGCATCTAAAACACTTAGTGCCGGCAGTGGTTTTGGGCAACGTTTTCAAAACCGGACCGGACCGGCCGGTTCAACCGGTTGAACCGCGAACCGGCCGGCCGGCCGGTTACGGTCTGCTTAATAACCGGAATAACAGAGAACCGGGATTGAACCGGTCGAACCGCTGGTTCGACCGCCGAACCGAGTAACCGGCCCTGTTTTAAAAAACCGGCCGGTTCAAATCGGGAGTATTTTGAGCCATCCGATTTAAATCATTTAATCCAATGGCTTAAAAAAAATCTTATAACAAAAACAAAACCCTATTCCCTTCCTTATTTCGGTATTTCGCTCCAGACTCCAGTCGCGGCTCTTCTCGGACGGGACGACGGAAGAGGGACGAAAGCACGAAAGCTCTTCTTGGTCGGACGGGACGAAGGTGATCAAACACATTGAACGATCCCCCTTCTCTTGGTGAAGTTCTCCACTCCTACCCATTGTGAGTTTTTTAATTTATATGCAGTTTTTCCGTTCTCTTGTTCGCCCGTTCTTTGTTGTTGTTCTCCCGTTAATTTCCATATTTCTTTTATGCTGTTGTTAATTTTCATTCTTGGGACTGTTTAATGCATTTTTATGATTGTAATTTTTTGATCAACTGCTTTTATGTATTTGTTGTTAATTTTCGATTAACTGCACATCGGGCACATCTTTTTTTGGGTTCATTCCTTATTGTATTTGTAGCCAGCTGAACTTCACTAGGGCAATATGAAGAAATTTGGTATTGTTTTGTTAGGGCATCTTTTTGGTGGTTAATTTCTCTAGAGAGATTTGGTGGTTAATTTCTCTAGAGAGTTTTGGAGAGATTGATCCTCCTCTTGAATGGAGGATCATTTGTATCTTGCTATGAAAATATAATGTAGAATGAAGGTATTACAGGAAAATTTAATATTTATTCTATTTTTATTAATAATATTATTATTTATTACGTTGTCCGGTTCGACCCCGGTTCGACCGGTCGAACCGGTCGAACCGTGAACCTCTCCTTCTTCCGGTTCGTTGTCCGGTCCGGTTTTCAAAACCTTGGTTTTGGGTGTCTCTCGGTCGGGCGTTTTCCCTTTATAATCGGATCGAGGTTGGGCTTGGCTAGGAGTGGGCCGACTACCTGAGGATCCAGTGGGTTTGCTGTAAGGTTGGCTTGAGGAAGATTTGAAGGGATTAGGTCTAGAGTCTTGGGTCCTAGTGGTGTGGCTCCGTGATTCTTCCAAATCTAGCACAAGACTACAGGCAGCCTCATACGTAGTCACTCCTCTAGCAAAAAGTTCATTTCTGAGGTCTTCTCTTAATCCGGCTCTGAACATTGACAGGAGTTGCGTAGGAGTGGTGGTCTCTTCCCCATTACAGCGAATCAAGAAGTCATCAAAGGTTGAAATGTATTCTTTAACAGTCTTACTCCCTTGCGTTAACCTATTCCAACGATCTAGTAACCTTGGGTAGTATGAGGGAGGGAGATATTTTCTTTTCAATTCTTGTTTCATGGTTCCCCAGTCAGCGATAGGATATTCTCCTCGAGTCTCCCTCATGTGTTCTATGTTGGTCCAGTACTGGTTTGCTCTACCCGTCAACCGGCTCTAACGTACCGTCAAACGTCGGGGCGTCTATCTTAATACTCTTGAGGAGTTGGGCGTCGTTGTCTCTCCAAGGGGCTTCACGTCCTACCGGTTTGTGATGGGGTCGGTGGTTGGGTCGGTAGTAATCCCTAGGAGGTCCGTATTCAGTTCGGGTATCTTCGTCATAAGGAGATTGGGGTCTAGACGGTGTATAGATGGCCGGGTGGCCGATCCATTCAATGTTGTCAAGTCTCTCTCCTGTATGACGCTTAAGGTCCGCAACACTCGTTTGGGTGTCTCTAATTTGTTGCGACATTGTGCCCAACTGGCCTACAATCATGTCTAAGGTTGCTTGAATATGAGTGGGATTCATAGTTGGGTGTTAAGGGTCACTAGGAAGGCTTCCTGAGTGAAGGGCAGCAGCGACAATCACAGCAAAACCTGCTGGAAATGAAATTCCAGCAGCTGTAAAGTCACGGGCAGCAAGCACTAGAGATAAGGAAACTACCTAAGAGTTTCGGCAAGGCTTCCGGGGGTGGACAACACAAAAACAGCGACTCTAGACTCGTTTTCGGAAGCTTACAGGCTGCAGGAAACGGTGGACAGCAGCTAAACACGACCCAAAACTCAATCTAAAGGCTAAATCAAGTGCAGAAAAATAAAGGACAGCAAGTGCGTAAGTGGCCTAGACTATTATGGAAGTGAATGTAATGATGGCAGCACTTAAACACTTAAATATGCTCACTTAGTATGAAAATTTTGCTGCAGGAATTTCCGGGCAGCACATGAAAACAACAAATAAAGCTAAGTTAGATGATGTTATGCATGTAACAACTAAAGACAAGCTAAAAGGGAAACTCCTAGGATGCATCTAGCATGATCAAAGCATGCTAGCCATGCTCTGATATCAAATATGATGTGAAACATTCAAGAATTGCACATGAAATTCATTAAGAATCACAAAGTTTACCAAAGTAAGATTAGGCCTTTCGTAAATTAAGATTCAAGCATTTTCCATTGATGAAATGTTATGATAAGCAGTTTCAAGCTAGTATTTAGGCACAATTAATGATGAATCTCCAAAAGTTCACAACAAAGCAAATGCGGAAAATTAATAAAATCCCACGACTAATGTTTAGAAATTTCACAATGAGTACCTTGATCACTCACACTCAATTCGGGTTAGCGGGAGAAGGCCTTTAGCAAACTCAACGATGCCACGAAGATGGTGGCCACACCAATGGCCTTTAGCCACGAAGAGGTTGACGATGACGAGGAGGGCGTGAATGCTTGGCTTTCGAGACTCCAAGTGTGCTTCGAAAGTTGTCGGTCGTAGATGCTTGCAAGGATCGGGACGACTCTCTCCAAGTACTCTTCCACGGTAGTTTCATCTTCAAATCCTACGTCGAAGCACGGAGACCGTAGGATGTTAATGCTTCCGTCGGCGTTGAAGACTAATCCCCACTCAAACTCCGGATCCGCCATACATACTTGATGTAGAGGAATTCTTCCGATGGGAAGGGAGCTAGGAGGCGGTGAGGGAGAGTCCTTGAGTTGAAAGGAGGAGGAGGAGGTGGGGAGGGGAGCCGGCGGGATTTCCAAGGGGAAAAGGGGAGCTCGGCCACGGTTGGGAGAGGGGGGATGTATGGTGGAGAGGAATTTAGGTAGGGTGAATGAAGTAAGAGATTTACTAAAATCTGAAATTTATTTCAGGTTTTAGTAAATTTGGAGGGAATTACTTGAAGAGAATTTCAAATTCAAACAAAGTAATTAGGGCTTTAATGAGCCATTAATGGGGCTCATCAAAGGGGGTGGCCGACAGCTATTATAGGGAGAGAGGGGTTTTAAAATTCTTAAAACTGAAAGTTAATTTCAGTTTTAAGTAAATGAGGGAAAGATTTTGAAATCAAATTATGATTTCAAAAACGGTCATGGCATTAAATACACCATTAATGGGAATTTCTCCATGGGTGGCCGGCGGCTTGCATAGGGGAAGGGGGAGAGGAATTAGTGGAGAGCTAGGTTTCCAATTGGAGGTGATGATGTGGCGATGACATAAAGATTTCAATTTAATTTAAATTGAAATTAAATTTGTCATGAAAAATTTTCCAAATTTGGAATTCCAAATTAGGAAAGATTTTGAAATTTGAAAATTCAAATTTCAAATTTGAAACTTGTGGGCGGAAGGGGTCGGGTGGATGAAGGGGCGTCATCGGCAAGGTGGCCGGCCGGAATTTAGGTGGCGGTCGGCGGCGGGTTTCTCACAGGGGGCGGCGGCAATATGGGGAGAAGGATTTCTTGTGGAGGAGAGGGAAAGGAGATGGATGGGAACACGATCGAGAAGATAGAAAATTCTAACCATGAATCGAGGACTCTTCCAACGATTGGTGGGCCTTGCGATTTGCTCCCCCTTGGAGCTCTCTCTCTCTCTCTTCTTCAAGCTCTCATGCAAGAAGACAAAGAAGAACAAAATAGATTTTCATTTCAATCATCATTAACCATAATACAACATGAAATGACCTATATATAGGTCCCAACACAAAAGAAAATACAATGACTCTATTGCCCTCAGGGCTACACTCATGACTCAGCTTATACTAAGGGTGCAATAGGAAATAAAAGAAAAATGCATAAATAACTAAAAATATAAACTCTGAATCGCGGCCGTCGATCTGCGCTGTCTACGGCGATACACATGTCTGAACCTCTGGTCGATGTCCACATCAGTTTTGTTGAAACTAAAAAAATAAATCTTATGTGCAACATAAATATATGCCTTTACATCTTAAAATAAATGTCTCACTAATGATACTAACAATTTGATGGGTTTATCTATTTGATCAAATTTTGCAAATGTAATGCTGACCATGGTTGCTATGATGAAGGAGAAAAAGTTTGTAATATTCTATTCCTATATATGGAAGACATCATGACATGTTAATTTATGGAGCTGACTTTTAAAAGATCATTTACTTCAAAAGGCATTTGCTTAAGGAGTTTTACATGAAAGATCTAAGGGTAGCTTAAAAGATTTATGGGACGAGAGTATATCACAATAAAGCTGCATGTATCTTATGTCTTTAAAATTCAAAATATATTAACGGTTGGGTAGGTTCAATATGATAAAAACAAAGATTTTAACACCGCTCATTGACCACTTTAAATTGTCTAAAGAATTAATGCAAAAAAATTGAATAGGAAAAAGTACACAGCCAAAGTTCCTTAATGCCTCAGTTATCTATTCTCTTACATGCACAATGATCTACACAAGACTAGAAATTGCTATTTTTTGAAGTGTTAAAATTTAGATCTCAAGATATGGTTAAATCAGCTCATAAATGTAGATCTTTGACTAATTCATTTTGTAGGCAAGGAGCATATATTGGAGATCTTTTATTAATGTTAAAATTTTAAAAATATCATATTATTGATTAAGAGATTTTTTTAATTATTTTTTTATTTTTTGTTACTACTATAAATAGAGCCTTGTGAGATGGGCTTTGTATATCACATCGTAAACAGTAGAGAAGAGGGAGAAAGAGGGGAGAGAGGGATGGCAACTGAGAGGAGCTTTTCAGGTGCTTAGAAGAGAGAGGTATTCTCTTCTTCAAGAAGAAAAATAGGTGTTGTTAGTTTTGATTCTATTAAAAGGAGAAATTGGAAGACTCTCATTTGGATTAATGCAATCGGGAAACGGGGAAAGGAAGAAAGTAATAATATATTTTTCTCCACATTTTGCTCTCATTTTCATGGTTGATGGCTATGCTCTTTCTCATTCATTAATATAAATAAAATAGTATCTTTATCATTATCTCCAATTTTGTATGAAGAGAAATCCTTGATACATTTCTCTTTTGAAATTTAATCGAGTAATTTATTTATGTGATGTCGTGAACGTAGGTGGATCTCACCAAATCATGTAAACTTATGTTTTGTTTTTATTCTCTTATTTTCATTTGATTTTTGCTTAAAAGTTTTATTTCTATCCTAACAACTGCAATATGATTCAAATTTATGACTATTTTAGAATTTTGTTCCATTTAAAATGACACCATTATATATCACATGTGCTTTGTTTGTGCTTATCACTATTTAAACGTTCTTATCTTCTTCTTCAGGTGCCTGGTTATGAAGCAGGCAACTTTGTGGGGCCTACAATCTTAGCTGATGTCACATCTGACATGGAATGTTATAAGGTATTCAAGCATTTAACCCTAGTTATATTTCATCGTATGTATTGAGGTTTGGTTGGTCATCTTACATTTATCATATTTATCCTCTTTATCGTCACAACCGTCACCACAATCAGGCTTATTTCTATTTTTCTCTTGCGAGAAATTATTACGTGCGGAGTCCGGATGTAAATTTGTGTTCGGACTCCAATGAAATATTCACATGTGGTCAAAATATAAATTTTAATATTACTGAATGTTTGTTGAGTATTTACTGTATATTTCCTGAGTATTTACTGTGTACTTAATGCTCAGCAAATATACAGTAAATATTTAGTAAATATGCAGTAAATACTCAGCAAAAATACTCAATAAATACTCAGTAAATATACAGAGTCCGGAGGCAAACTCTACGTCCGGATTCCGCACATAGTAATTTCTCATAAAAGAACTAATTGTCAGATGCACATTTCATTGCAAATTTTTCACCATTAGATGATGAGTCTACATAATTTTGCGCACATTTTAATGTCATCCTCTGTTAAATCCAACAGGAGGAGATTTTCGGTCCAGTTCTCCTCTGCATGCAGGTACGCACCTTAGCTGCTTTACATATAGGCCTCGTATTTTTGCTATTTGTGGATAACCACCATTTTTTTATCTCTTAAAGAAATTGGCAGTAAATGCCACCGTCTTAGAACTTGCCATGGACAAGTTGAACAGCTCTCTTTAGCTAGGTCGAGCACATTCTCCCTCAAAGAGCTCTCTTTAGCTAGGTCGAGCACATTCTCCCTCAAAGTTCTCAGTTTCTATAATCAAAACACGTTGGAGTTCCCCATTTTCCTAATTATTTGGTCTCCGTGTTTTTATGAAGTTTAACCGTGAAATAGTGCGAATATTTACTGTTTATTTTTGTATAATCTGATTAGGTACTGTAGGGGTAAGCATTGTTTGGGGAATTCATTTAAGTTTGGTTAATTTTAATTGTCTATATTATTTGAAATAAAGCTGCCCTGTGCTTCCTGGTACTGGTCTTTATGAACAGGGTTAGCTTTTACTATTATTATTATTATTGTGAATGTTTCCCTCTAGCTTGTCTGACTCTGACTGCATATAACATTGACAGGCCGAAAGTCTTGAAGAGGCTATCACCATTGTCAACAATAACAAGTAATCTCTCTCTCCTTCCAAGATAGAGTTCAGATATCCATATTTTTATCACTTTAACAGGTCCAAATCACTATTTTCTTTGGACAAGGTATGGTAACGGAGCATCCATCTTCACCTCATCAGGTATAGCTGCAAGGAAGTTTCAGAATGATATAGAAGCTGGCCAGGTATGTTTATAAACAGCTATTACTAAACAGTAAGTTATATTTGTCGCCAAAATCGCCGGAATTTTGAATGCATGATATTTGTAGCATCTTAGCCAGATCCTGGAGAAATTATTACGTGCGGAGTCCGGATACGTCCGGACTCCAATAAAAACATGACATGTATTTTTATACATAGTGTGTACAATTGTACACACACTATGTACAAATTATAAAATTATGTACATAGTGTGTACAAAATTATATACATAATATACACACTGTACACAATTGTACACAATGTGTATAAATTTGTACACACTGTATACAATAACACGTGTCACATTTTTATTGAAGCACGTATTCTTGAAATAATTCACTATGCAAAAATAATTTGTATGTTTAAGCTAAGAATTGTACATGTATATTTATCAGTCTTGTGTTTCTGGAGATGTTTATCTGACTTTTTTTTCTTCTCTTATTTTTATTCTTATTTTATGACTAGGTTGGCATTAACGTGCCTATTCCAGTTCCTCTCCCATTCTTCTCATTCACAGGTTCAAAGGCTTCTTTTGCGGGTGATCTTAACTTTTATGGTAAGCCCAAATGTATTATTGTTTTTCTGCACAATCATTAGATATTCTGACTAAATTATTTGTTAGGATAGTTTTCAGATTTATTAATTTTTTTTTTTAAGATGAATGTAATATAAGTTTTAATTGATTACCATGCATTATATTGATAATATGTTGACCAAATTTTTCTCCTCCATGCATTTTTGCAATTCATTAAGGAAAAAAATGTCTCAGAATATTTTCATCAAAATTTGATCAAGATATATTGTAAAAGAGAAAATGATTAAAATAGTCTCTTGACTTTTTATGAATGATCAAAATAGTTCCCAATTATATTAAAGGATCATTTTGGCCCCCTCAAATCTTAAAAAAAAAATCAAAATGGTCTTGTAGCGAGAATATTTTGATTTCTTTTTAAGAAGTCGATGGACCAAACTGATCTATTAATATAGTTATGCACTATTTTGTCAAAGAGACCATTTTGATCCTTTTTTTTTCCTATTTTAAAATTCTAAGACTTATTTTTTTTATGAAAACAATCTAAAAAAGTTATTAATTATTCATGTTTTATATTTAGACCAAATTTTTTTCTGAGTAAACAACCAACTTTTTCCCATTTCCTTCAACATTTTCTAAGCCATAGGATTTCTTTATTGAATGACAGGCAAGGCTGGCGTACAATTCTACACTCAAATAAAAACTGTAACTCAGCAATGGAAAGACTTGCCAGTTCAGGGCGTTTCCCTGGCAATGCCAACATCTCAGAAAACATAGGTTCTAGCATCGAAATCTTCTTGTCTTCATGGTTGAATGGTATTGAAAATTTTCTTATATGTTTTTGATCCTGCTTGCAAAAATTTGCTCATAACAACGCAGTGTTCTACATCTGGTGATCTGTCGAGATTGGCATGTTAACTTGCATTAGCATGCCTGTGTATGCATGCACTGGTGGATTCATACCATTCAAAATTTTCAGTTCTTGCATTATTGTCAATGTTTAGCAAATATTCATATTTAGACTTCGTTTGGGACAGCTTTTTTGTTGCTTTCTAAAACGGCTTTCTAGTACAAAATTTTCAAATTTATAAAATTTTTTATTAAAAAGCTATTTTAGAAAGCAGCAAAAACGCTGTCCCAAACGAAACCTTGTTTTTGAAATGTAGGCTTCGTTTGGGGTTACTTTCTTAATGCTTTTAAAGATGTTTTCTAGTACAAAAATTTCTAGTTCAATACAATTTTTGTGCTACAAATAGTTCTTACCTTCCTTTGGGGGAGCCATCAATTCAGCTTAAGTAACAACTACCTCCATTGGGCTCCCAGGAGGAACTCATAGCAAAGTGTCAACATGTTGCTCATCCCTTGCGCTCTTAAACAGCCGAATTGCTGCCCTTCTTGCCAGTTTTTTGCTTGGCATAGCTAACTCAACAGGGTGCATTTTCTCTTGCTCCCTAAATAAAAAAGTTAAAATAAATACTGAGGGTTTTTTTTTTTTTTTTTGGACATTTAGGTCATTTAAGATAAACTCACAAACATAATGCATGCACAAAGACTCAAACCCAAGACCTCTTAGTTAGAAGCTTAAGCTCTCAACTAACAGATCAAGGTGAGCTGTGTAAATACTGAAAGGTGAAAGAGCATCAAGCTCTTTAGATTGCTCCTTATAGAAGAAAGAAGTGAGTGACATCACATCACTGTTATCAAGAGGAATCAACATGACACTTGAGGCTACAAAAAAAAAGGATAGTAACTTCTTATTTACTTTCCTTTTAGCATTTTGGTAACCATAAGAAATGTTTGCTGTTAATTAACTAATTCTTTTTGTCACTTACGCTTCAAAGATTCAAGTAAATTGAGAAATTTAATGTATACTTGTACATATCTTCTCAGATGTTTAATAAGCATTTAAAGAGTTCCAATGGGAAAATTTGAATCCCATGGACCTCAGCAATGAAGACTTGTCTAAGGGAACCTTAGCAAAGCAATTTGAGGTGAAACACCTATGGTTCATGCAAAATCCCTCTGATTGAGGAAAAATTATTCCGTCAGGTTACTTGACGTAGAGCTACATCAGATAACCTATAATATGTTGCTACGTGCACTTACTCTTTACCGTGCGGCCCGACGATCCGACCCGGAACGGACCTGGGAGTTTGTATAGCTCGGTATTGCTAATTATTGGTCGATTTTGCTTGACAAAAATGAAAATTACTATTATATGAAGAGCAATACCGAGTTCAATATCGAGTTCTTTTAGGTATTACTCGGTATTGGTCTTCACAGAGCGGTATTTCTCGTTATTGCCAAGCAATACCGAGTAATACCTAGCAATACCGAGCAATATGCGAACATAGTAATCCCGGATTCGGTCCGAGTTGGGTCATCGGGCCGCGTGGTAAAGAGTAAGTGCACGTGGAGACATATTATAGGCTACCTGATGTAGCTCTACGTCAGGTAACCTGACGGAATAATTTTTCCAGATTGAGAGGGCTTGTCCCTCCTCAAGGAAGCACAATCGAAAGATTTGGGAGCAATAGGTCCAGTAAACTATTAGATTGACTAGGGAAGCACCTTGATTTCCTTCACCATTTTCACCAAAGTGTAAAGTTGCTGCTCCTCCCTCTCGCCCTTAAAAAGATGAATTGTTCATCGCAATTAATTGTGAGTGGCATTGCATCACTATGATCATGATTGATCTACATGACACCTGAGGCTAGGGGTGCAAGCGAGTCAAGTCAAGCTCGAGTCTGGAGGTATTTGATCTCGACTCGCGAGTTAAATATCGAGCTCAAACTCGACTCGCAACATTATAACGAGCTCATTGAGCTGCTTAATTTTGCGCCTAGTTGCGTCGGTTTTCCGCCAGATTTTTCTTTTATTCATGCCCAGCTTCACACAGTGGAGAGCTCGGCCGAGAAAAGAAACCTGCAACTTCGGAGAAAAGAAGCACTATATAATTTTTAGGCTCAATAGTTAATGATGCATCTGCATACATTTATTAAAGCTGCACTATATAATTTTTTTTAAAAAAAAAAGCTTATTACTTTAGTAATAATTAATGCTGCACCATATATTTATTAGCATTGAAATTTGAGAAATTTTCTATTAACCATGCGGGTGTTGGATTTGAACTTAATTTTTTTAAAATTTTTAAGTGTAGTAAAAATACTTATAATTAAAAAAAAAAGTAAACAGTAATTCGAGCCGGCTCGTGAGCTCACGAGCCGAGCCTCAACAATCTCGAACTCGACTCGTGGGCTCGATAAGCTCTGCTTGCAAGCCTATACACGAGTCGAGCTAATGACACATATTAGTAGATAGTGACCATACAAACCACCTATTCGAGCAAGACACATTTTAGATCTTTTAACACATTTTAAAAGAGTTATTGAGCTAGTGAAATACTTTCTCCAAAAAAAATTATTCTTCGTTCAATACTCACCACGAGTTTTCAAGTTCCAATCTCTTAAGCTTACATGCTAGTAAGGTCCGATATCACCAATGGACAAGCTTGGATTCAAAAAAAATTTGTTGGGTTTGAAATAAAGCTTAAGCCCAAATCTATAACTCCAGGCTTGCTAAGTTTTTTTATTTTTTTATATTTATTTATTTTTTAAGAAGATGATTCTAATTTAAAGTGTCGTAATAAATAAAAATAAAGAGGAATTATAAAAGAGCTATAAATAAATTATTTTATATAAGGAGAGATAATTTTAAAATACTATTAACAACTTTATATGTAAACACTTTAATGCTAATATATTTTCAATATATTTTATACTCATATTTTTTAAATGAAGATGCTCAGATGCGGACGATTTTATACTCAATTAGACTACTAGATATACACATGTATTGTATGAAATTTATTCTATAATTAAAATAAATATTTAACTTAATTAAAATTTGGATTATAAATAATGTTTTAATTAAAATATAATTATTGATATATAATAATAAAATATGTAAACGATTTTCACATTTTATAGCATATAGTTCAATTAGATCATCTCCAACTGAATTGTATACGGTGGTATATCGTCCGCCATCCTCTCCATTCAGACGATAAATTGCAAGCCAAAATTCGGTAGGTGAATAGTGCGACGTCAATATTGGCATCGCACTGTTCGCCTATGCCAATTTTTTATGTTACAGATTTGCATAATAAGAAGCGCACAAAAGAGAAGAAAGATTGTTACCTTCACAGCGAGATGGAGTGCACGAAATAGAAAAAATAAATGGAGTTTAATTGGAGATGAATTATTACATTTTAGAATTTTATTATATTTTAGAGAGGAATACAAGGGTTTTTTGGTTGGAGATGTGGTAAGGCCTTTTCTAGTTGAACTTCAAACACCTGTAACGTGTTGCTCGATTGCTCAAATAGGACGCGAAAAAATCTGTTATTTGGTTGCGGGTGAACAGTGCGATGTTGTTCACCCGCAATATATATTTATTTTTTTAATTCAAAAAATTGGTTATTAATTTTAAATTTTTAAGTGCGGAATTTTATTATAAATAATTAAATAATAATAATTTAAAACACATCATTTTTTAGAAATTAAAATATTTTTTATATAATTAATTTCTTTAAGATGCAGATTTAATATAGAAATTAAGATAAAATTTTCATAAATATTTAAAGGATATCGAGTAATATAATACCTCAACAAAAAAAAATACATAACAAGTTCGGATGACAAAAAATTAAAATAACTAGTAATGGTAATCTAATAATCTAGAAGTGATTTATCGGCTTCTCCAAGATCACTAAGATATTGTTCAAATGAGTTTGAAAAAGTAGTTTGTTATTGATCTTATTGTTGTCTAAACCTCTTTTTAAAATTTGTGCTTATCTTGAAATAAAAACTGCAAATAACAGTATGGTTTGATCTAACTATAAATCGATATACACAATTATAATTAAACAAGTTTTGAAATGAAAAGGAAATATTTTTATAACAAACATGAATACTCACAATATCTTCATTTGAAGCACCACTAGTAGGTCTATTTTCAACATGTTGAATGCATGTGTGCATCTTTCTTGTTACTTTCTCGATAGTATGAATACAAGACTGAACATATCTCTTTGAACAAATTTCCCAACTTTGACTTTTGGAATTATTGTACGCTTCTTCTACACGTGACCAAAAGTTATCCAATGACTAATATATACCAGTGATTAGGTATTTGGGTCTTAAGGAATTTCCACATAAAATCTGCATAAGAGCTTATATTGTTCTTGAGAATATGCAGTTAATTAGATGGACATATTTTTTGGAGGCTTAATGGATGTAGGATACGAGTTGCATTACATGCTCTCACCCCTATTTATATAACAATTCTATTAGCATTCTTGACATCCTTCTTATTTTGTAATTTAATATCACTCCAGATGTGACCACTCACTAGAATTTTTTCATTTATATTCTCACACTTCTCAAGCAGTATTGACCATATGTGACCACTCTTTATAATTTGATATTTGAAATTATCACACATCTCAAGCATCATTGACCGAATGTGACTAGTCATTACAATTTGTCCTATAAGATTCTCACACTTCTCAAGCAACATTAATCAAATGCAACCACTCACTGCATTTTGTCATTTAGGATTCTCATATATCTCAAGCAGCATTGACTGGATGTGACTAGCCATTGCAATTTGTCATATATAATTCTCACACTTCTCAAGCAGTATTCACCAAATGTGACCTATCACTGGAATTTGTACTTTTGATTCTCACACTTCTCAAGCATAATTGATGAGATATGACCACTCACTGCAATTTGTCATTTGGGATTCTCACACATCTCAAGCAGTATTGATCGGATGTAATTAGTCATTCTTCTTTTCCTATAAATAGCAAATTTCTAAGTGATCTTAATATCAAAATATCAATATGCATAATAGTTTTTCATCTTCTTCTTCCTCAGATGAAGAAGAAACACTGCAACTGATAAATAGTTTATAATAAGAGGAAATAATGATTCGCCACGCCGTCACAAATAATAAAATGATGATCCAACACCTGCTTACATGACCTATTAACCACATCTCTACATGAGGCTTAGTTATAGGGCGTGCTTTTATCAATCGTGATGGGGAGGCTGCAGATTCATTGACTGAATTTTAATTATTATTAATGATTTATTGATTTGATTTCAATTGTTCTTAACGATGTATTGATTTGATTATTTTATGTGATTTCATACCGATTGATATTATTGACCGGAGATGATTTCTTTATTCAATGATTTGATTGATTCTATTGATATGATATTGATTTAACTGATATTACTGATGCGACGATTTTCTCTATTGATTTAACTGATGTTAAAGATATAATGGGTTCTTTCGAGATTTAATGTATGGACTAATTTATTGAGCTCTATAGATTTTTCTACTGTTTACTGATTCTTCTACTGATGATTGTGGATTCTATTAATTATGCATTGATTACTGTTTATGTACTGATTTTCGTATCTACATCGATTCAATTATCATGTGCAAGCGACTGTTATGAATTAACTGATTGACATGCATATTGCTTCCGTATCGTGCTTTGATTTCAGTTGTAGGTTTTTGGTGGCCTGTTGGGCTTTTTAAGCTCATTATATTTTGTTAATGATTTCAGGTTAGGGCAAGAGAGCAGAAGTGTAAGATTGATAAGGAATCTTCAGGTTTTTTTTTCTTTTTATTATAGTGATTTTTTTTATACTCAGGATAACATGAATATATGTAATTATTTGTGTAAATCTTGAATGTTATAAATGAACATTTGGAAATGAATAGAAGTGTATACATTAATGTTTATATTATTGAATATGTTAGACTGTTATTTACTGATTGATGACTATAGATAGCTCTGGTAGTTGATGGTTTAAAGGATTAAAAGAATAATTCTTTCAAGTTAGATCTTGGGGCATCACAGAAACCACCGGGTCATAACCCCGGTGATGTAAATCTTCTTAAACTTAGAATGCCATTAAGGAGCCCTTCTGTGTGCATGTTTCCCCACCCTTTAGAACCTTGTAGAAACTTTAATTATTAAATTATTTTCTTGTCTTATTTTTATTATTGATCACTAAACTCATTTACACATATGTGAATGTCCACAGGGTTAGAAACAAATTCCTTTTCGTTCCATAACTCTAGTAACACCTAAGGACAAAAACTAAGGAATGAGTCTTAGAAATTTTAGGCTTAGAATGCATGCCCCCTTCAGAATAAAAATATAAAGGGATTTTTACATACATAACACCTAAAACTATTGAAAATACATATCTAACACCTAAACATTAGTATTTACTTATCTACCACCTAAATTCTCCCTCTCCTTCAATTCTACCACTCCGTTTATCGCACCCGCACGTCGTCATCTTTCGTTCGCGCGAACGAACAGAACAACCCTTCAGCAAGTTAAATTCTTTCTCCGGTGGGATTCCTGCGGATGGAAACGACATCGAGGTCCTCGGCAACAGTAACGGCGTCTCTGCCGGTACGGCGCCCAAAGCTCACCTCGCCGTTTACAATGTCTGCAATTCTGAAGGTGACTGCGCAGATAGCGATGTGGTCGCCGGAATCGATCAGGCTATATACGATCGAGCCGATTTGATTTCCATTTCATTTGGCTCTGATGATTCTCGGCCTTTTTATGAAGACAGTGTGGTGATTGGGTCTTACTCTGCGCTGAGACAGAGGATATTGACGGTAGCAGCGGCGGGAAATGGAGGACCAACGGAGGGGACGGTGGCGAATGACGCGCCGTGGACTTTGACCGTTGGGGCGAGTATTACTGACAGGAGGATTACGGTGACGGTGAAGCTCGGAGACGGAACGGAGGTTTTAGGAGAATCAGCTTATCAACCAAGTTTTTTCAATTCAACGGAATTGTTGCCTCTTAGATTCCCTGTATTTGAAATCCAGAGCGGAGGGAGTAGTGGTTGCAGAAACGATTCGTTTGATGGAGTTGATATAAGGGGGAAGATTGTAAAAACAGCAACAACACAACCTTTTCCCTCCTAGCCTGGCGAGAATACACGGAGACAGACCAGCTTGTGCCAACACTGCCGACGGTGAGCTCCTTTGAGTTATTATGATTTGCTGAAGGGTTGTTCTGTTCGTTCGCGCGAACGAAAGATGATGACGTGCGGGTGCGATAAACGGAGTGGTAGAATTGAAGGAGATGGAGAATTTAGGTGGTAGATAAGTAAATACTAATGTTTAGGTGTTAGATATGTATTTTCAATAGTTTTAGGTGTTATGTATGTAAAAATC
This sequence comes from Dendrobium nobile, assembly GCA_022539455.1. Classification (NCBI taxonomy): domain Eukaryota; kingdom Viridiplantae; phylum Streptophyta; class Magnoliopsida; order Asparagales; family Orchidaceae; genus Dendrobium; species Dendrobium nobile. Next base: position 8,853,505 of record CM039728.1, on the reverse strand, counting down.
CCAAATATAAAACATAAAAAACTTAGTGACACTTTATCATAAGATTATTATGTCATAATTTATTAATAATTAATCAATAATAATCCAAATCAAAATGCACTAAAACACTTAACTTTTAATCAAGCCCATAACCAACACATAATCACTAAACAAGTAAAATTTGAATATAAACTTGAATTAAATTTGGTCAACACATTAATCACCCCTTAATCAAATATTAACTAAAGAAAATCCATTAGAACAAACTTAAATTCAATAATTATAGATAATAAATTTAATGTAAAATATGCTAAGATGAAAAAGACTCCTAAAACCCAACTTTAATTCATTAAATCCTCTCATAATTAATTACACACCTAATCTAAAATACCACTAATATTAAATGCAAATGAATTATAACCTAATTAACTAAGTGAACAGCATAAGAAACTCATTAAAGCTTAATCATAGTCTAAAAAATTCAGAACTTATTAATTTGCCTAAAGCTTAATTAGATCATGAATCAATCTTTTAAAATCAATCAACCAATCCTTTAATACACAACAACAACATCAAGCCTTTATCCCATTACGTGGGGTCGGCTACATGAATCTTTTTTCTCCATTGTGTCCTATTAAAGGTCAAATTCTCGTTTAAATCTAATAAAGAAAGGTCATTCCTAATATTTTCTAACCAAGTCTTTTTAGGTCTGCCTCTACCTTTCTTAACATAAGTCAAATCTAATACCTCTACTCTCCTAACCGGGTCATTGGAAGGCCGCCGTTTTATGTGACCAAACCATCTAAGGCGACTCTCTCTAATCTTATCTTCTACTGGAGCTACTCCAACCTTTTCACGTATATTCTCATTTCGTATCCTATCTCTAAGGGTAAAGCCACTCATCCACCTAAGCACTTCAAAAATAATATTTTTAGGATAAATAACTTTGGGCTGCGTGGCTAACTATTCTAAGGAGGTTTAGACCTCGAGTCTAATGACATAATACGATGAATAGATTCAATTGAGTTTCAAAACATTAAATTTATTTAATTATTAATGATTTAAATAAATAAAAATTATTAATTCAACTATATGTACTTAGTTTTTAAGATGGACTACTTCAGGCTGCTGTTTTAATTGAAAAATGTTAGTTTTTAAAAAGGATTAATTATCCTTGGGAGAATTGAATTTAATTTTGAAATCGAACACGTCATTATGAATAACATATCACCTCGGGAGGCGAATATGTCATTCCCTGATGGGTTAATATTTCAAAATTTTAAATTTATCTTGATTATCATAATCAAACTCAAGGGAAGACAACATATGATCCTAGAGGATCAAAATGATGTTTGATCAAATGTTTAACTATAATAATCTAGATTAATGATCATTAAACTCATAATCAAAATCATGATAGTAGAATGATATATCTTTCCAAGAAAAGAAAATATCACATATTATTAATCATTTGGATATAATGAAAATGATCGTTGAATTTTAATTTTTCTAAAGATAATTAATTAAAGGTTTTGAAAAGTTTAATTTTTGAAAATCTAGTCTGGATTACTAAATCTCCTACGAGCGCAAGCCCTCGTAGTTAATTACATCGTAGGAAAATGAAGTTTCCTACGAATACTCTCGATTAAAATAGCGATAGAAATTTTATTTAAGATTTTTAAAGCTTGATATCAAAGGAGATAAGGGTTGGAAAGTTCAAGTGGGATTGGTTCAAGGTTGAACACTTATTTTTGGAGTCAAAGGAAGAAGGGTATGAGGTGTTTTGAGATTCTGAATTACTTCAGAAACACCTCGGCCTATCCTAAGTGTTAGGCTTGAATTTGATTGAAAGAAATATTTAAGTTAAATGATCAATTTTATTAGAAAATTGGGATTCAATTCCCAGAGGGTGAGGTCCTATAGCCCGAGCTAGCCTCGGAACCTAAATTTAAATTGGGTACTGAGACGTGACCTGAACCTAACTAATGCAGTGCAAATCTGGACTTATCCCGGCCTGGATTGGGGAGCCAGCTAACCACCTAATCGATTTAAAATAAATGAATCCGGACTTTTATGAAAGAGTGGTAGGGAGGTTTTATTTAAAATTTTGGAGAGTTGGGCTGACATCTAGATATTTTTTTAATTGACCCATTTGACTTATGCTGGATGTAAAATGTTAAGGATTAATGCAATTAAAATTTTGACTCTTTTAAATCTGTTTCTAATGCAATGCATGCTAGTTAACAACCTCATATTAAGTATGCTTGAAAGTTAAAAATAGGCTTAGAAAATATTTTTTTAGAAGACTGAGCTTCCCCAAGTTCGACACCTCATCCTCATAGGTCAGATTATCCGAACTCTACCCGCAGGCGGGGAAGGGTCTAAAGCAAGGAGAAAAGAAGTGCAAAAATATGCATGCGACCCCGAGGTCGATCCCCGGCTAATTTCCTAAATTCGTTATCTTTCTATGTTATTCAGACTCACTAAAATCTTAAATTTTAAAGTTATGAGTATAAAAATTTTCACACCCTCACGAGTCTCACGAGTCCATGCAAAAACAAAAGCGGCACACAAACGCCAAAAAATTATAAAAAATAGGTAATTCTATACGCAATCACATCAAACATCAAATATAAATGAATTAATTAATAAATGTCCATAGGCAAAGTTGTCTTGCTTATTACAAATCAGGGTTTGCTGAAAGTAAAGCGGCCGGGCACCACTGACAATAACCCGGGTTCTAAACATAGTAAAGACGCAAGTGGTTTTGAGTGGGATACTCTTTGTCTTCAAATCTTCAATCTTGTTCTCCTTTGGGCTTCTTGAATTCTTCGTATCAGGCTACCCAAATGGATAAGAGGGCACTTCCTTTGAGTGGAAGGCCACTCTTTCCTCTTTGGGTAATGAAGAAGTGATCCAAATTTGGATCTCTAAATAGAAAAGGGCTACGCCCCTAAGGGCTGTCCTTTTCTCTTTAGAGTCCAAGCTTTGGACTTATGTATCCCAACTAAAAATCCTACTTTCACAACACTTAACACTTGCTCAAATTATATTTGTATAAAATCAAAATTCTAGACTCTCCTGCAGGGTTATCCTAAGTAGTTAATGAATCAAAAGTATTTATTCCCAAGCAGTTATATATATGCAAAAAAATAAATAAATACGTTGGCCACATTCCTTTTTTTTATTTTGGGAGTTTTAGCAGCTGAAGCACCTGTACAAGCATTTATAATTAAAAAAAATTTCATTGACTTAGCCCCCTTTTTATTGCCCTGCATGAACGTGGTCACCTGCAGAAAATTGTGTGAACATCCAGATCGTTCCTATCCTAGGGGTAATATAGTCGTCAAACACATTAACCATCCACATAGTGCAGTAAAAAGTAAACAGACACATCAATTCTAAGCTACCAACCATCATGCAGTGAAAGCTCGAAAACCCGGCATACAGCGGAAAAGTAAACACCGCCTAGCCTAAAACTAGAGTTGGTTGTCCTAGAAAATCATCTAAAGTATGTGAGGTAGGCCGTGTGATTTGGATATGTCCTATGGAGGGCAATTTGTTAAAGTTGTTTAAAGTTTGTTTGTTGAAAGGCTTAAGGGAAGATTTAAATTTGAGTTTAAGTATTAATGATTTGAATTTGATTTTAAGGTTGATTTTAATTGTTGGTTGGATACCACCTTTGTTGCTCACTGAGGCCTGAAGTTTATTTCACCTTCCTTGGGGCTATGCTACTAGCCTCGTAGGCCTGGGTTACCTAGTGGTACCCGGTATGATTAAATGACTTAAGTTGATTAAGATTTGAAAGTTAATAAATTTTAATTAAAGTAGGTTGATTGCTGGATTTTAAAGTTGATTAAATATTTGTAGAGTTTTATAGTGATTTTCAAGTTTTAGGAATCTTTTGGATTATTTTAATCATTTGATTAAGGGGTCAAAATTTGACTTTTTAATTAAGAGTATTTTCTAGGAAATTAATATTTTATTAAAATAATAGACCTTAATACAATCAGTTATACTATAAGTATGCTAAAATTGGATTTTTCTGGATTTAGTTATGAAGGTTCGAAAATTTGACTTAAGTTTGAATGGTTTGTTGACTTTTTGACTGATTTTTGAAGGTTTGAAATTTTTAATAAATACTTGACTTAATTTTGAGTTGAATGCCTTTGAGTTTGGTCAATTTGGAGTTTTTTATAATTAATTATGATTTTTCAAAGTTTGGGATTTATTGAATTTTTAAAATTATTTAATTAGAGGGGTTTTCTTGATTTGAATCCAAATGAACTCACAACTCCTTGAAATCAACTCCAAATGTCAGGAATAACCTAATGAGATATTTCCAAGTATTTGGAAATTTTCTTGAATTTTTAATTATTATTAATTAATTTAATTAATTAATTATTGATTTTTAATTAAAATTAAATTAAGTTCACTTTTGTTGTCAAATCAAAGGGCTTTTAATTTTCGTTAATTAAGGATTTGATTCTGGTCAATTAGAGGTATTATTTATATTTTTTAGATTTAAATTTGATTTATTATAATTTTTAGAAATTTTAAAGCTTAATTAAGGGGTTAATTTTGACTTGTTTAATTTTCTGATCAAATGAACTCCAAATTAGGTGAAATTTAAACCTATGGTTTGAAATGTCACTAAGTTTAATGCTATTGAATTTCACCTATATTGGGTGTGTGTATAATACCCTAGGAATTTTCTAAACGCTTCCTTAATTATTTTTCCTAAGTGTCTCTACTGTTCAAATTGGCTTGAAACTTGGTATATCTAAACCAAGTACATATGCATTCACATCACAGAAGTTTCACAGCAAAATGCAAAAAAAATCTAGGGAGTTATAAATTTTCAAAGTTTAGGGTCTAAAATGACCCTTTACCTTAAAAATATATATCACAAATATCTATTGGGTATCTGACCCTAAAAAAATTACTGAACATGCCTACAATACCCAATAATCTTTCACCAAAATTTGGACTCCATTTGACAACTGGATTGTGAGAAAATTATAAAAAACAAAATTCAAATAAATAGAAATATAGCATAATACAGAAACCAAATCAACCTAATTTTAATTTTAATAAATACTACATTAAATTTTCTTTCCAACGAGCCCAAAACCATCCTATTTGGTGAAAATTTCAATTTTCTGTGAATTTTGGAAGATCTGTGCATTTTTATGAATTATTTTTTATCAAATTTGGTCAAATCGGTCGCCGACGCCAATGATTGGCACCAAAATGGCGACGTGACACATGGCAGACACGTGGCGCGCATCAGCGTGCCACTTAAACACGTCGGACGATCAGATCGATCGTCCGATTCACCACAACATGATCCGACGGCCAGGGTCGTGCCACGTAGACGCACCTCATCTCAAGTGACCCGAGTTCGTATCCCGCTGGAGACGCGTGATCTGAACTGGGTGACGTGGCCAATTTTGGTTCATCCGATTGCGTAGAAGTCGCGATCGGACTGCTCAGATTGAACCAGAGCCACTCTAGTTCAAAATAAATTAGAAACTTTAAATGCCCATAACTTTCAAAATACTCAACGAAATCTCACAAAATTTGAACTATAGCTAGAGGGCAACGTGATCTAACAATGCCTGGCATTTGAAGGCTCCATGTATTGTAGATTTGTTGCAGTTTTAAATTTAAAATTTGACTAAAAATAGAAATAACTTACAATCCAACAATCAAATTTTTGAGTTCTTGGTCTTGTTGGAAAGACAAAGATGCCCTCTTCAACTTTGGTGAAGACTCTAAGAGCTAGATCTGGATGGATTTGAAGTTATTCTTGAATTTCCTGATTCTCTCTCTAGACTATCTCTCTTCTCCAATAAGCGTTTGGAGGCAAGAATCTGGTGGGGAAAGGCTTGGAAGAGCTAAATAGTGTCTCTAGAAGGTTTTTGCAGAATTTTTGGGGGTTGGAATGGCTTTGGCATAGAGGGATTGAGTGAGAGAGTTTTAGGGTTAAGATTTCCTTAATTAGAGTGTTTTACCATATTCAAACAATCCTAGTGCTTTTGAATGACTGGGATTGATTCAATAGCTTCCCTTGATGATACCACATGTCCCTAGAAGTTGGTGAGAATAGGGAATCAAAGGACAAGGGGGTACATGAGGTGGAAAATGTCCTTTGGTCCCCATTTGGACACATGGAATGATGGGAGCCTTGTGATCTTGATCTAAGGGCTGTAAAGGGTTTTAGGAAGGATCTAGAGCCTACTAGAGCTGCTGGAAATGCTTTGGTTTAAGGGATTAAGGCTTAAAAGGTTATTTGATCATCTTTGATCTCTCCAAAGCATTAGTTTGATGACCAATCCACTTGCCATGTGGACTGGTGAGGTGGTAGCCAATGGTCCTAAAGAGTTGGTTAGATGGATTGGAGAAGGTTTGATGGTTAGGATTTGAGGCTTGAATGTTTGAAAGAAGAATTCAACTAATTTGACCAAGTTTCATTATGTTGACTTGGTCAACTATACTTGACTTTGATTGACCAAGAATTGAGATGTGTTTAGCCCATAGATTGGAGTCAATTCAATGCTTGAAAGGGGTTTAAAATGTCAAATGGGTTAAAATAACTCATTTAAATATTAAAGGGTATTTAGGTCAATCTAGGTTGACTTGGTCAACCAGGTTGACTCGGTCAATCAGGTTGACTCGGGACCCAAATTTGGGCTCAACAAGTTTGGTTTTGGAGATAGTCGCAAAGTCTGGAAAGGTCAATTCAGTTAAAATGCTTGTTTTGACCCTTAAAGGCATGTTTGGTCAACCTAGGTTGACTTGGTCAACTAGGTTTACTAAGGTCTGGGTTTGGGTCCGACAGGTTTGGTTTGATATTTAAAACTTACTGGAAGTGATTCCAAGCAATTTGGATTTCATTTGGTTTGAAATGGGTATTTGAATCTCATAGGGGTACTTTGGTTATTTTGACCCCTAGTCAACTGGGGGTCAAAATTGGTCCACCAAAGTGCAGTTTAATGTTCAATGGGTCAGGATTAAGTGTTTGGAAGTTATTAGAGGCTTTGGAGAAGGCTCTAAGGTCAGGATCTACTGGATGATAGGTCCAGTGGCATAGGCCGTAAATATTTGAAGGTTTTACAGCCTTTGGATTTTGATTTAGTTTCTGGGGTTAGAACCTCAGAATGGGCTCAAATTTGGAGGGTTACCTCTAGAGACATGTCCTATCAGTATGCAACTGATAGACTCTAAATCAGAGGATTTGATTGGGTTTTGAAGTGTTTGAAAATTTACTGAAAAAGGCTTTCAGGACTTTAACCTTTTACTCATGAATTTGGCTCTGGATTTTTTGGGTTTGAGTTGGATTACGAATTTGATTGAAGTTTGAATGGAATTGAGGTTTGAATCATAGCGTGGAGTCTAGATTGATTTGAATTTTGATTGATCTAAGATCTTGATTGATCCTAGGATCTAGGTAGCTCTATGGTATGGATAAGATACTAAGGTCTGGAGTCTAGAAGGATCCTAGGACCTAGAATAGATCCTAAGGTCTGGATCTAGGAGAATCCTAGAGTTTAGGTTGATCTGGAAGAATCCTAAGGTCTAGAGTGGATCCTAGGGTCTAGATTGATTTGGAGTCTGGAAGGGTCCTTATCGACCTCATACAAAAATGTGGTCAACAGCTACGAGGCTAAGTGTCCTAAGGAGGGCTGGGCCTTGAGCCTGATGGCACAATGTCGCGAACCAGTTGATATAAACTTAACTAATTTAACCCATTAAATTAATAATAAATTACTTAATTCATCTTTCTTTTAATTTTATAACTAACTAAATTAAATTAAAATAATTAATTACTATTGGTAACCTAAGCCTATGAGGCTATTAAGTTAGTCTCAATGAGGGTGAAATAAATCTTATGATCTTGATTAGCAACAAAGGTAGTAATCAACTCAACACTAAAATAAACTCCTAAAATTAATCTTAAGACATTAAAATTTACACTTAAACAAAAACTTCACTTGGCTTTTAACGAATCAAATCATAAATAACTTGAACTAATTATTCAACATAGGACATACCCAAAACCACACAGCTTACTACACACACTTAGATCTGTTTGTTAGGACACGACTTCTAACTTTAGGTTAGGCCAGTATTTTCTTCTTTTATGTTTCTAAGATGCGGCAATTTGCATATGAAAACATATTTTGTTTGACTTATTTATGTTAGCTTTATGTGATGTTATTATTTTATTTTTATACAGTGATGTACAATGGATTACTTATAGGTTAGGAGCAATCTTAATACTTATAATACATTTTGCAGGTGGTCATGCTCATACAGTGCTAAAAAGGGGGTTAAAAATAAATGAATAATAATATAACTGCTATATGTGCTTCAGTTGTTTAGCCCCCAAATAAATAAGAGCATGACCAAGTGGCTGGTATGAGCTTTATATATATATATATATTATATATATATATATATATATATATATATATATATATATATATATATATATATATTGTAATTTTGATGTAATATATTAAGTAAAGAGTTGTGAAAGTATATAAAATGAGGCATTTTAATAAAATATAAGGGATCCAAAGAGAAAAGGAAGTCCCTTTATATTAATTTTTTTTTCATTTGGGTACCCTATTGAGAACGAACCATAAGAAGACTAAAGGAAGACGATCCACAAAAGAACTAGAAGATCAAGATCAAGATTAAAAATGCATCATTTTATTACTTGTGTCATTTTATAGGAGTAGAATCCAGGTTGTTGTCGGTGGAGTCTGATCATTATTACTTTTCTGCAGACTTTGGGTTGTATATTGTATGACGCTTGTAATTGACTTTAGACGGTCTTTTTTATTATTTTGATGTGATGACTGTTCATTTTATTTGCGAAATAGAAATGACATACTTTTTATAAGTTTTTTTCTTGCATATGTATGTTTTTTATCTTGCTAAGCTCGTAGGGATAAAACTTTTCTACTCACAATTTAAAAAGAAAACTTTAAGAATTAAATAACATAAAAAGATGACAATCTATGGAATGCCGGAGGTCATCCGGGATTGCAAGCATATTACTGTATTTTATTTTATTTTTTTGTTTTAGATGCTTACCCGCTTGCTGGTAGAGTTCATATAATCTGATCGATGAGGATGAGGTGTTGAACTTGTGGAAGCCTAGTCTTCTAAAAATTTATTTTAAGCCTTTTTAAAATTTTAAGCATTCATGATTTAGATATTTTAACTAGCATGCATTACATTAGCAACTAACTAAAAATAAAATTTAATTGTATTAGTCATAGAAGCATAACGTCATTCATAAGTACGAAGCCACTTAGGAACTTCTCTAGATGTCGGCCTCAAATTTCAAAATAAACTTAATCACCCACCCATCTTTCATAAATACTGGACATCATGAATTTTATACGACTATGTAGTTTTAGCTGGATTTCTTTTCATACAAGATATAAGTTCAGATTGTATTAGTTAGGTCGTGGATGCTAGGACTTTATATACAACACTACATCCCTTGTAGATTTAGGATCTAAGACTGACGGTAGTCACAGTACTGATATACCATTGTATGCCTTATCTGTATGTGAGCTCTCTATCTTTCAGATGCTATAAATCCCACTCATTCGCGTCACACGGATGACGCCACCTCCATCCTTCTCTCGTACATGTTTGAGTGCAATGTCTTTTCCCATTTTTTTCTTTTTCAGACCAGCCGAGTGGTTGTATGACCCGCACATGTTGATTAGCTTAATTGATCATATCTTCCTTTGGATTAGGAGAGCCTATATTTTTCCTTAAACGCTAAACCCTTTGAGAGAATAATATAGCATCAAGAGTTTTCTTAAGCCGATGCTTAAGATGTAATTAACCACGGGGGCTTGCACCCATGGGAAACCACATCAAATAAACTCCATTTGAGCTGATGTATCGAATGGGAGAAATCTCGTGACTTTGATCAGGTCATATATATTATTACCCATCGAGGTGTGTAGGTGAAAGCTGATACCCTCCATTCTTAATCATATATATAATCTCATCTGCTCTTCCATTAGTCTGCTTACGTAAAGTGTAAAAAACTACAACCATTTTGTCCTATAAGATAGTGCGATCATACCCTTTGCATTCTGTTCCCTATGAGCAAAATTCTTTTGGAGATAATTTTGTATAACATGATAATGGAAGATGAACGTAATCTCACTGGACCAATTCAAGTTGTGAGAGAAGCGCCACCCCCGAAGGTTGAAAATGTAGTGGGTGAAAATACTAGATTTCAAGAATTTATCGTTCGCCATAAATAAATAATGAATAAAGTGCACACATTGCTCTACAAAATGCATTAATTGATCATTTGTAGGATAAATATATTAATTTTAATGTTTAATTGCGCTCGCATTTTTTTTTTTGTTCATATGTGTTTTAATGTAATTTTAATTTTATTAAATAAATATTTATTTATTTAGGATATATTAATATTCCAAATTATTTTATCGAGCATATAATTATAATATATTTAATTCAAAAAATTAATAAATAGAAATATATTATTTAAAAAATATGAAATAAATTATGAGAAAAAATATTCTTTTTTTATATTAAAAAATAGAATTTAATTGGAGATAAGTTGTTATATTTTGATGTACTAGTAAAAATGCCCGTGCATTAAATGCACGTTACAAAAAATTTAAAAATAAAAATTTATATTATAATATTTTAATTATATTATCATTATTAAGATAAAAATTTGTATAATATAAATTATTTATAATTCTATTATACTTGAATTAAGATAAATTAAAATAAGAAATTATATACATAATAACATCCATTTAGGGTTTATAATATAAATTCAATTTATTTCATTTATCTTTCCTAAAAAGGTTAATAAATTTCCTCTTGAACAAAAAAAGTGAATTTTTAAGGAGTGAAAAAATCACAACTAATATGTGCTCTTATAAATAGTTAAAGAAATTAATAAAGTTAACCAAGTTCGAAGCATAACCTCGGATCATTTATCAATTTTCAAATGTTTGAAGCAATTACAAAAGAATGAAGTTAAAGTAAACCTTTAATCAACTATATAATAAAAATAGCTTGAGCGTCACAACAATCATAAAACTATAATCAATTACGAAATATAGCAGTTGTTAAATGAAGATAAAATGAAAAAATACAATATTTGTATTGCAAATATGTATATGAAAATGAAAATATTATAAAAAGAAAAAATGATCATATATTGTCATCCTATAAGATCATCCTTTCATTTGTATGGTATGATTCAAAAGCATCACTAAAATAAGATGACTTTATATATATTTTGAAAATCTGAATCAAGCTTGAAGTTATGTGGTTGCATGTTTTGCCTTATCCATCTTTCTGAAAGTAACCGAAATCCTACAAAATTTAAGGAAAAAAAAAAGTTAATAAGGAATTCAAGATAGATATTTAAAATTACATTTTACACAAATAGATAATTCAAATAAAAAAATAAAGCTCTCATTGAAAAAAAACCACATAACTATGAAACGGTGAAAAATAGCAATTTATATGTCTGCATTGCCGAATACATTCCACTAAGAACAGCTGATGATTCTTACATTTGTCCCATCAAGTGAACGGCCAAGTGAAACTTTTTAGAATGCTAATATATATGTTGGCATAAAGGCGCAATGGAATGCTGTTTAATAAGGACAACTGAAAAAAAGTAGAAAAAACTTGATCATTTTGATATGCTATATCAAAGATATTAAATTATATATCAATATTAAATACAATATTTGTATGAACATAGATGATTTATACTTCTATTATATTTAAATTAAGATAAATTGAATTACATATAGCATCTAGGATAAATTTAATCCTATCTTTCAATGAAAAAATAAATTTAATCCTATCTTTCAACGTTAGCGAGTCGATTTCAAGCCAGCTATCAGGTCGGCTTGGCTCAATTACAACCCTAATACTGATGCATCAAATGTGCTCAACAAAATTGCATCAAATCACTACAAAAGAATTAAATATGCTAAAGTTAACAAAGTTAGTTGATAACCACTATTTTTATATGATACTATTACCTAGTACAAAAATATTAATTTGATACCTTCTTTGATGCTTCGGCAAGAACGACATGAAATTCTTGGAAGCATTTCATCCCTAGAGCTCCATATAGAATTGTAATTTTGTTGCTGATACGTGAACCCAAATATATGTGATCAAAGTCAAAAAGTTCCAGCTGCTCCAGAGTGTCTGCTTCACTGATTATACGATGTTGTTGTTTTCATGAGCAAAATCAGTCTAATTAAACAAATTATCTTCAAAGAAGACATGATGAAAAAATCAATAAAACCTAAAAATATGCATATTACTTACAGATCAGTTGATGTATCAAGCCATGAAAGAAGCTCGGGAACATTAAATAACAGCACGCTACCAGTATCCACCCAGCAGCAACTCTCTCCAGATTTCAGCTGGTTTGTTGTGTAAGAGTGATCTACCTTTAGACCATCTGAAGGAGACCCTGCTGTTATAGAGTTAACTTCATCATCAACAGGAAAAGAAGATAATGAATCCTCTGCGAGTTGCCTGTATAGAGCCAGCCTTGGAGATGCTGACCGAAGAGTTAGAGAAAATTCAAAAATTAACCCCAAGTGATCACTTAAAAGTGAGTGTCCATCATTCATGATAATCTCTAAACAACATCGAGCTGTTGAACAGTTTGAAGCTCTGTCTGGTTGCAGCCACAGTTCAGAGAACTCCCAGAACAGATCTTTCCATTCTTTAGAAAGCAACTCTCTGTACGAAGATGGCACTATGTTCAGATTTCGAAAATATGCTTTATAAAAGAGTCATCCTCCCATCCTTTACATTGGCCCCTTCCATACTGTTTCATTACCTGCTTATTTTTTATTCACTTCCTTTTTTTTGGTTGTTAAAGCTTACCCATTATACTTTTCATTTTATTCATATGACATCGAATGCTCACCACGTATGCCTTACTCCATTGTCTATTTTCATTGAAATCTGAAATATGAGGAAAATGCCTTTATCTCAATTGAGTGTCAGGAGTACAACTGAACCAAGGAAGAGAGTGAGGTTTCCTTGCGGAAGGTTTCCATCAGAGAACACTTGAGCTTGAAATTTAAACCCTAAACTTGAAAAAAATTTCATTAAAGCTTAAAAAAATTCATTTCATTTTGATGCTTGGTGATGTTGATGTTGTGATTTGTCTTTTAATTTAGGTCCATTAGCAGGTTGGGTGGAGTAGAGCTAGCACATGTTATCAAAAGTTGTGGGAGAAAACCATGTCCTAGTGGAGATATGATGTTCAAATTTTGTCTTGCCAACGTTGGGTTTGTTGTATGTAGCCTCACTCTTGCATTACAAACAAGCTATTTTATGGATGGAAGTTATTGATAAAGAGTAAAGAGTTGATTTATCTTCTCATACAACACTCATTGTGAATGCCTGGAAAATAACGATTGCTAAAGCTGAAAATAAATAGTTGAAATAAGGCTAACGATAATAATGATGCTCAGAGATATTGATGATGATCTTAATTAGACGATCGTGATGAACTTCATTAAAATCAATGGATCATGAGATTGAATTTTCCTTGGACCATCCTACGTTGGTCCTGGTGTAATCCAGTGTCCTTACTGTTGAAAGTATAAAGGGCATCTCTAGAAACTCAATGAACTATAATTGATTTGGTATGAGTCTTGATGCGGATAATTAGACTATTATATGAACCAAGATTACTGTTTAGTATTGTATCATCCCTGTATGCTATTTCTCTTCAGGTTGAATCTATGTATACACTTGAAAATAGGGTGGGGAGAAAAAAAGCATCTTGGGAACCTTACTATAGAAGTATGAGGTAAAGATGGAGGGTACTACATTCATCATTTAGAAAGCTTCTCTCTTCACTTTGTAAAAGGCAAAGCCTTTTCTTTTGTCCTTTTTTCATATATTAGAGCCAAAATAGTTTGAAGAGACAGCGAGAAGGAGAGATACAAAAAATATTTGTTATAAGAGAAATACAAGGTAATGGTGATAGGATTGAAATTGTTCGTTCAAAGGAGATGGCAACTTCGGAGAAGGAAGAAAGTATTGTTGAGGACAACAATATCAAAAATAATAAATTACAAAAAAAGAGAGGTTGAAGATTACATATAAATCCAGAAGAGTCGGCAAACTGTGGTAAGAGTGCAAGGATTGAGAAATTAGCACATGATTATTTTAGTTATATTTTTATTATTTAAATAAATAATTAATCCTGCTTTAAAATATATTAGTCATCAACTGGCTTCTTGTTACTCTTCTTGGTCCTCTTGATCATCTAGAGATCTAAAGTCATGTGGCTATCCAATGGTGAAAATAATTTGGTGTTTTCAACACTCCTTACAACCCCACTTTGAATCACCTCTTTATTTATGTTGGCAATTATGTACCTATATATCTCAGTTTTTTATTTATATGTTACTTAAAATTAGTTAGTTTTAAGTTTCCATATAGCTTATAGCTGTGCGATCAAGGTTGGACGAAGTCCAGATTCACCGGTTCACTGAAGAAGAAATAGTAGAGATCCAGAAATGAAAAAGCTAACATACAATATAAAAAAACATATTTCGGACAAGAAATATATTCAATTCTAAAAATAAACTTAATAAATGGTTTACATCATAAAATTAATTACCTAAATTTGAAGCCAAAATGGTGTCGAGATTCACCAAAAAGTTGGAACATCAAATAGCTTTAAGATACACCACTATGTCTACAGTATGAAATAACTTGCATAAATGTAAAGCTAATCAAATCAATATTACTAATAAGAGCAATTAATTGCTTACAATAATGAAATGAAGCTGCAATAAGTCTACACCATTTTAACCTCATTTTAAAAGGTTGTAGATCTATGTTGTCTACTGGTTTGCCAAGGAAAAGCAATAAAAAGGGCTCAGTATTTTGGTGCTATCAAACTTGCTAGCATAATTTACATACCAAAGAAACCAAGTTATCAAAATATTGATACATGATAGTTATCACAAAAAGAATACCTATTCCAAAACCTATTGCTCCCATGAAATCTGCAAGAACTATCAAAGCTCAAATGCACATACCTCCAAATGCAGTTGTAGTTGAAATGTAGCGGTTTAGCTCTTTCTATAGATTGGATTCGTGGCGACCTTGCATCACCATTTGTTGTTCCTAGAAGATAGAAAAACAGAATGTAATCTCACAAAAAAGTTAAAACAAATTAGAGTTGTTTTAATAAACAAGCTAAAGTTGGTAGGCCTTTTAAATAAAAAAAAAAAAAGACGTATAATGAAGCAAAGAACAACTTTCTTATGATGAAAAGATCAAATATTTTCCTACCACATGATTTGAACGTAAATACAACGAAATTACATATTATATGGTGGGAATGCAAAGTAGAATGTAGCAACATGCACATAAATATGAGATTTGGGAACACGTTGAATTAAAAAGAAACTTCAATTGATGAATACCAAAGTCAATGCCAATTATAAACAAATGTTGTTGTTATTTAGGAACAATTAAAGCTTTAGAAAACAAGAGATAAAAGGTAAAACGCTTCCTTAGAACTGCATTATAACTTTTCACAATCTTGATTCAAAATAGGCATTCAAAGATCAGGTACAGGCATTTAAGTCGTCAAAAATAAATATGGCAATCAAAAAATATAACATTAGACCATAGATAACGACCATTTTTAAATATCTGGTATGAATATAACATTTGATCAGATATGGCAGGACAATTTTTAAATATCTGATATCAAGTCATTCATTCATGATAATATATGAAAAATCTCTGTATAAAGTTTCTTAAAGATATATCATATATAAAATAGTCCTCAATTAGCATAGAAAATAGTGATCATAGAAACATAAAACCTCTCAGCCATAGAGTTTTTAAAAAAAAAGGAACAACGGAAAAGTATACCGATTTAATTTGTAGGCCGAGCAAACAATGCTATGCACAGAAAATAACCAGTTGGATTCATTTGCCACAAAGAAATGAAGGATATATTCAGCCATACCTTAAACTGCTTAGTCACATCCCTTACTAATGATCCAGAAACTTCAATCCAAGCCTTTGAGAACAATGGAAAAGACAGCACAACAGCTTATAGCTGTGCGATCAAGGTTGGACGAAGTCCAGATTCACCGGTTCCCTGAAGAAGAAATAGTAGAGATCCAGAAATGAAAAAGCTAACAGACAATATAAAAAAACATATTTCGGACAAGAAAATGCGACTTACGGCCACCGAACGGTCGGACGTTGGAACGTTTCGACGGTTGAATTCATCTTCATGCATCCAAATTAATTGGAAAAGGGATCCTGAAACGTTTAAGAAGTTGAAAACACGAAATGAAGATTAAATGGCGGGAGTTACTAACATTTAATATTTTGAGGCCACGAAACATACCGGAGGAGATGACGGCGAGCGGAGGCAGCAAGACGTTGAAGAATTTCAAAAGTCTGATTTAATTGGAGAGAAACCTACCTGACGGCGAGTGGAATCAGGTAGGGCAAGCCGAAAACTGTGGAGACAGGTCGAAGACGAAGCATAGCGGGGCAAGCTGTGTAGACGGGTCGAAGACGAAGCATCGCGACATTAGATAGGTTTACGCTTCCAGGAAAAACTTAAGAATGTGCAGAATATAATAAATAAAATAGAAAGCATCGCGACAGCGTTTAAGCTTCCAGCAAAAAGAAAAAAATGTGCAGAATAGTAAATAAATAAAATAGCAAAAGCGCTCTTACGATTTCCTAAAAAAAAAACGCTCTTACGAAATAAAATAGCAAAAGCGCTCTTAGGATTTCCCAAAAAAAAAAAACGCTCTTACGAAATCTGAAGGGACGTTAGAATTAAAGGTGTTTTATTTAACGTGCATAAGTAATAAATCAATTCAGACAGTCTTGTGAAGGTAATTAAATGTCATAACATTTAATATTAGTAGTGTTGCGTGTTAGAAAATACGCGGCGGTAGAGTTTGTAAATTCGCGTCCGAGCGTTGCACGTAAGTTTAACACACAAACAGAGAAAAGGAGTGAACACCAAGAGTTTTTACGTGGAAAACCCAAAAATGGGAAAAACCATGGGGCCTCGCCCAGTTGCAAATTTCCACTAGTATTTTCGTAGATTACAAATGGCGGATTTCGTCCCACAAGTCGGGATAATCCAAATACAACTTGTTTCTTCCACGAAATTCACAAAATCCTGCGAATTCCCTGCGTTTCCTGAAAATCCGGCAGAGTTCCGGCGTCTTCAGGCGGCAGGAAAAACTCCGGCAGCGGTGGTCGAGGAGGTGAGGAATCTTCTATTCCCCTTTCTCCTTCTCCTTCTCTTCTTCTTCTCTCTCTTCACTTGAGCCCCCTTGGTGTAGAATGAGGGCTCTATTTATAGTTTTTCTGGAGTGGCATAGCCCGTAAATAGGCGCGAGATCAAGGGCAAACAGGGAGTGGTTTGAATGGACGGCCGATATCGAATCCTTTGATCATGCACCGTTCGTTGGACATTTGATGGCCTTAACAATGTCAGAATTCGATGATCTTGGGCTCGTTGGATTCGTCTCGTCGATCCCTTCGATTCGAATATAAGCTCGTCAAAATCGGAGACCGTTTGGTAACTCAAATTGCGGTTTGAACCTTCCAATGGCGCTTTGAACCCTTGATTCAGACTCATTTGGGCTCGGATTGGGTTGATCTTGGTGTCGTTGGGTTTGTATTTTCGAGACGCTCAGTTTGACTATAAGATCGCTGAAATCGGAGTTCATATGCTCCCGAAATTAATTTTTGAAGTTTCCGAACTGATTTTGCCTCGAGATTCATGCCCAATCAAGATTATTTTGTGATGACGTATCATTTGCCCCCCTATTTTCGGACGTCGAAACTCCAGGAGTCCGAAAATATGCGTCACAAATTTTCGGGAGTGACTCAGAATTGATTTTGCGTGTAGGAGGTCCGAACGGTGCTGAAAGTGCCGAAATCGAGTTCGGAGTGTCGAAAAACGTGTCCAGGGACCCCAAAAACGTCCGATTTGATCTTTTCGGGACGAAAAACAAACCCAGAAAGCGTCGGGCGGCCGAACCTGCCGGACCGGCCGGCCGCCGCCGCCGTCGGCGGTGAGGAACTGTGGCCGCGAGCGTACCAGCGGCTGAACCGCGCACATGCGGCCGAACCGCATGCTCGCGTCCGCGCTGGGCTGCGCCCGCGCCTGGGCGCACCGCTCCCGTGCTGGGCTGCGCCCGCGGGGCTTGCCGCGCCCGCGCCTGGGCTGCGCCCGCGGGGCTTGCCGCGCCCGCGCCTGGGCTGCGTGCGGCTGCTGGCTGCCGCGCTGGCGACCGTGGCTGGCCGCGATCCGCGGGCCGTGTTCGAGGATCGCCGAGCTGGCAGCGCCGTTTCGTGCGGCCAGTTCGGCTGCACTGCCTTAGGTGGGTCCCACTTGCCGAAAATAGGCATTTTTTGGTCGTTTTTGGCCCAAAAAATTCCTAAAAAATCTAAAAAAATTCTGAAAAATTCGAAAAAATTTAGAAAAATAGGATATTTCGAAAATTGTGGTAACTTCCTCCTATTCTCTCCAAAACCTATAAATAGGCCTCCTAGGCCTTTGAAGAATTTGCAACTTCTCTTTCTTTCTCCCTCCGGTTCTCTGGCGGCTGAGGCTTCCGCTATTTGCTAGTTGGGATACTCGAATAGCGCCCCTCTTCGCGCGCAGAAACCTACGGGATCTCCCCCTCCGGCTTACTGACGGCGGAGGCTTTCGTTATTTGCAAGTTTGGAATTTTTTCCTACTCAAGTAGCGCCCCTCTTCGCGTGCAGAAGCCTACGGGATTTTTTCCTCCCCCTCCGGCTTACTGACGGCTGAGGCTTCCGTTATTTGCAAGTTTGGAATTTTTTCCTACTCAAATAGCGCCCCTCTTCGCGTGCAGAAGCCTACGGGATTTCTTCCTCCCCCTCCGGCTTACTGACGGTTGAGGCTTTCGTTATTTGCGAGTTTGGAATTTTTTCCTACTCGAATAGCGCCCCTCCTCGCGTGCAGAAGCCTACGGAATTTCTTCCTGGTGGATTCTTGCGAGGCAAAAATGGGTGATCACACTTCTACCAAAGATGTGTCCGTCGTGGAAGATCGTCCAGCTGCACGTTCAGAGGGTTCAAAGAAATCTTCTAAGGCAAAAAAGAGCCGATGATGTGATTTCTACTATTACAGAAGACTCCTTTATCGCTTTTAGGAAAAAGTATCATTTTCCTAATGATCTGGTGATGAGGGTTCCAGCAAGATCTGAGCGCGCCTGTTTCCCTCCTCGAGGATATGTGACGGTGTATGAGTTTAGCTTGAAAGCGGGGTTGCGATTTCCGCCGCCGTCCGAACTGGTTGACATTCTGGTGGCTTGTGGATTGAGTTTATCTCAGTTCTCTTATCGGGCCATGTCGGTGGTGGTGGGTCTGATTGCATTTTTTAGAGAACATGGAGCAGTGCTGTCTGTGGACGGCTTATCCCGGATAGGGCGTATTTACATCGATCCACAGGGTCGAATTTCTTTTAGGTCAAAGTGGTTGGAGGTTCGTACTCGGGAACCGTCCAAAGATTGGATCAGTGACTACTTCTTTGTGAAGAATGATTGGGGTCTCCAAGAGAAGTGGGGAACATTGAAGGAGTTACCCGTTCCTCTTCATCTAGGAGCGGATGACTTGTTGAACATGTTAAAGCTTCCTACTACCGAAGCTCTTCGTTACGAGATGCGTTCTCTTAGCAAGTGCTTGAATGAGGAATATTTATTTAAGGTGGAAATATCCACTCATGCAGGGAGGTCAAGTGCACAGAAACTGAAGATATCCACAAAAGTCTCAGAAGTCCCGATAACTCAATCCAGGCGACCTGAAGGCGATGGAGATTCTCATACGCCGAAGAAGAAAAAGTCGAATGAAGTTTTTGCGGTTGGCGGCAAAGCCCCTCGCTTTTCTCCGTCCAGGATATACATCCCCGATGATGTGCTGAAGCATAAGTGCATCGGTCGTCGACGGCTCGAAGACTTGGTGATTTGACCTTCTTTTCGTTTCTATCGTTTTTGCATTTTTAATTTTGAGGGTATACTTTTCACTTATCTTCTTCTTGCACAGTTCCTCGAGGCGAACAAAGTCTTAGATGTCTGGAATGATGAGTTCGTGAAGGTCAAATACCTCCAGGGAGAATACAAGAAGAAATATGGCGGCAAAGTGAGAGAAATGGAGTCAGTGGAGAGTCAGCCTCATGAATGTAGAGCAGAATTGGCGAACAAGATTGCTTCATCTTCTTCCCAGAATGAGCGGATGGATCGTTTGCATATACAGCTAGTGGAGGCAGAGGCAACAAATAATCAACAACAGAAAAGTTTACAAGTCCTTGAGGCCGAGAATAAGAAACTTCTGAACAAATTGTCAGAGAAGGTAGCTCAATTGTCACCATCTTCAGCCGTGGAGGAGTTCAAAAAATCTTTCACTTTTAAGATTTTTATCGAGGATCAAGTCCATGAAGCTCGCGATCATTTTTACGACGTGGAGGTGAAGGCCTTAGAAGCGGAGCTTATGCAGGATGGTTTTATCAAAGGCTTTATGAAGGGTGTTCGTGCTGTGAAACGCAGGAACGGAGGGGACCTCGAGGGGTTGACCCCAAGCCAAGCTTCTAGTGATCCTTCTCCAGATTCTGACGGCGAAGAATTGGAGAGTGATATGCAAAGGATCTTCATGTTGGAAGAGGACGACGAGGATGATCTTGAGATTCTGTAGAGTTGTTTTGATGCTTTCCGTGTCGCTTTTATTTTTGTTGCGCTGATTGTTCGTGTGTTGCTGCTGTTCGTGTGTTGCTATTTTTGGATGCTGTACTTGATGTTCGTGGGTTTTTTTATATATATAAAAAAGACAATTTTCTTCTTTATATACGTCAACTCCTGTGTTGAGGAAGTCTTTCTAATCTGCATGAATGTGGGAGATATCCGCTTTGGGATATTCTGACCTATCCGAGGTTGTTTAATCAAAGCACTTGCTTGATGATTTTAACCTGTGTGGAAGAGGTCGGACTGGATCCCCCTGGGATTAGTCGTTTATTGATTGAGATACAACATAGGTTGTGTATTTCTCGAATCATAAGAGGAAGCTCAGAATAGAAGAGACAATGCAATGATAAAGCAAACATCACATCACTGTATTATATATAAAAAACAGCACGATAATTCCCTATTAAACTTAGGGATACAAAAACAAGTGTTCTTCTACACCAACGTACAAAAACCTTAAAGAAAATAGCATGCATAGCTACAAAGCAAAACGAAAGTTACGAACGACATTACACATAACAAGCAGTGACATCAATCTACTACTGATAGTATTTGCGAAGGTTGTCCACATTCCAGGTTCGGGGAAGCATTTTTCCATTCGCGTCTTTTAACTTGAAGGTTCCAGGCTTGACCATGGCTGCTACCAAATAAGGACCTTCCCATAAGGGGGAAAGCTTGTTACGTTGAGGGCCTTTTCCAGCAGCTTCAAGGCTTCGTAGAACTAAATCTCCAATGGAGATAGTTCGAGGCTTTATCCTTCGATTATAGTGACGGGCGATCCGTTGTTGGTATGCAGCGGTCTTGAGTGAGGCTATATCTCTTGCCTCGGGGAGGAAGTCTAAATTCGTCCTGAGTTCTTCCTCATTCTTGCTGAAGTCAAAGGTCTGGACTCTATTGCTCGGGACCCCTATGTCCACCGGTATGACTGCTTCTGTGCCAAAACAGAGGTTAAATGGAGTCTCTCCTGTAGGTGTTCTGGCTGTGGTGCGGTAAGCCCATAGGACACTCGGGAGTTCTTCAACCCACTGCCCCCCAGCCTTCCCTAGGCGTGTCTTCAGCCCTTTCAGAATTGTTCGGTTTGTGACTTCTGTTTGCCCATTCGTTTGAGGATGGGCAACAGCTGTGTGGACAAGCTGAATGTGAAAGTCTTTACAAAAAGATGTAAAGACTTTTCCGGTAAACTGAGTTCCATTGTCGGTGATGATCTTGGCTGGAATACCGAAACGACAAATTATATTCTTTCATAAGAATTGTTTGGCGTTCGCTTCAGTGATCTTTGCTAAGGATTCTGCCTCCACCCATTTTGTAAAATAGTCTACAGCCAAGATGATGAATTTTCGTTGTCCGGTGGCTATAGGGAAAGGCCCCATTATGTCGATTCCCCACTGGGCGAAAGGCCAGGGACTTTGAAGAGATGCAAGTTCTAGAGCTGGAGTGTGGGTGAGGTTGGAATGCAAATGGCAGTTTACGCACTTTCGTGTAAACTCAAGCGCGTCTTGTTTCATTGTAGGCCAATAGAACCCCTGCCTCATGATCTTATAGGCCAAAGCTCTTCCCCCCAGGTGCTCGCCACATACTCCGGAATGTACTTCCCGAAGCGCATAATCGGCTTCTGAAGGTGGGAGACACTTCAGATATGGCCCGGTGAAAGCGCGCTTGTATAATTCATCACCAATAATGGTGAAATTTGCTGCTCGTCTTCGAAGTCTCGTTGCAGCCATGGGTTCTTCAGGCAGTATCCCATTTTGTAAGAAAGACAAAATAGGATTGATCCAAGACTCCTCCCTTGTTTTGTTGATCGATTGTATAACCCATGGACCTTGAATGCTAGGAAAGTGGATTTCCTCAACATGTTTCCTCTTGTAGATGTCTGCTGTCGTTGATGTCGCAAGCTTTGAAAGTGCATCTGCTCTCACATTTTGCTCTCGGAGAATGTGTATGATCTGATATTCTCCTATTCGGGTGAGAAGCTTTTTTACGATCTTACAATATTCAGCCAGTTGGGAATTGTGGATCTCAAATTCTCCCTCTACTTGGGATGCAACTAATTGCGAATCGGTGTGGACTACCAGATTCTGTACTTCACAATCGATCGCTAGCTTTAGCCCAGCAATAAGAGCTTCATATTCTGTCACGTTATTTGTTGCTGGGAACTTGAGTCGAAGTCCATACTCAAAAGTAATCTTCTGCGGAGATATTAGTAGAATTCCAGCTCCCGCGCCAGAACTTCCCGAGGATCCATCAACATACAATATCCAATGCGGAGGAGAAGGCAAAGTATTTGGCTGGACATCGGATGCTGGGACGGTGCATTCAACCACAAAATCTGCGAGTGCTTGAGATTTTATATCGGGTCTAGGCAAGTAGTGAATGTCGAATTCGCCAAGTTCTACGGACCACTTGACGAGCCTACCCGATGCTTCCGGTTTTTGCAGAATACTCTTCAGTGGTAGATTTGTGTAAACTCCTATTGAGTGGGCTTGGAAATAGGGACATAGTTTTCTGGCGGAATAAACCAATGCTAATGCTGTCTTATCTGCTAAGGGATAACGCCCTTCTATCTCAGATAGGATTTTACTGACGTAATAAACAGGGCGTTGTGTGGCATTTTCTTCCCGTACTAGGACGGAACTGATGGCTTGGGCTGAGACAGCTATGTATAAATACAACTTTTCTCCTGACGTTGGTTTGGAAAGTAATGGCGGGGAGGCCAAATATTTTCGCAGTTGTTCGAAGGCTTCTTGGCATTCGTCCGTCCACTGAAAACCAGAGTTGCGGGCACCTCTGAGTATTTTGAAGAAAAGGAGATATTTGTCTCCTGAACGCGCCAGGAAGCGTGAAAATGCTGCAATCCTCCCGTTCAGCCTTTGAACTTCCTTGATGTTCTTCGGGGGCACCATATCTCTTAATGCCTTGATCTTTTCGGGATTGGCTTCAATTCCTCTGTGGGTTACCATAAAACCCAAAAATTTTCCAGAAGCAACTCCGAAGGCACATTTGGTGGGGTTGAGTCGCATATTGTAACGTCTCAGCAGATGGAAGCACTGCTCCAAGTCAGAGATATGTTGAGATTTTTCGAGGCTTTTTACCAACATGTCATCTACATATACTTCCATGTTACGCCCAATAAGGGTTTTGAAGACTTTATTCATAAGGTGTTGGTAGGTTGCTCCGGCATTTTTGAGCCCGAAGGGCATTACTCGATAACAGTACAGTCCTCTGTCTGTTTGAAATGCTGTCGCTTCTTCGTCGGTCGTGTTCATCTTGATTTGGTTGTAGCCAGAGTATGCGTCCATGAAACTCAACATTTGATGACCGGAAGTGGTATCGACTAACTGGTCGATACGTGGAAGGGGAAAGCTGTCTTTCGGGCAGGCCTTGTTGAGGTCAGTATAATCTATGCACATTCTCCATGCGCCGTTTCCTTTTCTAACCAAGACGACGTTTGCCAGCCAGTTAGGATGATGTACTTCTCGTATGAATCCGGCTTTAAGAAGTTTGTCCACCTCTTGTTCGATTGCTTGCTGTCGGTCTGGCGCAAAATTTCGCTTCTTCTGGATGATTGGTTTGTTCGCAGGATTGACCTTAAGGGAATGCACAATTACTTCAGGGTCAATTCCAGGCATATCCGCCGGACTCCATGCAAAAACATCCTGATTTTCTCGTAGAAAATCTGTAAATATTTTCTTCTCGTCTTTTGAGAGAAGCGACCCAATTTGCACCGTCTTTTGAGGATGCTCTTCAGAGATAGATACAGTGGTGAGTTCTTCTACTGGTGAGGCTCTCTGAGGTATATCCTCGCTTCGGAGATCAAAATCCTCTATGCTTAAAGTATCGGCCGGGTGTGTTCTGACTTGCCTGAGATAGCAAGTTTGCGCTGCTTGCTGATCCCCGCGTACCACACTGATTCCTGTTGGAGTATGGAACTTCAACTTGAGGTGAGGGATAGAGGTGACAATCCCGAAAATTGATTGAAGCGGCCTTCCAAAGATAGCGTTATAAGCCGATTCAGACTTTACAACAATAAACTGAATGGAGTGTGTGGAGTGCCGAGGAAATTCTCCAAGTACAACTGGGAGACTAATTATCCCTTCTGCTCGTACAGGTCGATTATCGAACCCATATAGAGGGCCTGCAGCGGGCTGGAGTTTTTCTCTTGTGAGTCCCATGTTGAGGAAGGTAGAGTAGAATAAGACATCCACAGAGCTGCCGTTGTCTACAAGAATCCTCTTAACGTTGTAGCACGGGTCACCTATGCCTGCATTTATAACAAGTGGATCTTGGTGAGGGGTTTTTACTCCCTCCAAGTCAGAATCATCAAAAGTGATGGAGTGATCTACACGAGCTTTCTTTGGAGTTGGGGTTTTGTCCACAGCCAGAAAGATGTTATCGGATAGCAGAGGGCCTCCAGTTATTGTCTCAATTTCTCCAACCGCGATTCGGTTGTTTATCGGTGGCCTCTGTTGTCGTTCTTGCCCCCTAGTGGGACAAATTTCCTCTCGGGGAGGAGGATTCTGAATAAATTGGCGGAGATAACCTTGGTGGATAAGCCTTTCAATCTCTTCCTTTAGTTGTCTGCAAGCTTCGGTAGTGTGACCACGGCTTCGATGGAAATGACAGTATTGATCCTGATTTCCTGTGTTCGGTTTCAAGGGATGTGGCCACTTTACCGTATCCTGATCTCGAACAGCCATTAGCACATTTGTTCGAGAAGTATTGAGAGTAGTGTATTCTTTCTCTTGTCGAGGTTCCCGTCGCGGCAATGGAGGCCTTGGGGGTAGATTATTCTTTCCTTGCTTCTTTCGTTGCGAGGAAGAATTATCCGTTCCTGGTGCTCCCTTGCGTTTTCCAGTAGATTGTTCGAACTGTTTCCTATGGGCGTTTATAGCCTCATCTGCCGAGATTTGTGCTTCCACCCGGTGAATTAAATCGGCATATGATGGAACGGTGTCGCGCATAAGTGCCGAGTAGAAGGGGCCAGGGCGAAGACCTCCGAGGAAGACTCCCCTTAATAGTTCAGGATCTACTCCTAGGATTTGTCGAGCTTCAGTGGAGAACCGCTGAAAATGCTCCTTTAAAGATTCTCCTTCGTTTTAGCGGATTCCAGAGAGGTGGGAGGAATCTTTAGCAATCCTTCGGTTGGCTACGAATTGCTCGACAAAAGCTTTCGCTAATTTCACAAAGGAAGGGATTGTTCCTGATGGAAGCGAGTAGAACCATGTGCGAGCCTGTCCTTTGAGAGTGGCAGGAAAGACTTGGCAGAGGAGAGCGTCCGAAGCTCGCTGAATGTGCATAATGGTTCTGTAGTGGTCGATATGCTCGTACGGGTCGGAGGTCCCATCGTATGACTCGATGCTAGGTAGCTTAAACCTAGCCGGAATTGGGTTTGCAGTATGGCCTCAGTTAGAGGCGAAGATTCCTGAAAGTCTCTCTGTCGGAGAGTTTGTCTCGTATCTCCTTGGGGGAATTCTTCCCTTACTAATTTTCGTAGCTCGTGGCGCAGGGCCTCGTGAGGGAGCTCTGCTTCATGTGGTTGAGCAGAGTTTTCAGGGAGATCTGGGAGGATGCGAGGCTGTCGAATCGAAGGTGGAGGATGTGTAGAACTTGCCGTATCGGCAAGTTCGTTATCCTGTCGAGACTGAGGAAATCGTCTAAGTGGGGGGAGATGAACTTCTGCTTGAGGATGTCCGAGTCGGACATCCTCAACCCGTGGTGGATTTTGGGGGAGGAAGACTTCCTCCTGCCGTGCTAATTCAGGCTGTCGATTCTCCCGGAGGAGTTAAAGGATCTCGTTTTGTGATTCTTCCATTTTCCGAATCCTTTCTTCCAAAGAAGGTCCTGAGGTCCTTTCACCGGCAACATTTTGCCCCCCGGGGTGCAAAGATACTGAGATTGGTCGTCTATGGTTAATAGACGAGTTTCTGGACTGACGAGAGTTCGAGCGAGAAGCTCCAACCAAACGACTACTGCGCCTATTCACCATTGTAGCAGTACTTGAAGTAGTGGGATTGTGGTTCCCACAGACGGCGTCAAACTGTTGCGTGTTAGAAAATACGCGGCGGTAGAGTTTGTAAATTCGCGTTCGAGCGTTGCACGTAAGTTTAACACACAAACAGAGAAAAGGAGTGAACACCAAGAGTTTTTACGTGGAAAACCCAAAAATGGGAAAAACCACGGGGCCTCGCCCAGTTGCAAATTTCCACTAGTGTTTTCGTAGATTACAAATGGCGGATTTCGTCCCACAAGTCGGGATAATCCAAATACAACTTGTTTCTTCCACGAAATTCACAAAATCCTGCGAATTCCCTGCGTTTCCTGAAAATCCGGCAGAGTTCCGGCGTCTTCAGGCGGCAGGAAAAACTCCGGCGGCGGTGGTCGAGGAGGTGAGGAATCTCCTATTCCCCTTTCTCCTTCTCCTTCTCTTCTTCTTCTCTCTCTTCACTTGAGCCCCCTTGGTGTAGAATGAGGGCTCTATTTATAGTTTTTCTGGAGTGGCATAGCCCGTAAATAGGCGCGAGATCAAGGGCAAACAGGGAGTGGTTTGAATGGACGGCCGATATCGAATCCTTTGATCATGCACCGTTCGTTGGATATTTGATGGCCTTAACGATGTCAGAATTCGATGATCTTGGGCTCGTTGGATTCGTCTTGTCGAGCTCTTCGATTCGAATATAAGCTCGTCAAAATCGGAGACCGTTTGGTAACTCAAATTGCGGTTTGAACCTTCCAACGGCGCTTTGAACCCTTGATTTGGACTCATTTGGGCTCGGATTGGGTTGATCTTGGTGTCGTTGGGTTCGTATTTCCGAGACGCTCAGTTTGACTATAAGATCGCTGAAATCGGAGTTCATATGCTCCCGAAATTAATTTTTGAAGTTTCCGAACTGATTTTGCCTCGAGATTCGTGCCCAATCAAGATTATTTTGTGATGACGTATCAAGTAGCAAAAGCTGCTCTTAGGAAATCTGAATGATTTATTAAAATATGCAGTAAATAATAGAAATAGGAAACGGTAAAATTAGTAGAGTAGTAAATAATAGGAATAGGAAAACGGTAAAATTAATAGAGTAGTATAGATGTCATTTTTTTGATTTATTAAATATTTTTAATGGAATGGACGGCCAAGATAATTCAAAAATAAGTAGAATGGATGAACAAGATTTGCCGGAGGAAGGAAACTCATGCCCCTTTTATAATAGTAGTATAGATTAGTGTATTTTGGAGTGAAAAAAGAGTTTATCAGTTGGGATGGCATAAGGCAAATACCAGATAGGCCAACAGCACCAGATTCCAATTTATAACCGCATTTACCTTGTCGCTCGAACCAGTCCTCAATCGATACCAAACGAATCCTTCTCCCCATCCTCCATTCTCCTCCTCTTCGAAAGAGGAGGAGCAAAATGAAGGACAAGAGGAGATTCGCCGTGCTTCTATGCGCCGAGGATACAGAGTATGTGAAGAAGGTATACGGAGGTTACTTGGAGGTTTTCATGGCTCTTCTGGAGGAAGAAGGAGAGGTTTGGGACGTTTATAGGGTCGCGAAAGGCGAGCTTCCGGCCGACGATGCCGTCGAGATCTATGATGGGTTCGTCGTCACAGGGAGTCGCAGTGATGCCCATGGCGATGATGCCTGGATCCAGGATCTGGTTGCTCTTTTGAGGCGTCTTCATCAACGAAGGAGAAAGGTCCTCGGGATTTGTTTTGGACATCAGGTTAGACACTTTACCCTTTCATTGCTTTACTGTCCTAAATGTTGAATGGCGTTTCTCGGATTCTGATTGTGATCTTTTACATTGTTAGAGAAGGGTTTCGAATTTGGGATTTAGCTTGTTAGGGGTTGCGGCTGTGTTGACATTAGAGATGAGATAGTTTGGGGATGGGCTGTAGGTCGATTTGAGATTGGCCCTTTGAAGCTTCGAATTGGTTTAGTTTACTTATTTTACAGAAATTAAATTAAGGAGAACTTGAATTTATATACCTTTCAATCGTTATAATTGGAGAAATATAGCAGATCTATGTTTTCTCAGTAAAAATTGCTCAAAACAGTTTAAATTTAAAAAATAACAATAATCACATAATTAATAGGTAATATTTTCAATTATCTAATTGCATAAATCTTGAAAAGGATTTACTAAATCTGAATTTATAGGATTTCTTTGACAAATAGCCCCTTGGTTTTTCACTTTTTTGTCTATTGGTTGTCTTTCAGAGGAAGAAGGTCAACAATTTCTATAAAAAAAAAATCTGACAATATATCTGATCAAAATATAATTACAATAAATCTCTAGTTTATTTTATTTGCTGATAAAAGAATATTATGTATGAATAATCAGTTAAAAATTTTATTAAAATTACATAAAAATATATTTAAAAATTTTTAGATACATCCTAATTAAATTTGAGTAAAAATATCCTTACACAATCTTAGAGCATCTTCAACAAAAAGAATTTTTTTTTTTGAAAGAATAACAAGAAATCTGTTTTCATCTAAATTATAATAACAGTCCTATCCAATAGGAATTCATCTCTAATCGAATTTTATTTCTAACAATATATATATATAATTTCTCATATCTATTTTTATATTTATTTTCTAACAGAAAAAATGGGTTTGTTGGTGATTCGAATCCAAATAGCCTAAATTAAAAATATAATAAAAAATTATTTAGTGAAATTTTTTGTTAACCTAACCAAATTTATATATCAAATTTTATCTTAAAAAAGGTTATTCAATCTAAAATCTATGACGAGTGGATGACATCAGAAGTGGCTCAAAGCTATCTTCCTATTGACATATCAGTTGCTGATATAATTTTTAAATTTTCTTTTTATTATTAAGATGCTATAAAATAAAATAAAAAAGATTTTTATCCAACATTACTTTTAATTTCTTCTAAAATAAGTCTCAAAATATAGGTATGTTATAATTTACCAAAAAAATAAGTTTACTATGATAATATGTTAAATTATTAAGTGCAAAAGATGTTGCATATGCCCACATTAGTGGTGCAAACGAGTCAAGCCGCTTCATGAGCTAGCTCGAGCAGAATTTCGAGCTCGTTTGATTATTGTGCTAGAGCTTGATCCAGATAATGCTCGGCTCGATTACTGGTCAAGCGCCTCGAAACTCAGAAGGCAAACTGGCGAAGCGGCAAAGCGCATGCAAATCGCTGAAGGTGAAGCGCCGAAGTGTGTGTGAACCGCAGAAGGCGAATTGGTCTCTGCACGTGCGAATCACGTACTGCATTCGTGAACTAGTCTGTGTGCTTGAACCCTAGAATCGAGCCGCTTGACGAGCTCGGTTTCAGTGGCATGAGCCGAGCATAGGATTTAGCTTGCGTGTTGAGCTCAAGTCAGGCCTAACTCAAGCTCGACTCGACTCGTTTGCACCTCTAGCCCAGATTCATCTCTCTTTTAATACAATCTATTAGTTTGTCATCTAATCCATGTCGATGAGTGATGTCTAACACTAATTTTCCTCATCACTCGAGCTCAACTTCTAATTTTTCTCTTACCAAATGTGGCTCCATATTTATTGAGATTCAACATCAGCTGATCATTAATCCACATGTTCTTGATTTTCTATTTTGCCCATTTATTTCAGGCCTTGAATGATCAAAATAATCACCCATTATTCCTAATATTATAAATTTTTGTCTACTATCAACCGATAGCTGCTAACAACTGGCATCTAACATCTTGTAGCTATTGGTGTCTGCCATCAATGAACTCGTGAACTTTTCCTCTTAGTTGTTTGATATTGCCAGCTACTAATATATGGTGGCTATCAACATCTAACGCTTGTCTTCCAAATGTCTGATTTTCTCTCTTTGTATGAGAATGATCAAACGACATCTTCCTTTTGCTAGAATTTTGATATTTCCTATTAATTGAATCAATGATGCCTGCAACTAAGGTTGTCAAAATCGGGTCACGGGCCTGATTCGGGTCGAACTCGAAATTGACGGAACACCAGTTGACCCAACTCTAACCCGACCCATTTTTTGCAATTAGGTTAGGAATTTTAACCCGGACCTGTCCCGTGCGGATTGCCTGGTTGACCTAACCCGACCTGCGGACACGTTTTGAAGGAGGCGTTGGAGGGCAGATGGCGCAGGCGGGGTGAGGCATCATGGAGAGCTTGTTTTGAAGGAGGCGTTGGACGGCGGATTGCGCAGGCGATGGCAATGGCGTTTGCGGGTGTTGATGCAGGCGATGGCCAACGAAATGTCACGCGACTAAGCGACTCGACAACGGTAGGCGGGGTGACGACGTGATGCGACTCTACATCATGCATTTTTTCCAAGCAGGTTAAATCGGGTTGAGTTTAAGTTTTCGGGTCAACCCGTTTTTCCAAACGGGTTGAACCCGGGAATCTGACCTGTTTCGAAATTGGGTCGGGACCAACCCGAAATTTTCAGATCAGATTCGAGTCGGATTTTCATATCGTGTCAAATATTGACACTCCTAATGCCAACAATTATTTTTCATGAGAAACTTTTAGGCACATACAAATATAAAGATTAGAATCTCCGTGATCTTCTTCCAACTCCTTAACGTGGAAATGAATTCTCTTAAATTATGCATACTATAGATAATCAGGTAAAACCTCATCTTAATATTAATAAAAAAAATTTAAAACTAAAAAATATTATACTAAAAATTTATTTTTAAAAATTAAAAAAAAAAGTCTCAAACGAAATCTAAAACTTATGTGATAAAACTTTTATACTGCTTCTTAAAATATCTATTTGAATTTAAAAAAATTAAAATTTTATATTAAAAAATTGACGTAGAAAATAATAAAAATAAGTCTTTGATTATTCTGATTAGTATAATAAAAGAGAATTACACGACAGATGTGTTGTAAAGCAAATTGACAGTTGGCCAAAATTTTCCCCCCAAAATAAGATTTTTTTTTTATTTGTGTAAAATAACTAACGGAGAAGACCCAATGGGACCTACTCCGTCCTTTTGCTTTTGTCTTCTAAAGAAAGGGTCCTTCAATTATTTATTACTTTGTCCTCGCGGATTTCAAAGCGGGATTGAAAACACATTTAAGTGCTTTGCCTCAAATATTCCAAAAAAAAAACACATTTTTTTTTTAATGATATAAAAGAATTAATTATTTTTCTTCTTATCTTTGTTCAAATGTTAACTCATTATAACAACAATACTATCAAGCCTTCATTCTACTATATGAGATCGGTTATATGAATTTTTTTTTCTTCATTATGTTCAATTAAGAATCAAATTCTCATTTAGATCTAATAAAAAAAAATTATTTCTAATATTTTCTGACCAAATCATTTTAGATCTATCTCTACTTTTTTTTATATAAGTTAAATTTAATATATCTATTCTTTTAACCGGATCATCAAAAAAGCTGTCGTTTTATATGACCAAATAATCTAAGACGACTCTGTATACTCTTATCTACCATTGGAGCTACTCCAACCTTTTCATCATTGAGAAATATGTTTTTATTCCTTTGAGTAATGAGTGTTATCTAATATAAAGCTATATGCTAGAAGAATAGCTTTATGTTCTAAGATCTCCGAAAATAAATGGAGAAAAAATGCATCATCATTTGTTTCCTGTGTATTTTTTTTTTATTTTGAAGGTAAATATCAAGAGATGAAAATATAAATTTATTTATAAGAGATTCAACATTATAATAATAACATCAACTTTTATCTCACTATGTAAAGTTAGCTATATGAATTTTTTTTTATTGTGTCATGCTAAGAATTAAATTCTCATTTAAATTTGGTAAAGAAAATTTATTTCTTATTGGACGATTAATTGGACATTAATCATATACAGCTCATATAATGTAATAGATTTGTCCCACTAAAATCAGCTAAATAAATATATTTTAATGAACTGTCAAATAAAAATTAAATGATCTTATGCTATGAATAATAAATTCTAATAAAAATTAAGATTATTTTGTATAAAAAAAAATACAATGCTTACTTTTTTTCAGAATTATTTTCTAAAATTGCAAAATGTAGTCAGCTGATCTTACATTTAAATAAGATTATACTAAATGTTATTTGTTATTATCAATAAGAATAATTAAGTTGAACAATGCAATTTTTTTTTATATTTAATTAAATAATGTGTTTTTAATAGTACAATCTCTTAAAATTTGACATTCTTAATAAAAAAAATATTAAAGTTTTGAATATGTATATATATATATATATATATATATATATATATATATATATATATATATATATATATATATATATATATATTATATATTAATAAAGTATTTTTTAGAAGTTAATCTTAGTCTTAATTACTTTCAATTAATTTTTTTCTAGCTCTAAATTGAAGGTAGATATCAATTTAAAGTTAATATTTTTAAAAAAATTAATTTAAATTAAATATATTTCGTAGTTCATAAATTATTTTAAGGCTTAAATTAATAGTTAACTTGATTTACATATATTATATTTAAATCCAAATTAAATATATTGTAATTTTCATTAATTATTTACTCTTTTAATTTTAATTACTTATTATGTTCATTAGTTTCAAATTTTACGATTAATTTAGTTAATTATAGATATTATATTACTATAAATAAGATATTTTCCAAACTTTAGAGGAAATTCATGACTTGTAAATCTTCATGCAGGTATTATGCAGAGCTTTGGGAGGGAAGACAGGTAGAGCCATTAACGGTTGGGACATAGGTGTGACCTGTATCCATCCTTCTCCTTCCTTAAGCAAGTTGCTTATCCCTCCTCACCTTCCAGTAATCCAATGCCATCAAGATGAGGTAAGAGCGAACTCAGAATTTCTTCTTTTTTACATGTGGAGCTTCTCATACATGTCCATGGATGAACTCTATACATGTCTTTATACCTACCTGTGCATTTTAAGGGAGCTTTTTAGCTACAAATAGGATGTCATATTTAGGCTTCGTTTGGGACGGCTTTTTTACTGCTTTCTAAAACGGAGTTTTAGTACAAAATTTTTTACTAAAAGCAGTAAAAAAGCCGTCCCAAACGAAGCCTTAAGCTTCGTTTAGGACATCTTTTTTATTGCTTTCAAAAGCAGTTTTTTAGTACAAAAATTATTACTGAAAAGTTACTTTAAAAAATAGTAAGAAAGCTGTCACAAATGAAACATTAGTGAATCCTAAACTTGCTAAGTCCTGAAAGATGTTTGCTATGTTAAATTTCAAATGAAGTTTAAAGTATTTTTTAAGATTTAGCATTTAAGTAAAAAAGAAGAGGAGATACAGTAATGAGAAATGATAAGTCTCTTAAATCATTTTTTCCCGTAAGGACCTAAATCTGAAGCGTAGCCTAGAAGTACAAGAGGAAAATGTGATTTAAGAAGATTGTAGAATTTATGTGACTTCAAAACTATTTAACAAAATTTAAGCTATATTTTGACAAAGGCTTTGTTTGGGATGAATTTCTTACTGTTTTATGAAGTAGTTTTTTACTACAAAATTTCAAACTCAAAAGAATGGTGTACTAAGAAACTGCTTCATAAAGCAGTAAGAAAGTTGTCTCACAAAAAGTCTAAGGCTTTGTTTGGGACGGCTTTCTTATTGTTTCTTAAAACAGCTTCTTAGTATAAAAATTAAAATTTTTGTACTAAGAAATTGCTTCATAAAGCAGTAAAAAAGCTATCCTATACAAAACCTAAATCTTGCAACCAAATAGCACAAAGTATCAAGCATGCTTGAAGTGGTGTAGGTATGGGAGCTACCACCACTTGCTGAAGTGCTAGCTCGGTCGGAGAAGACCGGAATAGAGATGTTTAGGTGTGGGGATCACATCATGGGCATACAAGGCCATCCAGAGTACACCAAGGATATCCTCCTCCACCTCGTCGATCGTCTTCTTCAACACAAAATCATTCAGGTGATCTTATTCTCAACACTTTAACCTTCTACCTTACTTCGAATATCAAGCATGATAATACTACTAAACCAAAATGTTCATAGCTTCTTATCATACTCCCAGGTTTCGTTTGTGGCAACTTTTTTATTGTTTTATAGAGCAGTTTTTCAGTATGAAGTTTTCTTTAATTAAAACTTTTTGTAATAAAAAGTTGCTTTAGAAAACAGTAAGAAAGCTGCCCCAAACGTTTGCTTCCAAGTGTTTTGAAGTGATTAGTACAAGCGAATAGCAAAAAATGAGAACTCATTTTCAACCTTTTCTGAAAGATATTTTGATATGGTGCAGAACTGCCATGCTGAAGCAGTGAAAGAAAGCTTAGATGCGCGAGAGCCTGATCGGGGAGTTTGGGAGAGGCTATGCAAAGGCTTCTTAAAGGGCAGATTGTCGTTATAGCAATGTTTGGTTAATGTATGCTCTGCAAACTCTTAAATAGAACTTTTTTAGCTGTAGAAAGAACAAATAGACATTGATAAATAGTCATCATTAGCTGAACTAAATATCTAAGATATTGATAGTTTAGTCTTTGCATGAAATGGCCATAAAGGCAAAACTGTGATCTATTTAATTTGGAGAAATAGTTCAAAATAGTCTCTCGAATAGTTCTCAAGTATATTAAACAATTATTTTGGTTCCTCTATTCCTTAAAAAGGAATCAAAATAGTTTTATCATAGGATTAATGGATTATTTTGATTTTTTTTTTGTAACGGCAATATCTATCCGCTACCACCTCTTAAGAGGCGTATGACAGTGTAATTAATCCCTCGACGAGCCTATCAGCAATCAATCCCACAGGTGTAAGACCCGCAGTTATTTTCTCCCTACTTAAGTGATCGAACATGGATTGAGGGTTCCAAACCTGTTCGGGTTTCCAAACCCGAAATTTTCGGGTCAGATTTTCGGGTCGTTTGACACCCACTACCTAAGATTGTGCAACCATCATAACAAAATAAATGAGGTGTAAAATAAAGAAATCACATAAGCATGTCACAAAGGCATACATATAAACTAAATTTTTATTACTTAAAATAAATATTCTTTATAATACATATTTATATAATGTAAAAAGAAAAAGAAGAAGAGATGAACCCATTTATCTTCACTAAAGATCTAAAACCATGTCAGAAATTCCTACTCCTTTCTTCATTAAGTATTATAATAGGAATCATTCTCCTGCAACAAATTAACCTGGCCTTATCATCTCCACAATATTGCAAGTATCCACCATCTCCTCCAGGAGTCGAGAATCTCCTAGAAGAGGGAGATTTTGCGTCTTTCCATTAAACTAAAGCTTCAAATATAGGCTTCATTTGGTTATTTTGCGTCTTTCCTAAGAGTTAGTTTTAAAAAAGTTGTTTGAGAGAATAGAGTTTTTTAATAGAGAAATTAATATCAAAAAACTTTTGAAAATAGCACAAAAACAACGGTATTCATAACGTGATTAAGAAAAATAATTTTATCAAACAAATAAATTTTTTCTGTTGTACCATTGTCAGCAGAAAAAACGGACAAACAAACGAGCTCTTAATTGATCGGTGTGCCAATAACTCACTCGATGTTATGAGAACTCTTAGCTCACTAGTAAACGATGATGACCTGCCTTCAAACATAACTCTTTTGAAGTTTTCAAGATATTTCTCCTTACCTTTCATCTCAACAAATTGCAGACTCAACTACTAGAGGAGTCGGTGCCATCTCAATAGATGCCATTAATTTAGTGGTAGGGCCCATAGCTAGCCTTTCTAGTGGGAAGTCACCTCACTCACCTCACGATCAAAGTGATGCCATTCAAATTTGAAGAAATAACTACTTTCCATAGAATCTTGTCAGTCAGTGGGAATATTATTACGTGCAGTATCCGGATTCGTCAGGAGGCGAATCCGAACGCACCATGTCATTCGGGACCCAGTGCATTCGGATGATGTGACACGTCCAGATTCGTCTCCGGACAATCCAAACACTGCACATAATAATCTCTCCAATCAGTGACATCATAATTGCCTCCACTCTCTTTGGCTCCTAGGACACAGACACTACTTGTCAACTCAACACTGGGCCACTGAGTATGTTCGCCTCTATGGCCGCCACCTCTTTCCCAGTTGCCAGCAAGCTAGATTTCTTCTCTTCTCCTGCCTCTAACTTATGTTTATGGAGGACAACCCTTTTTAGACTCTTGAGGCTCAGTAGAGTCCAAGTTTGTTTTTCTGAGTCATCCACAATTATAAGAAGTTTTATTATAAAATTTAGTTTAGTTTTAAAAATTCTGATAATTGGGAAAGATATAAAGAGGCTCGTAAGGAATCTAAGAAGGCAATATGCAATGCAAAGATTTTAGCTTTTAGTGATTTATATAATATATTAGATAAAAAAAATAAAAATTAATCTATATATATATATATATATATATTAGATACTAAGGAGAGAGAAATATATAAGTATAAGTTAGCCAAACAAAGAAATAGTAGTAGTAAGGATTTAGTTCAAGTGAAGTATATTAAGGATGTAGATCAAAAAATACTTTTCTTAGAAGATTATATTCAATAAAGGTGGATGAGATATTTTGTTAAACCTTTAAATGAAAATTGTGAAAATAAGATCGACTATAGTGACCTTAACAACCCTAAATGAAAATAAAAATTTCTATTTTTATCGGTGTATTAGTAAAATCGAAGTTAAAGATGATTTAAAGAAAATGAAGAGTGGAAAAACTAGTGGACCTGATGATATTCCAATAGAGGTGTGGAAATGCTTAAGAGATGAATAAATTTCTTGGCTTACTAAACTTTTTAATAGTATTTTGAAGACTAAAAAGATATCAGATGAGTGAAAAATGAGTGTGTTAATTCCTATTTTTTAAGAATAAAGGTGATGCACAAGATTGTGCAAATTATAGAGGAATTAAGTTAATGTGTCATACTTTAAAACTATGGGAGCGAGTTATGGAGCATAGGTTGCGGCGTGATACTAATGTTTCTCAAAATCAATTTGGATTCATGCGGGTAGGTCGACTATGGAAGTCATACATTAATTAAGAAGTTTGATGGAGAAATATAGAGAAAATAAGGATGATCTACATATGATATTTATTGATTTAGAAAAAGCATATGATAAAGTTCAAAGAGAAGTGTTATAGAGAGTTCTTGAAAATAAATGAATTAATAATGCTTATATTCAAATCATTAAAGATATGTATGCAAGAGCTATTACTTGTGTTCAAACACAAGGTGGTTTGACCAAATATTTCCTTATATCGGTTGGGTTACATCAAGGATCAGCCTTAAGCCCATATCTTTTTGCTTTAGTCATGGATGTTCTCACTAGACATTTGGAAGAGGATGTACCTTGGTGCATGTTTTTTGCTTATGATATTCTTCTTATTGATAAGACTAGAGAGGGAGTTGAAAGTAAACTTAAATTATGGAGGTCAATATTAGAGACTAAAGGTTTTCGCTTGAGTAGATCTAAAACGGAATATATGAAGTGTAATTTTAGTAGTAATAGACCTAGTGAGGGGATTGTGACTTTGGGCGATCAAGTCATTAATAAGAGTATAAGTTTTAGATATATTGGATCTATTGTTCAGAGTGATGGTGAAATAGATAGGGATATTATCAGCAGAATTCAAGTTGGATGGCTGAAGTGGAGAAATGCATCAAGCTTGTTGTGTGATAGAAAAGTGCCCCTCAAACTTAAGGGAAAATTCTAAAAGATGGTAGTGAGGCCTGCAATGTTTTATGGTGTTGAATGTTGGTCATTAAAAGAGAAGCATATTATTAAGTTAAGTGTGGCAGAGATGAGGATGCCCAGGTGGATGAGTGGCTTTGCCCTTAGAGATAGGATATGAAATGAGCATATACATGAAAAGGTTGGAGTAGCTCCAGTAGAATATAAGATTAGAGAGAGTCGTCTTAGATAACTTGGTCACATAAAACAGCGGCCTTCTAATGACCCGATTAGGAGAGTAGAGGTATTAGATTTGACTTATGTTAAGAAAGGTAGAGGCAAACCTAAAAAGACTTGGTTAGAAAATATTAGGAATGACCTTTCTTTATTAGATTTAATGAGAATTTGACCTTTAATATGACACAATGGAGAAAAAGGATTCATGTAGCCGATCCCACGTAGTAGGATAAATGCTTGATGTTGTTGTTGTCACAATTACAAAAAGTTTGAGAAGCTGATGTGGCAACACCACATCCCTCAAGCAACTATTTATAGGTGAAGATAGTGCCTTAAGTCAAATCAAAGTCACAATAAATAAAGTACATGATACCAAGACTACAAAAATGATAGGGTAGTATCTTCTACTTAATTTTTTTTTTATCATTTGGTGGGGGTAATAAATGCTTGCCTTCAATTCAATTATTCTTTTCTTAACTCGCCATTCAAAGAATCAAGTGAATCGAAAAACAAAATGTATACTCGTACATTCCTATATAGATATTTCATAGGCATTCAACATATTTTGATTAATAGACTTGGCCCAAATTATCATAACTCACAGAAAAAGCACTCACTATAAGGGAAAGTGATTTACCAATAAGCTGATAGACACTAATTCACAAATTTATTGCCCTTCTTCTAATGAGATCATAATGTGAATATTCATCAAAGTGAGCTGGACTAAAAGGTCACTTTCTTTGATAAGCTTCCTTCAGATACTCATTCAAACCTACCTGAGCCTCAATTGTTACTCATCTCGATAGGAACCATTCATCCACAATCATCTATTACAGTGAAGGTCACTCCACTACAGCTAACATCCTTGATCCAGCTACAAGCACATTTCTCCAAATTATACTTTGTATTTTTTTTTCATCTTTCGAAGTGCAACTTTTTTCTGTAGCCTTCCATGCCCTAAAAATAAAGAATGAAGAAGCATAATTTGGATTGTTTTGGGACTTTTGGATTTTTTTGAAATATTTTACATCTCTTGGCATATTGTGTTCTCTCTTGCTTACCTAAAATAAACCTAAAAATATCGAGTATCATTCACAGACAAATTAATATCCAACTTATAGAATATTTGATCCATGAGATTTCACATATAATGAATGAAAGCACGACTATAATTTGGAGGAAAACAAAACGTCCAATGCACTACAAGTGCCATGACCGTCATCAACTTAGCAAATATTTTATCCAAGGAATGAAAACTATACTACAAGTTGTTACAAATGTCTATCTGTACATGTATAATTGGCATCATCTTGGCAACCAAATTACTTGTACTAATTTTAAATTACTTCAGTAGAAATCCTGAAAGATGGAGCTCAACAGAGAAAAAATGGTTCTCATTTTTCTTTAAAATAAAAGAAAACACAAGCAGATTTTGAAGATTTTGTATTGCTAGACAAGGCAATCAAAAAAACATGGCCACTTTATCCTTAAGGCTGCTCTTCTTTTTAATAAAAGTTACCTGTTTTGCAACATCCACAAAGCTTCTGACTAGGCTACCTGATTCATAAGTTGAGGCCAGTAGTTCTCTTGTTACATCAGGATCAGGCTCCTTTACAGGAGGAGATTTGTTTAAAAGAGGACCAAGGAAGAGTTCAAGCATGTCCTGAGCAGCATCTCCTGATCCTATAATTTTTTTGGTAGAAGTAGCAGATTCCTTTAGATGAGAACTGCGCGTTTGAGTGCATTTGGATAACACTTGACAGGATCTGAATTCTCCTCTGTGGGGGATGGAGGATTCCGATGAGCTAATTGGAATGGAATTGGATTCAGATTTTCGTGCAACAGACTGTTCTTTCTGCATTTCCTTGTCTGAAGTAAGAAACTGCAATCGAGGAATAAAGTGCCATGCAGATTGAATTTGGGCAGTATTGACGAGGAGAGCATTGCAATAAGCAAGCCATTAAAGTTATTCTAAGGTTTCATTTGGGACGGCTTTCTTAGTATTTTTTAAAGCATCTTTTTAGTACAAAAAAATTATTTTTTATACTAAAAAGTTGTTTTAAAAAGCAGTAAGAAAACCGTCCCAAACAAAACCTAAATAAGGAAATAAATGGCAACATCACAAGTTTTCATTATGAGCAAGCATATATATATATATATATATATATATGTATATATATATATATACACACATTTTTAATTTAAATGAAAATAAAAATTATATTACAAAGATTGTAAGATAATTATAATAGATAATTTGACCACATCATAGGATACTAAGTAGAAGTCTGTTTAAAATATTTAAAACTAGGGCATAAGATTCGAAGCTAATTACAAATAAGGAGAGCACAAGACTAGACATGTAACAGAGTAAAGCTAACTTGTGAGCTAGATCCTACCAGCTCAATAAATGGCTAGTGAGTCTAGCGTTATAAGCTAATAATCCAAGTTTAAGCCAGTCTTGAACCGACTCGTCAGCTCATCAGCCAATTTGTTCAAAAATGTTAGCATAAAATAGATTTAAAATAAATAAGAATTCAAAGGTTTTAAGTACAAATTTATTAAAAAATATTTAAAATTCTGTCTCATTCTTATTTCAACTGATTTATCATTACTTCTCCCCTAATTTTTTATTTTTTATTATTTTTTTACAATAATACCTTGAATTGGAATTTATTTTCTTTCATAACACATGAGTCTGCTCGTAAGTTGATTCAAATTTATCGAGTTTAGCTTCAGCTTAAGCGCAAGCTTAAGTTCAAATTTAATTAATTAGTCAAGCTCAAGGTAGGCTTGCTTGAACTTGAATTGTTTATACCCCAACATAAGGCTAGTTACAAACAAAATTCCATGTAAAGAGCTTAAGAATATTTAGTTTAAAAAATGCTGAACTCGAATTATGGCATTATTTTCCATATGAACCAAAAAGCATACCGCTTAAGCATTTGTGAGTAGCAACCAAAAATAAATATCGTTGAAGTATAAGAAAATGTAATCAAAGAAATAGTAGCCCGCAATAAGACGGTGGAATTAAAAAGTGAGAAATTATTAATCTTTCAAAATGGATTGTTATACAACAAAATGAATTTTTTAAGTTAAATTAAATTTGAAGCGGGATAAGATGTATGATTGTATTAAGGTTCTAAAATAAAATTGAGAGTCTAGAAATAAAATAAATATAAATATACATAGAGCTAACATGAAAATACAACAACAACAACATCAAGTCTTTGTCCCACTATGTGGGGTTGCAGCTAACATGAAAATATGAAATTAAAAAAAAATCAATCTTTTTTTTGTTAAATTGAAATTGACACAAGCCAATTTGAGTTGAGTTTTCAACCAACTGTCTAAATTGAAATTCATTACGATTCTACTTAAGGTTGCGATTGCTCACTCAAAATTTGATTTGCTCTAGCTCAAATTATAATATATTAATATTTATTTAATATATGACATCAATGAATCATAATTTGGTTCATCTCTAATTATTTTGAAGTGAATTTTCATGTTACTTTTGAATCAATAAAAATGTGTTGGCTCAATAAAAATGGCGCTTCGGTATGAATCCCATTTTGTGGACTTAGGATTGTATTTTTCTTAAGGCGGATTGTAATTAATCAAATTTCTCATGAGGGTGGTATCAGGGTTTAGTTAGACATGGGTCTTTCTTGTGAGTGCAAGTCCTCAAAGTTAATTACCCCTCTTATTGCAAAAGAGAGAATTTTCGATTAAAGATAATAATTTCAAGTGTTTTAGTATCATTTATGGGAGATGAAGGTAAGTCCGATCAAGATCCTATAATTTCGTCGTCCCGAGAATACTGTAGATTTCAGTCTACTAATACTAGTGATTGTTGATCGTAGTGTTTAGGAAATATGATTAGCAGTCATAGGCTGTCTCCTCTCAGTGATCCCAAGTAGACTGAGGTGGTTGAGGTGCGGGTTGTAGTTTTATGGTGGTTTGGGGTTTCCTTCTATTAGAATGCTCAATAGTTGATTTAGTTTGAGATTTATGACTTTGTTTAAAAATTACCCAGTTGTTTGAATTGATTCGGGGCTTATGGCCTCCATTGGAAGTTGCCCGATTGTTTGTTTACGAAGTGAGTCTTATTGCTTCTATTAGAAGAAGCCTGAAGTTTGTTTTAAAAAAATTTAGGTCTCATAATTTCATTTAAAAGTTGAATGTTACGTGAGTCATACAACCAAGACCTATAAGTGAGGCGGCCCAGTTTGTTTTTGTTGAGGGTTTGATACTTCTTTTAGAACTTCCTAAATGATAGGTATTACGACTTCTATTGAAAGTTGCCTAGTTATTTGGATAAGTCTTACGGCTTCTGCATTTAGAAGTGGACTATTGGTGGGTCTCACAATCTAGGCCTATAAGTGAGGTGGCCGATGGGTTTTGTTTAATGCAGGGCTTACTGCTTTCCTTAGAAATTGCCTGTAAATTTTATTTGAATAGGTCTTACGACTTCGCTTAGAAGTTGCCTATAAATTTTGTTTGGATAGATCTTACGACTTCCCTTAGAAGTTTCCTGTTAGGTGCTTAAGGTAGATTAGACAACAGGTACTTTAGTTTACAGTTCTTTACTACTGTTACACTAGTGTTTTTGGTTTTAGTAGTTTCTTTTTCTTGTTTTAGCAGTGTTTTAGTTTCAGTTTAGCACTATAGTTTAGTTTATAGCACTGGTTATTTTCCTTTTTATGCACTATAGTTTAGGGTACTAGTTTTTTTCTTGCACAGCAGTTTTGGTTTACAGTACAGATTTTTATTCGTTTGTTTACAATAGTTTGTGCTGCTTTGGAGCATGCCTAGAGCGTTGGGGAGTTGTTTAATAGTTTTGAGAGTTTTGTTTGGTGTTTTAGTTTTAGGAGTTTGAGTGTTTAGTTGGTGTGAGTTGTATTAGGATGATTAGTGTAAACATTGTTTGTTTTCTCTTTTACTAGCATTTTAATTTAATTAATTAATCAAATTTTAAGAAATTTTAATTTTTTGTTTAATTAATTAAATAATTAATTATAATTTAAATTCATCTTAAATTGATTGATTATTATTATATATAATAGCCAAAAAAATGACTAGGCTCAAAATCGAGAAAATTAAGTCATGTTAAATTGAGTCAAATTTTATTAAATTTGGAGTTAGATCTTAGTCAACCTAAACATAAAAATTTAGAGTTATAGACTTATAGTCTAACTGAACAAGTAGCTCAAACTAACCCAAAACTTCATTGATTAAAAATGGTGTCCAAAGCCTTCCAAGTGACTTGGAGAGTGTCGTTGAGTGCTTTTAATGTTTAATGATATGTCACTCACCACTATTAAGTGATGCACAGTGAATCAGGATTAACGTTTACTAATACAATTAATATGATGCAAGTATGCCTTCATGCAAAAAAATTTTTGAGAATTCATAGGTCACAAATTATCAATCCAACAACTAAGTTTCTTTAAATGAAAACATATAATAATAGTCTATAAGCCAAATGGATAATGAAATGATAGTAACTATCAAAGAATTTTAGCCAGAAATTGGAAACAAATAAAACCAACTAGCAAATTTTTTCATAAAATTATAATTCCTATCTATCAGATTTTAATCAAAATAAAAAATTTATTAAAAAAAACTAGCTAATAACAAATTACGTGACAACAAAATTACGGAAGTAGAAAAAAAAAAGTCAAAAACCACCTGGCTTTTTGCCAAAACTGTAACTAATATCCCAATTTCATGCAAACTACCACACAATTAGAAAGTCACAAGTTAGGATATGATCACATCGCCAAATCAAATCCTGAAAAAAATTTAAAACCCAATTTCCCAAATAACTCCAAAACTCACTACCCAAGTGATGCGGACATCGGCACGAAGATTTGACGCATCTATCACAGGAGGCATCGTAAATCGAATGCTATAATTTAAATTGTCATTTAGGAGTTATTTTCTGAATTTTAGCTCTTATTTTATGTTATTTCCTATTTTACCCCTAGGTTAGTGTTGTGGCCCAAGGGGCAATTTTGTAATTTTGAGCTTTTCTTATGTTGTGGTCTATATATAGGGCCTTAAGCTATTGTAATATGATAAAGAATTGATATTAAAAAAATTGTGTCCACACTTGTGTTCTTGTGAGAGAGCGTTATTGAGATTCCTATGGGAAG
This sequence comes from Dendrobium nobile, assembly GCA_022539455.1. Taxonomy (NCBI): domain Eukaryota; kingdom Viridiplantae; phylum Streptophyta; class Magnoliopsida; order Asparagales; family Orchidaceae; genus Dendrobium; species Dendrobium nobile. Next base: position 8,808,681 of record CM039728.1, on the reverse strand, counting down.
GAATTGGAGCTTTCACCAGCCGTAGGATGGGTCCGGGCTCGTGATTTGAAGTCCCTTGGAGAAGGGCAAAGCATCACCCGTCAGTCTTCGGAAGAGTCCAAGGCTCGCGGTTTTTTTTATTTTCTCTCTTTCGTTTTATCTACTATCTTTCTTTGTTTTTGTTTTGTTCTCTCTTTTGTTCATAGCCATCGTCTTTCTTCCTCCTCCGCTCTCAACCCCTCGGCCAAACCTCCATACCAAGCTCCACAAATTTTTCCCCATAGCCGCCGGCCACCTTCACCAGATCCCACCCTCTTGGCCGCCGACCACCTTCCCCTTTAGCTCCTCCACCGCCAGTCACCCTGGTTTGTCTCCATGAATGAGGAGTCAATGTCATCTTAAAGCTTACCTAAAGAGTTCAAATAATTTAGGAAATTATTTTCATCCTTTGAAATTCAAATTTTGAACTTCAAATAGTTTCCTAAATTAGAAATCTATTTTAGGAAAGTATTGAATCTCATTCATGATATAATTCAAATTTAATTTGAGTGATTTAATTTTGGGCAGTTTTCAAAATTTCAAATTCAACTAATTTGAAATTTGAATTCTTTCCTAATTCATCATTCCATTTTTGGAAAGTTACTAAATGAATTTTATTTGAATTTTAAATTCAAATAGGGTTTAATTATTTCTTTCCTAAACTCCACACCCTAATTAAGTAATCACAATTAAAGCATTAAAACTCCTTTTCCCCCCTTGCATGCCGCCGGCCCACCTCACCTCCACCTTGGCAATAATTAACCTTTATTCCTTTTGGAAATATTTCGAAATCTGAGAACTGTGTTTGACCGAAAAATTCCAACCAGCAATTTCCAATTAATTGTTTCCAAAACTCTAAGTCCCTCCTTTGGAAACAATTTCAATTGCTGTAAATCCTCTTGCTTGGCCGAATTTTCCTCAAGCCCTACCTCTTGATTATAATAAATCTGGAACTGCTCTCAGATTTTGGAGAAGTGACCCTCCCTTGCAAATCCCTCCTACCCGTTCTACATCAATTTGGTATCAGAGCATGGACTCGGATCGACTTGGAAGGACTCTAGACTGGGTGGTAGGTCAAATAGGCACCATTAGTCAACATCTCAAGGAGAATCAAGTGTTGACCTGTGTAAAGAAAACAAAAAAAAAAAAATCAAAAATCAATTTCAAATCCTACCTGCTCTGCCGAAGCACGTCGCTCCCCACGTCGCGCACGACTTCCTCTCACGTCGCTGGCACATCGACGTTGTTTCTTCACACGATCTCCCTCGATGTTAAAAAGAGATCGAAGCTCCTGCTCTTCGGTTCGACGACTCCGAGCTCTCCCTCTCTCGAACGCTCTTCGACCCCTGCGTAGCTGTTCGACGTCGCTCCTTCTACACGACTTTCCCTTCCTGCCGGATCGAAAGTCTCAACATTTTGATCGGAAGAAACGACTGAAGCCCGCCGAGCTCCAGCCTCCAAACCCAGCGACCGAACTCCCGTCGCCTCCTCCCTTTGTCCGATCCCCTCCATCCCGAGAGAGAGAGAGAGAGAGAGAGAGAGAGAGAGAGAGAGGAAGAGGTACATCTCCCTACCTCTTGTCCAAGCCGGCGTGCTTCTTCCTCCTTCGACGACACTTCCGGTCAGATCCGGAAGTTACGACAGTTTGATCGGAAGCAACTCGGGAGCTCGCTCGGCTGTGAATGTAACTCTCTCCCGATCGCACGCTCCTTTGGCTCCTTCTGGCTATTCGACTTTGCTCCTGGGACGAGTTTCCCTTCCTGTTTGATCGGAGCAAGCAACAGGAGCTCGTCAGTGTGAAGGTAACTTCGTCCCTTTCGTGCGCTACTTATAATTAATTATTTTAGTTAATTTTAATAAAATTTGATTAATTATCTTAATTAATTGTAATTAATTATAAGTAATTAATTAAAGTAATTTATCAATTAATTTTAATTAATTAATATTTATTATAATTAATATATATATATATATATAAAATAAAAAAAGAGAAGAATCGCCCTCCCGCCTCGGTCCACGAGCCGACACCGCCGACAATCGCCGCCGGGCCCAAAGGTATAAAATTCTAACTTAAACCCCGTCCTCGACGTTTGCAGCGGACCGGGGAACCACCTATATGCGCTCTTGTAGCACGGTAGGAGGGAGCCCGGTGCGAAGCATACGACGAGGCGGGTAAGCCCTATACACGCTCTTGTAGCATGGTGGGGACGGTCCTCGGCCTCGACCTCGACACCGACACCGCCGACACTGCTACGCAAAGGTATGATGGTCCAAAATCCCATTCTCGACGTTTGCGACGGACCGGAGAACCACCTATACGCGCTCTTGTAGCACGGTAGGAGGGAGCCCGGTGCGACGCATACGACGAGGTGGGAGAGCCCTATACACGCTCTTGTAGCGTGGTGGGGAGTCACTGCTGTTCTGGTACGTCGCTGCTGTTCTGGTACGTCGCTGCTGTTCTGATACGGGTACTGCTGAAGGCCCCATACACGCTCTTGTAGCGTGGTGGGATGAAATTTTGTACGGCCGCGGTGTCTAAGGACACCTACCATACACGCTCTAGTAGCGTGGTGGGAAGGCCCAGCTCCCCCAATTTTCCCCCAAACGGGGGATATGCCGGGGTGCTGCCGAAATTTTCACTGAAATATACAAAGACTTGAACAATTTAAAGGCCTTCTTGGGCAACAATGCAGAAGACCTGTACTTGAACAGAAATGCACAAAACTTGAACTAAAATGAGCAGAGGACTTGTAACAGAGGACTTGTGGACCAGAACTTGAACTCAAGTGACTAATGAAAAGGCCAAATGAAATAAAATAAAATTGGAATCAAATTTAAATCAACTTGAACACGAAACTGAACTTGCAAGGACTTCAAAACATCCCAGAAGACTTTGAACAAGCACTTGAACTTGTACTATGAACTCAAGCAAGATCCAAGTCTGACATGAACAATAAGGAGCCTGAACTCTCAAGGACAATAGGGGAGACTCAAGCATGAGTTGAATTTTGAATTCGGGTCCGATTGAATACATAAGACTGGAACTTTGGATGAACGAACCAATCAAAGTCTAAGTGCACAGTCGTCCAAGCTAACAACAAATTGCAAGTAGGAAATGAAATCCTAATGCTCATGAAAGAAAGATGCAGCGAACTCCTACAACAATTCCTACAAATGCCTGTTGATTGAGAAGGCAATATGGGAGACCAATAATGGAAAGACCCGTCCTCTACAAACAAATCCAGACATCAGACCACCTGAGATTGGTGAAAGGTGGATGTGATACAAGAGACGAGGGTCTCCTACGAACATTCCTAGGAGCTCGTAGCAAATACAATCAATCAAACCACCTGAGATTGGTGAAAGGTGGACACGATACTAATGTCAATGGGTCTCCTACGAATACTTCTAGGAGGTCGTAGCAAATACAGCGGTCCCCCGCAAATGAGTACAAACTACTTGTGGATAACAACAGTGGGCACATCGTAAGCATATCAGACCACTGTGGACACAAGTACGGGCCCCTACAAATGACCATTTGTGGATAACAACAGTGTGTATGTCGTATGTACAACGAACCACTGTGGACACAAGTATATCTCCTACAATAGTCTCTACAAATGTCTGTTGATTGAGATGACAATACTGGATACCAGCAATCAAAGATCCACCCCCCCCCCCCCACAAGCAAGTGAAATCGTCAACCACCCGAGACCGGTGAAAGGGTGGATATGATGCAGAAACAATGGGTCTTCTACAAACATTTTCAGGAGATCGTAGTAGATGCAACGGTCCCTTGCAAATGGACACTTGTGGATAACAACAGTGGATATATCGTAGGCACAACGAACCACTGTGGGCACAAGTACGGATATCACCTTCTATAAAATGTATGCACATAGGCACATAAAAGGGTAAAAGCAATCATACAACCCGCATGGGCCCCGGCGAGCGTGTTATTGGTACACACGTGACGTCTAGGGATGCTGCGCAGGTCAATAAGTGAATTCAGGTTCGAACATGATCCTTCTATACGGATCAACAGAAGTCGACAGGGTTCGAACCTCCAAACAAATATACGGTTGTGGCGACCGATGTATTTGTTTCAATACATTCATATCAGGCCTTCAAGGCCTACAATTAAAGGAATTCACTAAACAAAAGGCACGAAGCCTACGAAACCTGATCCTCCTAAACAAGCAAGTAGGAGTAGACAGGGTTCAAATCGTCGGATAAATATGTGGTCATGAAGTCGACCGAATATTTATCTTATACATTCATATTAGGCCTTCAAGGCCTTTAATAAAAGAATTTCATTCAACAAAATGCACAAAGCCTACAAGAAACCCGATCCTCAATCAATAGATTGGTCGAGTCGACAAGGTTCAATCAACAAACGGAAATGACCCCCACACCCCGATGATGGCCGTGTTGAACAAAGATCTCAACCGGAGGGGTTCACAAATATTTTTCAAATGTCACTCAAATACTCCAAAGTCTAAAATCCCAAATTTCAGAGATATTTAAATTGAAATCTATCCATCAACGCTTAAAGTAAAATCCATCCGCCCTTCGCAACAGTTTGCCGAGGCGGGCAAATTCAAAAACTACTTCAGCTCACAAAGAGCGAAATGCCTAGTCGAAAATATCACTAGGATTCATTCTCAAACAATCTCATGCCAATAAGGACGTGGTACGTGTCCTCTAACCGGCGGTTGACCGCTAAATGGCCACCGCAGGATAAACGGTTACGACGACCCGGGGCCCTCTGAACCGAGTGGTTTTGCCGCCAAATGGCACCACGAAATACCGGTTATGACCAGCGCCGTTACGCTCCTTATTGGCATCAAATCCTTGAGATATGAATCAATAGGATATGATCGATAGGGCACAAAGCCCTCTGTAAGCTAAGGTGGATTCAAATTTGTCCCCTTAGACAAACATTCCCCCCAGGTCTACAAGGTCCCCTTGGACGAAGCAACCCATGGCTGCCGACAAGGATCCTTCTGTCAGGTTGGGTCGACTACCTCCTCTGACTAAGTAGACCAGGGACCACGATGGCCCGGGACGACGGAACCATGGGATCTTGATCGGGCCCATCATCCATTCCCCCACCATCCGCTTTAAGTGCTAGATGGTGAAATTTCAAGTTTTAAATATCAAACTTTTCAAACCTTTCTAAATTCTCAAATCCAACCCAAATTCCAAACTTCCAATCCTCAATACCAATACCCAATGCTGCTACTATATGCCAGATAGCGTATATCTTTACGTATCTGATCGACGACTAGCCTTAATCGAAAGTTCTCTCTCGTGATCGGGAGGGGTAATTAACTATAGGGGCTTGCGCCTATAGGAAACCAGAACTCAGATCATAAAGTCCTCGCAAAATGAGGGCGAAATCTCTGGGTAGTGTCTTATCTACAAACCCATCTGCCTTCCAAAATTTACCTCGGAACTTATTCAGTTAAAACTCCCTCGCCGAATAAGGAAAGCGAGCGGAGGCCGGGGCCGAATTTTCGGAGCCCACAGATTTCTGGCGACTCCGCTGAGGAATTGTTTCTCTTTCCATCTCTGGCTAGTCACTTATATGTTATAGTAGCAGCCAAAATACTATGCTCTATACGGTGAACATCAGGATGTAACATTTGATCCTTATGTCCAAAGATCCATCACTGAAAGGTCCTGAGAATGAATCTTTTAAATAAGATCAATGAAAATTCGTTTAGCAGGGTTTTTAATTCCATGCTAACTCTCCTGCTTCTATTATTTGTTCTGTGTTATTTCTTTGTTATGAAAGCGTGGGGTGATGTATCAATTCTGATCACTAACCCCTGCCTTTCATTTGTGCAGAATGAAAATGCAGGACACACCGATGACCGTCCAACTGGGACGAGGAGCCAGAATTCAACTGGCAAATGCTGTTATAGAGACTGGAAATACTGGAGCCACCATCCTCTTTGGTGGGCTCGAATTCTCGGCAGCTACTGCAAGGGCTGCAGCCGTCCCTGTGTACGGCGTAAACTCTGAAGATCCTTCTGGAAGATCCTATTCTATAAGGACTGCCGCTAGAGGTACTACTCAAGGAAGAGTTTCTGTATTTGAAAGACTATCCCAGCCTGAGACCCTTACTGCAAAGAGGGTTATTGATGGAAGAAAAATTTCTGTGGTGACTGCAAACACCACTGCCCTACCCAGAGAGCCTGTTGCACCTGGGAGGTATGATACTGAAACTTCCTCATCTGGAGGAAGGCTTACTAGAAGGCAAAGGAGGAAGAGAAATGCAGAGCTGCGAGCTCAGCAATTACCTGTACCAGTCCATCCCTCCAATCTGCCAGCACCAGAATCAGAAATCAATATTCCCACTCAGAACAGGTTTTCCAACCTGAAGTGGATCAAAAGAAATAGCTCTACTGGGGAGCTCAAAAAATCTTTCTGGGAGCGTCGACCTGAAGCTCCAACCCCTCAGAAGATACAAGAGCCCGAACGTCTGTCTGCCCGGGTACACCGAGTTTTGAAGACAGTTAAGGAGAAGGGCTTAATGAAAAAGAAGTTCCAAAGGCCACTGATCGTTGAGGCCCGAAGAACCCCTCCCAGAGAGAGGCTATCATCTGCTATGATAATAGAATGGAGAGGTTATCGACGACAAGCTCCGCAGGAAGCACATCGGGGCGTGACACTTGGACCTCGTGTTCAAGAATCCGTCGCCGAAAGGGCCTAACGGAAAGGCAAACAAGTTTGGAGGCCGAAGCCTCGAAGAGAAAATATCTCTAAAGAAAGAATTAGTTCGGGTGTGATATCTAGAATGGTCTACCAGAGATCCACTCCTGCTAACAAAACTCGTCAGAGATGGGTTCAAAAGAAGACCCATAATGACGACAATCATGACGACGGTCGACATCCTGGAGAGTCTTCCAGGAGATCCCGTCATTCTCCTACTTCAGCTAAAGAGGAAGTTCACTTCGATCGCAGTCCGCGGATCGAAGAAGTACTTATTCCAAATCAAGAACCTGAAATTCAGTGGCGCCGCCGCTCAGAAATTCAGATACAAGAAGATGAAGAAGAATATGGGGATGAAGACACTATGGAGCTCGAAGTGGTTCATATGGTCAGCCACATTGATGTTGAAGATGATGATGGTGATGAAGAAGACCAGCAATCACAGCCGCGCGTACGTGTTTATCGACGTCGCAACAGGGCTAGATCCATTGCCAGCCGAAGTGCTCGTTCCTCAGAAGAAGGAGATGAGGAAGAAGAAGAGGTCGGAGAAAACCCTTTCGCTGGAGAAGATATTACACTCACTGAAATGAGAAATCAAATGAGGCGACAGATGCGGAAGAAAGATAGAGAAATATCTCAGTTGAATGATAAGATGACTGAGATGATGACTCAGATGACGGCGATGATGGAGATGATGCAGAAGACCACTTCTGTAGGTCCTGCCCCGGCTCAACCCGTCAATCAAGCTACAAATCTTCAATATCCTCAAGCGCCACAAACCTCAGGAGTGAAAGGTGTACTTGAAGGTGGCAAAGAAACTAATGATCAAACTCGCCAACGTACTACACAGAACATGGCAGATGCCTCTGAACCTGTAACTGCCTCGCAGTTAGAAGGCTTAATCAGTGAAAAGATTAAGGCCAATATAGCTGCTGAACATGCAGAAAAATTGGTAGGAAAAGGTCGCCCGTACCCAGCAGAGTACGATCAGGTGCCATACCCAAAGGGATATTCTGTACCAAAGTTCAACATCTTTGATGGCAATAAGAATCCCAGACAGCACCTGGCGCAGTTCAAAGCAACATGTGGGAACACAGGGGGCAATGATGCTCTGCTATTCAGGCAATTCGTAAGCAGCTTGAGTGGAACTGCTTTTGAATGGTACGCTGAATTGCCGAATGATTCACTAAATACCTTCGCAGAATTAGAGGCATTATTCGTGAAAAGGTTTGCCAGTGCAACGGAAAAGACTACTATCGCTGATCTCGCCCTAGATAAAAGGAGAAAGGATGAGTCAGTGACGAAATATATAACACGCTGGCGCAATCTCAGCATGAAGTGCGAGCAACAACTGGAAGAAGAGCATGCAGTTCAATTGTTGATGGGGAACATTGATGATAAAATGCAGCCCTTCCTGTGCATGGCTTCAATCACTACTTTCCAAGATCTGCTGGACAGGGTGGCAAAATTTGAAAAGTTAAACTTATCAAAGTCTGAAAGCCTCTCTGATAAACTCAAAAAGGCGAAGGCACCTGATGCCAGAAAGAATGAGGTCTACTCCGCATTCCCTTCTAGACCTGATAAAGGTAAACGGGTAGTGTATAATGTAGACAAAGGAAAACAGCCTATGCAATATGAAGAAAAGCCAAAGCAGGCTTATAATCCTAATCCTCAACCAAAGTTGGTTCTTGGAGGAAATGACAAACCTCGAGCCTTTCCTGGTGGAGGAGAGCGCCAGAGGCAGACTGCAGGAGCTGGTGATAGAACGTTCCCCTCCCTCAAGGAGAAAATGAATAAAGAATATTCATTCAAGAGGGAGAGTGTCGCTAAACTGTTCCGACAAGCACTCAAGAATGGTCTGGAATTGCCAGAATGCAAGAGACCTGAAGAGTCCAAACACAGTGGCGACCCAAACTACTGCCCATATCATCGGGTAGTTAGCCATCCAATTGAAGATTGTTATGTATTCAAAGATTGGTTGGAAAGGATGTATAAGAGGGGAGAATTGACATTATCAGATAATGTGTTAGTTCGTCCCAGAAAGGAATCCACCCGGGTAGTCACGTCCTCTTCCGTGCTCCCGCCTAAAGAAACAACAACAAAAGAATCTGTCTAAGAGGAACAATGGGAGACTGTGGTCTCCAAGAAGACAACTAAAATGTTGAAATAGCTGGAAGGAGTTCCGGGTGTCAAGTGGAAATCTCCTACTGAACCAGTGTTAAATTTAAAGTGGTTGCCTGCATCACATGCATCCACCTCCAAACAGCAACATGGCCAAGCTAGCTCATCAAAACCTGGCAAAGCAAAGCCAAAGACTTCTAAGAAGAAAGCCAAATTGAAGAAGCCTATGGCGAAGAAGACTGCAACTCAAAAGGCTATTGATAACTTGGGTGAATATTACCAGACTGTCAGGAAGCCTATTAAGCTCGGTGATTTTATGAAAGAGCTTAAAATAGATGAAAAGAAAGAAGAAGCTGAGACCGAATCTCTTCCTACGGAGATATGCCGAGTCATCTCAGCAACATCAAAGATAGCAGATAGGAAGAAATACGCTGAAGAAGCGACCCCTGAATTCTGTCTGATGGTGTCATCAATGGAATACAGTTCAGAAGAAGATCTATGTTTTCCAGATGATGAAGATTCAGACCCGAGCGTAGCATCACAAATGAAGCAGGTGAAATTGGGAGACGATTCTGAGTCCATCGACGAATCCCCAAACGCGACAATGGCTGACTCCGAGGAGAATGCTTCACCAAATAAGTCTGAATCAGATGAGGTGGCCCAAGTGCAATTGAGAAGTGGCAAGGTACTGCCATCTCCACCAAAGAAAAAAGTTCCTGACAAAGATAAGGGAAAGGAGATAATTATCAATGAAGATATTATCCCTGAAGATCCCAAGAAAAATAATACTTCTTCTAAGGGGATAGATTACAATATCTTATCCCATTTGAGAAAGATCCCAGCACAACTCAGTATATACGACGCCCTCTTGATGTCTAAAGACCTTCGAGAGACTTTGATTCAAGCTCTCAAAGACCCCGAAAGATATGAGGCATATTTTGCTGAACGCAACTTGACAGAAGTCTTGCAAGCTCGAAATGAGCCCCTTATCACCTTTGCCGAGGATGATATGATGCTTGGAACGGCAGATCACAATCGCCCATTGTATGTTACGGCAGAGAGCGACGATATGATGATCAGTCGAATTTTAATCGATCCTGGATCTTCCGTAAATCTCATGAGCTTGAAAGCATTGAGATCATTGTGCCTCGATGTGGAACATCTTGGACAAGATAAGTTAATGGTGCACGGCTTCAACGAGAAAGGGCAGAAAACCCTTGGTTCGTTTATGCTCCCTCTTGTATTTGGAGAGCTCCATACGGAAGCTAAATTTCATGTGATTGATGCGGACACTTCATTTAAGGCGCTACTAGGTCGCCCCTGGCTACATGAATATGGCGTTGTCCCTTCAACATTACACCAGTGCATGAAGTATCTCAGAGAAGATGAAGAATTCAGAATCTCTGGTGATATTCAGCCCTTTGCAGTACATGAAGTAACGATATACGAAGATGCACGATATTTCATGCCAAAGAAGCAAAAGTCGACAAGTTCTCTTGAAGCTAAGGCATCAAAGTCAAAGGCTACAAAGAAACCCAAACCAGAAGGTGAAAAGAAACGTGCAGGGACAAAGAAGGCAGCTCAAACTCTTCCTGAAGCACCAACCGTTTCAAAAGAAAAGAAACACGTGCCTCACCTTGGGAGTGACAGTGATGAAAGTGATGTCGCCCCTACAAAATCCAGAAAGGTCGGCCGGTCTGCATTCAAATGGAGCAAGGAAGTTGAATTTTCAAATGATGATTATGACTACGACTCAATCTACATGAACTCAGTGCAGAGTGTGTTCTCCAGAAGAATAAACAGTCTGTTAATTTCAGATAGCGCACTCGTAGTCACGAGGATTCCCTTACAATACTTCAAAGAAATCACTCCACGCGAGGTGCATAAGATTGAAGAACTCTCCACTCTTTATCTACCTCCTTTGAAGAAGGAGACTGCACCCGGAAATGTATTGTATTCCACGGGAGTACGCGAAGAGAAGAATAATGATTGGTGTTCTATGCTCATCGACTCCGAGGAATTATTTCCTACGAGGCTACCTAGGTTCAATACCAAGAATATTCAAAGAATGCTACGAAAACAAATCAATATTTCTACTACCAAACGACAGCTTCGTACAAGCCTGGGCCTCTGGTATGGAAGAAATCCACATTCATTACGACGAAAGGATATAGATGCATATAAAGGTATCGGATTCATCAAACGAAAATTCCTCCGGAAAGAAACTTGCCGGACAATCACATACACGGAAATTGAATCCGAGGAAGGTGGTGCTGAAGAAGCATACGAAGCCGATAACTATGATGATCAACCCGTGGAAGCCAAACCTGCCCCAGAAGAATTAGAAGATGGTGGACAGGCCACTATGATGGACGAGCTAAAAGAAGTCAGCTTGGGAACTGAGGAAGATCCTCGCCCAACTTTCATCAGCTCTCTTCTACCAGAAGAACAAATAGAAGAAATAAAAGAGCTTCTCTGTGAATTTAGGGACTGCTTTGCCTGGACATATGCTGAGATGCCCGGCTTATCCCCTGAAGTGGCAGTTCACAGATTAGCCATCAAGCCTGATGCAGCACCTATCAAACAAGCTCCAAGGAGAATGAGATTGGAGATAGAAGAACAGGTGGTTGCTGAAACCAAGAAGCTCATAGAAGCAGGCTTCATCCGAGAAGAAAAATATGCTGACTGGATTGTTAATATCGTCCCTGTAAAGAAGAAGAATGGCCAGATTCGTATCTGCATCGACTTTAGGGACCTCAATAAGGCGTGCCCGAAAGATGACTTTCCGCTCCCAGTATCAGAACTGCTAGTTGACAACACTTCCAACTATGATATGTTCTCATTTATGGACGGATCGTCAGGCTATAATCAAATCAAAATGGCGCCTGAAGATGAAAAGCATACATCATTCAGAACTCCTATAGGCATATTCTGCTACACAGTTATGCCATTTGGCCTGAAGAACGCTGGTGCCACTTACCAACGGGAGATGACTCGTATATTCGATGACTTGATTCATCAGAAGGTCGAATGCTATGTAGATGACTTGGTCATTAAAAGCATGGATCGAAAAGATCACCTTGATGACTTGAGGATCGTGTTCGAAAGAATCAGAAAATACGATCTTAAGATGAACCCTCTCAAGTGTGCATTTGGGGTATCCTCAGGAAAATTTCTGGGAAATGTTGTTCGACATCGAGGCATCGAAGTCGACCCCAATAAGATCAAGGCAATCATGGAGATGCCACCCCCAAAGAGCCTCCAACAACTCCGTTCCCTACAAGGACAACTGGCTTTCATTCGGAAATTCATATCAAATCTATCGGGTAGGTGCCAGCCATTTTCAAAACTGATGAAAAAAGATGTCCGATTCAAATGGGACGAAGAGTGCCAAGAAGCGTTTGACAGTATTAAAAGATATCTGTTAAGTCCTCCTATTCTCGCAGCACCAATCCCGGGGAAGCCTCTTATACTGTATACAGCAGCACTAGAAGAGTCCCTCGGAGCATTATTGGCCCAACATAATGAAGAAGGCAAGGAGAATGCACTCTACTATATCAGCCGGAGGTTGATAGGAGCAGAAATCCGCTACTCTCCAATCGAGAAGCATTGCTTGGCCCTGATTTTCGCAGTTCAGAAGCTCCGCCATTATATGCTATCTCACAAAATCACCTTGATATCAAAGATCGATCCGCTGAAGTTCTTGATGACAAGACCAGCGTTGACAGGTCGTTTGGCAAGGTGGGCAGTTATTTTACTACAGTTTGATATCACATATGTCCCTCAAAAGGCAGTAAAAGGGCAGGTGTTGGCAGATTTTCTTGCAGCACATCCTATCCCTGCAGATTCACCGCTCAATGACGATCTACCTGACGAGCAGATCATGAATGTTGAAGAAGAGGAGATGCTACGAGTATGGGAAATGTACTTTGATGGAGCATCGTCAATCAAGCGTGCTCGGCCTCCAAATCTAGAGAAAGTCCAAGCCGGAATCGGACTCATTTTCGTGGCGCCCGAGGGAGGCACAATGAGATTCTCATTCAGCTTGACTGAACCTCGGACCAACAATGAGGCTGAATATGAAGCCTTAATAGCCGGATTGGAGATTGCAATCGATGTCCGAATCCGAAATCTCCATATTTTTGGTGATTCTCAACTTCTTGTAAATCAAGTACTGGGAATTTACAAAATCACCAAGTTCGAGTTGGCCTGTTATCACCGGCGAGTTCTTGAGCTTATGAAACAAATTCCAATTGTCAAGTTAACTCAAGTTCCTCGAGGTCAAAATGGCAAAGCTGATTCCCTTGCCAAATTGGCTAAAGAAATGGCGAATATGGATGACGAATGGCCTATAATAATTATGGTTCATAATCGACGGATTCTAGAGCCAGCATTACTACAATTCCCGCAGGCAGAGGGAATACCAAATTCAAGCCAGCAGGATGCAACTCCGGTTGATCCTCAAACTCCCCAATCAGTTGATCTTGAAGATCAGTCTGAAGAACAGCAAGTTCCTAAGAAAAGGCGCAAGGCCAGTCAAGCTTCAGAATCATGGTGGCATTGCCTAGATGTCGAGGAAGAAGATGACTGGAGACTGCCTTTCATTGACTACTTTAAAGAAAGTAAATTGCCAACAGACAAATCACTAGCTGCTCAAATCAAGAAGAGAGCGCTACGATATGCATTTGTCAATAACACGTTGTATCGGCGTGCTTTCGATCAAATGTGGCTAAAGTGCCTAGGGACTCGAGAAGCTGATAAAGTGGTGGTAGAAGTTCATGAAGGACTCTGTGGAGCGCACCAATCAGGTCCCAAGATGGCAGTAAAAATTAAAAGAATGGGTTACTATTGGCCGACCATGGTCAGAGATTGTATCAATCATGCTAAAAGGTGCCAATAAAGTCAAATTCACGGTGATGTTATACATCAACCTCCAAATCCACTGCACCCTACAATAGCATCCTGGCCATTTGAATGTTGGGGTACTAATATTATCGGGCCAATAGATCCACTGTCATCAGCAGGACACCGCTTCATCTTGGCAGCGACAGACTATTTTTCTAAGTGGGCAGAAGCGGCTTCATTCAAAGAAGTTACGTCTGAGCACGTGATCAACTTCTTCACCCACAATGTTGTTTACAGATTCGGTGTGCCACGCCGCATAATCTCAGACAACGAAACTGCTTTTAAGAGTACAAAAATCTATAAGTTCGTTGATCGACACAAAATTGATTGGCGGTACTCTTCCATTTACTATCCAAGAGCAAATGGCTTAGCTGAAGCCTTCAACAAAACACTGATGAAATTGTTAAAGAAGATTCTCTCCAAGAACAAAAGAGAATGGCACACGAAAATGGCAGAAGCATTGTGGGCGTATCGCACAACCTACAAAACGCCGACCAAAGCCACTCCTTACTCTTTGGTGTTCGGAGTTGAAGCAGTACTGCCACTAGAAGTTGAACTTCCATCCCTTCGAATTGTCATCCAGAATGAGCTGACTCAAGAGCAAAATGCTCGGTTAAGAATGGAAGAGCTCGATGCACTCGATGAAATCAGGTTGCAAGCTCAGCAGAACTTGGAGATCTACCGAGCAAGAATGACAAAATCTTTTGATCGAATGGTTCGTCCTCGATCATTTCAAGAAGGGGAATTGGTCCTGGTGCAGAGAAGGCCAATCATCCCGCACAGAAAAATTGGTGGCAAATTCGTTTTCAACTGGGAAGGACCTTTCGTCATTGAGAAGGTATTTCAAGGAGGAGCTTACCAACTGATCGATCTGAATGGTCAAAGGCCCATGCCGCCGATCAACGGTTGATACCTGAGGAAATACTATGCATGAATTGCTCAAGCAGATGTCATGTCTGATACGCTATATTTTCATACATGTTTATTAGCGTATATATATTCTATATTTTGAAATCCTCCTGTGTTGTGAGTATACATTTCAAAATCCCCCGTCAGACAGGGGGCATTTTAAATATTTATTCGGATCGACATCGCGCTGCGTGCCGAGATCCCCGAATAAATATTTAAAATTTCAAGATTCAAATCTATTCTGCTTTAAAATGTCCCTGTGAGACGGGGCATTTTAAATATTTATTCGGGTCGACATCGCGCTGCATGCCGAGATCCCTGAATAAATATTTAAAATTTCAAGATTCCAATTCTATTCTAAAATGTCCCTGCAAGACAGGGGGCATTTTAAATATTTATTCGGGTCAACATCGCGCTGCGTGCCGAGATCCCCGAATAAATATTCAAAATTATCAATTCAAAATGCTATTTTGTGCTAAATGATACAAAGATTGCTTTTTCAAAGGCTATGTAGGTGATCTTTCAAAAGATCGAGACACGTTCTCCAACAAACCAAGACTCAAAAGTCAAGAAAGAGACTTTTGTAACTACACGCTCCTACAAAATCGAGCTGAAAAAGCTTGAAGTCTTTCAACAGCCTGAAGCTTAAAGTTCGAATGGGTGTAAAAGGTCGGATCCAACAAGCCCAAATATGGCCGGATCACTGGCAGCTCCGTCTACTCAACCAGCCATAAGAACGGCCGTAGTAGCGGGACTCCCACTTCGTCAACCCGTCAGTAGGGATTAATGAAAGAACGAAAGCAAATTTGACTCGACCAGTTCAAGTGATCGTAGTCTACATAATTCTCCAAAATGACTGGAGAATCAAAGTTCCAGTGGAAGAATGAGTCTCGAGCAACTACTGAATGTTCGTAGGCTCCAAAATCTAAAACCACGAAGGATGACTCCAAATCTGTCAACTTCAGCAAAATCAGCATTGAGAAGCACAATTCCCATAGCTCAAGTCTAAAGCCTGAATGGGTGTATGAGGTCGGATCCAACAAGCCCAAATATGGCCGGATCGCTGGCAGCTCCGTCTACTCAACAAGCCATAAGAAAGGCCGCAGTAGAGGAACCCCCATTTCAGCAACCAGAGGACGAAGAGCTGTCAAATCCCAGCTCTCCCGATCTGATAAACTCGAGTGATTCAGATTAAAATCTTCTCAAGTGGTTTAGGATCAAGATATTACCTACATTCGGTATTATCAACTAAATCCAAAACCTGCAAATCCTTCAACAAATCCGTAAAGCACAAAGCGAGGATCGAAGGAATTTTTCTTCAACAAGTCCGTCGAAGCACAAAGCAAAGGACCGAAGAAAATCATCCCAAGGTTCATGAAAAGCCTTAGGCTGAACTAAAAGGATTTTGTCATCAACAAGTCCGTTACGCACAAAGCTCTGGACCGATGACTTTTCGCCATCGACCTAATGCAAACCTAAGGGTTTAGGTCACCGGCATCTGCTCCTTCATCAAGCCCACCAAAGCTAGAAGCAAAGGGCAGAAGGCATACAAAATTTCTGACAAGTCAACGAAGACAAATCAGACAACCCTTCACCAAGTCCGCAGCACAAAGCACAGGACAGAAGGATCAAAATCTCGGGGCTCCAGCTAAAGTTGCAGAATGAGTTTCCTGAACGACATCTACAAATGTCCCTAAAGACTGGGGGCATTTTAAATATTTATTTGGGTCGACATCGCGCTGCGTGCCGAGATCTCCAAATAAATATTTAAAATTTCAACATGATATCAACCATCTGTGGATATATCTAAATGAGACAAGAAAAAGAAAATTTTAGTGTGACATCCAAACGACTTTTGGAGATCCACTAAAAGAAAATCTCAGTGTGACATCCAAACAGATTTTGGAAATCCACTAAAAGAAAATCGTAGTGTGGCATCCAAATAAATTTTGGAGATCCACTAAATGAAGACCCTAATGTGACATCTAGAACAGATATCTAGAGATCCACAGGGTCAATCAACATACAACAAACGTGGTCCGCTCCAGACGCCTACCACATTTGTTGGGGGGCATTTGTTGACCTGTGTAAAGAAAACAAAAAAAAATCAAAAATCAATTTCAAATCCTACCTGCTCTGCCGAAGCACGTCGCTCCCCACGTCGCGCACGACTTCCTTTCACGTCGCTGGCACATCGACGTCGTTTCTTCACACGATCTCCCTCGATGTTAAAAAGAGGTCGAAGCTCCTGCTCTTCGGTTCGACAACTCCGAGCTCTCCCTCTCTCGAACGCTCTTCGACCCCTGCGTAGCTGTTCGACGTCGCTCCTTCTACACGACTTTCCCTTCCTGCCAGATCGAAAGTCTCAACATTTTGATCGGAAGAAACGACTGAAGCCCGCCGAGCTCCAGCCTCCAAACCCAGCGACCGATCTCCCGTCGCCTCCTCCCTTTGTCCGATCCCCTCCATCCCGAGAGAGAGAGAGAGAGAGAGAGAGAGAGAGAGAGAGAGAGAGGAAGAGGTACATCTCCCTACCTCTTGTCCAAGCCGGCGTGCTTCTTCCTCCTTCGACGACACTTCCGGTCAGATCCGGAAGTTACGACAGTTTGATCGGAAGCAACTCGGGAGCTCGCTCGGCTGTGAATGTAACTCTCTCCCGATCGCACGCTCCTTTGGCTCCTTCTGGCTATTCGACTTTGCTCCTGGGACGAGTTTCCCTTCCTGTTTGATCGGAGCAAGCAACAGGAGCTCGCCAGTGTGAAGGTAACTTCGTCCCTTTCATGCGCTACTCGGCCTAATCCCGTGAATCCAAAAAAAAAAAAAATATTTTTATTATAAGAAATATATTTAATTATAATTATTTTAATTAATTTTAGTTAATTAATTAATTATTTTAATTAATTATCATAATTAATTATATTTAATTTTAATTAAAATTATTATAATTAAGCTAATTAATTATAATAATGTTAATTAAAATTAATTTAATTAATTTTAATTTAATTAATTAATTATTAATTAATTATGCTTTATTAAATTTAATTAAAAGTTAATTAATTATAATTAATCACAAATTAATTATAATTAATTATTTTAGTTAATTTTAATAAAATTTGATTACTTATCTTAATTAATTGTAATTAATTATAAGTAATTAATTAAAGTAATTTATCAATTAATTTTAATTAATTAATATTTATTATAATTAATATATATATATATATAATAAAAAAAAGAGAAGAATCGCCCTCCCGCCTCGGTCCACGAGCCGACACCGCCGACAATCGCCGCCGGGCCCAAAGGTATAAAATTCTAACTTAAACCCCGTCCTCAACGTTTGCAGCGGACCGGGGAACCACCTATATGCGCTCTTGTAGCACAGTAGGAGGGAGCCAGTGCGAAGCATACGACGAGGCGGGTAAGCCCTATACACGCTCTTGTAGCGT
Source organism: Dendrobium nobile (assembly GCA_022539455.1). Classification (NCBI taxonomy): domain Eukaryota; kingdom Viridiplantae; phylum Streptophyta; class Magnoliopsida; order Asparagales; family Orchidaceae; genus Dendrobium; species Dendrobium nobile. The sequence goes on along the minus strand of CM039728.1, from coordinate 8,790,562 downwards.
GGTGGGGACGGTCCTCGGCCTCGACCTCGACACCGACACCGCCGACACTGCTACGCAAAGGTATGATGGTTCAAAATCCCATTCTCGACGTTTGCGACGGACCGGAGAACCACCTATACGCGCTCTTGTAGCACGGTAGGAGGGAGCCCGGTGCGACGCATACGACGAGGTGGGAGAGCCCTATACTCGCTCTTGTAGCGTGGTGGGGAGTCACTGCTGTTCTGGTACGTCGCTGCTGTTCTGGTACGTCGCTGCTGTTCTGATACGGGTACTGCTGAAGGCCCCATACACGCTCTTGTAGCGTGGTGGGATGAAATTTTGTACGGCCGCGGTGTCTAAGGACACCTACCATACACGCTCTAGTAGCGTGGTGGGAAGGCCCAGCTCCCCCAATTTTCCCCCAAACGGGGGATATGCCGGGGTGCTGCCGAAATTTTCACTGAAATATACAAAGACTTGAACAATTTAAAGGCCTTCTTGGGCAACAATGCAGAAGACCTGTACTTGAACAGAAATGCACAAAACTTGAACTAAAATGAGCAGAGGACTTGTAACAGAGGACTTGTGGACCAGAACTTGAACTCAAGTGACTAATGAAAAGGCCAAATGAAATAAAATAAAATTGGAATCAAATTTAAATCAACTTGAACACGAAACTGAACTTGCAAGGACTTCAAAACATCCCAGAAGACTTTGAACAAGCACTTGAACTTGTACTATGAACTCAAGCAAGATCCAAGTCTGACATGAACAATAAGGAGCCTGAACTCTCAAGGACAATAGGGGAGACTCAAGCATGAGTTGAATTTTGAATTCGGGTCCGATTGAATACATAAGACTGGAACTTTGGATAAACGAACCAATCAAAGTCTAAGTGCACAGTCGTCCAAGCTAACAACAAGTTGCAAGTAGGAAATGAAATCCTAATGCTCATGAAAGAAAGATGCAGCGAACTCCTACAACAATTCCTACAAATGCCTGTTGATTGAGAAGGCAATATGGGAGACCAATAATGGAAAGACCCGTCCTCTACAAACAAATCCAGACATCAGACCACCTGAGATTGGTGAAAGGTGGATGTGATACAAGAGACGAGGGTCTCCTACGAACATTCCTAGGAGCTCGTAGCAAATACAATCAATCAAACCACCTGAGATTGGTGAAAGGTGGGCACGATACTAATGTCAATGGGTCTCCTACGAATACTTCTAGGAGGTCGTAGCAAATACAGCGGTCCCCCGCAAATGAGTACAAACTACTTGTGGATAACAACAGTGGGCACATCGTAAGCATATCAGACCACTGTGGACACAAGTACGGGCCCCTACAAATGACCATTTGTGGATAACAACAGTGTGTATGTCGTATGTACAACGAACCACTGTGGACACAAGTATATCTCCTACAATAGTCTCTACAAATGTCTGTTGATTGAGATGACAATACTGGATACCAGCAATCAAAGATCCACCCCCCCCCCCCCCCCCCACAAGCAAGTGAAATCGTCAACCACCCGAGACCGGTGAAAGGGTGGATATGATGCAGAAACAATGGGTCTTCTACAAACATTTTCAGGAGATCGTAGTAGATGCAACGGTCCCTTGCAAATGGACACTTGTGGATAACAACAGTGGATATATCGTAGGCACAACGAACCACTGTGGGCACAAGTACGGATATCACCTACGACAACGGTGTTCAAGACCTTCTCGATCCTGTATTCATGAAGGGAAACAACTCTGCATTTACAAAGACCAAAAACAACAAGTCTACCACACCAAAGATCTTGAAAGGAGATCTTTTTCAAAGCAATGTACACAAACTTCAAGAAGAACCCATCCCTGGAGAATGAGAAAAGGGGAGCCAATATCAAGACGCCACCGGATCTGCAATATTTATGCAAGCAGACAGAAGGCGTCTACAATCTACAACACAACGCCACCGGATCCGCAACACTCGTACTAGCGGACAGAAGGCGTGTATAAGCTCTGAAATCAAATGTTGTGCATTCAAATGACAGATACCTGTACAACTACAATTATTTCAAATACCCCTGCACGTACACTATAAAATGTATGCACATAGGCACATAAAAGGGTAAAAGCAATCATACAACCCGCATGGGCCCCGGCGAGCGTGTTATTGGTACACACGTGACGTCTAGGGATGCTGCGCAGGTCAATAAGTGAATTCAGGTTCGAACCTGATCCTTCTATACAGATCAACAGAAGTCGACAGGGTTCGAACCTCCAAACAAATATACGGTTGTGGCGACCGATGTATTTGTTTCAATACATTCATATCAGGCCTTCAAGGCCTACAATTAAAGGAATTCACTAAACAAAAGGCACGAAGCCTACGAAACCTGATCCTCCTAAACAAGCAAGTAGGAGTAGACAGGGTTCAAATCGTCGGATAAATATGTGGTCATGAAGTCGACCGAATATTTATCTTATACATTCATATTAGGCCTTCAAGGCCTTTAATAAAAGAATTTCATTCAACAAAATGCACAAAGCCTACAAGAAACCCGATCCTCAATCAATAGATTGGTCGAGTCGACAAGGTTCAATCAACAAACGGAAATGACCCCCACACCCCGATGATGGCCGTGTTGAACGAAGATCTCAACCGGAGGGGTTCACAAATATTTTTCAAATGCCACTCAAATACTCCAAAGTCTAAAATCCCAAATTTCAGAGATATTTAAATTGAAATCTATCCATCAACGCTTAAAGCAAAATCCATCCGCCCTCCGCAACAGTTTGCCGAGGCGGGCAAATTCAAAAACTACTTCAGCTCACAAAGAGCGAAATGCCTAGTCGAAAATATCACTAGGATCCATTCTCAAACAATCTCATGCCAATAAGGACGTGGTACGTGTCCTCTAACCGGCGGTTGACCGCTAAATGGCCACCGCAGGATAAACGGTTACGACGACCCGGGGCCCTCTGAACCGAGTGGTTTTGTCGTCAAATGGCACCACGAAATACCGGTTATGGCCAGCGCCGTTACGCTCCTTATTGGCATCAAATCCTTGAGATATGAATCAATAGGATATGATCGATAGGGCACAAAGCCCTCTGTAAGCTAAGGTGGATTCAAATTTGTCCCCTTAGACAAACATTCCCCCCAGGTCTACAAGGTCCCCTTGAACGAAGCAACCCATGGCTGCCGACAAGGATCCTTCTGTCAGGTTGGGTCGACTACCTCCTCTGACTAAGTAGACCAGGGACCACGATGGCCCGGGACGAAGGAACCATGGGATCTTGATCGGGCCCATCATCCATTCCCCCACCATCCGCTTTAAGTGCTAGATGGTGAAATTTCAAGTTTTAAATATCAAACTTTTCAAACCTTTCTAAATTCTCAAATCCAACCCAAATTCCAAACTTCCAATCCTCAATACCAATACCCAATGCTGCTACTATATGCCAGATAGCGTATATCTTTACGTATCTGATCGACGACTAGCCTTAATCGAAAGTTCTCTCTCGTGATCGGGAGGGGTAATTAACTATAGGGGCTTGCGCCTATAGGAAACCAGAACTCAGATCATAAAGTCCTCGCAAAATGAGGGCGAAATCTCTGGGTAGTGTCTTATCTACAAACCCATCTGCCTTCCAAAATTTACCTCGGAACTTATTCAGTTAAAACTCCCTCGCCGAATAAGGAAAGCGAGCGGAGGCCGGGGCCGAATTTTCGGAGCCCACATCAAGCGGACTTAGCCGACTTCCACCGTCAAACAATCGAACGATTCGATAACCTAGTGCGAGGTAGGACTGACTCACCGCTTTACACACATTCAAGATCTCCTTCATCAAAGGATAGAAAACAGGCACTAAGAAACAGAGAAATAGTGGATAGAGTTGACAAATGGATGGAGGCCAATGAAGCCTTCAATTTCCCACTCACTGTGCAAATTAAAGAGAATTCTAAGGTGATCAAGGAAGAACATGAAGAAGAAGATGAATTGGTTGATTCAATTATAACTCCTACAGAAGCAAAGGTTTCTTCTGACCCCGTTAAAACTCCTACAACGGAGAAGGTTGATGAAGCTCTGGAAATGATATCCATAGAACTCAATATTGCTCCTATCGCTTGTGAAGCCATCTATGAGAGTGAACAAGTTCCTGCAGGCGGCTAAAGTGCAACAAGCAAGTTGACCTTGTGTGCAACCGGGATTGTTTGAAAATCTTTGAAAAAAGGTCATTGGGTTTATTGTTTCCAAATAACAATCCAGAGTTGTACATGGGCAGTTGTGATGCTTACTCGACGGAGTCGAGTATTCTCCCACCTGGGGAGAATGATGCGGACATCAGCACGAAGATTTGGCGCATCTATCACAGGAGACGTCGTAAATCAACGGGGGTAATTTAAATTGTCATTTAGGAGTTATTTTCTAAATTTTAGCTCTTATTTTATGTTATTTCATGTTTTACCCCTAGGTTAGTGTTGTGGCCCAAGGGGCAATGTTGTAATTTTGAGCTTTCCTTATGTTGTGGCCTATATATAGGGCCTTAAGCTATTATAATATGATGAAGAATTGATATTAAAAATTTGTGTTCAACAATTGTGCTCTTGTGAGAGGACGATAGTGAGATTCCTATGAGAAGGAATTGGAGCTTTAACCAGCCGCAGGATGGGTCCGGGCTCCTGACTTGAAGTCCCTTGGAGAAGGGCAAAGAATCACTCGTCAGTCTTTTGAAGAGTCCAAGGCTCGCGGTTTTTATTTTTTATCATTTGTTTATATCTTTCGTTTTATATTTATTTTTGTGTTGTTCCTTCTTATTGCTCCTCGTAGTCATATTTATCATCTTCCTACATCCACCTTCACGTCATCTTCTTCCTCCTCTCCATCTTCGTTTGGCCGCCGGATTCTAGCCTCACCCGAAACCCCATCTTTTTCCCCCATGACGGTAATCTCAATATCTTCATGACTTTCCATAATTCACCCTACGAGAAACTAGAAAGGATTTGATTCAAATTTTGAATTTCAATTCTTTCCAAATTTGGAAATTCTTATTTAGGAAAGTGTCATGCATGATTCAAATTTAAATTCAAAGAGTTTGGATTTAGTCATAACCTTCCTAATACATTGTTCTTCTTTGGAAACTCCCCAAACCTTGCCCAAATCCCCTCCCTCTCTCTCTATATGCCGCCGGCCACCATGGGGCTTTCCTCCCATTAATTCCTCAATTAAAGCATTAATGGCCTCTTAATTTGAAATCAAATTTCAAATTAAGTTCCCCCCAATTTCAATCAAAACTGAAATTAAATTCAGATTTTGAAAATTCCTAAATTCAAATCAATGAGCCTTAAATTTCCACATTAATTGCTCCTTGGTTCTTGCTTAGCTGAAACCCCCCTCATGCCTCACCTCTTGATTTCTTTCTCAATTTAAAACCTCTCCCTATGGCATTAAAGCACAAATTAATTGTCTAACATTAATCAAATCCCAAACCGTTAATTTACTTCCCAAACCTGAGAGGGGAATAAGGAAATAATTCCCTTAATTTTCTCTATATCCCGCCATTCCCACCCTCCCCCCCCCCCCCCCCCGCTTCACTGGATCCTTCCTAAAATCTGTCCAGATTTCACTGTTTCTCCTTGGGAAGTTTTGGGGATTTGAATATACTGCTGGCTGAAATTCTCCAAAGACTTCACCTTGGGTTTCCAGCAACCTGAAGCTTCCCAGTTGCTATTTTACCCACGGCAAATTGTTGTCCAGCAATTCCTGCTGTATCCTGTGAGCTGTCCAAGGGTTTCGTAGCTTTACACGCTGCTATACAAGTCGTTACAACTGTTGTCCAGCATTCCAGGACTGAATAGTTTGCTGTCCAGAATTCTCTGGACATAAAAGTGTGCTGTCCACAGATTCCTGCAGCCACCAACTGCTGTCCTGCACCCCGGGAGGTCTAAAATTGCTGTTCAAAAGCCTCCAGCAGCCTTATAACAGCTGCCCAAGGTTAATTTAAGCGTTGGAGATTGCTGTCCAGAATTCTCTAAGAGTCAAAAGTTGCTGTTTAGACCCCTTGATTTGCTCTTCAAGACATTTAGGATTTAATCCTCCTACCCGTTCTACATCACCAAGCATCCATATACCCTAACACCTTATGTCTCCAATGGACCCAAAAGCCATCAACACCTTGTCTCCAATTATAATAACCCTTAATGGAAACTAACCCAAACATAATCAATATTAATCATATAAATCAAATAAAATAACCTAAGCTATGAAATATCTTTCTCGTTCATTACAAACTTTCAAAGCCATTGTCATTGACATGCCCTTAAAATATAAATAACAAATAAAATGAACTAATTAGTGAAATAAAACATTCTAAAAAATATAATTTGCATGCAAATATGCCAAAATTCTATAATCTATTTTAAATTCCAAATTCTTTGAAAATGAAAAGTTTGCATATGCTCCGATGAGCGCAATAAATATTTAAACATGACATTCGAGAATGCAGCACGAACTGAATAATAAAAGTACTTTTAAAATCCTAACTCCAAAAGACGTGCAAATATGTCAAAATTCACAATCTATTTAAAATCTCAAATTTCTTGAAAATGAAAAGTTTGCATGTGCTCCGATGAGTGAAAAAAGTATACAAACATGACATGCAAGAATGTTACAAGGATTAAAAAAATTATGAGTTTTAATTTCTCTCTCTGAAAACTATGTAAACACAATATATAAATGTACTGAAATACATGCAAGTGCATTATACGAATGCATCGAAACATGTACCAATACAATCAAAATATGCTAATACACATGCAAATGCACTAAAAAGTGTGCAAGTGCATCATATAAATGTACTGAAACATGTGCACAACACTTGAAAAGAAATTTTAAATCCCCACATGTGCTCTGACTAACATGTTAATCATTCAAATAGAAATGTCGTAGAATGCTATGCTGGATCAAAAGTGAGCTAAATTGAAATTCTATTTTTTAATTAAGCACCCGTGTGTGCTCTGGTAATTACACTGAACTCCTAAGTCCAAAGTTTGAAAATGCTATGCGGGTTAAATATGAACTAAAATTTCAAGCATAATCCTCCTCCTTCAAATGGATTAGAATCGACAGACTTGGATAAACAAGCGAACATGCAATTTGAAAAACTACTCAAATGTGTAATTTTAAATGCACATTAGGCTTTCAATGCTTTTTTAAACAAATTCATCATAAAAATGCAAGCTCTTGATCCCAATGTTCATATGACAATTCACAAAATTGGCAATTAAAACCGGTCGTTTGTTGGTAAGCAAATAGACTTGACAAGGATTAAATACGAAACAAAATTACCTAAAAAATTCAATGATGGTCGTGTTGAAAAAGAATCTTAATCGGAGAGAACTTCATCTTTTTAAATGTCTTTAAACTCCTATAAAATATAAATAAATTTAAAATTAACTCACGGTAAGCCCGATAATGACTGCATTGACATAAAATCTCAATAGAAGCGGACTTCACTAATTTCCAAAAATGCCTCCAAATCCCAAATTGATCACTTAGGGCTCAAATTTCAATGAAAATTCAAAAATTGAATACTTAATAAAACATAAAATTTAAAAATATACAAATGAAATTAAATATCAAAAACTTAAAGCAAAAACCCACCTATCCTAAACAACAGTTTGAGTATAAATGTAAGAATAACTTAAGAAAAATATAAAATCTAGAATCACAATAATTGATTTGGTTTACATTACCAAAAAAGTGTTTAAGACACTCAAAAGGTCCGGAGAAGTTCATAAAGAAAAGTATGGTGGAGCACTACTGCGATTAGAATAATTATGGAGTGACTAAAGAGTTCCTAATTAAGTAGGATTCCATTATGAATCAACATTAAATCTATGTTTATTTCTATTAGTTACAAAAATGCTTGACAAAGATATTCAAAAAGGGGAACTTTAATGTATGTTATTTGCATATGCCAGCTTTGATAGATAAGACATATACTGAAATAATTGAAATATAAGACTTGATGGAGAAAAAGGATTCATGTAGCCGACCCCTATGTAAAAAATTATAAGGTAATCGACTTAATATTGGTATAACAAAAAGAGAAATATTGACAAATCATCAATTAATAATTGGAAAATGAAGTAAAGCGTAGAGTATTGCGGATATATTATAAATAAAAATGAGGCCATTTCAAGGTTTTAAAAGGCGAAATCGGGAATCGAGGCGTTTTTTCTAAGCGAGGCGAGGCGTAAGCCTCGAGGCGGATCGAGGCGTAAGCCTCGAGGCGGATCGAGGCGTAAGCCTCAAAATGATTTAAAAAAATTAATTTAAAATTATAAATAATGACAAAAAATAACAAAATATTATGTAAACTATGAATTTGAAGATTTGTTTTAAGATAATATTACTGGAATACAAGATTTAAAATAAACTCACTTAAAAATAAAACATTCCCTTAGGATCAAGACCCAAAGCAGGCTCATCATCACTTTAATTGTCTTCAGAAGAATCTTCATAATTAATGTCAAAGTCATCCTCCAACTCTTCTTCATCTATAATATTTTTCCTTTATCTCCTATATCAATTAATATTTCATTAGGTCTAAAATGAAATAATAGTAACATACAAAATAATTCATTATATTTAAGAATACCTTTAAATTTTTTTGAAGCTCCAATCTCACTTTGTTTCTTTCTTTTATATATTTGGGTAGTCGCTTGATTGTCTTCTTCATTGACATTACTTTCTCCTTCTGCTTCAACTTCAGATACATCAGCATTTTTAGGAGTAACCCATTCATCATCAGATTGTAACTCATCAACAAGCAAAGGGTCGATTTCATTCTCAATATTTCCTTGATTTTGGAATTTGAGATGTCTATCTTTTAGTTTTTTGTTAAACATAACATAAACTAGTTTGTTCATTCGATCTGCCGCCAATCGATTTCTTCTCTTTGTATGAATTTGATTGAAGATACTCCAATTACGCTCGCATGCAGAAGCCGAACATGTTAGGCTAAGAACTTTAACTGCAAAAGCTTTCAATTCAGGAACATCATCTCCAAACTGAGCCCACCAACGTTCTATATGAAGATAAACATAATATTTTATGAATATTGGTTGAAGTAAAAGACTTGAATATAAATATTAACATTAAAATTATAAATACTCAAACTATAAACATACCAGGAGATCGTGTTTTGTAGCATGCTTGTGCTGCTCTAAATCTAAACATTTCATTCTTCAAATGAAAATCCTCAAGTTGATCATTCACTTTGAGGTAGTCTTCTTCAGAAATAAGTCTGTCCATACATGCATACAAACCAGTTTTCACCTCTTTATCAACATGAAAATCCTTATCATAATGAAATTGGGGATTTAAATAATATGCAGCAGCATGTAAGTGTTGGTGTAATTGTCGATCCCACTTTTCATCTATAATATCCCATATTTCTTTGTAGGCACTTTCTTGACCTCCCAATTCTTTTGCAATGTCTTCTTTAGCCCTATTCATTGCTTCATAAATAAATCCCATAGCCGGGGCCCTCTCACCATCAACCATTCTAAGCACCTTTACTAATGGTCCTGTTGTCTTCAAAGCATAATTTGTACTGCGCCAAAATGAATCGTCTTTCATAACAATCTTTTTAATATGTTTTCCTTCTTGTTTTTTGGCTCATGAACTTTTATCCCACTCTTCAGAAGCAAACATTGCTTCCAAAGGTTGTCTTAACTCCTTGAATCTCTGCAATGTTAAATATGCAGTAGCAAATCTTGTAACAGCAGGTCTAATAATTTCCTTGTCAGTGAATTTTCTCATCAAGCTGAGTATCCAAGAATGATTGTATATAAACTTACTGACGAATTTGGCCTTCAATATGGCTGATTTATGTTGAGGCAACTGTCCCAACCTCTCAAGCATCAAGTCAATACAATGTGCAGCACAAGGAGTCCAGTAAAGGTGAGGTCTCTTCTCCATTAACATTCTTCCTGCAGTTTTGTATGCACTTGCATTATCAGTAACAACCTGTACTACTAAGGCATCTCCCACTTCCTCCACAACTTCATCCAACATTTCAAACAATAATTGTGCATCCTTTACAAAGCTTGAAGCATCTATTGATTTGAGAAAAACTGTTCCATATGGATTGTTGACCAAGAAATTAATAATACTTCTATGTCGAATATCTGACCAACCATCTGACATTATTGTCACTCCTGTCTCAATCCAAGTCTTCTTAACATCATCCACCATTTTTGAAGTTGTCTTAACCTCCTCATTCAGCATCCAAGTCCTCAGCTCATACATGCTTGGAAGTTGTAATCCTCTTCCATAGCTTCCAACAGATCGTAACATATTGATCCACGACGGACTCCTAACAACATTAAATGGAATCCCATTTTCATAGATGAATCTGGCGATATCCAAACAAACTCTGTTCCTGAGTTCTTTTGTAGTTGTTGGAGGCTGAATATCCTGAGTATTTATGTTTTCATCGGTATCAATATTTAGCATAAATCTATCCATGGGCCCCCGACTGCCTTGATCAGAAGAAACTAGATGGCTTCCAGTACTGGAACCTTCATGTTGTGATCCATAGTAAGAAGAGTTTCCTATCATCTCTTCCATATTTCTTTGTGTGACCTCCTTTGTGGTGGCAAACTTCTTTTAAATAATTTGTACATTCCTTTTTCACCTCATCAGGAACTTTTGCACATGGTCCCACATTGACATGAGTGCAGGCTAGATGATCCTTCAATCTCTTGACGCCACCAGTTAAGCGTTTCTCACAGAAATTACATTTCATGTAAACATATCCCTTCTTTGCACCTTCGCCTGACACTTCAACTTGAGTTCCATATTTCCATGCAGGATCTTTCCTTCTTGTGCCACTAGTCATTGCTAACAATATGACATATTTTAACATTTATTTACATCACTAATAATAAAACAACATGTATAAAAAAATATACAAGTCTGCCGGGGGTCCAAGGGGGCGCTGCCCCCTGGCGGGGTTCGACCTGCCAGGGTACCGAGCATGTATCACTCAGTACCGAACATGTACCGCTCAGTACCGAGCATATAATACTCAGTACCGAGCATGTACCGCTTGTTGACCTCGTTTTTCGCTCGAGTGCATTTGATCGATGCAATTAGACCTCGTCGAGCCCAATTCGAACTCGAGTCGATCCGAATTGAGTCAAATTAGATTCGATCATATTCAATCAAGTCCAAATAATTTGTTTTGATTGTGACGAGTTCAATTTGATCCAAATTGATTTTGATTTGAGTTCAATTTGGTTTGATCAAATCGATCGAACTTAGTCTGATTTTTAATCGAGCCGATTTGAGCCGAGTTTGCATCCAAACCCAACTCAAATCAACCCAAATTAATCCTAAATAAATTCCAATCTACTTTTGGCTTAATTTGAATCATATCCTAAATCTGGTAATCGCATCGACGGCTCTGATTTTTCCAAATCAAAAGTCGACCGTTGCGTTATTGGGTCGCATTGAGTATCCAGGCAGCTCTCTCTCTCGTTCTCGGTGTCCGGCACGGTTTGAAAAAAAAAGAAACCGAAGTTCCCCTCCTCCCCCACGGTCGGTCTCTCCCATCCGGAACAAGAAGAGCCGAAGCCGCTCTTCTCTTCCTTCGCCTCTCCCTGTGCTCGCGTGACCTAGCCCAGATCGGAGTCTCCTCTACCTCCCGCTCTCGGCTTCGCCTATTGCTCCGACCTCCAGCCCTCCGTTCCGATGCCCTCATGCCGAACCCTAGCTAGGTCGACGACCTCTCTCCCGACCGACTCCGCCTTTGGGATCGAGTCCGATGTTGTTCTGCCCTAGCCGAGCCCGATGCGATTCAGTCCTAGGAATCTCTGCCCTAGCCGAACTCCCCTCTTCTCCCTCTCCCTCTCTCGCGTGAGCCAGGGGAGACCGAACCCGTGAAGAACCCCCTCTCTCCCGTCGCTTTGGTTCGCGGCAAACCCAAAGGCTGAGCCTTCTCCTTCATTCAGTGTCCGGTTCGTGAACACTAGACAGAGCCGAAGCCCCCTTTGCTGACCTCTTCCTAGCTAGCAGTTGGAATGATTTGGTTCTTGTTAAAAGGCTGATTTGGTAAAATCTTCACTATAACCTCTTGTTGTTCAGTGCTTTGGTGATTGTTTGATTGTCAAATGATATCTTAGTGTTCTTGGGGAATATTGAGGGTTGTTGTTAATCATGAATGGTGTCATATGGCATAAGCAAAGTGATGTGTTGAAGTTACGTCATTTGGGAGTGGGTGGCTAGTATGAGAAGTTTATGCTTGATCCATATCATGACATATAAAGTTTAGGTGTGAATGATGGCAAGAGCTTGAAAGGCTATATTACTATTTTACTAAAACATGCACTTGGGGTATTTGATGAAATGCCCTTTGAGGAAAATTTTGATATTTGATTAACGGTTCACTAAGTTTTAAGCTATGTTGTTCTTGTGCACATGTATGCTTGTGAAATTTATCCCAAAATCTTCTTATAGTAGTGTTCATGAGTCTTTTAACTAGTGTTATTGGTGATGAGTTTGATAAATTTCAAATAGCTTTTGTGGTTGTTTTGCTAGTTAAAGAAATCCATGTACTATTTTCTCTTTTCTTTTCTTCTTTTATAAGCATTCATGTGTTGCAAGAAAAGGAAGTCTTGACCTCTTTCGTGGTAGGACGAGTTTATGGATTATTATAGAAGTTGTTCGTTGAATGTGCATCTAAACATAGTGATATTGGTGATATTTTGACTTGAGATGAAGCTCCACTTTAATTACAACTTATGAATCTTGTGGTGAAACACTTTGTTTATGATAATTATAGGTGAACCTTAAGCAAGGTTTTAGGTGGCATGTTCTAATTAAGTATGGGTATGAACTTTTCATAGGTGTGGATGAAAAAAATGCTAGTTCTCATGCTGACTCATTTCAAGTAGCGTTATGGAACTCTCATGATATTGATGTCTTGTGATGGCCGTTGTTGAGATTGCTACAATATACATTGGCTTGTCTTGTTTTGAAATGAATAGTTGATGTATGAAGCTCTTTTATTTATTTATTCATGTTATACGATTTGAAAGTATAGGTGTGACATGGTGGTGTGTTTAAAAAAAAAAGAGATTATTTTGTATCACTTCTTAGACTTCGCATGTTAGCTATTCGGTTAAATGCTTTAGAGATTATATTTTCTTCTATTATTCTTTCTATTTGAGTATCATTCATACAAAAGTCTTAATGCTTAGGTGGTTATTTCCTTATTAATTTTATCATGAGGTTGGTGCCTCTCGCTTTACGAATATGAGAGAGATGAAATGAGATGTGCATAATACTCACGTACTTATGTTTCTATGTGCTCTAATTTTCCCATAGAAGTGTAGGCTCTCTAAAATGATTATTGAGGTTCACTTGTGATGGTAGTTTCTTAATTATATAAATGTATTTTGCAACATTAAGTTTGAAGGAGTTGAATGTGAGAATATGTTTCAACTTCATCCATGCAGTTGATATTATGGGTTTGTTCTCCTTGACACATGTTTTGTTAAATAACACAAGTTACATCTTTTCTTTCTTAAATATGGTTTAGTGAGGTTGATGGAATGGTAGTTATGCAATGCTTTGTTTTAATGCTAGTTCTTTGAAAGCACCTTCCTCCACTACGATTGCGCCCTTTATGCTGTGATATTAAATTCCTATATATTTCATGTATGGATATACTTTTGGTTATGAACTTTTGGTAAAGTGTTGTATGTTTGGGTCATAAAGCAAGTCTATGAGGTTGGGTGAGATGCTTCTTGAATACTTGATGCCATATGATGTGGAGTGTGAGATTTTGTTAGAAAAAACCTTTATATACTTTTTCTTTCTCAATAGCAAGCATTCATAAAGCTTTCTCGGAAACAACTTTTGAGAAAATGTTGGAGAGTTTGCATAGGTTTCAAATAGGAGTTTACCTCTTTGTAGGTCCAAGTGTTATCTTGTTTTATGTTGTTTTAAGTTTCGAGATTAAGTTGTTTGAATATAAGATGGGTCGATTTGGTACCTTTGAGTTTTTGTGCTCATATCCATGCTTTGCTGCCAACATGATGCTTTGAATATTTCTTGAATGATGGAAGGTATAAGTTATTCCTATGCACACATCATTATGTATTTCTTCGCCAATTTAGAGAAATTGTTATGTGGATTCATGTTTGGGCTTCCTTGCTTGTTAGTTGATTCACAAAAGCATTGATGCAAGTTTATGTCCCAACGGTGTATAATCATAAAATCTGTGATGATATTCATGTTCTGGCATTTAAATGACTAATAGTTGGAAGGCTTCTCTTGAGACCTTAGAAAGAGCAAATTGCATTGAATTCCTTCGGATAAAAGTATAAATAGAGGTGATCTCTTCGTGCATATTTTGAAATTAAATTGTGGAAACCCGTAAACTTTACATGATAATTCTTGTATATGGGAGAGTTTCTTCCAACTCATCGCCTAAAGGTCTTTCAAAACAAGAAAATATGAAATTATTTATGTGATGAGACGTATGGAATTTTAGTTTTGTTTATCTTCTTTTCTTTCATGAAATGTTTCTTAAAAAAAAAAAGGAGTAATTTCTCTATGTTTAGTTCTCTGGTATTGAATCACTTTTCTCCCTTTTCTGGATGTATTTGTCTCATTTTCTACTTAAAGAAATTTTGTTGGTTTGGAGAATAGTGGTTCTATATATAGAGCCTTTCTTTTGTTTTAAAATTCTTGGAGGTAATGAAGGATTTGTTTTATGGTCGAAGAATCGATATATCTTGGGATTCTCTTGATGGTTAAAACGAAGGATACATGTGGTAAGATTTGTTTTGTTTTATATATTGGTTGTTGTTGCTATACCTCTTGGGTTGAATTTTTAATGTTCTATGCCTCACTTTACCTAGATTTGAGTTTATTCTCATGTCATGAGATATTGCCCTTAGCAAAATGTTATCTGTTTTTGTATAACATCATATGTATAATTTTAAGTTAAAGTTCTTTTTAACCTTTTGGTGGTATACCATCTGGGATTTAGAAACTCTTTGAAAATATAATCATGTGCCTCATGAATACATAGTAGTTCATATCGTTGGAAGCATGTTTAGCTATAAAAGTTTGCGAATGACGAAATATCTCCATACGTTACTCTCTACTTGATTTGGTTTTGTATGAAAATATTATTGACAATCGTATTTGAAAAACTCTTATATTCTTTTTGTTTCAAGCATAGACTTGGCATATAGTCAATTTAGTATTAGGTTGAATAGTTAAAGAGTTCTCTTGAAACATAGTGAAGACCCTTATATTATTGTTGTTTATGACTTGTTGAGTTGTGTAGTTGTTAGACAACAATATAAATACGACATTGAGTTATGGGTAGATCATGTTAAACAATTCAAGTTTGGGATATTGTGACTATACCTTGGCAAGTTGGTTTGAAATACAATAGTTTAATATCATGTATTTTATCCTATGTTGGGCTCCCTAATGAAATTCATTTAGATTTGTGTTGCGATGAGACTCTTTTCCTTGTTGTTTTGGTAAAGACCTTTAGTTAAACTTTATGGATTTACTTGTTAACAATGAGTATTTAGAAGCTTTTGAACATGATAACGTTTCTTCAGATTTCATATAAATGACTAGAACAAGTTTAAAATATTTTCTTATGAGATTGAATCATGTTTTCATCTATATTTGCGTGAGATATTGTAGTTGTCTTATTCGTCGCTGCTAACTAATGACATTTGAGTTTCTTTTTGAAGAGTTCTATGAGTTGTCTTATATTTAGAGAGCTTTGTGAATATTTCTCTTTGCTTTTATTGAAGTTTTCTTACGAGCCGCTTTGTATCACCGATTTGGAAAGTCGTTTTTTGATTGAAAGATGTCTTATTTTGCTTTGGTTGGAATGATTTATTAATGACTTTGGATTTGTTTTATGCGACGAATTTTATGGGTGCTTTGCAATGAGAGGTTTCTTATAAAACTTTCTCGTTGGAAAGCTTTGTTTCTACCCCACTCCAAATGAGAGGAGAGGCACTTGATTAGTGGTTCTTTGGGTAGAATTTTGTGTCAAATGAGGAAATTTTGGTGGGAGGTTTTTGTAGAGATTTGATAGGTTCTTTGTGTCAAAACAAAAAGAAAAGAGAAGAGATTTTGGTAGATAACTTTTGGGAGGTTTTGTGTAATAGTTCATTTAGAAGTTCTTGCAAGTTATTTTAAGATCTATAATTTTGTTAGACTTGTGTAGTAAACCCTTTTAGTATCTTTTGAGAATGATTAGTGCTTTACCATGTGAGTTAGGTTCTCTTAGTAGTCCCTTCTAAAAATGAGTTTTAGGGTTTGGAACTTTAGGAGCTTTGTATTAGAAACTTTTGGTATCTTTTTAGAGTAAAATAGTCTTTCCTTAGATTAGCTTTCTTTAAGGTTAACTTCTAAAATACATAATGTCGGATAAATATAAAACAAAAGAGAGTTTGGCTTTAGGCTTAGCCTTAGGAGTTTGTTTCCCTTAAGTCGCTTTGGGGCTTTGTTTGTAGTATGTTGCAGGTAGAGGTCTTAAACATATCAAGTGCCTCATTTGGAGTGGGAACAGCAAAGGGCATTGTTGATATTATAGGATGCACTTGACTTCTACGGAGTGTGTCCAAAACAACAATGCCTACATCCCTTTTATTTGTAATTTTTATTCTTTTCTTTCTACTGCTTTGCTATAGATTCTTAAGTTTAGTGACACATGTACGAAAATCTTAAGGGTTAGAAAACAAAACCTCTTTTTATCCCTACAACACTAGTGACACATAAGGACAAAAAATTAAGGACCGAGTCTTAGAAAATATAGACTTAGGGTGCATGCTCCTTATAGGATAGAGACATCAAAATAAAATTTAGTGACACGCTTTCCTAGATTTAGTTTCTTTTTCTTAATCTACTAATAACCAACCAACCCTTTATAACCTAACTCTTAAAATGTGTTAAAATATTTAATTCTTAATCAAGTTATTGTTAATATTCGTAATCATTAAATTATAAACCTAAGACATAAATCTAAAGCAAGCTTAACAATTCTAATAATTAACTTCTAACCAATTTAAAGCTTAAAAGCTGTAGATTAAAATTAGGAGACGAAACATAAATTAAATTTCTTAGGATAAAAGACTTCTAAAGGTCAAACATAGAGTAATCCTTTAAAATCAATTAACAAATCCCTTAATACATAACAACCACTCCAAAGATGAAGTTTATTGGATGGACTACTCCGGGCTGCGGGGCTAAGTGTCCTAAGGAGGCCTGGTTCCTCGAGCCTGGTGGCACAACGCCACGAATGGATTCAGTGGAATGGCAGAACTGTAAAATTAATTTCATAATTGGTTTAAGTCGAATCGTAAGTGATAATAAATTGCCTAATCTATATTTCTTTTCTAATTTACAACCAACTTAATAATTCAACAAAAATTGGTTGCCACTGGGTAACCCAGGCCTACGAGGCTATTAAGTTAGCCCCAAGGAGGGTGAAATAAACCTCATGGCCTCGGTGTGAAACAAAGGTGGTAATCAATCAAACACTGAAAATAAAATATCTAAAATCAATCCTAAAATATTAATATTTGAACTTCAATCAAAACCTCCTTTTGGCCTTTAACAAATAAAAATGCAAACAACTTGAACTAAATTACCCTATATAGGATCTATCAAAAACTGCACAGCCTACACACACCTTAGACCAGTTTGATTAGGACACTACTTCTAGTCCTAGGTTAGGCTTGCATTTTTCTTTTGCTATTCAGTATTTACTACCTATACGTGTTCTATAAATGCAATTCTTACATTTTCTGTCAGTTATATTTTCTTACTTGCATTTCTTTTCTGAACGGCATCTACGCTTATATATATGTTTTCTTTTTTCTTACTTTGCGAGGTACATCCGGTGTTGCATTGTCAATGATCAAGCGGCGTCAATTGCTTATAAGCTTTTAAGTGGCAGCGCCACAGCAGGTACATTGGGTCTTGCACGATCAGGGATCAATGAACCATTTACTTGCTTGGAGCTATTAAGTGGCTGCGCCACGGTCAGGTATGACTTCTGCAACTTAAACTCTTAATTACATATCGGAACTGCTACACTCCACACACATATTGTTGATAGGTATTCTAGTATGTTTAGGTAGTCAGCCATAGGTTAGTGCACTGACGAAGCTTTGGCCCTATAGGTCAAAGCTTTTCCCCCTTCTGTGAGCCATAGAGACCATTAGGGTCATTTAGGCCTGTAGAGTAGGCCACCTATTATGCCGGTTGGCATTGTTGTTTTCCCACACGAAGTGGGCATCGTTGGTTTTCTGCTAGGATTCTGGCCCTTTCCGGTTTTGGGTACGATACCCCCCTCCCCTTTTCTTTTTTTTTTCTGTGAGCCTTAGAGACCATTAGGGTCATTTAGGCCTGTCGAGTAGGCCACCTATTCATGCCATTGGGCATCGCTGTTTTCCCACACGAAGTGGGCATGATGATTGATGATTTTCTGTGCGGGTATCTTGCCTGAAGGATACCCTTAGGGTGTGTTTATTTATTTTTTCTGTACTCTGGATGTCATGCATACATCTGTTCTTACACACTTTTCTCCACAACGCACTTTACATACATACATTGCATTAGTGGACCTAAGGATCTTTCTTACTCATGCATTTGTTTCATGCATCATACGACGCTAGATATACTCCTCTGCATATTACAGAGTTTCAAATCCTGGCTTCTTTAGGATAGAGCCCTCCCATCTTGCATACATATTGGACGGTTGGTTGTGCCTAGGATTTTAGCTGGCTTCCTTTTTTCAGGCAAGGAATAAGTCCAGATTGCATTAGCTAGGTCGTAGATGCTAGTGTTGTGTGTACAACACTACATTTCTTATAGATTTAGGATTTAAAGGTGAGGGGTACGAGTGTACCCCAACACACCTTATTGGTGGGTAAGCTCTCCATCCTTTCGGAGGCTATAAACCCTACCCATCTGCGTCACACGGATGACGCCACCTCCTTCCTTCTCTCGTGCATGTCTGATCGCGTGTCTTCTCTCTTTTTCTCCAGTTTTCTCTTCTTCGAGCCGACCGGATGTTGACTGAACCCCGTGTGATTGATTGAGCCAATTTGGGACCTTCCCCTTTGATTAGGAAAGCCTAGAAACCCTTTTGCACTAAACCCACCTAGAGAAGATAATCTAACATCCTTAATCGAGAGTTTTCCTAAGTCAAGGCTTAGGATGTAATTAACTACGGGGGCTTGCGCCCGTAGGAAACCGATCCCCACAATCAAATAAACCCTATTCGATGCTGATGTATCGAATAGGGGAAATCTCGTGAACTTTTGGGTTATAGATATTATTATCCATCGAGGTTGGTAGGTGAAAGCCGCTATCCTCCATGGCTAATCGTATCTATAACTCCATCTGCTCTTCCATCGGCCTGCTTGTGTCGATTGTAAAGGTCTACGACCATTTTGTCCTACGGGATAGTGTGATCGTACCCTTTATATTCGAACCACACGAGCGGAATCCTTTCGGAGACCCACAGATTTCTGGCGACCACGGTGGGACAGGTTTCTCTCTCCATCTTTGGATGTTATATTATCTTTTCTCGTGTGCACTCCGGGTTTAGTGTTCCTTAGATTAGGTTCGTCCTCCTCTTAGATAGGGTCTTTTTCTTAGTTAGGTTCCCTTCTTGGCTAGGCTTTCCCCTAGCTCTGGTTCCTTTCCTTCCAGCCTTCTTGGCTATTTCGTACCTTATCAAATTCTCTTCTTTCCGTCGGGTTTTGTGTTCACTCGACTCTCTCACTCTGAGATCGTTGAGTAGACCCCGGCACCTTCCTACCTTTTGTAGGTACTTGGTACCTAAGGGTGGATTAGTTTTTGATAGTAGTTCAGATGAGGAAGGAGACTTCCGACGTCAGACTACTAGCAAGCAACCTATTCCCCATTAGATATGTGGAATTAGAGTCTAGGATTTCCATAAAAAATCTTATGACACTTCTTCCACTATTATTGGTTGTTTTCCTACCTCCTATATATATTCCTTTGTATTCGTACTCCTTGAATGGATACTTTTTACTTTTCGGCAGTCTGTGTGGCCACGACGATTTGTCCTCTACCACACGACGTTCGCTTCGAAGGGTATAAGGCTATCCTTAAAGGGGATACACTAAGATGTCGTAGGGATACTTGTTCTTATAATTGTGCACGCTAATCATGTTGGTGCTAGCACATAAAACCTTTTAATTTGTTCTCCCCTTTGTTGTGAGGGGTTGTTCTACCCAGTTTCGCTTGTCACTCCAAGCGTGATCTGGGATACCAAAACCAATAGTTCAAACTCTCTTGTAAGAGGTGATACTGGGTCCATACCTACCTAAGTTAATCAGGTGTGGTTATGTTGACCCAATGTTCCTAATTCAAATCTATTTTTCTATAGGTGATATTGGGTCCATACCCATCTGTGTTAGTCAGATGTGGTGATGTTGATCCAATGTCCCTAATTCGAATCTATTTTTCTATAGGTGATACTGGGTCCATGCCCACCTATGTTAGTTAGATGTGGTAATGTTGATCCATTATCCCCATATATGTTTCCTTCTCCTATCAGTTGTGATACGATAGTTGTTCTCCCCTTGTCACTCGTACATATCCCTCTATATAGATACAACTCCAAAGGATCTCTTTTACTTTTCGGCAGTCCGTGGCCACGACGATTTGTCCTCTACCACGTGATGTTCGTCGTGCAAAGTATGAGATTATCTTTAGTAGTTGTATGTAAATACGCCGTAGGGGTGTTTGTACTTGCACTCATGCCCACCAATCGCTCTGGTGTTGTGGCATGAAATCTCTTTTTCAGTCCCCTTCGAGGGTTGACTTTCCCCAGTTTTACTTGTCACCTTCAAGTGCGGTCTGGGATACCAAAACTACTAGCTCGAATTTCTCTGGAATGTGATACTGGGTCCATCCTTGGTCTATATTTGTCAAATATAGTGATGTTGATCCATTGTCACTATACAAATTTTTCTACAAATTCTATTGTAACAATTGTGCTCCCCAGTTCATTCATATAAGTTGAATGTGGCCTGGGTCATCATAGCCAATAATATTTCTCTCTCTTGATGTTCCAGTTATTAGAGGATATTTCATATTAGGAGTAACTCATGAGTATGAAAAACATTTCCTCTATCATGTGTTATTTTCGACAGTATGAAATGTTAATCTATAACTGTGAGTATAATATGAAAATAAGAAAATGATGGTAAAAGAGAGGGAAACTCTTAATTGAGTAGAATCGGTTGCCCTTGTCATAGGTGGAACCCGGTTCTACGCTCCAAGAGCCCAAAAATCCCTCCAAATTCTCTTCTATTTATCTCCTTAAAGCATTCTGTTGATTGTTTAGGAGATAGCCATATATTCATTCATTCTATTATGATCATTCACTTATGATGGGATGTTGTTCTCCCTTACCTATGATGTAGTACATCTTACCTTAGATGTTAACATCATTCCTTAGTGGATTTTGATCTTCTGGTAGAAAGTCGATTCACTACTCCTCTCGGTGACATATCTCTCATTGAGACCTTGCTTTTAGCTATAAAAAATAGTCTCTTTGAATGCATAAATGTTGCTTGTACCTCTCACAGGGTCCCAACAGTTAGTACGGGTATTACCACTGTGATTCTTTTAATAATCATTATTGTTTGATATGATGGCCATTTTTAGTGGCAAGTGTGTCCCCTCGCCACTTCTATTGATCCTTTGATATGACATTACTCTTTCTACTCGGTCGTTTATATGTTCCTCTTTTTAGAGAGATATATATCGATCGATTATTTCATGTTGTACGTGATTTCAATTTTACCTAAGGAATTTCTACTTATATTTGGATTACTCATGGCCACGACGATTTGTCCTCTACCATGTGGTAATAAAGATATAAGCTCGGGAATTTCTTAGATGATGGATTACTTCTTTGTCTTTCTCACAGCACCACGCACATAAGCGTTGGGTGGTTGTTGAGCTCTTTCCTCTTCTTATCGTCGCGGCATATGCGCCCGGCGGTATTAAAGTGCTGTTCTTTTCCTCTTTTTTATCGTCGCGGCATATGCGCCCGGCGATATTAAAGTGCTGTTCTTTTCCTCTTTTTTATCGTCGCGGCATATGCGCCCGGCGATATTAGAGTGCTGTTCTTTTCCTCTTTTTTATCGTCGCGGCATATGCGCCCGCGATATTAGAGTGTTCTTTCCTCTTCTGATCGCCGCGGCATATGCGCCCGACGATAGTAGAGTGTTCTTTCCTCTTTTTATCGCCGCGGCATATGCGCCCGACGATATTAGAGTGTGGTTCTTTCCTCTTCTTATCGTCGCGGCATATGCGCCCGGCGGCATTAGAGTGTAGAGTTCCCTTTCTGGTTGAGAGAGCCCGACAGAGTCCCTGGAAGGCATTCCTCACCACCCCTTCCTCTTCTGATCATCGCGGCATATGCGCCCGGCGGTATTAGAGTGTTCTTTCCTCTTCTGATCGCCGCGGCATATGCGCCCGACGATAGTAGAGTGTTCTTTCCTCTTTTTATCGCCGCGGCATATGCGCCCGACGATATTAGAGTGTGGTTCTTTCCTCTTCTTATCGTCGCGGCATATGCGCCCGGCGGCATTAGAGTGTAGAGTTCCCTTTTCTGGTTGAGAGAGCCCGACAGAGTCCCTGGAAGGCATTCCTCACCACCCCTTCCTCTTCTGATCGTCGCGGCATATGCGCCCGGCGGTATTAGAGTGTTCTTTCCTCTTCTGATCGCCGCGACATATGCGCCCGGCGGTATTAGAGTGTTCTCTCCTCTTCTCATCGTCGCGGCATATGCGCCCGGCGGTATTAGAGTGTTGTTCTCTTCCTCTTCTGATCGTCGCGGCATATGCGCCCGGCGGTATTAGAGTGTTCTTTCCTCTTCTTATCGTCGCGGCATATGCGTCCGAGGGTACTAGAGTGTTCTTTTCCTCTTCTGATCGCCGCGACATATGCGCCCGGTGATAGTTGAGTGTTCCTTTGATAATCATGATCTTTGATATGGTTGTTATTTTTAGTGGCAAGTGTATTCTCTCGCCACTCCCATTGATCTTTCCTTAATATGAGATTATCCTTTCTACTCAACTGTTTGTATGTTCCTCTTTTTAGAGAGATATACATCAGTCGATTGCTTCATGTTATATGATTTCAATTTTACCCTAAGAAGTCCTACTTATGTTTTGATTACTCATGGCCACGACGATTTGTCCTCTACCATGTGGTAACTAAAATATGAATTAGGGATTTCTTAGATGATTACTCACTTCTCTTTCCCTCGCAGCACTACGCACATGTGCGTTGGGTGGTTGTAGAGGTGACTTTCACTCTTTGTTTTGCCGTTTCGAATAAGGTCAGGCAGACATTGAGTCATCCTCATTCACTGTTGCGATCTGGTCAGGTGAGTGTTGGATTTTGTCTTTTGTTCTGCTGTTGCGATCTGGTCAGGCAGACATTAGACCTTTTGGGAAGCTCTTTATTCGCTGTTGCGAATATGGTCAGGCGGATATTGAGCTATTCTCATTCGCCGTTGCGAATATGGTCAGGCGAATGTTGAACTCCCTTTCTCTTTTTCCCCTTTGTTTCGCTGTTGCGATCTGGTCAGGCGAACATTGGGTTGTCCTAATTCACTGTTGCGATCTGGTCAGGTGAATTTTGGACTTTCTTTCTTTTGTCCCACCGTTGCGATTTTGGTCAGGTGGACATTAGACTTTTGGGAGGGCTCATTATTCGCTGTTGCGAATATGGTCAGGTGGATTTTGAGCCATCTTCATTCGCTGTTGCGATCTGGTCAGGCGAATGTCGACTCCCCTTTCTGGTTGGGTGCCCGACAGAGTCCCTGGGAGGCATACTTCACCACCTCTTCATTCCCCCTGTTTTATTTCCTGTTTGGGGGTTGTTGAGTTTTCTTCTGATTCTTTGTTTCGCCGTTTCGAATAAGGTCAGGCAAACATTGAGTCATCCTCATTCACTGTTGCGATCTGGTCAGGTGAATGTTGGATTTTGTCTTTTGTTCCACTGTTGCGATTTTGGTCAGGTGGACATTAGACCTTTTGGGAAGCTCTTTATTCATTGTCGCGAATATGGTCAGATGAATATCGAGCTGTTCTCATTCGCTGTTGCGATCTGGTCAGGCGAATGTTGAACCCCCTTTCTTTCACCCTTTGTCTCGCTGTTGCGATCTGGTCAGGCAGACATCGGGTCGTCCTCATTCACTGTTGCGATCTGGTCAGGTGAATGTTGGACTTCTTTCTTTTGTTCCACTGTTGCGATTTTGGTCAGGTGGACATTAGACCTTTTGGGAAGCTCTTTATTCGCTGTTGCGAATATGGTCAGGTGGATATTGAGCTGTTCTCATTCGCTGTTGCGAATATGGTCAGGCGAATGTAGAACTCCCTCTCTTTTTTTACTCTTCGTTTTGCTGTTTCGAATATGGTCAGGCAAACTCGGAGTTGTCCCCATTCACTGTTGCGAATATGGTCAGGTGAATGTGGGACCCCCTTTCTTTTCTCTATTCTGCTGTTGCGATGTGATCAGGCAGGTAGATGATTTTCTTACTTCTGATTACTACTGTTTTCCTATGATTGTTGCTTTGCCATTGGATATAATTTTCAAGTTATCATTGATTTCCCTTCTCTTCGCATCATCTTAGATTTGTTCTCTAGATGATTGTTGAATTCCCTTTGGATTTTCTATGAGCTTGTTTCAATTCTACTCATGTGAGCATGAGATTTCCTTCTCCTATTCTGCCACTTTAGTTGGGCAGATAGTTGAGCTGCTTTCTTTGACTCTCTCATTGTTGATCTTGTTCTTTTACTTGACCCTAGAGTTAGGAAGGTCAACGCCAACACGTACGGTTCACTTGTTGTTCGCCGCACCTGTTGGGGGTCCGTTTGTTGACCTCGTTTTTCGCTCGAGTGCATTTGATCGATGCAATTAGACCTCGTCGAGCCCAATTCGAACTCGAGTCGATCCGAATTGAGTCAAATTAGATTCGATCATATTCAATCAAGTCCAAATAATTTGTTTTGATTGTGACGAGTTCAATTTGATCCAAATTGATTTTGATTTGAGTTCAATTTGGTTTGATCAAATCGATCGAACTTAGTCTGATTTTTAATCGAGCCGATTTGAGCCGAGTTTGCATCCAAACCCAACTCAAATCAACCCAAATTAATCCTAAATAAATTCCAATCTACTTTTGGCTTAATTTGAATCATATCCTAAATCTGGTAATCGCATCGACGGCTCTGATTTTTCCAAATCAAAAGTCGACCGTTGCGTTATTGGGTCGCATTGAGTATCCAGGCAGCTCTCTCTCTCGTTCTCGGTGTCCGGCACGGTTTGAAAAAAAAAGAAACCGAAGTTCCCCTCCTCCCCCACGGTCGGTCTCTCCCATCCGGAACAAGAAGAGCCGAAGCCGCTCTTCTCTTCCTTCGCCTCTCCCTGTGCTCGCGTGACCTAGCCCAGATCGGAGTCTCCTCTACCTCCCGCTCTCGGCTTCGCCTATTGCTCCGACCTCCAGCCCTCCGTTCCGATGCCCTCATGCCGAACCCTAGCTAGGTCGACGACCTCTCTCCCGACCGACTCCGCCTTTGGGATCGAGTCCGATGTTGTTCTGCCCTAGCCGAGCCCGATGCGATTCAGTCCTAGGAATCTCTGCCCTAGCCGAACTCCCCTCTTCTCCCTCTCCCTCTCTCGCGTGAGCCAGGGGAGACCGAACCCGTGAAGAACCCCCTCTCTCCCGTCGCTTTGGTTCGCGGCAAACCCAAAGGCTGAGCCTTCTCCTTCATTCAGTGTCCGGTTCGTGAACACTAGACAGAGCCGAAGCCCCCTTTGCTGACCTCTTCCTAGCTAGCAGTTGGAATGATTTGGTTCTTGTTAAAAGGCTGATTTGGTAAAATCTTCACTATAACCTCTTGTTGTTCAGTGCTTTGGTGATTGTTTGATTGTCAAATGATATCTTAGTGTTCTTGGGGAATATTGAGGGTTGTTGTTAATCATGAATGGTGTCATATGGCATAAGCAAAGTGATGTGTTGAAGTTACGTCATTTGGGAGTGGGTGGCTAGTATGAGAAGTTTATGCTTGATCCATATCATGTCATATAAAGTTTAGGTGTGAATGATGGCAAGAGCTTGAAAGGCTATATTACTATTTTACTAAAACATGCACTTGGGGTATTTGATGAAATGCCCTTTGAGGAAAATTTTGATATTTGATTAACGGTTCACTAAGTTTTAAGCTATGTTGTTCTTGTGCACATGTATGCTTGTGAAATTTATCCCAAAATCTTCTTATAGTAGTGTTCATGAGTCTTTTAACTAGTGTTATTGGTGATGAGTTTGATAAATTTCAAATAGCTTTTGTGGTTGTTTTGCTAGTTAAAGAAATCCATGTACTATTTTCTCTTTTCTTTTCTTCTTTTATAAGCATTCATGTGTTGCAAGAAAAGGAAGTCTTGACCTCTTTCGTGGTAGGACGAGTTTATGGATTATTATAGAAGTTGTTCGTTGAATGTGCATCTAAACATAGTGATATTGGTGATATTTTGACTTGAGATGAAGCTCCACTTTAATTACAACTTATGAATCTTGTGGTGAAACACTTTGTTTATGATAATTATAGGTGAACCTTAAGCAAGGTTTTAGGTGGCATGTTCTAATTAAGTATGGGTATGAACTTTTCATAGGTGTGGATGAAAAAAATGCTAGTTCTCATGCTGACTCATTTCAAGTAGCGTTATGGAACTCTCATGATATTGATGTCTTGTGATGGCCGTTGTTGAGATTGCTACAATATACATTGGCTTGTCTTGTTTTGGAATGAATAGTTGATGTATGAAGCTCTTTTATTTATTTATTCATGTTATACGATTTGAAAGTATAGGTGTGACATGGTGGTGTGTTTAAAAAAAAAAGAGATTATTTTGTATCACTTCTTAGACTTCGCATGTTAGCTATTCGGTTAAATGCTTTAGAGATTATATTTTCTTCTATTATTCTTTCTATTTGAGTATCATTCATACAAAAGTCTTAATGCTTAGGTGGTTATTTCCTTATTAATTTTATCATGAGGTTGGTGCCTCTCGCTTTACGAATATGAGAGAGATGAAATGAGATGTGCATAATACTCACGTACTTATGTTTCTATGTGCTCTAATTTTCCCATAGAAGTGTAGGCTCTCTAAAATGATTATTGAGGTTCACTTGTGATGGTAGTTTCTTAATTATATAAATGTATTTTGCAACATTAAGTTTGAAGGAGTTGAATGTGAGAATATGTTTCAACTTCATCCATGCAGTTGATATTATGGGTTTGTTCTCCTTGACACATGTTTTGTTAAATAACACAAGTTACATCTTTTCTTTCTTAAATATGGTTTAGTGAGGTTGATGGAATGGTAGTTATGCAATGCTTTGTTTTAATGCTAGTTCTTTGAAAGCACCTTCCTCCACTACGATTGCGCCCTTTATGCTGTGATATTAAATTCCTATATATTTCATGTATGGATATACTTTTGGTTATGAACTTTTGGTAAAGTGTTGTATGTTTGGGTCATAAAGCAAGTCTATGAGGTTGGGTGAGATGCTTCTTGAATACTTGATGCCATATGATGTGGAGTGTGAGATTTTGTTAGAAAAAACCTTTATATACTTTTTCTTTCTCAATAGCAAGCATTCATAAAGCTTTCTCGGAAACAACTTTTGAGAAAATGTTGGAGAGTTTGCATAGGTTTCAAATAGGAGTTTACCTCTTTGTAGGTCCAAGTGTTATCTTGTTTTATGTTGTTTTAAGTTTCGAGATTAAGTTGTTTGAATATAAGATGGGTCGATTTGGTACCTTTGAGTTTTTGTGCTCATATCCATGCTTTGCTGCCAACATGATGCTTTGAATATTTCTTGAATGATGGAAGGTATAAGTTATTCCTATGCACACATCATTATGTATTTCTTCGCCAATTTAGAGAAATTGTTATGTGGATTCATGTTTGGGCTTCCTTGCTTGTTAGTTGATTCACAAAAGCATTGATGCAAGTTTATGTCCCAACGGTGTATAATCATAAAATCTGTGATGATATTCATGTTCTGGCATTTAAATGACTAATAGTTGGAAGGCTTCTCTTGAGACCTTAGAAAGAGCAAATTGCATTGAATTCCTTCGGATAAAAGTATAAATAGAGGTGATCTCTTCGTGCATATTTTGAAATTAAATTGTGGAAACCCGTAAACTTTACATGATAATTCTTGTATATGGGAGAGTTTCTTCCAACTCATCGCCTAAAGGTCTTTCAAAACAAGAAAATATGAAATTATTTATGTGATGAGACGTATGGAATTTTAGTTTTGTTTATCTTCTTTTCTTTCATGAAATGTTTCTTAAAAAAAAAAAGGAGTAATTTCTCTATGTTTAGTTCTCTGGTATTGAATCACTTTTCTCCCTTTTCTGGATGTATTTGTCTCATTTTCTACTTAAAGAAATTTTGTTGGTTTGGAGAATAGTGGTTCTATATATAGAGCCTTTCTTTTGTTTTAAAATTCTTGGAGGTAATGAAGGATTTGTTTTATGGTCGAAGAATCGATATATCTTGGGATTCTCTTGATGGTTAAAACGAAGGATACATGTGGTAAGATTTGTTTTGTTTTATATATTGGTTGTTGTTGCTATACCTCTTGGGTTGAATTTTTAATGTTCTATGCCTCACTTTACCTAGATTTGAGTTTATTCTCATGTCATGAGATATTGCCCTTAGCAAAATGTTATCTGTTTTTGTATAACATCATATGTATAATTTTAAGTTAAAGTTCTTTTTAACCTTTTGGTGGTATACCATCTGGGATTTAGAAACTCTTTGAAAATATAATCATGTGCCTCATGAATACATAGTAGTTCATATCGTTGGAAGCATGTTTAGCTATAAAAGTTTGCGAATGACGAAATATCTCCATACGTTACTCTCTACTTGATTTGGTTTTGTATGAAAATATTATTGACAATCGTATTTGAAAAACTCTTATATTCTTTTTGTTTCAAGCATAGACTTGGCATATAGTCAATTTAGTATTAGGTTGAATAGTTAAAGAGTTCTCTTGAAACATAGTGAAGACCCTTATATTATTGTTGTTTATGACTTGTTGAGTTGTGTAGTTGTTAGACAACAATATAAATACGACATTGAGTTATGGGTAGATCATGTTAAACAATTCAAGTTTGGGATATTGTGACTATACCTTGGCAAGTTGGTTTGAAATACAATAGTTTAATATCATGTATTTTATCCTATGTTGGGCTCCCTAATGAAATTCATTTAGATTTGTGTTGCGATGAGACTCTTTTCCTTGTTGTTTTGGTAAAGACCTTTAGTTAAACTTTATGGATTTACTTGTTAACAATGAGTATTTAGAAGCTTTTGAACATGATAACGTTTCTTCAGATTTCATATAAATGACTAGAACAAGTTTAAAATATTTTCTTATGAGATTGAATCATGTTTTCATCTATATTTGCGTGAGATATTGTAGTTGTCTTATTCGTCGCTGCTAACTAATGACATTTGAGTTTCTTTTTGAAGAGTTCTATGAGTTGTCTTATATTTAGAGAGCTTTGTGAATATTTCTCTTTGCTTTTATTGAAGTTTTCTTACGAGCCGCTTTGTATCACCGATTTGGAAAGTCGTTTTTTGATTGAAAGATGTCTTATTTTGCTTTGGTTGGAATGATTTATTAATGACTTTGGATTTGTTTTATGCGACGAATTTTATGGGTGCTTTGCAATGAGAGGTTTCTTATAAAACTTTCTCGTTGGAAAGCTTTGTTTCTACCCCACTCCAAATGAGAGGAGAGGCACTTGATTAGTGGTTCTTTGGGTAGAATTTTGTGTCAAATGAGGAAATTTTGGTGGGAGGTTTTTGTAGAGATTTGATAGGTTCTTTGTGTCAAAACAAAAAGAAAAGAGAAGAGATTTTGGTAGATAACTTTTGGGAGGTTTTGTGTAATAGTTCATTTAGAAGTTCTTGCAAGTTATTTTAAGATCTATAATTTTGTTAGACTTGTGTAGTAAACCCTTTTAGTATCTTTTGAGAATGATTAGTGCTTTACCATGTGAGTTAGGTTCTCTTAGTAGTCCCTTCTAAAAATGAGTTTTAGGGTTTGGAACTTTAGGAGCTTTGTATTAGAAACTTTTGGTATCTTTTTAGAGTAAAATAGTCTTTCCTTAGATTAGCTTTCTTTAAGGTTAACTTCTAAAATACATAATGTCGGATAAATATAAAACAAAAGAGAGTTTGGCTTTAGGCTTAGCCTTAGGAGTTTGTTTCCCTTAAGTCGCTTTGGGGCTTTGTTTGTAGTATGTTGCAGGTAGAGGTCTTAAACATATCAAGTGCCTCATTTGGAGTGGGAACAGCAAAGGGCATTGTTGATATTATAGGATGCACTTGACTTCTACGGAGTGTGTCCAAAACAACAATGCCTACATCCCTTTTATTTGTAATTTTTATTCTTTTCTTTCTACTGCTTTGCTATAGATTCTTAAGTTTAGTGACACATGTACGAAAATCTTAAGGGTTAGAAAACAAAACCTCTTTTTATCCCTACAACACTAGTGACACATAAGGACAAAAAATTAAGGACCGAGTCTTAGAAAATATAGACTTAGGGTGCATGCTCCTTATAGGATAGAGACATCAAAATAAAATTTAGTGACACGCTTTCCTAGATTTAGTTTCTTTTTCTTAATCTACTAATAACCAACCAACCCTTTATAACCTAACTCTTAAAATGTGTTAAAATATTTAATTCTTAATCAAGTTATTGTTAATATTCGTAATCATTAAATTATAAACCTAAGACATAAATCTAAAGCAAGCTTAACAATTCTAATAATTAACTTCTAACCAATTTAAAGCTTAAAAGCTGTAGATTAAAATTAGGAGACGAAACATAAATTAAATTTCTTAGGATAAAAGACTTCTAAAGGTCAAACATAGAGTAATCCTTTAAAATCAATTAACAAATCCCTTAATACATAACAACCACTCCAAAGATGAAGTTTATTGGATGGACTACTCCGGGCTGCGGGGCTAAGTGTCCTAAGGAGGCCTGGTTCCTCGAGCCTGGTGGCACAACGCCACGAATGGATTCAGTGGAATGGCAGAACTGTAAAATTAATTTCATAATTGGTTTAAGTCGAATCGTAAGTGATAATAAATTGCCTAATCTATATTTCTTTTCTAATTTACAACCAACTTAATAATTCAACAAAAATTGGTTGCCACTGGGTAACCCAGGCCTACGAGGCTATTAAGTTAGCCCCAAGGAGGGTGAAATAAACCTCATGGCCTCGGTGTGAAACAAAGGTGGTAATCAATCAAACACTGAAAATAAAATATCTAAAATCAATCCTAAAATATTAATATTTGAACTTCAATCAAAACCTCCTTTTGGCCTTTAACAAATAAAAATGCAAACAACTTGAACTAAATTACCCTATATAGGATCTATCAAAAACTGCACAGCCTACACACACCTTAGACCAGTTTGATTAGGACACTACTTCTAGTCCTAGGTTAGGCTTGCATTTTTCTTTTGCTATTCAGTATTTACTACCTATACGTGTTCTATAAATGCAATTCTTACATTTTCTGTCAGTTATATTTTCTTACTTGCATTTCTTTTCTGAACGGCATCTACGCTTATATATATGTTTTCTTTTTTCTTACTTTGCGAGGTACATCCGGTGTTGCATTGTCAATGATCAAGCGGCGTCAATTGCTTATAAGCTTTTAAGTGGCAGCGCCACAGCAGGTACATTGGGTCTTGCACGATCAGGGATCAATGAACCATTTACTTGCTTGGAGCTATTAAGTGGCTGCGCCACGGTCAGGTATGACTTCTGCAACTTAAACTCTTAATTACATATCGGAACTGCTACACTCCACACACATATTGTTGATAGGTATTCTAGTATGTTTAGGTAGTCAGCCATAGGTTAGTGCACTGACGAAGCTTTGGCCCTATAGGTCAAAGCTTTTCCCCCTTCTGTGAGCCATAGAGACCATTAGGGTCATTTAGGCCTGTAGAGTAGGCCACCTATTATGCCGGTTGGCATTGTTGTTTTCCCACACGAAGTGGGCATCGTTGGTTTTCTGCTAGGATTCTGGCCCTTTCCGGTTTTGGGTACGATACCCCCCTCCCCTTTTCTTTTTTTTTTTCTGTGAGCCTTAGAGACCATTAGGGTCATTTAGGCCTGTCGAGTAGGCCACCTATTCATGCCATTGGGCATCGCTGTTTTCCCACACGAAGTGGGCATGATGATTGATGATTTTCTGTGCGGGTATCTTGCCTGAAGGATACCCTTAGGGTGTGTTTATTTATTTTTTCTGTACTCTGGATGTCATGCATACATCTGTTCTTACACACTTTTCTCCACAACGCACTTTACATACATACATTGCATTAGTGGACCTAAGGATCTTTCTTACTCATGCATTTGTTTCATGCATCATACGACGCTAGATATACTCCTCTGCATATTACAGAGTTTCAAATCCTGGCTTCTTTAGGATAGAGCCCTCCCATCTTGCATACATATTGGACGGTTGGTTGTGCCTAGGATTTTAGCTGGCTTCCTTTTTTCAGGCAAGGAATAAGTCCAGATTGCATTAGCTAGGTCGTAGATGCTAGTGTTGTGTGTACAACACTACATTTCTTATAGATTTAGGATTTAAAGGTGAGGGGTACGAGTGTACCCCAACACACCTTATTGGTGGGTAAGCTCTCCATCCTTTCGGAGGCTATAAACCCTACCCATCTGCGTCACACGGATGACGCCACCTCCTTCCTTCTCTCGTGCATGTCTGATCGCGTGTCTTCTCTCTTTTTCTCCAGTTTTCTCTTCTTCGAGCCGACCGGATGTTGACTGAACCCCGTGTGATTGATTGAGCCAATTTGGGACCTTCCCCTTTGATTAGGAAAGCCTAGAAACCCTTTTGCACTAAACCCACCTAGAGAAGATAATCTAACATCCTTAATCGAGAGTTTTCCTAAGTCAAGGCTTAGGATGTAATTAACTACGGGGGCTTGCGCCCGTAGGAAACCGATCCCCACAATCAAATAAACCCTATTCGATGCTGATGTATCGAATAGGGGAAATCTCGTGAACTTTTGGGTTATAGATATTATTATCCATCGAGGTTGGTAGGTGAAAGCCGCTATCCTCCATGGCTAATCGTATCTATAACTCCATCTGCTCTTCCATCGGCCTGCTTGTGTCGATTGTAAAGGTCTACGACCATTTTGTCCTACGGGATAGTGTGATCGTACCCTTTATATTCGAACCACACGAGCGGAATCCTTTCGGAGACCCACAGATTTCTGGCGACCACGGTGGGACAGGTTTCTCTCTCCATCTTTGGATGTTATATTATCTTTTCTCGTGTGCACTCCGGGTTTAGTGTTCCTTAGATTAGGTTCGTCCTCCTCTTAGATAGGGTCTTTTTCTTAGTTAGGTTCCCTTCTTGGCTAGGCTTTCCCCTAGCTCTGGTTCCTTTCCTTCCAGCCTTCTTGGCTATTTCGTACCTTATCAAATTCTCTTCTTTCCGTCGGGTTTTGTGTTCACTCGACTCTCTCACTCTGAGATCGTTGAGTAGACCCCGGCACCTTCCTACCTTTTGTAGGTACTTGGTACCTAAGGGTGGATTAGTTTTTGATAGTAGTTCAGATGAGGAAGGAGACTTCCGACGTCAGACTACTAGCAAGCAACCTATTCCCCATTAGATATGTGGAATTAGAGTCTAGGATTTCCATAAAAAATCTTATGACACTTCTTCCACTATTATTGGTTGTTTTCCTACCTCCTATATATATTCCTTTGTATTCGTACTCCTTGAATGGATACTTTTTACTTTTCGGCAGTCTGTGTGGCCACGACGATTTGTCCTCTACCACACGACGTTCGCTTCGAAGGGTATAAGGCTATCCTTAAAGGGGATACACTAAGATGTCGTAGGGATACTTGTTCTTATAATTGTGCACGCTAATCATGTTGGTGCTAGCACATAAAACCTTTTAATTTGTTCTCCCCTTTGTTGTGAGGGGTTGTTCTACCCAGTTTCGCTTGTCACTCCAAGCGTGATCTGGGATACCAAAACCAATAGTTCAAACTCTCTTGTAAGAGGTGATACTGGGTCCATACCTACCTAAGTTAATCAGGTGTGGTTATGTTGACCCAATGTTCCTAATTCAAATCTATTTTTCTATAGGTGATATTGGGTCCATACCCATCTGTGTTAGTCAGATGTGGTGATGTTGATCCAATGTCCCTAATTCGAATCTATTTTTCTATAGGTGATACTGGGTCCATGCCCACCTATGTTAGTTAGATGTGGTAATGTTGATCCATTATCCCCATATATGTTTCCTTCTCCTATCAGTTGTGATACGATAGTTGTTCTCCCCTTGTCACTCGTACATATCCCTCTATATAGATACAACTCCAAAGGATCTCTTTTACTTTTCGGCAGTCCGTGGCCACGACGATTTGTCCTCTACCACGTGATGTTCGTCGTGCAAAGTATGAGATTATCTTTAGTAGTTGTATGTAAATACGCCGTAGGGGTGTTTGTACTTGCACTCATGCCCACCAATCGCTCTGGTGTTGTGGCATGAAATCTCTTTTTCAGTCCCCTTCGAGGGTTGACTTTCCCCAGTTTTACTTGTCACCTTCAAGTGCGGTCTGGGATACCAAAACTACTAGCTCGAATTTCTCTGGAATGTGATACTGGGTCCATCCTTGGTCTATATTTGTCAAATATAGTGATGTTGATCCATTGTCACTATACAAATTTTTCTACAAATTCTATTGTAACAATTGTGCTCCCCAGTTCATTCATATAAGTTGAATGTGGCCTGGGTCATCATAGCCAATAATATTTCTCTCTCTTGATGTTCCAGTTATTAGAGGATATTTCATATTAGGAGTAACTCATGAGTATGAAAAACATTTCCTCTATCATGTGTTATTTTCGACAGTATGAAATGTTAATCTATAACTGTGAGTATAATATGAAAATAAGAAAATGATGGTAAAAGAGAGGGAAACTCTTAATTGAGTAGAATCGGTTGCCCTTGTCATAGGTGGAACCCGGTTCTACGCTCCAAGAGCCCAAAAATCCCTCCAAATTCTCTTCTATTTATCTCCTTAAAGCATTCTGTTGATTGTTTAGGAGATAGCCATATATTCATTCATTCTATTATGATCATTCACTTATGATGGGATGTTGTTCTCCCTTACCTATGATGTAGTACATCTTACCTTAGATGTTAACATCATTCCTTAGTGGATTTTGATCTTCTGGTAGAAAGTCGATTCACTACTCCTCTCGGTGACATATCTCTCATTGAGACCTTGCTTTTAGCTATAAAAAATAGTCTCTTTGAATGCATAAATGTTGCTTGTACCTCTCACAGGGTCCCAACAGTTAGTACGGGTATTACCACTGTGATTCTTTTAATAATCATTATTGTTTGATATGATGGCCATTTTTAGTGGCAAGTGTGTCCCCTCGCCACTTCTATTGATCCTTTGATATGACATTACTCTTTCTACTCGGTCGTTTATATGTTCCTCTTTTTAGAGAGATATATATCGATCGATTATTTCATGTTGTACGTGATTTCAATTTTACCTAAGGAATTTCTACTTATATTTGGATTACTCATGGCCACGACGATTTGTCCTCTACCATGTGGTAATAAAGATATAAGCTCGGGAATTTCTTAGATGATGGATTACTTCTTTGTCTTTCTCACAGCACCACGCACATAAGCGTTGGGTGGTTGTTGAGCTCTTTCCTCTTCTTATCGTCGCGGCATATGCGCCCGGCGGTATTAAAGTGCTGTTCTTTTCCTCTTTTTTATCGTCGCGGCATATGCGCCCGGCGATATTAAAGTGCTGTTCTTTTCCTCTTTTTTATCGTCGCGGCATATGCGCCCGGCGATATTAGAGTGCTGTTCTTTTCCTCTTTTTTATCGTCGCGGCATATGCGCCCGGCGATATTAGAGTGTTCTTTCCTCTTCTGATCGCCGCGGCATATGCGCCCGACGATAGTAGAGTGTTCTTTCCTCTTTTTATCGCCGCGGCATATGCGCCCGACGATATTAGAGTGTGGTTCTTTCCTCTTCTTATCGTCGCGGCATATGCGCCCGGCGGCATTAGAGTGTAGAGTTCCCTTTTCTGGTTGAGAGAGCCCGACAGAGTCCCTGGAAGGCATTCCTCACCACCCCTTCCTCTTCTGATCATCGCGGCATATGCGCCCGGCGGTATTAGAGTGTTCTTTCCTCTTCTGATCGCCGCGGCATATGCGCCCGACGATAGTAGAGTGTTCTTTCCTCTTTTTATCGCCGCGGCATATGCGCCCGACGATATTAGAGTGTGGTTCTTTCCTCTTCTTATCGTCGCGGCATATGCGCCCGGCGGCATTAGAGTGTAGAGTTCCCTTTTCTGGTTGAGAGAGCCCGACAGAGTCCCTGGAAGGCATTCCTCACCACCCCTTCCTCTTCTGATCGTCGCGGCATATGCGCCCGGCGGTATTAGAGTGTTCTTTCCTCTTCTGATCGCCGCGACATATGCGCCCGGCGGTATTAGAGTGTTCTCTCCTCTTCTCATCGTCGCGGCATATGCGCCCGGCGGTATTAGAGTGTTGTTCTCTTCCTCTTCTGATCGTCGCGGCATATGCGCCCGGCGGTATTAGAGTGTTCTTTCCTCTTCTTATCGTCGCGGCATATGCGTCCGAGGGTACTAGAGTGTTCTTTTCCTCTTCTGATCGCCGCGACATATGCGCCCGGTGATAGTTGAGTGTTCCTTTGATAATCATGATCTTTGATATGGTTGTTATTTTTAGTGGCAAGTGTATTCTCTCGCCACTCCCATTGATCTTTCCTTAATATGAGATTATCCTTTCTACTCAACTGTTTGTATGTTCCTCTTTTTAGAGAGATATACATCAGTCGATTGCTTCATGTTATATGATTTCAATTTTACCCTAAGAAGTCCTACTTATGTTTTGATTACTCATGGCCACGACGATTTGTCCTCTACCATGTGGTAACTAAAATATGAATTAGGGATTTCTTAGATGATTACTCACTTCTCTTTCCCTCGCAGCACTACGCACATGTGCGTTGGGTGGTTGTAGAGGTGACTTTCACTCTTTGTTTTGCCGTTTCGAATAAGGTCAGGCAGACATTGAGTCATCCTCATTCACTGTTGCGATCTGGTCAGGTGAGTGTTGGATTTTGTCTTTTGTTCTGCTGTTGCGATCTGGTCAGGCAGACATTAGACCTTTTGGGAAGCTCTTTATTCGCTGTTGCGAATATGGTCAGGCGGATATTGAGCTATTCTCATTCGCCGTTGCGAATATGGTCAGGCGAATGTTGAACTCCCTTTCTCTTTTTCCCCTTTGTTTCGCTGTTGCGATCTGGTCAGGCGAACATTGGGTTGTCCTAATTCACTGTTGCGATCTGGTCAGGTGAATTTTGGACTTTCTTTCTTTTGTCCCACCGTTGCGATTTTGGTCAGGTGGACATTAGACTTTTGGGAGGGCTCATTATTCGCTGTTGCGAATATGGTCAGGTGGATTTTGAGCCATCTTCATTCGCTGTTGCGATCTGGTCAGGCGAATGTCGACTCCCCTTTCTGGTTGGGTGCCCGACAGAGTCCCTGGGAGGCATACTTCACCACCTCTTCATTCCCCCTGTTTTATTTCCTGTTTGGGGGTTGTTGAGTTTTCTTCTGATTCTTTGTTTCGCCGTTTCGAATAAGGTCAGGCAAACATTGAGTCATCCTCATTCACTGTTGCGATCTGGTCAGGTGAATGTTGGATTTTGTCTTTTGTTCCACTGTTGCGATTTTGGTCAGGTGGACATTAGACCTTTTGGGAAGCTCTTTATTCATTGTCGCGAATATGGTCAGATGAATATCGAGCTGTTCTCATTCGCTGTTGCGATCTGGTCAGGCGAATGTTGAACCCCCTTTCTTTCACCCTTTGTCTCGCTGTTGCGATCTGGTCAGGCAGACATCGGGTCGTCCTCATTCACTGTTGCGATCTGGTCAGGTGAATGTTGGACTTCTTTCTTTTGTTCCACTGTTGCGATTTTGGTCAGGTGGACATTAGACCTTTTGGGAAGCTCTTTATTCGCTGTTGCGAATATGGTCAGGTGGATATTGAGCTGTTCTCATTCGCTGTTGCGAATATGGTCAGGCGAATGTAGAACTCCCTCTCTTTTTTTACTCTTCGTTTTGCTGTTTCGAATATGGTCAGGCAAACTCGGAGTTGTCCCCATTCACTGTTGCGAATATGGTCAGGTGAATGTGGGACCCCCTTTCTTTTCTCTATTCTGCTGTTGCGATGTGATCAGGCAGGTAGATGATTTTCTTACTTCTGATTACTACTGTTTTCCTATGATTGTTGCTTTGCCATTGGATATAATTTTCAAGTTATCATTGATTTCCCTTCTCTTCGCATCATCTTAGATTTGTTCTCTAGATGATTGTTGAATTCCCTTTGGATTTTCTATGAGCTTGTTTCAATTCTACTCATGTGAGCATGAGATTTCCTTCTCCTATTCTGCCACTTTAGTTGGGCAGATAGTTGAGCTGCTTTCTTTGACTCTCTCATTGTTGATCTTGTTCTTTTACTTGACCCTAGAGTTAGGAAGGTCAACGCCAACACGTACGGTTCACTTGTTGTTCGCCGCACCTGTTGGGGGTCCGTTTGTTGACCTCGTTTTTCGCTCGAGTGCATTTGATCGATGCAATTAGACCTCGTCGAGCCCAATTCGAACTCGAGTCGATCCGAATTGAGTCAAATTAGATTCGATCATATTCAATCAAGTCCAAATAATTTGTTTTGATTGTGACGAGTTCAATTTGATCCAAATTGATTTTGATTTGAGTTCAATTTGGTTTGATCAAATCGATCGAACTTAGTCTGATTTTTAATCGAGCCGATTTGAGCCGAGTTTGCATCCAAACCCAACTCAAATCAACCCAAATTAATCCTAAATAAATTCCAATCTACTTTTGGCTTAATTTGAATCATATCCTAAATCTGGTAATCGCATCGACGGCTCTGATTTTTCCAAATCAAAAGTCGACCGTTGCGTTATTGGGTCGCATTGAGTATCCAGGCAGCTCTCTCTCTCGTTCTCGGTGTCCGGCACGGTTTGAAAAAAAAAGAAACCGAAGTTCCCCTCCTCCCCCACGGTCGGTCTCTCCCATCCGGAACAAGAAGAGCCGAAGCCGCTCTTCTCTTCCTTCGCCTCTCCCTGTGCTCGCGTGACCTAGCCCAGATCGGAGTCTCCTCTACCTCCCGCTCTCGGCTTCGCCTATTGCTCCGACCTCCAGCCCTCCGTTCCGATGCCCTCATGCCGAACCCTAGCTAGGTCGACGACCTCTCTCCCGACCGACTCCGCCTTTGGGATCGAGTCCGATGTTGTTCTGCCCTAGCCGAGCCCGATGCGATTCAGTCCTAGGAATCTCTGCCCTAGCCGAACTCCCCTCTTCTCCCTCTCCCTCTCTCGCGTGAGCCAGGGGAGACCGAACCCGTGAAGAACCCCCTCTCTCCCGTCGCTTTGGTTCGCGGCAAACCCAAAGGCTGAGCCTTCTCCTTCATTCAGTGTCCGGTTCGTGAACACTAGACAGAGCCGAAGCCCCCTTTGCTGACCTCTTCCTAGCTAGCAGTTGGAATGATTTGGTTCTTGTTAAAAGGCTGATTTGGTAAAATCTTCACTATAACCTCTTGTTGTTCAGTGCTTTGGTGATTGTTTGATTGTCAAATGATATCTTAGTGTTCTTGGGGAATATTGAGGGTTGTTGTTAATCATGAATGGTGTCATATGGCATAAGCAAAGTGATGTGTTGAAGTTACGTCATTTGGGAGTGGGTGGCTAGTATGAGAAGTTTATGCTTGATCCATATCATGTCATATAAAGTTTAGGTGTGAATGATGGCAAGAGCTTGAAAGGCTATATTACTATTTTACTAAAACATGCACTTGGGGTATTTGATGAAATGCCCTTTGAGGAAAATTTTGATATTTGATTAACGGTTCACTAAGTTTTAAGCTATGTTGTTCTTGTGCACATGTATGCTTGTGAAATTTATCCCAAAATCTTCTTATAGTAGTGTTCATGAGTCTTTTAACTAGTGTTATTGGTGATGAGTTTGATAAATTTCAAATAGCTTTTGTGGTTGTTTTGCTAGTTAAAGAAATCCATGTACTATTTTCTCTTTTCTTTTCTTCTTTTATAAGCATTCATGTGTTGCAAGAAAAGGAAGTCTTGACCTCTTTCGTGGTAGGACGAGTTTATGGATTATTATAGAAGTTGTTCGTTGAATGTGCATCTAAACATAGTGATATTGGTGATATTTTGACTTGAGATGAAGCTCCACTTTAATTACAACTTATGAATCTTGTGGTGAAACACTTTGTTTATGATAATTATAGGTGAACCTTAAGCAAGGTTTTAGGTGGCATGTTCTAATTAAGTATGGGTATGAACTTTTCATAGGTGTGGATGAAAAAAATGCTAGTTCTCATGCTGACTCATTTCAAGTAGCGTTATGGAACTCTCATGATATTGATGTCTTGTGATGGCCGTTGTTGAGATTGCTACAATATACATTGGCTTGTCTTGTTTTGGAATGAATAGTTGATGTATGAAGCTCTTTTATTTATTTATTCATGTTATACGATTTGAAAGTATAGGTGTGACATGGTGGTGTGTTTAAAAAAAAAAGAGATTATTTTGTATCACTTCTTAGACTTCGCATGTTAGCTATTCGGTTAAATGCTTTAGAGATTATATTTTCTTCTATTATTCTTTCTATTTGAGTATCATTCATACAAAAGTCTTAATGCTTAGGTGGTTATTTCCTTATTAATTTTATCATGAGGTTGGTGCCTCTCGCTTTACGAATATGAGAGAGATGAAATGAGATGTGCATAATACTCACGTACTTATGTTTCTATGTGCTCTAATTTTCCCATAGAAGTGTAGGCTCTCTAAAATGATTATTGAGGTTCACTTGTGATGGTAGTTTCTTAATTATATAAATGTATTTTGCAACATTAAGTTTGAAGGAGTTGAATGTGAGAATATGTTTCAACTTCATCCATGCAGTTGATATTATGGGTTTGTTCTCCTTGACACATGTTTTGTTAAATAACACAAGTTACATCTTTTCTTTCTTAAATATGGTTTAGTGAGGTTGATGGAATGGTAGTTATGCAATGCTTTGTTTTAATGCTAGTTCTTTGAAAGCACCTTCCTCCACTACGATTGCGCCCTTTATGCTGTGATATTAAATTCCTATATATTTCATGTATGGATATACTTTTGGTTATGAACTTTTGGTAAAGTGTTGTATGTTTGGGTCATAAAGCAAGTCTATGAGGTTGGGTGAGATGCTTCTTGAATACTTGATGCCATATGATGTGGAGTGTGAGATTTTGTTAGAAAAAACCTTTATATACTTTTTCTTTCTCAATAGCAAGCATTCATAAAGCTTTCTCGGAAACAACTTTTGAGAAAATGTTGGAGAGTTTGCATAGGTTTCAAATAGGAGTTTACCTCTTTGTAGGTCCAAGTGTTATCTTGTTTTATGTTGTTTTAAGTTTCGAGATTAAGTTGTTTGAATATAAGATGGGTCGATTTGGTACCTTTGAGTTTTTGTGCTCATATCCATGCTTTGCTGCCAACATGATGCTTTGAATATTTCTTGAATGATGGAAGGTATAAGTTATTCCTATGCACACATCATTATGTATTTCTTCGCCAATTTAGAGAAATTGTTATGTGGATTCATGTTTGGGCTTCCTTGCTTGTTAGTTGATTCACAAAAGCATTGATGCAAGTTTATGTCCCAACGGTGTATAATCATAAAATCTGTGATGATATTCATGTTCTGGCATTTAAATGACTAATAGTTGGAAGGCTTCTCTTGAGACCTTAGAAAGAGCAAATTGCATTGAATTCCTTCGGATAAAAGTATAAATAGAGGTGATCTCTTCGTGCATATTTTGAAATTAAATTGTGGAAACCCGTAAACTTTACATGATAATTCTTGTATATGGGAGAGTTTCTTCCAACTCATCGCCTAAAGGTCTTTCAAAACAAGAAAATATGAAATTATTTATGTGATGAGACGTATGGAATTTTAGTTTTGTTTATCTTCTTTTCTTTCATGAAATGTTTCTTAAAAAAAAAAGGAGTAATTTCTCTATGTTTAGTTCTCTGGTATTGAATCACTTTTCTCCCTTTTCTGGATGTATTTGTCTCATTTTCTACTTAAAGAAATTTTGTTGGTTTGGAGAATAGTGGTTCTATATATAGAGCCTTTCTTTTGTTTTAAAATTCTTGGAGGTAATGAAGGATTTGTTTTATGGTCGAAGAATCGATATATCTTGGGATTCTCTTGATGGTTAAAACGAAGGATACATGTGGTAAGATTTGTTTTGTTTTATATATTGGTTGTTGTTGCTATACCTCTTGGGTTGAATTTTTAATGTTCTATGCCTCACTTTACCTAGATTTGAGTTTATTCTCATGTCATGAGATATTGCCCTTAGCAAAATGTTATCTGTTTTTGTATAACATCATATGTATAATTTTAAGTTAAAGTTCTTTTTAACCTTTTGGTGGTATACCATCTGGGATTTAGAAACTCTTTGAAAATATAATCATGTGCCTCATGAATACATAGTAGTTCATATCGTTGGAAGCATGTTTAGCTATAAAAGTTTGCGAATGACGAAATATCTCCATACGTTACTCTCTACTTGATTTGGTTTTGTATGAAAATATTATTGACAATCGTATTTGAAAAACTCTTATATTCTTTTTGTTTCAAGCATAGACTTGGCATATAGTCAATTTAGTATTAGGTTGAATAGTTAAAGAGTTCTCTTGAAACATAGTGAAGACCCTTATATTATTGTTGTTTATGACTTGTTGAGTTGTGTAGTTGTTAGACAACAATATAAATACGACATTGAGTTATGGGTAGATCATGTTAAACAATTCAAGTTTGGGATATTGTGACTATACCTTGGCAAGTTGGTTTGAAATACAATAGTTTAATATCATGTATTTTATCCTATGTTGGGCTCCCTAATGAAATTCATTTAGATTTGTGTTGCGATGAGACTCTTTTCCTTGTTGTTTTGGTAAAGACCTTTAGTTAAACTTTATGGATTTACTTGTTAACAATGAGTATTTAGAAGCTTTTGAACATGATAACGTTTCTTCAGATTTCATATAAATGACTAGAACAAGTTTAAAATATTTTCTTATGAGATTGAATCATGTTTTCATCTATATTTGCGTGAGATATTGTAGTTGTCTTATTCGTCGCTGCTAACTAATGACATTTGAGTTTCTTTTTGAAGAGTTCTATGAGTTGTCTTATATTTAGAGAGCTTTGTGAATATTTCTCTTTGCTTTTATTGAAGTTTTCTTACGAGCCGCTTTGTATCACCGATTTGGAAAGTCGTTTTTTGATTGAAAGATGTCTTATTTTGCTTTGGTTGGAATGATTTATTAATGACTTTGGATTTGTTTTATGCGACGAATTTTATGGGTGCTTTGCAATGAGAGGTTTCTTATAAAACTTTCTCGTTGGAAAGCTTTGTTTCTACCCCACTCCAAATGAGAGGAGAGGCACTTGATTAGTGGTTCTTTGGGTAGAATTTTGTGTCAAATGAGGAAATTTTGGTGGGAGGTTTTTGTAGAGATTTGATAGGTTCTTTGTGTCAAAACAAAAAGAAAAGAGAAGAGATTTTGGTAGATAACTTTTGGGAGGTTTTGTGTAATAGTTCATTTAGAAGTTCTTGCAAGTTATTTTAAGATCTATAATTTTGTTAGACTTGTGTAGTAAACCCTTTTAGTATCTTTTGAGAATGATTAGTGCTTTACCATGTGAGTTAGGTTCTCTTAGTAGTCCCTTCTAAAAATGAGTTTTAGGGTTTGGAACTTTAGGAGCTTTGTATTAGAAACTTTTGGTATCTTTTTAGAGTAAAATAGTCTTTCCTTAGATTAGCTTTCTTTAAGGTTAACTTCTAAAATACATAATGTCGGATAAATATAAAACAAAAGAGAGTTTGGCTTTAGGCTTAGCCTTAGGAGTTTGTTTCCCTTAAGTCGCTTTGGGGCTTTGTTTGTAGTATGTTGCAGGTAGAGGTCTTAAACATATCAAGTGCCTCATTTGGAGTGGGAACAGCAAAGGGCATTGTTGATATTATAGGATGCACTTGACTTCTACGGAGTGTGTCCAAAACAACAATGCCTACATCCCTTTTATTTGTAATTTTTATTCTTTTCTTTCTACTGCTTTGCTATAGATTCTTAAGTTTAGTGACACATGTACGAA
Organism: Dendrobium nobile; assembly: GCA_022539455.1. Classification (NCBI taxonomy): domain Eukaryota; kingdom Viridiplantae; phylum Streptophyta; class Magnoliopsida; order Asparagales; family Orchidaceae; genus Dendrobium; species Dendrobium nobile. Next base: position 8,746,063 of record CM039728.1, on the reverse strand, counting down.
AATCTTAAGGGTTAGAAAACAAAACCTCTTTTTATCCCTACAACACTAGTGACACATAAGGACAAAAAATTAAGGACCGAGTCTTAGAAAATATAGACTTAGGGTGCATGCTCCTTATAGGATAGAGACATCAAAATAAAATTTAGTGACACGCTTTCCTAGATTTAGTTTCTTTTTCTTAATCTACTAATAACCAACCAACCCTTTATAACCTAACTCTTAAAATGTGTTAAAATATTTAATTCTTAATCAAGTTATTGTTAATATTCGTAATCATTAAATTATAAACCTAAGACATAAATCTAAAGCAAGCTTAACAATTCTAATAATTAACTTCTAACCAATTTAAAGCTTAAAAGCTGTAGATTAAAATTAGGAGACGAAACATAAATTAAATTTCTTAGGATAAAAGACTTCTAAAGGTCAAACATAGAGTAATCCTTTAAAATCAATTAACAAATCCCTTAATACATAACAACCACTCCAAAGATGAAGTTTATTGGATGGACTACTCCGGGCTGCGGGGCTAAGTGTCCTAAGGAGGCCTGGTTCCTCGAGCCTGGTGGCACAAAGCCACGAATGGATTCAGTGGAATGGCAGAACTGTAAAATTAATTTCATAATTGGTTTAAGTCGAATCGTAAGTGATAATAAATTGCCTAATCTATATTTCTTTTCTAATTTACAACCAACTTAATAATTCAACAAAAATTGGTTGCCACTGGGTAACCCAGGCCTACGAGGCTATTAAGTTAGCCCCAAGGAGGGTGAAATAAACCTCATGGCCTCGGTGTGAAACAAAGGTGGTAATCAATCAAACACTGAAAATAAAATATCTAAAATCAATCCTAAAATATTAATATTTGAACTTCAATCAAAACCTCCTTTTGGCCTTTAACAAATAAAAATGCAAACAACTTGAACTAAATTACCCTATATAGGATCTATCAAAAACTGCACAGCCTACACACACCTTAGACCAGTTTGATTAGGACACTACTTCTAGTCCTAGGTTAGGCTTGCATTTTTCTTTTGCTATTCAGTATTTACTACCTATACGTGTTCTATAAATGCAATTCTTACATTTTCTGTCAGTTATATTTTCTTACTTGCATTTCTTTTCTGAACGGCATCTACGCTTATATATATGTTTTCTTTTTTCTTACTTTGCGAGGTACATCCGGTGTTGCATTGTCAATGATCAAGCGGCGTCAATTGCTTATAAGCTTTTAAGTGGCAGCGCCACAGCAGGTACATTGGGTCTTGCACGATCAGGGATCAATGAACCATTTACTTGCTTGGAGCTATTAAGTGGCTGCGCCACGGTCAGGTATGACTTCTGCAACTTAAACTCTTAATTACATATCGGAACTGCTACACTCCACACACATATTGTTGATAGGTATTCTAGTATGTTTAGGTAGTCAGCCATAGGTTAGTGCACTGACGAAGCTTTGGCCCTATAGGTCAAAGCTTTTCCCCCTTCTGTGAGCCATAGAGACCATTAGGGTCATTTAGGCCTGTAGAGTAGGCCACCTATTATGCCGGTTGGCATTGTTGTTTTCCCACACGAAGTGGGCATCGTTGGTTTTCTGCTAGGATTCTGGCCCTTTCCGGTTTTGGGTACGATACCCCCCTCCCCTTTTCTTTTTTTTTTTCTGTGAGCCTTAGAGACCATTAGGGTCATTTAGGCCTGTCGAGTAGGCCACCTATTCATGCCATTGGGCATCGCTGTTTTCCCACACGAAGTGGGCATGATGATTGATGATTTTCTGTGCGGGTATCTTGCCTGAAGGATACCCTTAGGGTGTGTTTATTTATTTTTTCTGTACTCTGGATGTCATGCATACATCTGTTCTTACACACTTTTCTCCACAACGCACTTTACATACATACATTGCATTAGTGGACCTAAGGATCTTTCTTACTCATGCATTTGTTTCATGCATCATACGACGCTAGATATACTCCTCTGCATATTACAGAGTTTCAAATCCTGGCTTCTTTAGGATAGAGCCCTCCCATCTTGCATACATATTGGACGGTTGGTTGTGCCTAGGATTTTAGCTGGCTTCCTTTTTTCAGGCAAGGAATAAGTCCAGATTGCATTAGCTAGGTCGTAGATGCTAGTGTTGTGTGTACAACACTACATTTCTTATAGATTTAGGATTTAAAGGTGAGGGGTACGAGTGTACCCCAACACACCTTATTGGTGGGTAAGCTCTCCATCCTTTCGGAGGCTATAAACCCTACCCATCTGCGTCACACGGATGACGCCACCTCCTTCCTTCTCTCGTGCATGTCTGATCGCGTGTCTTCTCTCTTTTTCTCCAGTTTTCTCTTCTTCGAGCCGACCGGATGTTGACTGAACCCCGTGTGATTGATTGAGCCAATTTGGGACCTTCCCTTTGATTAGGAAAGCCTAGAAACCCTTTTGCACTAAACCCACCTAGAGAAGATAATCTAACATCCTTAATCGAGAGTTTTCCTAAGTCAAGGCTTAGGATGTAATTAACTACGGGGGCTTGCGCCCGTAGGAAACCGATCCCCACAATCAAATAAACCCTATTCGATGCTGATGTATCGAATAGGGGAAATCTCGTGAACTTTTGGGTTATAGATATTATTATCCATCGAGGTTGGTAGGTGAAAGCCGCTATCCTCCATGGCTAATCGTATCTATAACTCCATCTGCTCTTCCATCGGCCTGCTTGTGTCGATTGTAAAGGTCTACGACCATTTTGTCCTACGGGATAGTGTGATCGTACCCTTTATATTCGAACCACACGAGCGGAATCCTTTCGGAGACCCACACCGCTCAGTACCGAGCATATAATACTCAGTACCGAGCATATAATACTCAGTACCGAGCATATAATACTCAGTACCGAGCATGTACTACTCAGTACCGAGCATGTACCGCTCAGTACCGAGCATATAATACTCAGTACCGAGCATGTACCGCTCAATACCGAGCATATAATACTCAGTACCGAGCATGTACTACTCAGTACCGAGCATGTACCGCTCAGTACCGAGCATATAATACTCAGTACCGAGCATGTACCGCTCAGTACCGAGCCTGTACTTGCTCGGTACACTCGATATTGAGCGGTACCTAGCATGTACTGAGCGGTACCGAGCTTGTACATTCTCGATACCGAGCATGTACTGATCGGACGAATGAAAGAAAGCCGAATAAGGAGTTATTCAAGCTTTCGTTACTGCACGTCAAAGTCAATGCCACAACACCGCGTACCTGCTCTTCCGACCTAATCGATGCCTGAACGTTTCCTGCACTCACAACTTCGGCTTCGTTTCTTTCCCTGCGTCGTCTCCTTCTAACTTCGTCTCCTACACTCACGTCTTCGTCTCCTTCCCTCACAGCTTCGTCTCTTTCCCTCACGGCTTCGCCGCTAGTTCGCCTTTCAATTCTCACAGGAAGCCCTAATCCTATGCGCGAATACACGAACACGAATCGGCTGTGTCGTATTTACATATATACCGAAGAAAAAATTTCGAGGCGGTGCCTCATACTGCCTCGAGGCGTTACGCTCTAATGCGTACGCCTCATGCGAAAAAACTAGGAGGTATTTAGCCTACAAAGGAAAAGGTGAATGTAACAAAAAAATTACAGTTTGCAACAAATGAAAACAGACAATTAGCAATATGATAAGAAACTTTGAAAAAATAATTTGTACAAAAACAGCTATAACACAAAGTCAAGAGGAATGAATGGAAAATGAGGAGTAATAAAGCTAAGCCCGAAATATTTATGACAGACAAACATATACAAATACAAATAGACGTGCTCAGTTAGGGTAAAGCATCAAAAATGTTTTTTGATGTATAAACTAGGAGGTATTTAGCATACAAAGGAAAAGCGGAATAATGCATATAAAAATAAGTAAATAAATTACAGTTTACAACAATATAAATAGGCAATTAGAAATAAGGAAAAAAATGAGTAAAAATCATTTGCATAAACATAGATATAAACTTCATGCAACAAAATCCAAGAGGAAAGAATGGCAAATTAGAATTAATAAAGCCAATCCCAAAATAGTTAGAATAGACAAACAATTACAACTAACATTTTTTGGGATTAAATGGGTGGGCGTGTTAATGATTCTTTCTTTCATTTCCCTTTTTTTTCCTAATTTGTGAAATTCGGCGGAGGGTGATTAAGAGGATATGTTTTTTAGAGGGTGGGGGTGGGGTTGGCAATTGCCTATTCTCTTATTTTGTCACTACTATAAGCACAAAGTTTGCTCTAGAAGTCCGAAAAAAGGCTGAGTTGCTTGGAGAATTTACAAATCAATTAAATGATTAAACAAATTAAATAAATAATAATTGCCTGTTGTGTAATTTAAGATCGTGAAAACAGCTCAAATTATCTTGAAACTCAAACTCACGCACCTCAAAAATATAATCTGTGATTTAACTGAACCTTGTGAGATGCCATTCAGATTTTGGTGAAATACATGGAAAATTTATTCAATGACAAAAATGAAGATGCCAGTATGTATCTGTGCTGTAACTAGAAAGAATAGAATGCAAGTTGATTATTTTTTAAGGTTTGGATTAGCAACAATTAAATGAAGTAAATCTGAAAGAATATGAAGGGAAAGAGGTAGACTAGAGTTAATGCAAAAAAAAAAATTATTGGAAATTATGATAGTACCTCTTCAGCAATACTAATTAAATCTTCAACGGTCAGTTCTGCTGCATCCCCCGTCATTCCTTGGGATAAAACTTTCACAGAGTTGCTTTTGGCAACTTTTAACTTCATGTGCTGAATATCCATAGACTCTCCACATTCAACATTCTTCACCTCGGGTTTTCTCTTAGTTCCACTAGATTTAAAGGTAAAATCTTTAGAACCATCACATTTTTTTGATTTCCTGGTGTTTTTCTTTGAACAATTTTTTGCAAGGATTTCTTTACCGTCTAAATTTTTTTTCGGTTCAGCTAGTATCAAATCAGCCTCGCTTGACATAGATTCTACCATAGAAACAGTACCCAGAGGCGCTGTTTGATTGCCTGAAATTGAACATGATTCATCTAAATTTCCCAATTTTTCATTTTTCAAAGTATCATTGCCATGCATCCATGTAGGCAAACGCCGTTTACTTTGTTTATCAGTATCAATAATCACCTCAGTCATGTCTCTTATATAGTTAAAAGAATACCACCTTAACCTGCAATCGATCAAAAGCAAGTCACCTCTTAACCAAGCAAAGAAAACTCATGTGCTTGCAAGAAGCTAAAATGCTGAATTATCATTCCCTGCCAACTGCACAACATCTTAAACACCCAAACTCAACCCAAAGAGAGGGCATGTTTGCCAGAAGGACGGTAAGCAAAGCACACGTAAGAAAGTCTAAATTGAACAGTAAATACCGAGTATAACTTGGCAAGACATTTCATTATGCATAATATTAAACAATAAATGGGCATCAAAACTAAAGATGGTCAGATTACTGTGTGAAAATTTCATTTAAAGTCGCTATTATGTTAAAAGGAAAATCGCCAACACATTGCCCTGGTGTTTATGACAATGAAATGTCTAACTTCTACCGTTATAAAATAAAATATTTTATTTTGTTTAGTTGGAAATATTTGGGGTGTAAAATAAAATGAATGCATGAGTTTTAATTTTTCTAAAGTAAACCCTATGCAAAGTATTTTTTAGAGTTTGAAATATCTCAAAGGGCACACTTTATGCATTTAAAAATAGTATAAATCAAGAATAATCCAAACTTTCTATCTCGTTCATAGTTCCCTAGCACTAATGAAGTCTAACAACACTTCATGTGCACCCTCCTATATGTCCTAACATGCCGCCTCACTACTTTGCCTCCCTAACCTACTGACCACCAATGAATAAAGTCTCCTAACCAAGCTCTAGCCTTGCGACACCAACTCCCTACGAGTTAGACTCCCCATGACACCATGTGAAACTAGAGTTGTGAGGAATAGTGAAGATGACCCATTTCAATCCACCTCTAAAGTAAACCCTAGAATATATCTGCTTTCCAGGTTATCTAACTCAATGGCTATTGGGTGATAGGTCATAAAAGGTTGTTTGAATTGTATACTTGCATGTACCTTCGTACATGTTTAGTAGATAATCGACGGACCGTGATGGAGGAAGTCACACCTGATGGGCCCTACAAATGAACTTGTCCAGAGACCATCAGACCTTACACGCCTAAGCCTATAGAAAGAGATTGTACCTCATAGGGGCGATCAAGGGTCATCACAGATTAAGTGATTAGCCATTCCTAACACAAGAGGAGGTCAATCATCAAAGCCACTAGTTCTCATCCAAGGCGGGTACCTCATTCATGTTCAACAACCTCAACTACAGGAAAGCGCCTACCCACAAAGCTCTCAGCTCACCCTGCCGTAACCATTTGACCATAGAGCTCTTCCTCCACACAACAAAACTTAATCGCATCCCTCCCCTAAGGTGATATGAGGCTCTAGCAGAAGTCGTCAGCAACCCCAATATGTCTACTAGTCACAATGCTCCATCAACTCGAACTTGTCGATGAACTCGCCCATTAGCACTGGCTTGAACCTACTCGGCACTACTGAACTCACCTAGAGACAAACCACCTAAGTCATACATCAATGTTTCTTCTTTTAGCCTGTCAGAAGGAGATATGCGTCTAGGGAAGTCTGTATTGAGAGTCATTAAATTAATATATTTTTTATACTTTCAAAATGTAGTATTCCTTATAGCCCTTAGATCTCTATAAAATAAAGGGTGATGAGGAGCATTTCAAATCTTTTTTATATGATTCTGAATGACTAGAGTTTGAACATGTCTATCCGAAGGGACACCATTTTATGTCCATGAATTGGAAAGATTTCTATCAGTTCTAGGCTTTAATTTGCAAACTGAATGGACGTCTCCTGATAATAAAGCTTTATAATGAACAAAACGCCCTCAGAAGGTTCTTACAATATTCCTTAACTATACCATTCATAGGGAACAAGCTATTGTTAGGAAACATATGGTTAGTCTGGAAGATCACAACTACAAAAAATAAACTTAAACATCTAATTTCACTCCTACATAATCATTGGTCAATATTTTGAAGATTAGTTCAATTCAAGCCACACAAAATCAAAACGTAAGAATCACATCTGCCACTCTCCTCCTCTTCGTTTGCAAGAAATACACATGAGACCATATATGTGCAAAATGCCGTTATTTTAATTCCCAAAATAAAATTTTGAATTAGAGTAATAAATCTTCCAGGTAATATACTACTAAAATGGAATTTAAATAACTTATTATCACCAATTTTTCTATGAAGCGTCTGAAATTTCACGACTTGAACAGGAACCCTAAAGCATTTTCAAGTGAAGTTTTGCGAGAATTACAAGCGATAAGCAAAAGCTCAACTCAAACTAACAAAATCAGGAAGGAATCACAAAATCCCCTTCCACCACAGCCCCACCAAATTGTCAAAATATAAGATATCTAGAATTTTATTCGCCGCCGATCAAAAAAAATAAGATTAGAGACAAGGAGTCAAAGAGGCGTACAAGACTTAAAGCAAGAAATCAGAGAAGATCCCTAATCGGCATCAGGCAATCCAATTATTATCCTTGCTCTCCTTCCACTAGCAGAGGCGACGGAAAAAACTGCTTGCCATTTTTTTCTGCCAATTTATGAAAAGAGCAGGTTTTAAACTAAAATAAGTTTAAGTAACAGTTTTAGAGAATAATTTAAAAATAATAAATAAGAAGAACTAAATAACATGTTAGATAAAAATTAAATTAAGTAATCTAAAAGGTCTAAAATCATTTAAAAAAAATAGTTTTTCTTTTTCAAAGATTTCAAAAAGAAACCGGAAAAATTAATTCCGATTTCAATCTTTCTATTTTAAAAAAATAACAATTCAAAAGTTTCTTAAGAAATTGGAAATAAGAAACAGTATTTGCTTATTTTATAAAAAATTAAAAATTATTATAAACTGATTTTTAAACTCAATTTTCTGGTTTCTTTTAAACTAAGTTTTATGCTTGTTTAAAGAAACCGAAAAATTTAGTTTATAAGAAACCGAAAATTCTAATTTTTTTATAACATAAGCATTTATGGTTATCTAAGAAACCGTTAAATCATTTTTCGGTTTCTTAATAAACTGGAAAATTAATTTCCGATTTTCTTATCAACCATTAAAATTAATTGATTTTTTTTTAAATAAGAAGGTAGAAATAGGAATTGATTTTTTCGGTTTCTTTGAAATCTTTGAATAAAAACCTGAAGATTATTTTACACATTTTAGATTACATAATTTAATTTTTAGTTTTCTCTAATGTGTGATTTTGTTCTTCGTGTTTGCTACTTTTTAAATTATTCTCTAAACCTGCTCCTTAAACTTTTTTTAGTTTAAAACATGCTTCTTTTTTTAAATTGGTCATTTTTTTTAAACTTTAGGGAAGAGGACAATGGCAGCAAAAGACAGGGCATTTTTTTATAAATTTATATTGTCATTATTGTTTTACTGACTAATTAACTAATAATTTTGTGGATATTGTATTCTAAATTTGAATTTTATATTCAACAAAAAATTTGTTGTCCATTATTTAAAAAAAAATGCTATTTTTAATTTATAAAAGTCATCAAATTGATGCTTTAAATAACCTAATTAATTGAACTTATATTACATTTGTTAAAGTTAATACTATCAACGTTTTGAAAATCGGACCGGACAACCGACCAAAAGAAGGAGAGGTTAATGGTTTGACCGGTTCGACCGGTCGAACCGGGGTCGAACCGGATGACGTAATAAATAATAATATTATTAAAATTATAAAATAAATGAAAAAATTTCCTATAATACATTCACCATGCATTTCATTTTCATATCAAACTAATCAAATAATATAAATATGGCATCAATGAAGTTTATAAAACATAAGCAAATAAGTAAATAACATACCTTTTGTTGAGCTCTATTGTGTGTTGGAAGTTGATGAATGCAACCATCTTCAATTCTCCTTCTCTATCATGTGAAATTATTACAAAATGAAATGAGTAAAAGAAAACGAAGTAAAATATATAACAAAATAGACATTAAAAAATATTAAATTGGCAACATATAACATACCTCTTCATAACTTTTAGCAAAATTATAACACTTTATTGATAAGACAAACTCAAAATTCATAAATATAAAAAGTTTTAACTTAATCCAATATAGACAAAAAAGTAATCAGTTTATATCAGTTTACATATAAAAAACTCAAAACTCATAACACTCATAGTGAATTTAATAATCATCCACTAAATTTGTGTGATCGAATGATGGATTCTCAAACTCTTCTTCACCAAAATCTTGCATCCCAAATACTTCTGCATCCTCACAAGGTATGTCATCTTCATCACATATATTAGATAAGTTGTTTTCATCTGCAAATTATTAATATGAAATAATAAGTCTATATTTAATATTATACTCAAATGATATAATAGGTTGAGATCCTGATTTTGTTCTAGGTGCAAAAAAATTATCAATTTCATCAATTTTTTTCTTTCCTTTATCCATTCCTTTACCATGTATATCTGAACTTTGTAATTTCGTGACTGAACATGAGCCCCTCTCTTCTTCAACTGGATCTTCATCAAGTAAATCATCAATTTGCGACAAGTCTTGTTGTGCTTGTTGTTTTTTCTTTGATATCTCAATCAAATTTTGTTGCATCTGATGTCGTATGTCATGTGGCACCTTCTTACAAGAAGCAATGTTCCCTTTAATCCCCGCTAGATGTTGCTTCATCCTATGAATGCCTCCTCCCTTATAAATTATTCCACAATGAAGACATTTATATTGCTTCTTACCATCAGTGATTTTACACTCAGTAAAATGGTTCCAAGCGATATCTACTTTCTCACGAACGCTTTGAGTTGATTGTGCAGATTGATTGTTTTGTTGATCCATTAGTAGTATTAAACAACAATGGATCAATATTTAGCCTGAAAAGTATCATACTAATATGAGTGTTTTGTAAATGCCATGAAAAAAATATTAGAATTGTTATTCATGTATTCCAATATAGGAAGATGACATTGCCTTTGAAAGGTAATCTAATTTCTTTTTTATTTATATGGGGAAAGTTAGTAAAAGGTCCAAGACTTATCATCTTTAGCATAAACATATATGCATTAAATTAAGAAGAAATAAAGAAGAACCTTAATCCATCATAAGTTTATGGGAGCAAAGATACGGTTTAAGCATAATACTAATATTCATTATTGTATAAAGTCTATGTGGAATCATTACTTCTTAAAATAAAAGAATAGAGAATTTCTAACTAATAAAGTTTGATAGAGCGACTTTCACAGTAGCCAACATCACACTACTTAGAGGCTCTATGAAGATGGTTCTACATTTATAAGAATTTCTATGCTTCATACTAAGTTAGAGCATGATCAAGCACCACTGCACAACGAACTTTTTAAGACTTGGATATGGGAAGCATGCCAATAGCAATTGCAAATGAGGCCTTTTGCTGGAATAAGATTAGGATTGCACAGCCTTCGGGGAGTGACCCAGTTAAAAGACTTTTTAAGTTCTTCCGGATCAAAGGGTTTCAGGAGTTTTTCCCACTCATTCTCAGAATCCGACCTCGGATCCCCTGATACGACGTCAGTGGTTGAGCAAAATAGGACAAATGGCTGTATATGAAAAAGTACTAGCTTCCCCCTTGTGAAAGTTCTGCAACCAATTCTTCTATCGTGCCTAACGTAGCAATGGGAACGACAGAAGAACATCCCAATTGCATCCGATCATGAGCTCCGGAGGCTCTCAGACTCCGAGAAATAAAATCCATGGCAAAATGCCGACATTTTATTCATCATGATGATAACATAAAGTTCATAATAAGGGGAAGAAAATGAAAATCCAGTTCTTAATCCAGGTGAGTTCAAACCAATGGAAGAAAATTAAAATAAAAAAATTGCTACAATAAAGTTAATAACATGAAGTTGTACAAATAGATTTGTTCAAAATAAAGTTAACATCTTACAATGATTCAAGCACCAACGAAGGAGGAGGTGGAGCGAGCCAGCGAAGATTAAGAACTAGACGGCGAAGGATCCAAGCACAGACGAAGGAGCTGCAGCGACGGACGAACGGCGGAGCTGCAGCAACAAACGGCGAAGGAGTATCTGCAGCGAGCAGCGACGAACGGATGAATTCGAAGCTGCAGCGCCCAGCGATGCAGCGACGAAGGAAGAAAATCAGACACGGGAGCGGGCGGCTTCGGGAGTTACGGGAGGTAAAAAATAAAATTTAGGTTTAGTTTTACATGTTTTAGTGTTTTACTCAAACTTAAAATACCGCATGATTAACATCAAACGGTGGAAATCACATTAGGGCTTAAGTGGCCAGTTCATGCACGGCTTCCGGTTCGCCGGTTTCGTGGTTCAACCGCCGGTCGGACCGGTTCAATACCGGTTCTTTGATTACACGGTTTCTTCAGCTGACCAAACCGGCCGGTCTGGTCTGATTTTTAAAACGTTGAATACTATACCAACAATTTTAACATGCAGCTCATACTATACCAAACTACATCTCTTCCTCTATTTTGATGCATTTATATTCTCTTATGCTCCACAATTACAATGATATATTTCTCTTAATGTTGGATGCAAGTTTGTTTATGGGTGCTACCGACCTTTGCTAGCAGGAAAGTTCGAAGAGAATGGAACATCGTAACTTATGGTGAGTATGGAAAGAAGAATAAAATGATTTGTGGGAAAGTATATCGCTAGCTTAATGGTGTCTTATGAATGTATCAATTATCTAAAATGTGTCTTTTCATATTTTATTTATAGAGATCTGAGGGACATAGAAAAAGCTACATAAAAAATATATAGAAGTACAATAATAAATTATGTTTAATACAGACTACCCATGACACTTGTATTGCTTTGATAGATGCTGGGAATGGTGGCTACTTTCTTGTCTAACTTCTCAATCTCGTGGCAAGTTCTCTTCTATCGAGTGTTCAATACTTTGGCGATGTTGGCGAGTTCTTGGAGGTGTAGCATCAGAAGCATCAAAATCATTAGATGAAAGAAAGGGTCCAACCAACCGGGCTCAATACAAAAAAAAATTACAGCTGAGCTAAGTAGACCCACACCAAGAGCAAGTTGAAGACCATAATCTAGAATACTCTTTATATTTTCAACTTAATTATATACATGAAAATTTAATGTAGAATTATAATTATATGTGTGTAAGAGTGAGTGTTTGTATTATGGATTTCATATATTAATTTGCTAGTAGTGGCACTTAATTGATTTAATTAAGTGTCTCATACATGGAGTGAGTGATTGACCAAGCCAAGTAGCCAAGGAGGAGTGTATAGGATGGCCAAACATTGGTAGAAGGAGAAGTTATGGTGGTTTCTAGAGTGGGACCCCTTCCCCTTTCCATCTTTTCAAATTCAATTTTAGTTTATTGTAACTTATATTTAAAAATTATTTGCTATGGAATGAAGTGCTTAGACATTTGTTAATTACGTTGGAGTGAATTTGAAGTGGTGTCTTGGCTTGGTGGTTGACCATAGGAGAGGGTTTTGGTGATCTCTCGCACTCGGTCATCTTTGGTGAGTTGTTTGGTTTTTTTTTTGTATAATAATGTATTGCATCTTGTTATGTCTCTCTCTCAAATACTTTATAAAAATATTTTCTTCAAGAAAATCTCAAAAAAAAAAAAATCCCCACTTAAATCCACTCATAGTGGTTACCCAAGCCTTGGCTAAAAAAAGACCTAGTGTAGTTCCAATTTGGAATTTGATGACCTTAAACACTTCCAAAAATTGTGAGAAACTCTAGAGTACATCTAAAATCATCAATCTATGGTTCCTTAATTTTTCCAATTTTTCATGAGTCCAATTCCTTCTATTGAAGCTTAAACCCTAACAAGTCAAATCAGCTAGATTATGATTTTGTTGGATTCAACCACTTATAAAATTCCAAAAAATGTTTCAACCGCTCTAAAATTTATTAAAACTTTTAATTCACAACTAGACCTTATTGCTAACTTTTGCAAGGGATTTGAAGGTTATTTGGGTCAGTACTTTAGGATATCTAGTCAATTTAAGTCAGCCTAGTGTTGTATGAGATTTCAGGTCCAAGCCCTAGGCCAACATTTGTCACACTCCGAACTTGAATTCCACTATCAAAATAACTCCACCAATATATTTCCCACATATATAAGACTCTTGTAGAGAGTTACAATGCAATTTAACCCTCACCAAGTGGCCTCTCTAATAGGACACAACCCCAACATCATATATCGTATCAGAGCAAAATTGTGAGCATTGGAAGACTTAAAGTATTTGAAAGAAAATACCTCCAAAATTATTATTATTGAATTTTTCATATTTTTATTGGGTCATTTAAATTATCTTTAAATCTTATTATAATTTTTAAAATCATAATGTCTCATTTCTAGTATTTTATCTTTATTAAATGATATTATGAAAGAGGTGGTTAATGGACAAAATGAAGTTTATAAAAATATTATGAAAGTTGTGAATCACAAAAAGGTTCGAGGAATCAAATGTCATGTCAAAATTCATGTATACTAAATAAAAAAGATATTAATTTTGAACCAAAAGAAATAAATCATAATCCTTAATTGAAGTTGAATTCCCTATTCAAGTTGATATCTTTATCATCATCTTATATCCGCCAATGTTTACAACTATATCTAATGGTCATCCACGTACCTTTAATTTTCTTAAAATAATACCATGTGGTCGACATGCATATATGATAAAACCAATAATAGTGTTTTTTAGTAAATACTCTTAAGCTAACCCATTTGTAGGACAAAAAGAATCTCATCAACATGTGCCACATGATGTCACTCCTGCAACTACATATACTCTACAACCATTGAAGCATTCCCAAGACATATTTATCCATAAGGGACCTTTTTTGGTCCAGAATAAAAAAAAAAAAAGACACATTTATCCATCTCTTCATAGAAGAGTTCTTTGAAGTTCAGGAGAATTGGTGTAACACTAGGAGCATCAAAAGCACGAGATGATAGACAAGGTCCAACAAGAAGGCTCAATCTAGAAAAAGTTGTAATTAAGTAAAATTTCGCCCATCACCAAGAGCATGTTGAAGGCCATAAGCCAGAGAATATTATTTATACTTTCAACTTAATTATTTGTGTAAAAATTTCATGTGGTAACATAATCGTATGTGTATACGACTTAGTACTTATATTGTCAATTTATTGTGTTAATTGGATGGTAGAGGTACCAAATTAAGTTTAATTAAGTACCTCATACATGGAGTGAGTTGTTGGCCAAGCCAATTAGCAAAGGAAGACTGTAGGGGGCCTGCCAAACATGGAAAGAGGGAGAAGTCAGGATGGTTAATAGTGAGGATAAAATATCATTTCATATTCAATTTTCTATTAGTATAACTTGATTTAAACATCATCTGATATGGAATAAAGAGTTTAGAAATTTTTTGACTAAAGTTGGAGTGAATTCTAAGTAGTGGCTTCACTTGGTGGTCGATCATAGGAGAGAGTTTTGGTGATATTTCACACCTCATCATCTTTGGTGAGCTAAATTATTTTATTTTTCTATATTTTGTTGTACTTTTTATTGTGTTTTTATGTGTGTTTCTCTTAAATTTTTTCTAAGAATATTTTATCTAAGAAAATCCCCACTTATATCAACTTATAGTTGTTGGCCTAGCCTTGACTGAAATCAAACCTAGTGTTGTTGTAATTGGAATTTGGCAGCCTGAACTCTTCCAAAAATTATGATAAATCCTATAACATATCTAAAGACATCCTTATATCATTTCCAGTAATTTTTCCATTTTTAGATGAGGCTAAACCCTACCACTAAACACTTAAATACTGACTAGTCAAATCGGCAAGACTAGAATTTTTCTAGAATCAACTACTTATAAAATCCCTTAAAAATATGTTAACCCATCCAACAAATATAAAAACTTTTATATAACAAGTAGACCTTATTCTCTAACTATTGTAATGATTTGTAGATTTTTTGCATTAGTATATTGGGAGATCTAATAAATTGAAGTCAATTTAGTATAGTTCAAAATTTCAGGCCCAACCCCAAAAGATAACCTTTGTTTCGCTCATAACTTGGAATCCACCACCAAACTAACTCCAACAATTAATTTTACACATATATATGACTATTTTGAAAGGTCACAACTCAATTTAACTCTCACTAAGTTACCTCTCCAATAGGTCATACCCCAAACACTTGGAAGGGGTCCTTGAGTTTCTTTGATGTAAGGAGTGAGTCCACTTGAGTTCTAAGGATAGTGGACTCCATGGTCAGGAAAGTGTTAGGAGTAAAGCTTGTGTTTTCTTGGGATGACCCTTACCTCATACTAGAATGATATATTTCATTGATGTCTCACCATTCGAGGTGGCAACATATTGCTTTTTACAAGTGTGCTCTCGTAGAAGGGATGTGTCCTCCTAATTTGAGAGGTTCTATGTGAACCCTTGAAACTTCCCTTAGAGGTGACTCCCATATGATTATTTTTCCAAATTTAGTTTGATTCCATCTATTATGGTTTTCAAATAGATAAAAAAAGTAAATATAAAGTTAGTGATCTATTTTTATTATAGCCTCAAGCGTCATGTTAATTCCTCATGATGACAGTGATGTGATACCACTCACATCCTCCCCTATAAGAAGTGATCCAGCGCTTGATGCCCTTATACCTTTGAAGATTTTTGCATTAGGATTAAGAGAAAATGGACCCTAAAAATGTCATGCTCAAAATTGTTAAGAAGGGAAGCACTTCTCCTTTCTAAAGGTGAGAGGGGTAAGAAGTGCCCTAACCCTTTGACGAGTAAGGCAAAAGACGTTGAGGCATGTCTCTAACAAGTTGATAGCCTCTTTTTCTTACAATAAAATGTACAACAATTTTAAATCAAGCAAATAATGATATTATGAAAGCCCACGTGCCATTCAAATAATAAAGATGTGAGTTGAGTATTGATCCCAAAAGGACATGAACTTTAGTATTATTTATTTGAACCACAAAATTTATCTTACAACCAAATTGAAAAGAGTGTTGCCTGAATTTATCAACTACAAGTTCAAAAGTGAAAAGTTCTATGTGTAAAGTTATTCTAAACCTATGATGGTGAAGAAGTTCATATTTACAAATGTTACTCTTCTAAAGTGTGTTGTGAATCAGAATAAATTCACTCTTAGTCTCTATCAAGCATGCAAGAGTTTCTAGCTAAGTTTTCACTCAACTTCATTGATTCTATCTTCTTAGATTCCTAAATCTTATCTATCGTATGCCTATGCATGGTAAAGTTTAGTTTCAATTTCTCTAATTGCTTTTGTATTCATCCACGGAGGCAATAAATCACACTTAAATTTAAGCTAGTGCACAATCTATGCAAAAAACTAAATAAAAATTGAGGGAATTAAAAATAGCATCCAAATCATCATAGGAATTAGAGTCTACTTAAGCAAAATATTATTTCTCATACATCACAAAACCAAAACAAAATAATTAGCCAACCATAAATTGATAAATACATTAAACAAGTTCCATTTATTCACAAAAGTAAAATACAAAAGGAATTTTAGTAAGATGTTACTCGAAAGCTCTTCAATAATTAATTACGAACACTAACAACTGCACAACAAATTGACTCCCTTTATGTACTCCCACTCCTTCACTCTTTGATAAATTTTAAATACTATTTTACACAAGAAAAATAAGACCATCCCCCATAATTTTGGACAAAAATAATTTATATCTAACATTGTTACTAATACTAATATCGTAATGCTACAAAGTGTGGCGCTATGGTGCTACTAAATTGAATTAGTGCTACAACGCTCATGGATCTCTTTGTTATGATGTTGGGTCTGAATTGATGTATAATTTCACTAAAATAATTGACTCAATTGATGCATTGTGGTGTTGGGGCGATTTGGCATTGCAACACTATCTTCAACGCTACAACGTTGCTGTCTCTTTAGTGTTGTGGTGCCTAAGAGGTATTGCGATGCTTTATTTCCTCTAATGCAGTGCTATTCTCTGTATCATTTTGGTAGAAAATTAGGGGTTGGGCGTGCATGTGCTCCATGATGTGGCGCTAAAGCACTGAATTAAATTACAAATTTTTAGAGAACTAAGCACTACAACATTTTCCCTTATGCTGCAACATTTGATGATCTGGCGCTTTGGTACTAGTGCGTTTTGACAAATTTGTGATCCTTTTTATGGAATTTCTTGCACAACAAAGATTAACAAAGGTCTTTTCATAATAAAATGGATATCAAAATGGCAACAATAATTTCATTAATAAAATTACCCCAAACTTAAGTCATTACTTGCCCTCAAGTAAATTCAGCACGGTTTTGATTATAACATCTTAAATTTTGCTAAATTGCAACTTTGGAATTGTTAAAAGTAAGATAATACTTATTGAGTAATTTAAATTATTATAATCATTAACTCGCATCCTAATTCATCATTGTAACAAATATTCTTGTTATATTCATCTCCTTAATGTGTATGTGCAATTGTTTAACTGCCTTACTTAGGTAGAAGGATTTGAATTTAGAAAATTTTGATACTCATTTAATATTCTAGTTCAACTACAAGCTTCATTATTTATTACAATTCATATAATTACCCTTGTTTAATTTTACTCTCGGATAGTTCAAGTAGAGTTACACTTTTCAGATACCAATTTGTTATATTCCAGTACTCATTTTTATTTTTATTTTTTCTTCTTTTTCATTTTTCATTTTTTTTTCATTTTTTTCTTCCACTTTAAGAGAGTATATTTGTAATGATGTTGAATACATGATCATTGCTCCCTTTATAGTAGCCTAAGTTTGGAATAATTAAGGTTTATTTGCAAGGATACATAATGTTATAATTACAAGCTTATAATGAACTTTCTAATTAATCGGAGTACTACATTTTCACTAAAATTTAGTCATTCAAACCTAAATTATGTAGTCAAGTCTTTCTAAGTGATTTTAGAGTTAATTTTAGTAGGAATTATTAGTCTTAATAAGTTTAATTAGTTTTGTTAAGATTATTTAATTTTTATTATCTCCCACCTTGTAATGAATGAATCACCATTAGTTTTAATTTTTTTTATTAATTTATTTATTCCAATTTTGTAATTTTAACTTTTAATACAAATAATCTCAAATGAAAGAAATGAACATTAGGAGCAATTAATAGTCATGAGCATGAAATAAAAGGGCACTAACTTTTATTAAATATTGCATTACACTACAAGGCAATACACAAGAACTCTAACTACATACATGAAACACAACTAATAAAAGATGATAAAAATAAAATAACAACAAAAAAATAACAAAATACACTCAATCACTCCTCCTCATCATCATAATCATCTGTTGTTGCTGCTGGTGCTGCATTTGGTGATGATGGCTGCCACATATAAGGCTCGTAGATTGGGGCTATAGGGAACAGGTGTTGATATGGCCCCTAAAGAAGCTGACAATTCCTAAGCATTCAAACCAATGCTTCATTGAACTTAGAAGCATATTGGTATTATTGTTCTTGCATTTTTATCATGTAATCCATATTGTGGCTCATTCCTTGTTACCACTGTCTATTCTCCTCAAAAATAGGTATACATACCAACAAATTGATCCTTGAAGTCAGCCATATGGTCTCCTAAGGTTCCATGGGCTCTAGACTTGGGTTAACTTGAATTAGGTTCACTGGTGTTTGAAAGTTCGATAGGGATGTTAAGCCCTATAGAACTGGCTCAAGGCTAAGTAAAGAGAGTGGTGAATTGGTAAAGAAGAAACTTTAAGCAAAGTACAAACCAAAATCACCACAAATAAAAACCAATGATACGAAAATTAAATGCGGAAGCAAAGAACACATCGGATTTATAGTGGTTCGGTCAAACCTTGACCTACGTCCACTCCTTGGAGGCACCCTCCACGTATTGCACTAAACTAAGTGTCTCTCCTTTAGCCCCCACAGCTAGGCGGAGAAGCCCTTACAAAATCACTTCCACCTTCCCCGGTGCGGCGGAGTCGTCGGGTCCTTTGACACCAAAGAGATCTTCTTCTTTGGTGAACTTCTCTCAAGACAAGCCTTCAATCTGACGGTATTCAGGTGCGAGCTTGCCGGAGCAACCGTGTGGAATCCCATCCACAATCCCTTGAGCCCCTACTCACAGGATCTTCTTCCTCTCTCAAACTCCACCCTTTCTTCACTCTCTTTCAAGTTTTCTCTTCAAGTCTCCCCCACAAGAACGGAGCTACAATGGCTGCCAAAGACACTTTACAAAGTGTCATGCCAAGCTTAAATAAAAAAGCTCAAAACTAGCTCATTAATGCAAGTTGCCGACATTATCGTCCAGGACGATAGGTATATCATCCTGGCCGATCAGTATAAATTCAGCTCATCAGCTCGGGACGATTTGGGACGATCAGAAAAAAAAATTGGTTACATCGTCCTGGCCGATCTCATGATCGTCCAAGCCAATTAGTTTAAAACCGATTTCAATCGTCCAGAGCATCGCTCTGAATTCGAGCTGTCCGATGTAAATCGTCCAGGACATCGTTCCGGACGATGTGATCGTATAAATCAACCATTAAAGCTTTCCAAATATACCAGATCAATTTAGGCATAATTGAGTTAGATCGTCCTGGACGATAGTAATATCATCCTTGCTGATTTCCTAAAGTAAAGAATACCTAAACTGATAATGATGGCTGATTCTTTTTGAATTGAGACTATCGTCCTGACCGATATATATATCGTCCAGGCCGATCAGCTTATGATGGTTGCCTTAATGAGGATGCCCTAATTAGGGTTTCTGTTTTTAGACAGATTGTCCAGAACGATATATATATTGTCCCGAATGATGTTACCAAAAATAGGAATCTTTAGGGAACAATCAGAAAATCTTCCAAGTTACAAATAATCCGGTGCCACGCCAAATACAACAGACTCAAGAAATGAAAAAGAGTACAAACTGACTCAGACCTAGTCTACCCTATCTTGAGCTGATTCCAAATTGTAGTCCAATCGTGTGCACCTGAAATGTCAGTACATAAGGCAGTCGTAGAGAAATAAAATATTTGCTATCATCAAAATCATAAACTATTGATCCGCAATAATCTCCCTTTTTTTTATTATAGCAAACAATTCAATTTGAATTTTTTAAAAAAATAATTTCTCCTAATCTCCCCCTCACTAGAATAAACCCTTTTAAAAAATAGGGGAGATAAAAAATATTTTTGTTGTTTTTAATTTTTTTGAAAAGAAAAAAAATACAAATTCAACATTACGTTCTCCCCCTTTAACATTATCAAAAAGAGAGAAGGCACAAAAAACAAAACGAATAAAAGATAAAAACATTCCCTGATCTAGTGAAAAAACAAATATTCTTAAAATGAGAAAGTTACATATTAGTTTTAATCAAAAAACTTAGTAGAATTGGATTGACAACGCATAGCCCAGAAAAGATCAGAAATCTAGAATTTGATCATCCAAACTCAAGTTCTTGTAAAAGACTCAAAAACTTTTTAATTCAATATTAAAATCAAGGAATAAATTAGAGAAAGAAATAATCATTTTTCAAAAACTCCTTTTATAAAATATATCTAATAGAAGATCAATGCACGAATTGTTGAATCAAGAATCAAGATTTTCAAACTCAAGTATTAAAAAAATTAAGGGTTTTCTTAAGTTTTAAGAAATACAAGAATGGTAAGCATTAAATTTTATGGGCTCATTTTATGCCTCTTGACAATTGGTTGGCGCACTAGCATCTTTTGATACACTTTGTATTGTGGACCTCCGAAAGAGCACCGCTCGTGGGGTACGAATGCAGAGGGTACGGCCGCACTATCCCGTAGGACAAAACGATCGTAGGCCTCTACACTCGACACGAATGGGTCGATGGGAGGGCAGATTGGATCGTACATACGACTAACCATTGGGGATAGAGGCTTTCACAAACACATCCCCGATGGGTAGCAATATACACGACCTAGTCACGGGTTTCCCTCACCCAAAAAAGTTCGAATGGGGTTTAGTAGATTGTGGGAACCAAGTTTCCCACGGGCGCAAGCCCCCGTGGTTAATTACATCCCAGGCCGGAGCCCGAGAAAACTCTCGATTAAGGATCATGCATTATCTCTTCCTAAAGTGGGATTGGCACGAAGGGGGTAGACTAAGAAGTTCTACTCAAAAAAGGGAGAAAGGTCCCAAAGGGCTGAATCAGACATACGTGGCTCATACCAGCATTCGGAGGCTCTAGGGTACTAAATAGAAACTGGAGAAAATAAATCAAGCACTCGATCACATGCGTGAGAGAAGAGATAGAGGTGACGTCATCCTGTGACGCAGATAAATAGGATTTAGAGTCCCTGAAAAGAAGGGACCTACCTACTATTTTAGGCATACTACGAGACCGAGTGTAGTTGCCTCGAACCTTAAATGTAAATTGGGCTTAGTGTTCGACACACACTAAGGTCAGTGTCCTAGCTATGCGATGCAAAGATCTGGACTTATCCCGGCCTGGATGGAGGAGCCAGCTAACCACCTAATCGATTCAAAATCATGTTGTCAAGTCAATTATGAAAGATGGGTGGGAGGTATAGCTTTTGGAAATAGGACCGACATCTAGAGAATTTCCTAATTGGTCCTGGACTTATGTGGGGTAAATGCTCCTAACTAATGAAATTAAATCTTAATTAGTTAGTTACTAATGCAATGCATGCTAGTTAAAATATCAGCTCATGAATGCTTTAGATTTTAAAAACAGGCTTAATATAAAATAATTTTTAGAAAAGACTGGGTCTCCCTAGGTCCGGCACTTCATCCTCATAGGCCAGATTATTCGGACTCTACCCGCAGGCAGGGAGATATTTTATAGCAAGGAAAGAGAAATACAGTAATATGCATGCGACCCCGGGCAATCCCAGAAAATTTCCTAGGTTCGTTAGATTTCTATATTATTTAAACCTTAAAATTTTGGAAATTAGTTATGAGTATAAAAATTTTTGAAGTCCTTAAAGAGCCTAACGAAATCCAGGCGAAAACAAATAACGGCATGCAAGAAATAAACCTAGAAAAAGCAGTATTTCTAATGCGCAATCAGGTAAACACATCAATATAAATCCAGAATAATCAACTAAATGTCCATAGGCAAACTGCCCTTATTACAACCCAGGGTCTGCAGAAATAAAGTGGCCGGGCACCACTGCCAACAACCCGGATTTCTAAGCCTATGACAGACGCAAACAACTCTGAGTGGGATATTAATCTTCAAATCTTCAATATCTTCAGTCTTCTGGGTGTGTCCTCCTTGGACTCCTTGGATCACTCCTCCTTGAACTCCTTGGATCTCTCCTCCTTGGACTCCTCGGATCATCGTGGCTTGAATATCCAAACGAAGAAACAATTCTCCCTTCTAGGGAGTATTGCCTTTTCTCTTTGGATATCTGAAGCCATCCAACTCGATCTTCCAAATAGAAGAAGACTCTCCCCTTAGGGATGCCTTCTTCTTTTGGAATCCGAGCTGGATAAGAATATCCCAACTCAAAAATTGTTTTCACAACTCTTAACAATTATTACATACAAATTTATATTTATTGAAAAGCAGTAAATTCTAAAGCCCTGCAAGGTTATCCTAATAATAAAAAAAAATCCAAGCAGTTTATATGAAAATGAAAGTGCTAACACCATTAACCTTGTGCCAAGCCATGCTCTTAATTTTGAGGACTAAGCGCTCCACCTGTGCAGTTATAATCAATTTAGCCCTCATTTTATTTAGGGGGAGCTGAGCAAGTACCTGCATAAAATATTATTAGAAATCATGACATTGCTCCCCCCTTTTATTAGCTTGAGCATGGCCACCTGCACGAAAGAACAGTATATATATGACGCTCCTAATCTATCGATAAGTCTAGCGTTCACATCCAGAGTGCAGAAAAAGTAAGCAAACACAGCAATTCAATTTTCAAACAGCACGCAATAAAAATATCGAAAAGCTCCGGCACACAATAGAAAGTAAATCCCAGCGGCCTAACCTAAGCCTAGAAGTGGTGCTCTAGCAAACTATTCTAAGTGTGTGTGAGGCTGGTGTTGTTTGGATAGATCTTAAGTTGGATGATTAGTTAAAGTTATCTAGAGTTCAGATATGTTGGGGGTCTGAAAATGATATTCTAGTTGAAATTCAAATATTAGTGAATTAGGTCTATTTTAATTATTTCAGTTTGTTGATCAGTTTTAAGAACTTAGGATATTCATATTTGAAGTTTAAATTGTATTAGCCAATTTTGGAAAGTCTCGGGTCCTCTTAGGAACTAAGCTAAGGGTCCAAAAAGTCACTATAGGGGATAGGCTATGTTTGGGGCTCCTATCACCTTAAGAAAATACTAGACCTTAATACAAGTAATTAGATAGGTAGTAGGCTGAAATTGGAGTTTCCTATCCAAAGTTATGAATCTTCTAAGTTTCGGGCTCTAAATGAACTACGGTTGACCAAAAAGTTGCCTTTCTAATCTAGGCCAATTTCTGAAATCTTGATATTTTTAATAAATATTAGACCCTAATTGGAGTCTAATGCAAGTGAGTTTGCCTAATTTGGATTTTTCTACAATTAGTTATGAGTTTTCTAAATCCAGGGTATATAAGGGAATTTCTAAATTAACTAGGAAAGGGCTGATTTTACTATTTTGATCCAAATGAGCTCCAAATTGATCGAAATCACTCCCAAAGGTCAGGGATGACCTGAGAAAGTGATCCCAAGTGTTTGGGGAAAATTTGGAATTTTTAATAATTTATAATGAATCATTAGGGGCAAAATGGTAATTTCCACCTATGGTCAAATTATGGGTCAACCTAGAGTCAAACTGAGGAGCCCTATTTATCTAAAGTCAAGAGTCAGATTCTAAACAATTCAAGGTATGGTGGGTAATTTGTTGACCTAATATGTATTTAATGTATTTTTCGGAAGGTCTCAGGGCCTTATTTAACAAGTTAATTAGGGTTGGATAATTAAGGGCTCTAAAAGCTTCTAAAAATTTCCAGAAAATTATGGAGGGCTTATGATGTCACTAGGTTTAAGTGTTGAAGTTTTCATGTCAATCCGGGATCTATCCTAGTTCCTAGAAAACTTCTAAGTTCGCTAGACGAGTCCTTAATTGTTGTCCTTAAGGTGTCACTACGTTATCAAGGTTTAAAGTAATGTTTTAACTAACCCTCATGGTAATAAATGCATGGGAGTACAAAAATGAAATAAACACATCATGTCCTTAAATCTAGGAGAGCCTAGGCTAAGTGCTCGTGGTGCAATCCTATACATGCATTCTACGAACAATAAGAAATAAAAGACACCTAATGCAGTGATTAGTGAATGATTGGGATCCAATCACCCACTAACCCACTCCCCCATGATTTGCTCTTCATTCATAGAACCCATGTCTAAAATTTCATCGAATAGCAGATCTCCCAAAATTAGGGGATTTAATTATAAGTAATTTCAAAATAATTTAAAATAATTATATAAATATAAATTTTTCTTGAAAAATAAGATAATTTAAAATAAATCAGTTTGTAATAAATAAATATATGGGAGACTCGCTGACCACTCAATCGAGGCCTCAAAACGGTTTGAAAATCATTTATAATTTAAAATAATTATGATAATGACTGTTTAATTAATAAGGAAAAGACTCGGAATAGCGGTCTAAAACTAAAACCTGTCAAAACGGCCAAAATCAAGGGCTGGAAATGGTTTCAAAACATAAAACTCGTCTTTCTGAAAAGAACGAGTGGTTGCACGCCAAAATTCGATTTAAAACGACAAAGATATGAATTTTCGAAGTATGAATGCAATAAAAGAATATTTTAAAATAGTGCAGTTTACTGTTTTTGAAAAAAACAGAAAATATAAGCAAAATTTTTATCTGAAAATAGTCTCAAACTATGCAGAATTCAAAATACACTCAAAACAAGGTGCTGTGAGTCGACAGCGGACTTAAAACGAAGAAGTTACACAATTTTAAAATTTGAATACGATAATTAAATAATTTTAAAATAATGCTATTTGCTGTTTTGAAAATAACTGCTTACAGACTCAAAGATCTTATGTAAAACAAGCTCCAGAATATGCAGAATTCGAAATACACCCAAAACGTGGTGCTTTGCGTTGACAGAGGATTTAAAACAAGAAAGTTATAGATTTTTTAATTTTTAAGAGCAATAAAAAGCTAATTTTAAAATAGTTTTGAAATAATAATGTTTAAAAATAATTATCAAATATAATTAATTTAAAATCAGAACACCTCTGAAATTTTGAAATAATTTGAAATATAATAATAATAACAATAATTATAATAATAATAACAATAATAACAGTAAATAGTTTTCAAAATAATAACAAAGGATAATAATTGTAATAATAATAATGATAATAATAATAATAATAATAATAATATAATACTAATAAAAAAAATAATGATGCCAAATCAGTAACATAACATAATAAAAATATTTGAAAAAAAATAATAATTTAAAAAAAATAAAATAATATATAAAAGTTAAATAAATAAATAACAATAATAATAATAATAAAACGAATATTCACTATTTTTTAAAGAATTAAGTAAATAAAAATAATTTTTAAATTAAATTAATTTTAAAATATCGGGGACGAAAATACGATCGATTCGAGGTATTGTGCGCAAAAATCGGATCAAAAATGAATTTTCTATGATTTTTTAAGTAAAAATAGGCTTAAAAGTATTTAAAATAAATAAAACTCCAGAAAAGCTCTCGGCGCGACAAGTGGCGGAATCGGATTGGTCCCGCAATCATTGCCACTTATCCACGTAGGCAAAGATCAGGATCCGATGTTCGTCTCAAACACAGAACGGCGAGATCGCAGCCGTTGATCTCAAAATCAACGGCTGCGATTTCATGCAGTTCAATAGGGAGAACCGAAACCCTAGAATAGAAAAACGTCTCGTTCTCTCAAAATAATCGACGAAACTTCATGAAATTTTAAACGCAACTCTTATACA
This sequence comes from Dendrobium nobile, assembly GCA_022539455.1. Classification (NCBI taxonomy): domain Eukaryota; kingdom Viridiplantae; phylum Streptophyta; class Magnoliopsida; order Asparagales; family Orchidaceae; genus Dendrobium; species Dendrobium nobile. The sequence goes on along the minus strand of CM039728.1, from coordinate 8,719,946 downwards.
TGAACAGATGTCATGGGGAAGTGTTCGTTTGGAAAATAATCAGCTTTTCGAAAAGCTATTTTACCCTATGTGTTGTGATCTATTCTAAGGATTTTGAGAGATCTAACCGTCCAATTTTTGCGTTCTTGAGCTCGTTGGATTCGTTGAAACGGTAGGAATATTTCTCCTGTTGACCTTAAGATCTGAATCTCCTTGGATTGGGTGGTAGAAGGCCCGAAAGTTTCATGGGGCTCGGTTTCGCCGGAGTTCTCGCCGCCGGCGACTCGAACTCATGGGATCTTGGTTAGGGAAGATGGTGGGGAACTCCAGGAACTCTCACAAGAAATTTCAGAGCTTGTGGAGGTCTGGAGAGAGAGCAATGGCAAAAAGATCCTTTCCAAAACCTAATTTTTGGCTATTTAAGGCTCCTCCTCTATCTTGAACGGCCTAGATTCGATCATGATATGATTTGGAGAGAAATATTAGTGATTAGGTCGTGGATTTGAATTCCAAAATGTTTGGAATTGATTAAGGCATTAAATGAGGCTTTAATGGGCTCTAAATAGGTGATTTTCACCTATTTAAGACTTGGTTTGACCAAGTCAACGATTGACTTGGTCAAACCAGTCAAGGGAGTCAAGGGGGTGGGGCTCGAGCTCAAGAAACCATGAAAATAAATTTAAAATTGATTTTAGGCCTAAAAGGTCCAAATTGGTCAACTCTGGTTGACTTGGTCAACCGGGTTGACCCAGGGTCTAAGCTCGGGCTCGACAGACTCGACTCGACCCACTGAACCCAATGGGGAGGGCCATAGGGTCTGGCTTGGTCAATTTGACCAAGTCAACTGTTCGGGCCCAAATCTGGGCAAAATTGAGGTCAACATGTGTATTCTATATTTTTTCAATTTGGCACTTTGTGCATCTTTTATTTTTGGCATCATTGGCCAATTTTTTGAATATGCTACCTTTCTGAAATCTTAAAAACCAAAAGTAAATCCTTACTTTTGACAAAAATGATATTTTTTATTAAGAAAATTATGATATAGATACAGCACATTACAAAAAATTTCTATACGATAAATAAAATGTAGGGAGATAAAAAAAATTGTTTCAAAACCCAATTTAAAAGATGAAAAAGATTTTAAATCAAAAGTAGAATAACCTCTTTTAGGAAACAGAGATTGAGAGTCAAATACAAGAGTTTATTTCCTTTGATTGGTTTTAGAGAAGTCAAACACAATTTTAATAAGAATTCAAGAAAAAGCAGGAGGTAGGTTTTTCATTTTTAGAAAAGTGAGTGTGTGTGCTGATCAGAGAAAAAATTTCACAAAAATAAGAAAAAATTAAAAATAAAAACAAAACACAACAAAGAAAACACAAACAAGATTTTTAACTATTATCTCTCTCATGGTCCGATTCTTCAGAAACCATATCTGTCCATGAGATTTTATATTTTTCATTATTTCCCCAATTTAAATTTAGCTTTGTCTTGCCCTTTTCTTTTGTAGGAAAAATTTTTAGATTAGGGCACTGATTTTTTATATGTCCAGGCTTCCTACATTGAAAGCAAATAACGTCAGAAGAAATATGGACATCCTTACCACTTTTACCTTTCTTCCACTTTTGCTTATGCTTTGGTGAGCTTTGTGATTTGCTTGACAAGTCATCACCAACTAAGCTATCTTCTTCTCTTTCTTCCATTTTTAAAACAATCATTTTACCTGCATCCAAAAGTCTTTGACCCAACCCTTGCTCTTATGCAATGAGTGAGCCAATCAAATTATCAATATAATATACATTCAAATCTTTAGATTCACAAATAATAACTACTTTAGCATTAAACTTATCCAGTAGACAACGAAGAATTTTGTTAACTTTTTTAAAATTTAAAAATTCTTTTCCTAAGGCTTGTAATGAAATAACAATTTGAATAAATCTAGTATACATCTTTAAGATTGACTCAAAAGGTTTCATGCAGAACAATTCATAATCATGCATCAAAAAATTCAACTTAGATTGCTTGATTTCATTCGTGCCTTCGTATATGGTATGTAATTTTTCCCAAACTTCCTTACCAGTAGTGCACGTGGATACTAACATAAAATCTTCAGAATTTAAAGCACAAAAAAATAGTTTAAAGATTTTGCATTCAATTGAGCATTGAGTTGTTCTTCCCTGTTCCATTGATTAAAAGGAATATCAATTTTAACTCTATTAATAATACGTGACGGTGATGAATAACCAGTTAAAATCATATGTCACATGAGAAAATCTATCGATTGTAAGAAAATAGACATACGAGATTTTCAAAAATCAAATGACATATTTTCAAATAAAAGAGGTCTGGTGATTGAATAACCTTCCATAACATTACGATTAACAAAATTAGCCATGGATTGAAATTCAAAAAGTTTTCAAACTTAGTTATTATGAATCCCGCTCTGATACCACTTGAAAGTTTGTTAGGGATGTTAAGCCCTATAGAACTGGCCCAAGACTAAGTAAAGAGAGTGGTGAATTGGTAAAGAAGAAACTTTAAGCAAAATTCAAACCAAAATCACCACAAATAAAAACCAATGATGCGAAAATTAAATGTGGAAGCAAAGAACACACCAGATTTATAGTGGTTCGATCAAACCTTGACCTACGTCCACTCCTTGGAGGTACCCTCCAAGTATTTCACTAAACTAAGTGTCTCTCCTTTAGCCCTAACAGCTAGGCGGAGAAGCCCTTACAAAATCACTTCCACCTTCCCCGGTGCGGCGGAGTCGCCGTGTCCTTTGACACCAAAGAGATCTTCTTCTTTGGTGAACTTCCCTCGAGACAAGCCTTGAATCCGACGGTATTCAGGTGTGAGCTTGCCGGAGCAATCGTGTGGAATCCTCTCCACACTCCCTTGAGCCCCCACTCATAGGATCTTCTCCCTCTCTCAAACTCCACCCTTTCCTCACTCCCATTCAAGCTTTATCTTCAAGTCTCCCCCAGAAGAACGAAGCTACAATGACTGCCAAAGACACTTTACAAAGTGTCATAACAAGCTTAAATAGAAAATCTCAAAACGAGCTCATTAATGCAAGTTGCCGGCATTATCGTCCAAGACGATAGGTATATCGTCCTGGCCGATCAGTATAAATTTAGCTCAACAGCCCGGAACAATTTGGGACGATCAGAAGAAAATTGGTTACATCGTCCTGGTCGATCTCACGATCGTCTAGGCCGATTAGTTTAAAACCGATTTTAATCGTCTAGAGCATCTCCCTGAATTCAAGCTGTCCGATGTAAATCATCCAGGACATCATCCCGGACGATGTAATCATATCAATCAACCATTAATGCTTTCCAAAGATACCAGATCAATTTAGGCATAATTGAGTTAGATCGTCCTGGACGATAGTAATATCATCCTGGCCGATTTCCTAAAGTAAAGAATACCTAAACTGATAATGGCGGCTGATTCTTTCTGAATTGAGACTATCGTCCAGGCCGATCAGCTTATGATGGCTGCCTTAATGAGGATGCCCTAATTAGGGTTTCTATTTTTGGACAGATCGTCCAGGACAATATATATATCGTCCCGGACGATGTTACCAAAAATAGAAATCTTTAGGGAACAATCAGAAAATCTTCCAAGTTACAAATAATCCGGTGCCACACCAAATACAACAGACTCAAAAAATGAAAAAGAGTACAAACTGACTCAGACCTAGTCTACCCTATCTTGAGCTGATTCCAAATTGTAGTCCAATCGTGTGCACCTGAAATGTCAGTACATAAGGCAGTCGTAGAGAAATAAAATGTTTGCTATTATCAAAATCATAAACCATTGATCCGCTGGGCAGGCTAGGCTAACTAGTACCCTCCCCTTCTTGCGAGGTGTTTTCCTTAAATTTTTCTATTTAGCCTTGGTAATAGAAGAAATATGGAAGAGCTACTTTTCTCCATACTCACCTAAAACACCTCCTAGTAAATACAAAGAATAATTCGAAGAAGAGTGCCCATAACCTACAGAGGTAGATCACCTAACCATCTAAAGGAGGGAGTGATGGATAATTTTACCTATATCCATTAAGTGACCAACTTGAATAGAATAGTTTAGGAGTACTCAATCCTTGGTCATCTCACTAGTATTAATACTTGATATAAAGCATGTAGAAATAAAGCAGTGCTAAGCTTTAGACACTCTAGTGAGTGCCGATGCAGGAAAGTTAACAATTTTCCCTCCCTTACTTTCCATTTAGCTCCACTACGGGTTTTAGAATCTAAGAATCTCTTGGGGGTCTACATGACAGTTGATAAATGTGGTGTAGTCATTAAATTCTAAGTTAGTGGTCCCATAAGCACTCTATCAAATGCTACCCACTTCCCTTTAATAAAAGCCCTTTTATCCTAAGCTTCCCTTGTATTAGCAAAGAAATTCTAAACAACAAAAACTACATAAGTAGCAAGATCTACACAAAATTTCACCCACCCCTATTTATAATCATCATTTCTACCATTCCCATATGACTCCTAATGCCTTTCTTAGGAATAAGCTACTTGTATACAACAGAATTATTTCACCTGAATTTTGTAATGGAGCTCACAAATTGATTTTTATCGCAGGAGGAAGATTACTTCTTTCAAATTGTAACTTTGGGGGCCACTTCTCTTTTTGTGAAGGATTTAAATCACAAAACACACAACAAAGGGAGCAAAGAGTGCAAGAGAGCAGGGTGAAAATGAAAGAAAATGGGTAACATTTTTATTTAAAGCTTTGGGTATAGCAGTGCTAAGTGTTGGAGCACTATGGCGCTCAACTATTCAAAATGTCATTCTTGTCAAAGGAAGGATAAGAACTATGGCATTGTGGCCAGGTGGCACTGTTGTGCTAAGCATTGGAATTTGAAATGGAAGAGTAAACAAGAGAGAGTGTGTTCCATAAGGAATTGTCTAATAAATATAATGTTTGTAACCAAGTGCTCATGAATATATGAGATGTTGAATATGTCAAATGATAAATTTGTTCCTCTTTACTCTTTATTTATAGGGATCCAAGTGCTACAAAAAAGGCTACATTAAATAAAAATGTAAAAAAATATATAACTTAATGACTCTTAATATAAATTATCTTAGATACGTGTCACACCCTAATTGGTTAGAGAGGAGATTACTTTCCTTGTCCTTGATTATTTGTGTTTTGGGTGAGTTCAGTAGTGATAAGTATGTATAGTCGAGTAGACATAGACAAATCTATTAGCGAGTCTTGAACTGAGATTTTTATGACTAGTTAGTGCTGTGAAAGCCAATTTTTTAGTTTTTCCTTTCAGGATCATCTAGGACGAAGTTGGATCGTCCTGGGACGACCGATACAGGAATTGCTGGCTGGGAGGTTCATCCCAGGACAAAGTAGGGTTCGTCCGTACAAAATTTCTCTAGAGGGCAAGTCGTCCAGGTATGATAACAAATTCGTCTGAACGAATTTTGTCCAGTGGGCAAATCGTCCCGGGACGATTTTGGATCATCCCGTATAATCTGGTTGGATATATATATATATATATATATATATATATATATATATATATATATATATATATATATATATATATATATATATATATATATATATATATATATAATTGAGATCTTTTTGAAGAGAGAGAAAGCCCAGGAGAGAGAAAATCGAAGGAAAAAAGGAAGAAAAATAATTTTTGGGCAACTTCGGTCCGTTTTTGTCCGTCGCCATAGTTGGAAAAGTTGACCGACTCGATGTAAGACACATTCCGCCTTTCTCAATTTTTAGAAATGAGAATTTTGACAATTTTTCTGTTTTGGATTTTGTTTCCGTTAGCGAATAATTGGTTCTATTTCGCACTAATAAACTTTTTGCCATGTAACTTTTGATATGTTTTTGAGATGATGTTTTTGCACACTTTAAGTATTTTCTGAAAGATTTTTACAAGGTATTTTGAATTATATAGAGCTTTAATCGAATAACGAATTATCTAGATGTTGGAAATTATTGCTTAAGTACAATGAAAGTCATGAAAAGATGTTTTGTATTATCTGCAGTAATTTGGTAAATTTCTAAAATTATGAATTCTGTGGAATTTCCGTATACTGTCGTTATGCTGCTGAGGATTTTTCTGATGAATTCTGATTTTCTAAATTGAATGAATTGATGTGTTTATATGCTATTAGAAGAGAGTTATCTGATAAGTCTGTGTCAGGGAACTCTGAAAAGAAATTCTATTTTGAAAATTCTGTATATCTGATAAGTTCTGGTGTTATACACACAAGGAAGGTATAAGGGGTCAGAATCCGTTGAGATTCTATATGTGTCAGGGAAGGGAGGCATAAGGGGTCAGAATCCGTTGAGATTCTGTCTGTGTCAGGGATATCTGATATTTGATATGAGAAATATGATTTTATCTGATTTGAAATCTGTTCCGTACGATTTTGTTTGTTCTGTAAGATTCTGTCTGTTCTGTGAAATCTGACTTGAATATTCTATTATGTGAAGTGAATTCAGTTCTTCTGTATCAGTGGTTTGATTTATGTTTGATCAAGCATCTGTTATGTATGTTTATATGATTTCTATATGATTTTCTGGATTATATACGGCTACTTTTCTGATGTATTTTCTGATGTGAATTTTTGGATATTTTAGTTGGCGAGTGTAGTCTTGCTGACCTGTTAGCTCATCCTTGTTATCTGCGTGATTTTCAGGTTCTGAGAAAGGGAAGGAGGTCTTGGACTAGCCATTAAGTGTATGATATGTGATTAGATATTTTGTACTTTTGATTTTTGTACAGTCATGACTTTTCTGTTATATTCTGTTCTTTTTTGTCTGTAGCCATGCACTGTATTGTATATGATTATTTTAAAGAAAGAAGAAAATGATAGATGAACTTTCTGTATTATTGGATGTTATAGTAACTCTGTGTTTTTCGATGTATAATCGTGGGAAGAAATTCTAAAGCAAATTCCAAAATTAGATTCTGGATTTTCATCCATCGCGACCCGATGCAAAAGGATTCATTCCAGTCGAGTTGGGTCGTGACAATTCGAGTGGTATCAGAGCAATAGTTTTGGAATTTGGATTGTAAGACAGAGCTATAGGAATTGATCTGTAAGTCTGTCGGGTGTAGTTCTGGTTTGTCTGGATTTTTATTATATTATTTTATGTGCATAGTTTTCTGTGTGATTATGGATCTGCCAGACCCAAATATGACTGATGGGCAGAGTGCTAGTCAGGCAGCCCCTGTGAATAGTTTTGCCTCAGTGGTTGGTTCTAATACAGTTTCGCAGTTTGCTACGTTGGTTGCTTATATGATGAGCGAGACTCATAATAGAGCATCTACTGTTTGATCTGAAGATGTAGATAGACATCTACAAATGTTTCTGAGATTGAAGCCTCTGAGATTTGAGGGCACTGTTGAGCCCAGAGCAGCTGAGGATTGGTTGAGGAGGTTGGAAAAGATATTTAACGGTATGTAATGTCCTCTGGACAGGAAGGAATCGTTATCAGTTTTTCTGTTAGATGGTGAAGCTGAGCACTGGTGGATGGGCCAGCAGGAGGAGAAATTCCAAGGTAAACTGAACTCTCTGATTTCTTGGGAAGAATTTTCTGAGGTATTTCGATCTTGGTTTGTATCCCCTTCTGCAAGACAGCAAATGCAGGAGACTTTTCTGCTATTGGTTCAGGGGAGCAGGATAGTTATGCAGTATGAGACAGAGTTTACTACTTTAGTCAGATATGCTCCACAGTTGGTGAGTACTTCTGCTGAGAAATGCTATAGATTTTTTAGGGGATTACGAGATAGTCTGAGGCAGCCCCTGGTACCATTTCATATTTCTGATTTCTTTGAGCTTGATGAGAGAGCTCGTTTGATAGAGAATGATCTGATGGCTACTCAGCAGTAGTTGACTGCTAGTAGGAAGAAATTCAGTGGTGATACATCTTGTAGTGGTTTTTCTGGAAAGAAGAGATTTATTTCTGGAGACTCCAGAAAGAGTGGACATTCGGAATCCACTACAGTTTCTGGTAGTGGCAGCGTGACCAGTTCTGGTTCAGTTAGTGGGGCACATGTGTGCGAAACTTGTGGACGATAACATTTTGGCCAGTGCTATAGGATGACTGATCAATGTTTCAGATGTGGTCAGCTAAGACATCGGATTGCAGAGTGTCCACAAGCTGAATGTGACTGGCGATCTGAGTCCAGATCAGAGAGCTTTGCTAAATCAGCAGGAAGACCGAGGATAGTTCCTCCATATACTGTTTCCGAAGGATCATCTGGTAGAGCTGGTGGTTCGGGTTCTATGGCAAGGAGACCACCTAGTGGTGATCACAGGGAGTCTAGTAGTTCTGTAGCTCCAGCTCCAGTTCAACCACATGTGTATAGTTTGAATTAGCAAGAGGCTCAAGATGCTTCGGATGTGGTGACAGGTACAGTCTATATTTCTAATCATCCCTGTTGTGTTTTTTTTTTAATCTGGAGCCAGTCACTCATTTATTTATGAGCGTTATTTTAATGCTTTACATTTGAATTCTATTACGTTGCCTGTTTCACTTTTTGTTCTTTTGTCGACTGGAATAATTTGATTGCTCGGAAGTTTTGTTTCTGTGAGATTGATATTTCTGACAAGAAGTGGAAATTATGTTTGATTTTGTTGCCAATTTTTTCATATGATGTGATTTTGGATATGAATTGGCTGAGTCTGTATGAGGTTCAGATTAACTGTTTGAAGAAACAAGTTATCTTATTTATGGATGATGAAAAGTGTGTATTCCAAGGGTTAAGAGGAGTTTTATCATGTTTGATTTCTGTGTTGGAAGTCAGAAGAATGTGGAAGAAGGGTTGTACGGTGTTTTTGGTATCAGTACGAGATATGAATGTAGATGCGGGTTCTATTTCTGATATCCCGGTTGTACGAGATTTTTCAGATGTATTTTCTTAGGAGTTGGTTGGATTAACTCCGGATAAAGATGTTGAGTTCTGTATCGATGTATTTCCGGGTTCAACTCTGATATCTAAGGCTCCGTACAGGATGGCACCGAAGGAACTTGTAGAGTTGAAAGCTCAACTTCAGGAGTTGGTGGATCGAGGATTTATTCGTCCTAGTGTTTCTTCTTGGGGAGCACCTGTTCTGTTTGTTAAGAAGAAGGACGAGATAATGCGTATGTGCGTTGACTATATAGATCTGAATTAGGTCACTATCAAGAATAAGTATCTGTTGCCACGGATTGATGATTTATTTGATCAGCTGGCTGTATCTTCTGTATTCTCAAAGATTGATTTGAGATCTGTATACTATCAGGTGAAGATAAAGGAAGCTGATGTGATGAAGATAGCTTTCAATACTCGGTACGGACACTACGAGTTTTTGGTAATGCACCGGCTGTTTTTATGGATCTGATGAACAGAGTGTTCAAGGATTATCTGGATCAGTTTGTGATCGTCTTCATAGATGATATTCTGGTATATTCTGCTTCTGAGGAAGATCATGCCAGATATTTAAGGAGTGTGTTAGAGACTTTGAGGCAGCACCAGTTGTATACTAAATTCTCCAAGTGTGAATTCTGGTTGAAGAGCATTTCTTTTCTAGGTCACGTGGTGAGCGGTGAAGGTATTTCTGTTGATCCTCAAAAAATTCAATCAGTTGCTAATTGGCCAAGGCCTACTACAGTGTTTGAGATACGTAGTTTCTTAAGTATGGCCGGATATTATAGAAAGTTTGTGAAGGGATTTTCCTAAATTTTTGCACCTCTAACGAGATTGACTCAGAAATCAGTGACTTTTGTTTGGACACCGAAGTGTGACGCTAGTTTTCAGAAGTTGAAGAATTGTTTGACATCTGCTCCAGTGTTAGCTCTTCCATATGGTAAGGAAGGATTTCAGGTCTTCAGTGATGCTTCACTGAAAGGTTTGGGTTGTGTTTTGATGTAGAATGGTCAGGTAATAACTTATGCTTCAAGACAGTTGAAACAACATGAAAAGAATTATCCGACACATGTTTGGAATTGGCTGCAGTTGTATTTGCTTTGAAGATTTGACGTAATTATTTGTATGGCATTAGGTGTGAAATCTTCACGGATCATAAGAGTTTGAAGTACATTTTTACTAAGAAAGATCTGAATTTGAGGCAAAGAAGATGACTTGAATTGATCAAGGATTATGATCTGACAATTCAGTATCAGTCTTATAAGGCTAATATGGTAGCAGACGCTCTGAGCAGGAAGTCTTCGGGATTATCAGGTATTCAACTCACTTCTGATGAGTATCTGATATGAGATATGGAAAGATTATAGTTGGAGGTGATTTCCTCTACTGGTTTGGATTCTAGTATGTTGACTTAGATGAACATTTAGTCTTCTTTGGAAGAGAGGATTCACAAAGCTCAGAAGTCAGACGTTGACTACTCAAAGTTGATTGATCAGATTGAATCTGGTAAGAAACCTGAACTACGAATTTCTGATTATGGTATTATTTTCTATAAGAATAGGCTGTGGATTCCTATGTTTGGAGATCTGAGGAAAGAGATTCTGCGTGAATCTCATTATTCAGGCTATACCATTCATCCAGGGAGTGGTAAGATGTATGAAGATATGAAAACTTTATTTTAGTGGCCTGGAATGAAAAATGATATAGTGGAGTTTGTTTCAAAATGCAAAGCCTGTCAGTTAGTGAAGCAGAGCATCAGCGACCAGGAGGTCTTTTGCAGTCGTTGCCTATCCCTGAGTGGAAGTTGGAGGAGGTAAAGATGTATTTTGCTATGTGTTTTCCTCGATCAAGGCAAAGACATGATGCAATTTGGGTGATTGTTGATCGATTGATGAAGTCTGCACATTTTCTTCCAATCAGGCAGACGGATCCGGTGGATAAGTTAGCTCAGGTATATGTGAAAGAAATTGTCAGATTGCTTGGCATGCCAAAAGTGATTGTATCTGATTGAGATTGACGGTTTACTTCCAGACTTTGGAAGGGTATTCAACAAGGATTGGGTACGAAATTACATTTTAGTACGGCTTTTCATCCGCATACTGATGGAAAGTCTGAGAGGACTACTCAGGCACTGGAAGATCTTCTGAGGCTATGTGTTCTGAATTTTGGACGCAGTTGGGAAGATCACATCCCACTGATAGAATTTGCTTATAATAACACTTATCAGTCCAGTATTTGTATGGCACCTTACGAAGTTTTGTACGGCAGAAAGTGTAGAACTCCTTTGACTCTGACTGAAGTGGGAGATAGACAAGAAATGGATTCAACTTTTGTGGATGAAATTGTTAATGAAATCAATCTGATTAAAGAAAGATTGAAAGCTGCACAAGACAGGCAACAGAAGGATTACAATCAGAAGCATATATTTGTAGAATTTCAGGTTTGTGACTTTGTCTATGTCAAAGTCAATCCAATGAAAGGTGTTAGCAGATTTGGAAGAGTAAGCAAGCTCAGTCCAAGGTATGTCGGACCTTTTGAGATCATTGAAAGAATTGGAAAAGCTGCTTATATGTTATTATTGTCTGATCAGATGTCTGACGTGCATAAATGTTTCATATATCCTCTTTGAGAAAGTGGATGTCTGATTCTGAAAAGAAACTTTCTGTTGATGATGTGGAGATTCAGGAGAATCTGCAGTATAAGGAAGAGCCTGAAAAGATTTTGGCTTATAATGTGCGCAAGTTAAGAAGTAAACAGATACTGATGGTTAAGATTCAGTGGAAACACAGAACAATAAGAGAGGTTACTTGGGAAAAGGAGTCGGATATGAGACAGTTATATCCGCATTTGTTCTGACTCAATTTTGTTTTGGAAATGTCGAGGACGATATTGTTCTGATGGTAGGGAGATTGTGAAAGCCAGTTTTTCAGTTTTTCCTTTCAAGATCGTCCAGGATGAAGTTGGATCATCCTGGGACGATCGGTACAGGAATTGCTAGCTAGGAGGTTCGTCCTAGGATGAAGTAGGGTTTGTCCGTATGAAATTTCTCCATAGGGCAAGTCGTCCAGGTACGATAACAAATTCATATAAACAAATTTTGTCCAGTGGGCAAATCATCTCGGAACAATTTTGGATCGTCCCGTACGATCTAGTTGGATATATATAGAATTGATATCTTTTTGAAGAGAAAGAAAGCCCATGAGAGAGAAAATTGAAGGAAAAAGAAAGAAAAATGATTTTTGGGCGACTTCGGTCTGTTTTTGTCCGTCGTCGTAGTTGGAAAAGTTGACCGACTCGAGGTAAGACACATTCTTCCTTTCTCAATTTTCAGAAATGAGAATTTTGACGACTTTTCTGTTTCAGATTTTGTTTCCGTTAGCGAATAATTGGTTCCGTTTTGTACTGATAAACTTTTTTACTACGTAACTTTTGATATGTTTCTAAGATGATATTTTTGTACGTTTTGAGTATTTTCTGAAAGATTTTTACCAGGTATTTTGAATTCTACGGAGTTCTAATCGAATAACGAATTATCTGGATGTTAGAAATTATTGTTTCAGTATAATGAAAGTCATAAAATGATGTTTTTTATTATCTATGGTAATTTGGTAAATTTTTGAAATTGTGGATTCTGTAAAATTTTCGTATACTGCCATTATGTCGCTGACGATTTTTCTGATGAATTCTAATTTTTTGAATTGAATGAATTGATGTGTTTGTATGCTATCAGAAGGGAGTTATAAGGGGCCAGAATACTTTAAGATTCTGTCTGTGTCAGGGAACTCTGAAAAGAAATTCTGTTCTGAAAATTCTGTATATCTGATAAGTTCTGGTGCTATACGCACAAGGGAGGTATAAGGGGTCAGAATCCATTGAGATTTTGTCTGTGTCAGGGAAGGGAGGCATAAGGGGTCAGAATCCATTGAGATTCTGTCTGGGTCAGGGATATCTGATATCTGATATGAGAAATGTGATTTTATCTGATTTGAAATATGTTCTGTACGATTCTGTTTGTTCTGTACGATTATGTCTGTTCTGTGAAATCTGACTTGAATATTCTGTTATGTGAAGTGAATTCAGTTCTTCTCTATCAGTGGTTTGATTTCTATTTAATTAAGCATCTGTTCTGTCTGTTTATACGATTTCTGTACGATTTTCTGGATTCTGTACGACTACTTTTCTGATGTATTTTATGATGTGAATTTCTGAAGATTTTGATTGGCGAGTGTAGTCTTGCTGAGCTGTTAGCTCATCCTTGTTATCTGCGTGATTTTTATGTTATGGGAAAGGGAAGAGGTCTTAGACTAGCCGTTCAGTGTCTGATTTGTGATTAGGTATTTTGTACTTTTGATTTTTGTGCAGTCATGGCTTTTCTGTTCTGTTTTGTTCTTTCTATCTATAGCCATGCACTGTATTGTACATGATTATTTTGAAAAAAGAAGAAAATGATAGATGAACTTTCTGTATTATTGGATGTTATAGTAGCTCTGTGTTTTCTGGTATATAATCATGGGAAGAAAGTCTGAAGCAAATTCCAAAACTAGATCCTGAATTTTCATCCGTCGTGACCCGACGCAAAAGGATTCATTCCGGTCGGGTTGGGTCGTGATAAGTGCTTTGAAGTCATTGGTGACATGTGCTAAAGCTTTGTATTGGAAGGCTAATGAGCTTGAGTTGCAAGGAAGGTAAGCATTGTGGTTGGCTATTTATGATAGGGTGAGTTGAGAACCTCTTGTGTAAGCATTATTCTATAGCTGAGGCAGTGAGTATTGTTGACGATACTCCACTATGGATGATGGTGAATAGCTTTGATAACTAGTCCTCCTTAGAAGGCAAGTAACGAGTTAAGTGATCCACAAGGACCCTTATTTATTTGTGTGGGAGGCATCTACATTCTAAGCTAGATCTCATGATCTTGGGGTGAGCTCTTTTGTGGACCCTATCGAGTGATAGCTCATTTACGATGACTTGCTGACTACCCGTTGAATACGTAAAAGGCATATACGAGTATATAATTATATCAATAATCATTGAGTTAAAGGTACTTTCAAATAGTGATCATTCAAATGGAGGGTTTATCCAAATGTTTTTAGTGCCAATGAAATTTAATTTTCTTCACATGGTACATGAAAATATTATAATTCTTAATCATTAAATAAATTCAAATACATTACAAATTGTCATGGTTATCTCTAATGAATGTTATAGTAATCAAATATTTGTGGAGCAATGACCATGTTCATCATATTTCTTTCATCATCACCTTCTTTTACTTTTAAATCAACATATGTTGCATCCTCAATAGTTGTTGGATTAACTAGCTTAGTGTAATGCTTATTTACTAACATACTAGGGATGCTTGAGTATCCTTGACTATAATATCTAATTGAATCCCTTTTCACTATAGTTGACGCACAACTATGAGATTAATGTTGAATGTACATTTAAAAATGTTGAAGGAAAATTTCTAAGTAGAAACAAAAGCATTATTCCTATCGGGTTCATATAAAGGTTGAACCTTATTTGGCCTATTTCAAACCCTTTTGAATTAAAATCAACAATGATCAAAAGAGGTAAACCTTGTTTGAACCTTATTAAAACCTAAATCTAATGTGTTCAATATGGTTAGATTCAAACTAGAGTTGGAACAAGTCAAAATGTTGTTCAAATCTCTTTCATTTGTTGATCAAGCATGATTCAAACTTGTATCTTTGATGCTATATTTGATTCTATGTTTATCTTAATATTAAAATGATATTGACCTTAATTTACATAGCTATATTTTTCCTCATAATTAATATAGATCATATAAATCATTAAAAGAATCACTCCAATCTTAGGCTTATTAAAATTTAAAATGCTAACCCACAAGTCCAAAGTCATTTGATTCAACTACCACCTCACTATATTCTTACCTGTCATAAAAAGATTTCTCACAAGAAAATAATGAAAAGAAGCAATGGTTGCATAAGAAAATATAATGTTGCGAATGAGGCTGCTAGGAGCATTATTATTGTGTTTAGAGTAATATGCACTTTGAGAGGAAAATATCTTTTAAGGTTAATTTCTGTATACTCACATATTCCTTCTCAAGTAGGTGGTTAGTAGGTCTCGATAGAAGAACTCACCCTTCAAAGGGGCATTTAGGAGGAACACGCCTAAGAGATCTAAGGGGAGCGACAATCGCTTAGAAGTCGAAAGGAGGATTGCTCTAACCTGATCAACATACATTACTTGCCTAGTCATATCGAAGAACTTGCTCAATACGAGGTGACATGGAGATTCCTCGACCAATCAATAGCTCGACACCCACAATGTGCCTGGATTTCGTTATCAGTCACTCATCCTCTCTTAGAGTGACCATCCCTCCATCTAAACTTAGATACATAAAATAGCATACTCAGGGTCCTCAACTTGCCCTATCCACATCAACCATAGTTAGTTCTCTCAACCATCTTACCTTAATCGCCAGTTCCCTCACATCAATCCGGTGGCACGTGTCCAGGGCAATGTGTAACATTATATATATGATATGTTTCATGTTGTATTTTCTTACTTTTTCTCCATATAAACTTCCTTATAGCTCTCAAAATGCTATAAATAGAGGTTGATGATAAAGAGTTTGGGGACCTTTTTTGGACCTTTAACTCTTCTACATTTTGACATTATAACTTTAAGTCTTTTTTAACATTTTCTTAGACTCTCTCTTTCTTCAACTATACTTTCACCTTTTAATTAAATTGGATGTTATCCAAAGATAAATTTGAATTCAACATTGGCATTCTAATATGACTTTTGAATATACTTGATCGAATAATAATACAAGGCATACAACAAAAACAACAAAATAAAGCATTTGTCTCATTACGTGGGGTCGGTTACATGAATCTTTTTTTTTGTCATTATGTTCAGTTAATAATCAAATTCTTATTTAAATCTATTAAAAAAAAAATCATTTCTAATATTTTATAATCAATTCTTTTTTAAGTCTACCTCTGCCTAAAAATATATATTATAAGACATATAAAATTAAATTGTATTCCTTATTTGATGGATGAAAAATTAAATTACTATAAATAAAACAGATCCAAAGATACAAGTCGTCTTCCTCCTCACATCTGGTCCCAAGGTTACGGGCTTACGGCCAAGCCAAACTCATCCTTTTTAAGCTTCTTTTAACGTCGACCGTAGGAGAAACAAAACCCTACGCGCTCAATCTTCTGAACCCAAAGGCCTACTGGTTCTCAACCACCGATTTACATTTTGCGTACCTCTATATAACAATCGCTATTCGCAAACCGTCTATTTCCCTTGTCTGAGGCCGGAGTAGCAGCGTTTACCATGGCAATGTCATCGTCACCGACTGCTTCGGAGTCCGCGGCGGCGGACGGGCCTGTGCTGAGTCTGATGAGCAAGCGTCTTCGAGCTCTGCGCAAGAAATACAACCGAATCCTTCATATGGAAGCCAGCATCGCACAAGGAAAAACCCTAAATAAGGAGCAGGAAGAAGTTCTTCGCTCCAAGCCTGGTGTCATTGCCCTCATTGACGAGTACGAGAAGCTACGGTCGCCACTTGCCGCCGCCGTGCAGGAGGAGATTGCCCGCGCTGCTTTTTCCTTCTCGTCAGATAACCACGGACATACGCCGGAAGCTGCAGATGATTCTTCTTCGTTGGCCGATTCCTCTATGAAGGATTTGCTAGCGCTGCTGTATTTTGGATGCCTTTTTGATGTAAAGCCCCAGAGTGATTTCGCTTCGACCATGCTGACTAGGACACACGAACGTGGATGCTGCCTAACATATGATTATGTCACTGATGATGCTACGGAGCTGCTTGGGGAGAAAGACCTTGACATGATCTCTGCCCTGGCCGGACTAGTTACATCCAGGCCTCTTTATTCTGGGATCTCTCACAGGAGCGCATTACAGGGCTGCCTTCAGCACGCCAAACTCTGGTTACAGGGAGCCCATCAACCCATTGTTGTGGGATCCTCTGTTACCTGTACGTGTCTATCATCTTACCCTAGTTGGTTTTTTTCTTTGTCTCCGTCTAACTGTTATTATTTTATAGATGATTCCCTGAGGGTGAAGCTGAACAAGATTCTTGATTCGGATTACTATACTACAACACCGGAGATGAAAGCTCCAGTTGAGGTTGCTGCTGCCGTTGGCAAGTACAATGCTGCATGTCAGGTGCAAGTTTCAGAGGCCAATGAGGAGCCTGCACGAGATGCACCCAGTGATGATGTGCTGATACATTATCATCAACAGGTTAATTAGCTGCTGGCAACTGTTTTTTTATTGAAGTATCTCCTTAGTTATGCTTTATTTTGCCTTTTGGTTTGTATTATCTTCTGCATTGTTAGGTTGAATTGAAATTCCTTGATACAGTTTAATGAAATTTGACTTGTAGAATTATGACACCTTGAATCCAAAAAGGACAATAAATGATTGTTCGGGCTGAGGCCCGGATATGGTGCGGCTCTTGGAAGAGCTGGAGTTTAAAGACAACAGCCGAAGTCTGTTGTCCTTGTAACCTTTCATTAGAAGTCTTGGCAGAGGTGATCAATTTGAGCACTAACATAGGCGTGATATACTTGGACATTCCGCAGTGGATTGGACACTGGAGTGCTGTTTAGTAAAACAACTCTCCCTAGGAATGACCCTAATCGTTGTGTTAATGCTTATAATTATGATGAATTCTACGTAGAAATGGTAGGATTCCTGCTTTCCAAGTAGCAAGCTTTTATTCTTTGTTTGTCATATTTATGAAATCTATTTTACTATTTCTCTTTCCTTATAATGGAGATTTGATGGTAGTGAGGCCTTCAATGCTTTATGGTGCTGAATGTTGGCCATTAAAAGAGAAGCATAATACTAAGTTAAGTGTGGCAGAGATGAGGATGCTCAGATGGATGAGTGGCTTTACCCTTAGAGATAGGATACGAAATGAGCATATACGTGAAAAGGTTAAAGTAGCTCCAGTAGAAGATAAGATTAGAGAGAGCCGCCTTAGATGGTTTGGTCACATAAAATGGCGGCCTTTCAATGACCCGGTTAGGAGCGTAGAGTTATTAGATTTGACTTATCTTAAGAGAGGTAGAGACAAACCTAAAAAGAATTGGTTAGAAAATATTAGGAATGACCTTTTTTATTAGATTTAAATGAGAATTTGACATTTAATAGGACACAATGGGGAAAAATGATTCATGTAGCCGACCCCACGTAGTGGGATAAAGGCTCGATGTTGTTATTGTTGTTGTATAATTGAGATTTGAGACTCCATTGTAGTTGGTAATTCCAAGCTGATATCTTAAAAGCAATGTACATATTATTAGCAAAATTTCCTTGCATAAAAATGTTGACCAAGCATGATGACTCACCTACTCTTTGATTGTGTGTAATATACAGAATCCAACATCCTCTATTTTAAAGAGCTATTGAACTCCTAATTGAACTTGTTTGGCCTTCTACTTCTATCGAGTGTTACTTCTCATCCATCTACTGTATATTCTTGTTTGTCTTCCTATACTTATGAATATTTATGCTTTTATAATTGTTGATCTAAGTGAATGGGTTGTGCGCAATTACATCAAATCCTCATTACATATGTATGCATGCATGCAAGTATGAATTTGCTAATTGTTTTAAACTTTGCTATTGATATTGGTTTTTCTAAATTTATATGTTGTTTCTTTTATGAATTTGATGAAATGTGTTATTTTTCTAAGTAATAACAAGCTTAACTATCTATCAAAAAAATATCTTTTTGTGAAATTTACAGTTTTTTTTGTCATTTTGGTAATGCCTATGCTTGAATTTTTCTATTTTTTTGGCAGAAAATGGTCATTATTCTCCTAAATTTTGTATTCATTTCATGTCATTATATGGTCATTGAACATAATACCACTATTTTAATTTTAATGTATGATACAGAAACTTCATACAAATCTAGTTTCTTCAATTCACACAATGATTTATTGTCGATTTTATTCACCATTTTCAAGAGTTTGTATACTGATGTTTAGTACCTCTGCAACACATTGTTTATCTTCTAGCTTTATTTTTTCTTCTTGCAATTTTTATTTGCCTTTGCTAGTTAAACAAACATCAGACTGTAATTGTAAATGGAGTAATATTGCCATAAGTTATGGTGCAGTCGGGGTAATGGATGTGAACTGGGTTTCACCACCATTAATTTTCCAATAGCCTTTGAATCTGGTAATCTTTAGCTTTCAACCATCTATCCATGGGCCGAACATTGCCATCTTTGTCATTATTTGAATCATGATGATGATATGATGATAATGGTGGTGATGGTGATGGTGATGATGATGGATTATCATGCTACTACCAACCATTTACTTTTTCTCTATTTAGCTTGCTGTTCTTTATCGTTGAGAGTTGCATTGTTGTTAATTTTTGGCTTAAATAAATATTTTTGAATGACTTATCCATGTTCTAGCCTTTTTAGCTTTTTGAAACTTTTCCAGAGATTCTCATTCTTTTTTTTACTGCATTGTCCTCGGTAAACCTGGCCTCACATTTGAATGTAGTAGAGTTGTCTTGCACTTTATCTCTATAAAATTTTCATTCATTCATCTCAAACTTTTCAACTCCCATGGTTGTTTCTTTTGACCATGATTCTAAACCTTATTGCTTTGCTGGTTTTCTTTAATTCTATTTTTTAGTTCTGTTGGTCGAACATTTAATTGACCTAAAGCAGCTCAAGTCATCCTAGTGTTAGGTGATCCTTACATATATTCATATTCTTGCTATGTTATTTTATTATTTAAGTTCCTGTAATGGAAATCTTTGGTGATTCTCTAGTTACTGATTTCTATTCTACATGATGCTTTGTTTTTTTCCTTTGTGAGCATCAGTTACGTATGTACTAGTGGATTAGATATATATTTTTTATAGGAAAACAACACTTTTATTATAATTACATATTTAAATATGCTACTCTTTATTTGTTTGACATTGGCATGAGAGTATATTCAGTTGGTTTTTGGAAGACCAGGTTTTGAGATATTATTCGATGGCTGAAAAGTCACTTTGACTCACACTAACATGCACCATTTAAATAACACGGCTGTTATGGTTGAGTATGCTATACATATTGCAGATATATAAAATTATTTATGAGTTTGCAAGGAAGCCATTACAAAGTCATGGCATCAAGTCGCTACCAGTCAACTTTTATAAAACCTCATTGATCCTTCATAGGAATTATGGAGTTGCGTTCTGCAATGGCGAGTGCTAAGACTACTTATATATAACAGAAAGTTGTGTATATAGGCATATATCCATTGATTCACTTGGCATTTCATGATCCAAAGCACGCATAATAAGTACATTTTATCTCTCTTTTCCTTATCCTAAAGTCTCAGTTAGGAGAGGGAATACTCCAAAATGAGGGTGCGGATGGGAAGGCATGTGTCTACTTTTTTACTTGGCATTCCATGATCCAAAACATATGTTACAACAACAAAAACATCAAAACTTTATCCCACTTAATGTATTAAGGGATTTATATCATGATTATTTAACAAGTTTAATGCTGGTTGTCGATTATCTAACGTTACCCTCTATTTTTTCTAATCCCGGGCTTGAGACATGACAATGATAGTGTTCTCCTCTTTATTATCTCTCTGTTCGCTGATCCAAAACATACATTAATGTGAACAAGAAACACAAAATGGGTACATTATCTCTCTGTTCTCCTCTGTATTCTATAGCCTTGGTCAGGTGGAACATACCGACTTGCTTCACATGTTCAGATTAGGATCATCTTGCAAAATTGTAGAAATGAAAGTCTATCTTAGAATTTATTCATGTTCTTCTACCATTATTAAATAATGAACTGTATTTACACGAAATACCATCTTGCATTATGCTGGGGATAAACATCTCAAGCTCTTCAGTTTATTTTTTTAATTTTTTTATTGACATTTGGGTCAACAAAGTGGAACTTTCTAATGTTCTAAATTGGTATTGGAACATGGATGGTACCATTCTACCACTTTTATGAAATCTGGATCCTATCAAATTCAATTCCTAGAAATTCTAGAATCTCTAGTTAAAAGAGGGCTTACAAAGTTTGATCGAATTTCATTTTTTGTTAACAAGTGGGATGATAAGATTAGTGCTTAAGTAACAACAACAACAACAACATCAAGCCTTTATCCCACTACGTGGGGTCGGCTACATGAATCCTTTTTCTCCATTGTGTCCTATTAAAAGTTAAATTCTCGTTTAAATCTAATAAATAAAGGTCATTCTTAATATTTTCTAACCAAGTCTTTTTAGGTCTACCCCTACCTTTCTTAACATAAGTCAAATCTAATACCTCTACTCTCCTAACCGGGTCATCGGAAGGCCGCCGTTTTATGTGACCAAACCATCTAAGGCGACTCTCTCTAATCTTATCTTCTACTGGAGCTACTCCAACCTTTTCACGTATATGCTCATTTCGTATCCTATCTCTAAGGGTAAAGCCACTCATCCACCTGAGCATCCTCATCTCTGCCACACTTAACTTAGTATTATGCTTCTCTTTTAATGGCCAACATTTGGCACCATAAAGCATTGCAGGCCTCACTACCATCTTATAGAACTTTCCCTTAAGTTTGAGGGGTACATTTCTATCACATAACAAGCCCGATGCATTCCTCCACTTCAACCATCCAACTTGAATTCTGCTGATAATATCCCCATATATTTCACCATCATTCTGAACAATAGATCCAAGATATCTAAAACGTGTACTCTTATTAATGACTTGATCGCCCAAAGTCACAATCCCCTCACTAGGTCTATTACTACCAAAATTACACTCCATATATTCCGTTTTAGATCTACTCAAGCGAAAACCTTTAGACTCTAAGGTTGACCTCCATAATTCAAGTTTACCTTCAACTCCCTTTCTAGTCTTATCAACAAGAAGAATATCATCAGCAAAAAGCATACACCAAAGTACATCCTCTTGCAAATGTCTAGTGAGAACATCCATGACTAAAGCAAAAAGATATGGGCTTAAGGCTGATCCTTGATGTAACCCAACCGAAATAGGGAAATACTTGGTCAAACCACCTTGTGTTTGAACACAAGTAATAGCTCCTGCATACATATCTTTAATGATTTGAATATAAGCATTATTGACTCCTTTCTTTTCAAGAATTCTCCATAGCACTTCTCTTGGAACTTTATCATATGCTTTTTCTAAATCAATAAATATCATATGTAGATCCTCCTTATTTTCTCTATATTTCTCCATCAAACCTCTTAATAAATGAATGGCTTCCATAGTCGACCTACCCGGCATGAATCCAAATTGATTATGAGAAACATTAGTATCACGCCGCAACCTATGCTCCATAACTCGCTCCCAAAGTTTTAAAGTATGACACATTAACTTAATACCTCTATAATTCGCACAATCTTGTGCATCACCTTTATTCTTAAAAATAGGAATTAACACACTCATTCTCCACTCATCTGGCATCTTTTTAGTCTTCAAAATAGTATTAAAAAGTTTAGTAAGCCATGAAATTCCTTCATCTCCTAAGCATTTCCACACTTCTATTGGAATATCATCAGGTCCAACAGCTTTTCCACCCTTCATTCTCTTTAAAGCCTCTCTAACTTCAGTTTTACTAATACGCCAATAAAAACAGAAATCTTTATTTTCATTTAGGGTGCTAAGGTCATTATAGTCAATCTTATATTCACAATCTTCATTAAAAAGTTTAGCAAAATATCTCATCCATCTTTGTTGAATATTATCTTCTAAGAAAAGTATTTTTTTATCTTCATCTTTAATACACTTCACTTGAACTAAATCCTTACTATTCCTATCTCTTTGTTTGGCTAACTTATACATATATCTTTCTCCCTCTTTAGTATCTAATCTATTATATAAATCACTAAAAGCTAATGTCTTTGCATCGCATATTGCTTTCTTAGCATCCTTACGAGCCACTTTATTCCAATTATCAGAATTTTTAAAATTAAACCAATTTTTATACAAAGATTAGTGCTTATGTATTCAGAAATAATTTCCACTAGATCTTCATTCTTCATGCAGCTTATGTTGTCACCAGTTTGATGAAAATTAAATCTTTCTTTATCAACTTCTATTCCAAGAAATTCTAGAAACTCTTGTCAAAAGAGGGTGACTGAAGTTTCATGGATTTTCTATTTTATTTAACAAGTGGTATGATAAAATAGGTGCTTCTATCTCTAGACATAATGTTGTGATTAGTGGACTTCCTTTTTGTTATCAGAATTGAGTAGCTTTTGGAATTCATCACTTTGTTTATACTCCTAATTTATATCTTCTGGGTTCACCAACTAAGAAAGATTATTATGTTAACATGATTTAGATCCTTCGTTGCTCTTTTGTAACAACACCAGTCAACCCCCATAAGATCTGTTAGTTTCAAAAGTTTCCTGTTATCATTTGATGGAGGAAGATGAAGTCCTTTTTGGTAAATCACTTCCATATCTGGTCATTTATTTGCATCCATTCATCCATTCAATTTAAATTTGAATTCCCCCTCTTATTTTTTAGGCAAATAATGAAATTTCCTAGCTTCCTCTACTGAACAATAAAGGGAAGAGACAGTTTTGGAAACTATATGCTTTAATTAATCAGAATAATCAGAAAATGCAATTGTATTCTGATTCTATTGCCATTTTTAATTCCAATCTTACACATACCAACAAAAATAATATCTTCTGGTTTCAAAATATTTGCTTCAACATGGAGGGGTTCAAGGATATGGTTGCTGATTGATGTTGGAGTTCCCATACTCAAAGCGATGGTTTGAATGGTAATAAAGTTGTGGGTCATTAGAAGTCATCTTTGTCAACAACAATATTAACAACATCAAGCCTTTATCCCACCATTGTTTAAAATTGCGCAATATAAGGCTCGTCTTGAGGTCCGCCTCAACGCAATTCCAGTGAAAAATGTCTCGAGGCTTACTCCTCAAGCTTTTTTATGAGATTATAGCATTGCATATATATACTTACGATTGATTCATCCAAGAGAGAAAATGATGACATATGATTGGTACCTTTCAAGAACAAGGGCTTCTTTGGATTGCAACAAGCAAAATATAGTTTCAAAGCGATCTCCAAATAATTTGATTGTTTATTTTTATTGAAAAAAATTTATATCTCAAAATGATTAATTTTATATTTCTACTTATTATGCTCATTACTTATATCATAGTTGAGTGGTGGATTCAAGTTGGTGATGGCATTCTAGAACTACAATATTTCACTATTAAGGTTTTGAGATTAATGTATTCATCATTTGGATGTGAATGCAACTATAGCTCGTATAATCAAGTCCATGCGAAGAGGAGAACTTATGTGTGACCATTAAGGATGAATTTCTTGGTGCATATCATGCACAATAAGAAATTGAATGATAGATACTTCAAAAAGAAATGGTTGCAAGATGATGTGAATCCTTTTCTTTGTGAGGATATGATATCAGATGATGAATGGTTTATGGATGATGAATTGGAGGTAATACCATTTGACTTACAAGAAGAAGATTTGAACATTAATTTTTAAGCATTTGCATCCACCATAAGACATTTATAGAAAGAATTAAAAAATGTATATATAGAAAACAATTTAATTTTTTTAAGCTCCTTCAATTTGGAATGTTGATGACAAATATTTAGGGAAGAAGAAGATGGTTGAAATTGATAAAAAAAGCAGATTGGAGATATTAGACTTCACAGGTGATGAAATGTGGCGTAGAAAGCAATTCATTGTAATGATACCTCAAGTGAAGACCCCCTCAATGATGATAGTGTAGATGACTTTTGAATTGTAGTTATAATATTATAGTTTTCTTTAGAATTAAATGTAGATGAGTAGATAATTGTGAAAGGACTTTGGAGTTGAACTTGATGTTATGTGATGCTTTTATGAAATTCTTGTACTTCTGTTGTTTTGTTATTGTGATGTTTGCATTTCAGTTCTATTTTACGCAATTTATCACTCGCCACTTTACGTCTTGTGCAATATTAGATTTCATATGCTAATTTATTATTTCATAGTTCGATAGAATGTTCATGTGTCATCCTTTAATATACTTTTTTGGTAATTATGTAAAAAATCATGTGTAACCTTTATTTTACTTTTAGTAATTTTTAGATTTTGAGGATTGGAACTCAAAACGCCTTGAGTCTTATGCCTCACCTCACCAGCAAAAATGCTTTAATATCTAATTGTGCAATTTTAAACATTGTTTCACAGAACTTTTTTCTATGTGACTTTTGGTCTTAGTCAAATTCTTTTTAATCTTTTCGCTTTAATTTTTTCTAGTTATCTTTTTGATGATGCATTATCCACCTTTTGTGCATGTCTGAACCACATATCTATGATTTCCACGTTAATTTTGTATGTCCATCTTATTGACGCGTTTGCCTTTTTTTGCACATGGCCAAATCACTTCATATTTATTTTTACCAACTTATCATTAATGGATGATTGGGTGCTATTTCCAATCACTTCAAGATAGTAATTTATCAATTAACGCTTCTTTGCTTTGTAGCACGTCATCACTTTTAGATAATTATTTCTCAATTAAAATTTTCTTATTTTGCAACACATTGTCATATTAAAATAATAATTTCTCTGGTTCATATGGTTAATTTGGTGTAAAAGAACTTTTGTTAATTTTATCTTTGAACCTCAATAATATTCTCTCATTGCATGATCCTATCATGGCATTTTATTTTAATTATGACCTAGCCTTAATTTTAAAAGTCATTCTATTATATTTGAACCTCTCACCTAAATGTGTTTTCCTTACTAACAATTTTTAATATTTATATTTTTGAGTATGTGTAGTATATCCAATCATTGTTTTGATAATACAGTCCTTTATATTTCAAAAAATTTCCAATAGTTTTCCTGCTTCTCATTTATTTTAGGTCTTACATATTCGAACTATATCTTCAAAAAGCATACAACTAGATATCTCATATTCATCATCTCTTTTAACAAGCTTAATATAAAAATGTGAGCTCTTAAAATGTAATGTGAGTTATGAAATTTTAGAGGTGATGCAAATGAATGCGACATGTTCATTGTGGATGGGCGCGGTGTAATCTTTTGCTTTTCAGGAAAAAGTTATACCGAGAAAGAATCATTTGGAGGGTTAAATCAGATTGTTTTATTTAATTATACTAATTTTATAAAATCCAAATCTATCAAGGGGGGCAAAAAATGTCATTCTCCAGCACATGCCCTCTATCTCTAAAGATAAAATCATTGAGCTAGTCTATTAGATCAAACTTGGTGATGGGTATTTTAAGGGAAACTTTAGGGAGATTGCTTTAAGTGCTATTGCTAGACCCTCTTTTGGTTTGGTTCTCTTTGCATCATTTTATAAAATTGCTCAAAAAGAGGCACGTCTCAATGCAATTTTGAAAAAATGCCATGTAACTTATGCCTCACCTTGGCTTGATGCAGTGTACATCTTAATGGGGTTGAGGTGTGTCTCTGGACAACTTGTAAGAGGTGCAAGTCTAAAGAAATAGAAGTTAGGTGATATGAAAAATTAATGTATAGAATAAAATCTATTTTATTATTTCTTTACACCTGAGCCTTGAACAAACATAAAGAGAATGAAAACAAGACATCCTCAACTCCCAGCCGAACACTATTCTCGTTCTCAGAGCTGCAACTAAGAAAAAGGGCGTAGAGAAAGCACCTCAATATAGTGATTATTCTATTGAAGATCCACTAAGTAATGGAGTTGGGGAGACTCTTGAATTTATAAATTATATTCTTATTGATTTAGATTTTTTGTTTATATTGAATTGGAAGTAGGAGGGACTTATTATTGTTACCTTTGGCTTGTTATTGATCTACATTAATGTTAATAAATTTCTTATTAATTTATTGATCTAATTTTGAGACGCGCACCTTAAAATGTCTTAAGGCTTATGCTTCATCTTACGGACATAAAATACCTTAATATATGATCGCATAATTTCACATCTTTATTTGCATCAATTCCTATCTAGGATTTCAATCATCTCTAACTCCTTAAGTGGAAAGTTTGCTTTAGGGGTTGAAACTTGCACACTAACCATCTGGCTTCTCTAAAATTTAAATTGAGCTTATCTTACGTGCTATGTTGGCTGATCACCACATAGTTAGCTGAGAGTGTTTCGATCCCATCATAAGGGATTTGTTATCTTTTTAATGGTTTTCAAGTCATAATGTCTTATGTGTGGGGAGAGGTCAATGGTGTTGCTGACTAGTTTATCAAGGGGTATTCTTGTAAGTGCTCTAAATTATGAATAACTTTGAGGTATATGTAATAGTATTAAGTGCAATGCAAAGCACATGAGTTCCTTTTTTTATTAATGTGCATAACACAAAACAATGCGGTGTGTTTAGTGATAAGACCGTTCAGTATTTGTGTGTGTATGTATGTAATTTACCAAATTTAAACTTTATAAAGTAATAATTTTTAACAAATATAGTGATACATTCGATGACAGTAGTTTCTTACTATCCAAAGTCTTAAATAAGAATTGAAAAATGAAAGAATAAATTGATTAAAGAGTAATTAAAAATCAATAATATTCATGAGATTGAGAGACTAACTTGCAATCAAAAGGTGGAGGCATGAGGTGAGCGTGTGTGAAAATGCAGCATTGTGTTTAAAAAAAAAATTGAAATCTGGCTTCTCAAGGATATATCAAGTAATATTCTTGAGAAGATGCATGTGGGCTCGAAGCTATTTGTGTTTTAAAAAAAAAATCAACAAGAAGTAATTAAGAAAACTAATGTTCAAGAGAGCATGAGGAGGCAAACATTGGGAAATAACTAACTTCACTGTGAGAATGGAGAAATAATGAGCAATGACTCAATGATTATGAAAGTCAATGAGAAGTGAATGTTTCTCCAACTTATTACGGCCTATTTTGATTGGACGTTTTTGGTGCTTATTATTTTTTAAAAGCGTAAATTTACTGTTTGGTTCATCAAACCACGTTCTCAATAACATCATTTTTTTTCATTTTTTTTGTTGTTTTAAGAAAGTTTTTTATATGTTCTTCTCCGTTAGAAAACTCTTTTTTCTGAACCCATGTTTCTTAAAACTATCTTTTACAAAAGTACTGGATAACCAAACGAAGCCTACATCTTATGGAATAAAATCATGAAATTTGAACTAGAAAGTTTTTTCTTTGAGCCAAAGCAATCACACAATACTACCATGCAACATGACAAAGCGGCAACGCACACTTTGTTGCGATTTTGTGCTTTGCACTTTGCAGGGAAGTGCTGCATGGGACTAACATATTGCTTTGCATTACTCCTAAAACATGCCCTTTTTTTATATTGATGGTAACTTTAAACGTATTACTTGTATGGACTCACGGGACTTAACTTATTTAGAGACTTTACTGCGTGATAACTTGGCAATAATTTTGGTGTTATAATCCTTTTCTTGTTTCATGATTCTTCCCTCTTGCTGTTTGATTATTTATTAGTTGGTTGTATCTCTGTGTCTTTGTTTTTTCGGCTTTTTGCGTTTTGGGTCTATTTCTCCGGAGTTATTATTGAGAGCTGCTGCTTTCAAAATTTTCAATATCCTAGGCATTTTATCTCTTTCAATGAAATGGTTTCTCTGGTTATTTTTAGTGTGAGTTATGGGTTACTCTGGACGTACATTTGGTTTAGTTCCCAGCCTTGCTTTTCTGATGTTTCCTTTTGGACTGTAGCATCATTTCGGAATATTGTGCTTTCAGCGTGCTGTGATGGCTTTAGGTGTCATTTTTGTTCCTCTTTATATTTAAAGAGCTTGTTGCTTTCCAATTCTGATTAGAGCGAGCGATTCTGGTGGGTTCTTTCCTCCATATTAAATTAATTTTGTTATTAATGAGTTACTTCTTTTGTTAGTGTTGGCTTTATTTTTATGTGGTTTGGAATCCCTCTGAAGAATTGGTTTTCATCGTCTCTGCTTGACTTTTTTGAAGATTCCATTTATTGGTGAGGTTTCTGAACATTTTGGTTAGGATAAAATTATTGCAATATATATAAATTATTGTTAAATATGTATTGCCATATTGTAGGATTTGTTAATATGCTAAATGTAAGAGGGATGCGTACGTCTTTATCAATTTCATAATAACCATGGTAGGGCATTAGTATTGATTTGTATTACATCCGCCATAAATATTTAGAAAACATGCTTATTTTTTGTAACGATAGATAATTTTTTTAAATATGGATTATTTTATATTATCATAAAATTATTGTTGCATCTCACCTATGATGCACCTATACACCTATTTATGATGACGTGCCGCATTAGACACGTAATGGACACAGATACACACCTGATATGGCTCGGATACTTGTCCGATACAGAAAAAAAATATCCCATCAAAATACTATTTTAATTAAAAGGATACACGTATCGGACACATGTATCCTTTTTTATTTACGCATGTATCCATTAAAAAAAATTACTCGAGCAACCCTATTCATTTCTGTGAGCAGGGCTAGGTCATTTCCTCGAGTAGAATTGTGTTCATTTATGCTAGGGTATTTTCATTTACTTATTACACGAGTAGCTGATGCCGAAGGCAAGACGAAGAGTCGGGATTCAGAAATAACAAGCGAGACAAAGAGCCATTGTTAAATTTTGAGCTGAATTTGTTTTTTAGATATATTGTATGGAATTCTGTCCTTTTTCTAGTCAGAGAATTGCCTCATGTGATGATTTGGGTAAAGTTTTTATTTATTTATCTATTTATTTTTAAATTAGTTGTTTAATTTGTTATTTTAGTAGTTTGGTACATGTCTATAATGATGACCTTTAAAGTTGTTGCTACTCTCTTTATGCGTTCCAGGAGGATCAGCAGGAAGATAATCATGACAGAGAAGTCACTCCCGATCTACCTAGCCCTGGGCATGATCTTCAAAGGGTAGAATCTATAGTATATCCTAAAGAGGAAGATGAATCAGTTCCCACCGGTGGAGAAATTAAAGCTAAGCAGAACGAGCAGCTAACATCAGAAGCAGATACGACAGAGCATAAACAGAGAGACTATGAGTCCAATGAACCGCAATATGTTCCTCGAAGGCTACATCAAAACCAGAGAGGCGGTGGTGGCGGACGACGCGGAGGTGGCCGGAGTCAGAGAGGTCACTCCAACTCCAGCAATGCACGCGGTCGTCATGGTTGGGGCGGAAATGGTGGCTACGAGAACGGGCGAAACACGTACTATGATCACGATTACCATCCAAGAAACTACTATAACCCCCGGCTCGGAAGGGGCGGGAGAGGTGGAGGTTCTGCCATGTACAACTATCATGGAGCTTCAGGTACTCATGGTCATGGCCCTTCAAATGTTGAATTGGGTGCAAGTGCTTAGCTGGGAAAAAAAAATCTATCGCTCTAACTACTACATTATATATTATTTAGAAATATAGTTATATATTAGTCCTCTTTAGGTTGTTTTTGCCTTCCCATCCAGTCTAAGAAAGTAAGTTTTTTGTAAATGTTGCATCGAATTTTCTATATTTTGGGTGCTGGATTCAGATGGAATTTTGAATGGGAATTGAATGAGGTGGTGGGACTTAACACTTTCTGCCTGATCTTTGCTGTTTGGGTCTTGCTGTTGCTGCTTAATTTGGTGGTAATATTAATATGGCTGACCGTTTTGGTGATTTCATATAAAGAGATTTTATCATTGGATTTGTTTTTATTCTGACTTCGCTGGTAAGAATTTGGATGTTTGTTAATGTTTGCTAGTGTGATATCGATGAATTTGAAATTTATCATTTAATTTATTTTTGATGCATTTAAAAATCAATTGATTTGATCGGTTTTTAAATATATTTTTAATTCTTTTTCACTTGCTATTGCAAGACGCCAATGTTTGCCTATTGTCGGCTACAATTGTTTTTTTTTTTTAATTCATACGGAAAATAGATTGATATATTCAATGGAATGGCAATCTAATTAGCTCATTGAAAGAGCTAATCTCAATAGCTCATTCAACTTCCCCTAAACCCTAAACAAACAGGGCTGTTTGACAAATGTTTTTTTTTAAAAATTGTTGAATTGGTCGGTCTAGGCTTCCAAGGAGAGATGTATCTAATTCTCAATCAATTTGAGAAGAGCATTCTGATTATACATTCTACAAATAGTGGAGCAATTTAGAGCAAATTTCATAGTTGAGGTCCGGAGGGAATGCCATGCCCACCTCTGTTAAACGGTTTGCATGGATTGACCCAAGAAATGAGGTGCATTCTCTTTTCTTGATCCCCACCAAAGTATAAAAAGTGTAGCTCATTTTTTCAATATCTTTGCACAATGCCTTTGGAATTATAGAAGCTCTTAGCTAGTATACCACAATACTCTAGATAATATGTTTCATAAATTGTATTCTACCAGCAAAAGAAAGTAACCTTGCTTTCCAAAAATATAAGAGATTTGTAATTTTTTTCAAAAGAGGAGAAAATTTTGCAATCTTCAATCTCTCCATAGAAATGGGAACACCTAAATAAGTGAATTTTGAAGTAGTGTTATGAATATTCAAATGATGAGAAATACTTGAGCGGTTGGGAGCCATAGGAGAGAGATTAGAGAACTCTTATTCATGTTTGGCTGAAGATCAGAGCAGTTTTTGAAAAAAATTAAGGTATTAGTGAGATGACAGTAGTTTTGAGTTTTAGCTTTTTTTTTTTAAAAAAAAACTAATAGGTCATCTGCATAGAGAAAGTGTAAGATCTGAAAATTATTTATTTTGAATCCCTCAAAAGCCTCAATATGATTGCTGTTCTCAAGAAGACATGAAAGGGAATCTATAATGATACATAAGAGATACGGACTGAGAGGGTAGCCTTGCCTAAGTCCAGACGATTAAGAAAAAAAGTCTAGAAGAACATCATTCAAGCATAGAGAGCAATTCACTCTAGTGATACAAACATTTGATCCATTTTATGAACAAAGGCTGAAAACCCTTTTGTTCCATTCTAGCCAAAAGAAAGTCACGAGAGACTATATCAAAAGCTTTCTTAATATTGTACTTAGCACAAAAAAATTTCTCTTTATTACTCTTCTTAAACATGTTGAGAATTTTATTTGCCAAAATAGGACTATCAGTAGAGAGGTGCTGATTAATAAAAGCCATTTGACTATTATGAGTGATAAGTGGCATGATGGGTTTTAAACGGGTAGCCAACACCTTTGCAATAATTTTATAAAATACATTGCACAGACCAATAAGTCTAAAGCCAGAGACATCATTAGCATAGGCTTTTCTAGGAATTAGGGTGATAGCAGTAGTCTTAGCACACATAAGAAGATAGCCTTTATTTAAGAAAAATTTAACATCAATAAAGATTGTGACTAATAATATGCCAACATTTTTTATAAAATTCAAAATCATAACCACCAAGACTTTTAGTTGAATTAGAATCTCCTGAGAAATTCGCTTATCTATTTTCTTCAAAAGAGACAAGTAAAATTATATGATTTATCATGTTAGAAGGAATCACATTTCTAGTAGGTAAGGAACTAATGTCTTTTTGAATGGGAACTGGAGAATTAAAAAGTTCCTTGAAGTAAAGAATGACCTTGTGAAAGTTTTCTTGATAATCAATAAGGGTCCAAAGTAACGCTGCAGACAAGAAGCTATTGTTTCTAGAATTCATTATCTGAATTTTAGAATAAAGAAATTTTAAATCTTCTTCGTCATGAGTCATCCATTTGATTTTAGCTCTTTGAATAGTCAATGAAGACTAGATGGCAACATATTGGTTAAGTTTAGTATTTATACAACTTTTTCCTCTTCTTTTTCGGACTTCGCTCTCTTTGATTATTGCTCTCAATTTGATACTTTAGCCAGTGGGATTCATAATAATAATTGGTTTATATCCCTCATCATATAAAGAGTGCATTGCCATCTATAATATTAGTAATGATAATGATAACAACTTAATCTGGGATAAAAAGGATAAATGGGCTTACAAAGGCTATTATGCGGAGTTTTTTTTTCTAATGAACCTAATTTTCACTGGGCTTCTCTGATTTGGCACAAGAAACATCCTCTTAGATTTTCTGTTTACTCTTGGCTGGCTTTTAAGGGAGGTTTTAAAATGGTGGAAGAGCTTTCTAAAAGGAATATTATTTGACATCTTGGTATTATTTGACAATTTGGAAGTTTATGATCGGGCAAGGCAGGTTCTGGTTTTCTAAGTTTTTGGGCCTTGGATGATGATGATCACCTGTTACACCCAATCCCTTGAAAGGTCTATGGGAAACCAGGGATAGAGCTGCCTTGATATTTGACGACGAAATTTTTTTTTACTCAATCCAAATTGGCTTTTTAAGCTTTTCTTCAGTTGGTTCTTATTTGATTTTTGTTTACTTGGTTTTTTTTTTTATTTCCAATTTTTTTTATATAGTTGAGGGTTGTGGTGATTTCTAAACTTTGCTTTCTTCCTATAAATTTTCCATTTTATTTCTTTTTCAACATTATTCGAGTAACTTATTTCTTGATTAACGGGAAAGGGTAAAGCAAAATTTTCCAAAAAAAAAAAAAAAAAAAAAAAAAGAAAGGCGAGGGAGACTAAAAAAAAACTTGGATGCAGAAATTCACTGCTATAAATGATTGTAAAGTAATTATAATGAGCATCAAGAGATTAATGTTTCTTTTGAGACATTTTTCTTATTGTTTTGTAGAATAATTTTTTAGTATAAATATTTCTAGTTCAAAAAAAAAATTTATACTAAAAAGCAGTTTCAAGCTGTCTAATAGGAAGCCCAAGCTGTAGCGAGAAGTTTGACTGGCTAAAGAGAGATAAATACTTGATTTTTTATTCTTAAACTTTTTAAAGTAATTAGTTTTTTAGCAAATAAAATGAAGAATAATACGGTCTTTCCGAGCGACTCGATGATAAAAATCGATCCGATGGAAGCTCCATGCAAGAAAGCAAGAAAAGAGATCAGAGATCGCTCTTACCAAACAGCTTCTAAACATGACATGCCTATAGTTGAATCGAGCGACTCGATGATAAAAATCCAATGAGCCCAATATCTCCAAATTCTGAGGACATTAATAAATTCAAATGCCTAATAAAGGGTCCATGATCATGGGATTCAACATCGGCAGTCCAGCCAAACCACTCTCAATTTACCCTTGATCTTCTTCCTATTTACGGGCTATGTCACTCTTAGAAATTTATAAATAGGTCCCTCACTTCTCGTGGAGGGGGACTCCAAGCAAGAAAGCAAGAAGAGAGATCAGAGATTGCTCTTACCTCTTAGCTCCTCATCGACCACCGCTCGAACTTCCGCCAAACCACTGCTTGACATCGGACTTCTGCTGGACCACCATCTCATGCCGAACTTCCATTGAACCACCAAGTGACGTCGGACTTCCGTTGGACCACCAACCATCGTCTGGACTTTCACTGGACCCCCAGCTGACTCTTGAACTTCCGTCGAACTTCTACCGACCTATCCCTTAGTGGACTTCTGCCCAATCACCAATTATCGCCAGACTTGCACCAAGCCACCTACGATCCATTCGACCTCCTTTGCCAGATTATGGTCCTTGCGACCTTCGTCACCTGCCTAATACGTTCTTTCCGACCTCTGTCTCTAGACTATGGTCCATCAGACCTCCGTCGCCAGATTATGGTCCTTCTGACCTCTGTCACCTGTCGACTATGCTCATTCTGACCTCCGTCGCCTATTGACTACGGTTCTTCCGACCTCCGTCTCCTATCGACTACAATCTTTTCGTCCTCAACGCCAAATTATGGTCTTTCCGACCTCTGTTGCCCACGGACAACGATCTTTCCGATCTCTATCTCCAGACAACGGTCCTTCCGATCATCACCAGATTATGGTCCTTCCGACCTCCGTCGCCCGTCGACTACGGTCCTTCCAACATCTGTTATATGATAACGGTCCTTCCGACCTCTATCACCCGCGAACTACAATCTCATGACCATCATCACCCGACTACATTCTTTCTGACATCTGTCGTCTGCCGACTATGGTCCTACCGACCAAACAAACATGTCGATATTGATTATTGTAATTCCTATAATGTAATGCACTTTATATGATGTATATTTGTTACATCAAGCCAAGACCTTCTCCCAAGGAAGGGTTTCATTTGTAATAGACTGGAAATATTAGTTGATTCCTTCAAACTGGGCTAGGTCCCATGATTTTCCCCTTTTCAAGGTTTCCACTAAAATACTCTTGTGCCTCTTATGAATGCAACACCCTCACTTTTATTTTATTGCGTGCTGGATCTTCGTAGAAAACTAAGACATTAAACTTTATATTTCTCTGCCACCGAAAATATCCCAGGATGCAACAAGTATCAATATTTTTAATTAGGTCTTGGGATTGATATAGGCGATTAAGAAATATATAATGATGCAAAATTTATACTTGAGGGCATCGCCTCTATACATATCACTTGTATTTTATAAATTTAAAACATATTATTAAATATATATATTTTTAATGGGATAAATTATGAAATAATGTTGGTTGGATATATAATATATTTTAATTGAATTTGTATTTCTCTTATAAGTTTTCATAATTTTTTAAACAATTAAATATTTTTATGAGCTGATAATATGTTATACTTTCTATAAATGAATATAAATTTGTATTAAATGAAAATTAATAATTTTTATATTTATTTTGCAAAGTCTAATTTCTCTACTTAAAGGTGAACGATAGAGTGTTAATTTTTAAAAAATTATCCATTGCATTTAAAAATAAATTTATTTGGATAGCATAATTTATACTAGGGGTGTCAATTCGGGTCAATGGGTTGGATTCGTGTCAAATCCGGAACTGACCCGGCATTATTCGGGTCAACCCGAACCCGACCCATTTTAAAAAACGGGTCAGGTTTTCGGACCCGAACCCGACCTGCTTCGGGTTCGGGTCAACCCGACCCGCTTCGGGTTCGGGTCAACCTGACTAGACACTGATTTTCCAATTCGACATGAAGGGAAAGCGTCGAGCTCCCATTGCTACGTCCAGTTCCGTGGAGGCGGTGCCACGGCGAGCTGGCCGATTGTCCCAACTTCACGTGTCAGCGGCGGAGCATATTATGAAGTTATTTTCTTATTTTATTTTAAATTATATATATATATATATATAATAATAATAATAATAATAATAATAATAATAATAACATAAAAAATCATAAAGATATAATGACCATATTAGCATAATTTACGAGAATAGAAGAAAAATATATAATTAAATATCTAATTAATGCGATTTATGAATTTAAATTTAAGTAAGATTGATTAATTAGAAGAATAAATTGATAATGGATACACATACATTAGTTCATTTATACGTACTTGGCACTATTGAGCTTGCCTATAAACAGACGGGTTAATCTTATGAGTCATGAGAATATTGATTATGGGTGTCAAAATGATTTTTTTGTTCAAACCCAAAATTGAATCAAACCCGACCCAAATTTATAAACGGGTTGAAAATTCAAAACTAGACCCAACCTGCCGGATTATCGAGTTCACCCGACTCGACCCGCAAACCCGAAATATAGCCAGCACGACGAGTTCGGGTGCAGGCGAGTGCGGCCTGCGGGGTGTGGCTGAGCATTGAGCGCAGCCCACAAGCGGTGTGGGAGAAGGTATGAACGCGAGCGCGGGAGGGCTCGCTATGGTGCAGCGGGCTGGAGGGGAGCGTGCGAGGTGGGAGGGTTGCAAGCGGGCACGAGCACGAGATCTGCAAGGGAGGTTTTCGATCATTTGAGTTGATTTTGGATTTTCGGGTTAACTCGATTTTAGAAATTGTCTGAAAAACAAAAACTGAACCCAACCCTTCAGGTAAACAGGTTGACCTAAACACAAA
Source organism: Dendrobium nobile (assembly GCA_022539455.1). Classification (NCBI taxonomy): domain Eukaryota; kingdom Viridiplantae; phylum Streptophyta; class Magnoliopsida; order Asparagales; family Orchidaceae; genus Dendrobium; species Dendrobium nobile. The sequence continues at coordinate 8,683,116 of CM039728.1, read as the reverse complement.
ATTTTTCTGGTTGTATAAAGCGTTGACACCCATAATACTGATGATTCATATATATATATATATATATATATATATATATATATATATATATATATATATATATATATATATATATATATATAATATATATATATATATGACTCTCACTGCAATGAAATACTTAATTTTGATTATAAAATTAAATTACACCATTAAACATTTAACTATCAATCATTATGCATTCTGTCACATAACAAAAGATAAAAATTCAGAACAATGTTTAAAAGAACAATTTTCACCAATAATCCATGCAAGAACAGGAACCATCTTTGAAGTAATGAAATCTCAATCGATCTCTCAAAATAATTTCCACATCATATACCACAGATATCAATTTAGCCACATTGTGACAATCTCTACACACTCTCAAGTTCTTCAGAATCCTCATCGGCGTTCCAGAACTCAAATTCATCAACCCAAACGGCATTGCCAATCTCTCACTATGCATCCGAAGACAACCCCTCTTGACTTCATCTTTTCCAGCAATCAATGGAGCTTCCATCGGATCAACTTCATACCCAACCACTGATATTCTCTTCTCCACCTCTTCCAGCTTCTTATAAATCTCCTCACTCTTCGGGTGAGAAGTATGGCCTGCAACAAATTCGTGAACTATTCCATTGATTTCTAGAGAACTGCAACCAGGTTCCTTCTTTATCCCTTCTTCCGCCATTAATTTTCTCACCAGTCCGACTTCGTTCCAGCGATTTGCAGATGCGTAAACTTTTGATAGCAGAATGTAAACTCCGTTGTCGCCTTCTTCTGCATCTGATTCAAGGGCTTTGAACGCCATAGATTCACTGATTTCTACTGGAGTTCTTCGCTTCCAACAAGCATCAAGAAGGCTTCTCCATATAATTGCATCAGGTGCACGGCATTCTCTGCACGCAGTCGATCGCTTCGTCGACCAGTCCCGCACGAGGTAACAAGTTAACCAGACAACCGAAATGCTCCAGCCGGGGTTCGATGCCGAACTCATCAGTAAAGAGATGGAAGTATTGCAAGCCCTCTTTCACCAATCCGCCATGATTGCAGGCGCTAAGAAGGGCAACCAATGTGATTGAATTTGGACTCAGATTATCCTCCTTTACCATGACGTTGAATGCAAAGAAACATTCTTTGATGCGTCCATGGCTTGCAAGCCCGAGAATCATGGTGTTCCATGAAGCCATATCTCGTTCAGGCATTCCGTCGAACACTTGTCGTGCCATCGACAATGACCCGCACCTGGAGTAAAGATCAACGAGGGAGTTGTTCACCATGATATCAGTTCTTGACCTTGAATCTAACTGGTTGATCAGGAAAGCATGAGCCCAGATTCCGATGGAGAGTGCGCCGAGCCCGCCAGAGGCGGAAACCAGGCTTTGCACAGTGTAAACATCCGGCATGAAGAACTGCAACTGCATCTCTCTGAACAAGTAGAGTGCGGTGTTGTAATCGCCGGTGATGGCGTAGCCATCGATCATGACGTTCCAGGAAACTTGGGTACGCTTGGGCATATCGTCGAACAGCTTGCGAGCGAGTTGCAGGAGACCGAAGGTGCAGTAGAAATGTATGAGACTGTTGGCGACGAATGTGTCCGAGGAGAAGCCGAGCTTGAGGATGTAGGAGTGAATCTGGGAGCCGAGACGGAAGGAGAAGGGGTGAGCGCAGGCTTTGAGGATAAAAGGGAAGGAGTGGCGGTCGGGGGGAGGGGAGGAGTGGAGGAGCTTGAGGAGGAAGAGGGAGAGGGCGAGGGGTTTTAGAGAGGGAGAGAAGGTGAGGAGGCGGAGAAGGGAGTTCCATGAGAAGGAGGAGGGGGGATGGGGAAGGAGGGGTGGAGGACGAGGTGGACGGCGTATGGGAAGAGGGAGGCGGAGGCGGCTGAGAGGATGAGGCGGGGGTGGAGGGAGATGAGGAGGGAGGTGGAGGCGGTGGCGGTGGAGCGGATGGCGATGGCGTGGAGTGGTTTGAGAAGGGCGGAGGGAAGAGAGAGAGAGTGGGAGAGGAAGGGGACGAAAGGAGGGAAGGGAGGAAGAGGTGGAGGGGGAAGAGGAAAAGAAGGAGAAGGGGAGAGTGGGGAGGAAGGAGACATGGAATATAGAGAGTGTGGAGGGAGTAATGGAATGGATGAGATTTTGGTCAATTATGGATTTCATTAAATTTGTGGGGAGAATAGTGGAAGGGGACAATTGGTGTATTTCTCAATTTTTAAACTAGTTATTATATAATTTTTTATAATTTAATTAAGTATAAAAAAATTAAATTTAAAAATTGGCAAAGTCATTCATCAAACCACTGACTTATGCTGACTCAGACTTGATGAGTCATGTCTCAGTCGTCAGGCTAACCGATGGCTTATTTAATAAAATATTATTATTATAAGTTGGTTGTTAAATGAACGAATTGCTATAGTAAATCCTAAAAAATAATTTATACATAAAATAGGTAGAAAATATATTTTAAAAAATACTTTTAAAATTAAAATAGACAAAAGCAAAAAAATAGAATTAGTATAAAATATAATTTCTATATTTTAATAGAAGTTAACAGTTTAAATCTATATATTTTTAAACAAAAAATATAGAGTTATTAAAATTTACTTTCGAAGCTTGTATTTAAAGAGAAACTTTGAATCGTTGTTTTTTTTTCTTTTGTCACTTTAATTTTCTGTATTATGCTTATCCATTAAAACAATCGATTACATTTTTAATAATATCAAAATTAAAAAAAAAAGTTCTTTTTTATCAAATTTTGATCAATATATATATTTAAACTATTTACTTATATTAAAATATAGAAATTATAGTATACATTAACTTTATTTGTTTTTGTCTCTATTCTTTATTAGTTATTTTTTAAATATAGTTATTTAATAGATTTTTTGCTTATTTTATTTTTAAATTATTTTTCATAATTTACTGTAACAATAGTAATTTTTTTTTTTAAAAAATAAGAATGGGAATTATTCCTTATAAGCTAGCCTATATTAGTAAGAGGTCTTATTATAAAGCCCTCCTCTTAGTGGTTGAAAGAATATGGAACTGCCACTTAGTGATGGCTTCTTTCTTTTTAGGAAATCATTTATCCTATTGAAATGGACTTCTGATTTTCATCATAAATATAAGGAATTTGACTCACTTAAGCTGTGGATTAGTCACCCTCTCGCTGTGGATTCCTTGATGGCCAATGAAACCAGGCTTACTTTCACCTAAGTTTTTGTTGTAGTTGATAAATTCTCTGTCATTGTTGATGATATCATCATATCTTTTTTATGGGAAAGAATAAAAATTGCGTGTTCGCTACAATTAGAAGCCCACCTAGGAGTGTAAACGAGTCGAGTCGAGTTTAGGTCTTATCGAGCTCAGCTCGTCAGTCGGATAGCGAGGTAGAACTCGAGCTCGTCCCACTAAACAAGCTCGAGCTGGCTTGCAAGCCATGGGCAGGATTTTTAAAATTTGGGCAGGATTTTTAAAACTTAGGTAGGAATTTAGAAAAAAAGCTGAAATGTAACCAATGTTTAACATTTAAATAAAACTTAGGTGGTTCTTATTAAATTTTTTAAATATTCAAATTTAATAAATAAAATAAAATTATTTAAAAAATATTAATAATTATTTGAGCCGACTCACAAGCTCACGAGCCGAGCCAGCTCAAGTTTGAACTCGTTTACTAAACGAGCTCGAGCTTGACTCGTGAGCTCGACTCTTGGAATATTAGAGGCTTTAATGGTTTGGATTAGGTTTTTATGTCATACCACAACATCAAATCAGAATAATTGCTTATTTTAATTCTTAATTAATTTAGCTGAACTACTAATAATTCATTAATATAAATCAGTCTAGCTAAAACAACTAATAATTATATACATCAAAATATAAAATTGTATTCATTCCTCAAAATTCATATACATTAGTTCGAAGTTCAATCATACATACATCAATCATTTTTAGCTCATAACTATAAAAAAAATAAAATAAAATACAAAAATAAACATAACCTGAATTGTCTCGATCTATCTCATTCTACGGGATCCTATCCCCTTCCTGGAAAAACATGTAAAATCACAGAGTGACCCACCAACTTAGCAGGTTAGATAGTAGAAATAGTATTCATTCTAGCACTGAAATAAATGTAAGATAGTAGAAATAATATTCATATAATCATTTAATCAATATTAGTATGAACATATAATTGCAAAAGCATATAAGTAATAACAAAATTATATAACTATACACCTCATAAGCAATGGTCAGTAACCAAATAAAGAATCAATAGGTTCTGACATTTCTATACCCATCAGCTACAAAATAAATTAGTTCATATATATATATATATATATATATATATATATATATATATATATATATATTATGTATGTACCATATCCAATATATATTTTTGGCAGTCTAACAAAGCATGCTAAATATGCTTACTATCTCTCCTTTTGCGGTTGTATTAATCACATTTGTAAAAAAAGGAATGAGAGGAAAATTGAGAGAAATAGCCAAAGTATTAATTTCTACTCTTTGCTATGGTATAAAAAGGACAATTTGGTAAAAATTAGTGAGATGGAAAATTTTTGAAGCTAGATGAGCAGATATCAATGATGATGCTAAGCCCATTCATCGAGAAATTATTACCTCGGAACTTAATTCGTTAAAACTCTCCCGAAAATAGAAAGAATAGCGGGTGGAGGTTGGGGCCAAAATTTCGGAGCCCATAGATTTCTGGCAACCCTGCTAGGGATTGGTTTATCTTTCCATCGCTGGCTAGATATCTTAGTGCTATAATAAAAGTCATATCAATCAGTACTTAAAATTTTGAATATTCTAAAAAATTCTCTAAAATGATCATTTATATATTCATTGAGATAGCATATTTAGCAGGGATTTAAATTTATGTTATTTTTTATTGCTTGCTAATAGTTATATATTTTATCTCTTGTTCTGTGCAATTCTCTGCACTTTAAAAGTGTGGGGTGATGCATCAGATTCCGATTACTAATCATTACCTTTCATTGGGGCAGATGGATATACAGAATACTACAATGACTCTCCAACTGGGATAAGGTGCCATGATCCAACTAGTAAATGTTATCATTGAGACGGGAAACGCTGGAGCTACCATCCAGTTTTGTAGCCTCGACTTCCATGCAGTCGTTGCAAGGATTGCCGTCGTTCCTGTGAATGGCGTGAGTACTGAAAGGCCTGTCAGGAGGCCCCAAGCTGCCATGCGTTGTGTGCATCTGCCGGCACAATGACCTGAGAATTCTCATGAGAGGGTTTCTGTGTTTGAAAGGTTGTCACAGCCTGAAGTGCCAATCACTAAGAGGATTACACCAATGTATCATATTTTTATCTTTATTATACATATATTTTAATGCATTTTATTGAATAGAATAGAAATAATCTTAATTAAAAAATTACCAAAATATCTCAACCCTAGCAAAAAAAGCCAATCTTATCTACAATACTAAGTTAAAAAAATGAAAAAAAAGTTGATAAAAGAATTGAAAAGTCGCAACCAGTGTCATTTAAGTCAAATTAAATGATGATGTTAAAGTAAAATTAATTTAGGAGAGTAGCATGTAGGGGTGTAAGTGAGCCGAACCGGCTCGAGCTCGAATCATTTATGGGCTCGCGAGTTGAGCTTATCGAGCTCACGAGTGGAGCTCGAGCTCGAGTTCGAGCTGAGCTGCTCTAATAAATATTAATATTTTTAAAATAATTTTATTTTATTTATTAAAGTTAAATATTAAAAAAATAATAAAATAATCTAAGTTATATATATATATATATATATATATATATATATATATATATATATATATATATATACTAAATTTTAAAAATCCTGTTTAATTTTTAAAAATCTCGTCTAATTTGTAAAAATTATGCCTACATTTAAAATTTCCCTCTCATAGCTGGCGAGCCGGCTCGAGCTCGTTTACAGTAAGATGAGCTCAAGTTCGAGCTCGCTTTCTATGTAACGAGCCGAGTTTGATAAGGGTCAAAACTCGACTCGATTCGTTTACACCCCTTGTGACGCCCCAGGCATCCATAATGAAAGGATTCGTCGACAGTCTTGATCAACCATCACTTCCTGCTCCCTTGCTCAGACCTGAAATATTAACCACATATAATGAGCTTCAAAAAGCCCAACAGGTCACCTAATACCTATAACTGAAATCAAAGCATGGAACTGAAACAATATGCATGTCAGTCAATCAAATCCATAACAGTTAGTTGCACATGATCAGTGAATCTATGCAGCAGATACGAAAATCAGTAATCAATGCATGATCGATACAATCCATAATCATCGGTAAAAAAATCGATAAACAGTAGGAAGAAATCCATAAAGTTCAATAAATCAGTACATACGTCAAATCTCGGAAGAATCCATAAACAGTAGAAAAATCTATATTTAGAAGAATCTCAGTTAAATCGATCAGTCAAATCGATAGAGAAAAAGCGCCGTCTCGATAATATTAGTTAAATCAACATCGTATCAATAGAATCAATTAAATCAATCATCTCTGGTCAATAACATCAATCGGTATGAAATCATATAAACAATCAAACCAATACATCACAAGAACGGTTGAAATCAAATCAATACAGTAAAACCTATTCCATATCAGTCAATGAATCACATGCAACAGTTCAATATGGTGTATCAATGAAGCGATAGTATCAATGAATCAATATCAATGAATCAAGTATCCATATCCATAGTATCAATAAGTCAATGCAATATCGATATCCATATCAGTATCATTATCAATGCTTAGTGATACCATGCGAATATCAATGAAATCGTACAATAACAGTAAACCCGTAAATCCATCAGTAAATCCATTCAAAATCAATAAATCAATAATCAATACAAGAAGTCCGTCGAGATCAATAAATCTATAAATCCATAATGAGACCATAAGGACAATTCTGTACACATGCAATACAATATAATAGTATTACTGAACAAGTACAATCACTGGCTATTAAGGCGTTTTTCGAGTCGATAATCCATTGTGCTGTTGTAGAAATCCATAGTGCTGTTGTAGAAATCCATAAATATATCCGTTGGCTCAATAAGAGTCGTCACTCTGTGCCCGTCGGCCGCCCGTCGGCATAATAATCTCCTTATGACTCCCAATCGTTATATCAATGATCAATAGAGGATATCGCCAAACCCTTTTTAAAGGAAAGCCCGTCAGCCCACCATCCTATACAGGTCAAGTCAATCTCCAACCAACGGTTCAACTAGTCTTCACTTATCTTTCAGTAATAGTAATATATATTCAATCATATATCCACATTCATATGCATATTCAATCATTCAAACCATCAATTCAGAAAATAAGAAGTCGTATGAGAAATTGGCGGCATAACGGCAGTACACGGAATGTACACAGAAATCACAAATTCAGAAATTTACCAAATTACCACAGATCATGAAAAACAACAATATAAGACTTTTATCGTACTGAAGCAATATTTTTCAACAACCAGATAATTTTCTATTCGATAAAAATTGCACAGAACTCAAAATACCCGATGAAAACTTTACAGAAATACTCAAATCGTGTAAAAATATCATATCAGAAACATATCAAAAGTTGTGTGGTAAAACTTTCGTCAATACAAAATTATGAGCGTTATTTGGTAACGGAAACACAAAACTAAGTACAGAATTATCAAAACTCGAAATCTTCGAAATCAGAAATAGGATTCGGAGTCCTTACTGCGAGACAAACAAATCTTCCAACAGCGACGACGGACGAAAAGCGCTCCGCGGCCTCCAAAATCAAGCTTTCCCTTCTCTTTCCTTCTCTTTCTCTCTCCTGCTTTTTTCTCTCTTCAAAATATTCCCAAAATATCTCAAATCCGATACTTATCAAGCAGGATCGTCCAGGACGATGCCCAGATCGTCCCGGGACGAACTCCTCTGGACACGGATCGTATAGACGAAAATTAATTCAAATTTATTTCGTCCCTGGATGAAACTCTCGGGTTCAGTTTGTCCCGACGGTTCGTCCTGAGCCTTACAGGTTCGTCCAGACGAAATTGACAGATTCTTCACAATTTTCTTCAGTTCGTCCGGGACTAAGGCCAATTCGTCTGGGACTAACAGCACTAAAAAAAATCAATTTTTTTAAGAGTTTTACAACCCTAATAAGTTTGATCTTCATTATATTACTAAGTGGCAGACAAAGCTATTGATGTGCATGTGACATACTTTTGGAGCATTGTGAAAAAGTAAGGATATTAAGTGGGAGATAGCTGTTTTTTTGGAGGTGACATCTTGTGGACATTAATGCCATCAATTCATTGGAAGACAACAAAAAAATATTGAACAAATCTTTATTTTTATTATTATTATTTTCACTTATTTGCATGACGTTACATTGAAAGCGTTTAGATAAAAATCAATATTCATCGTCTCATATCTCTTCTCCAATTTGTGAATGAAATTCAATTAAAGATTTTTTAATAAAATATTTTTTATTTTAAAAAAAGTTATATTTAATTAAAATAATTTTTTAAGTACAAAAATTTGTATATGGTTCAATTGTTTTTTTTGGGAAATTTGGGGCATAAGCCTATCTATTACTATAAGAAGATTACAAGTAAATGAAGAAATTCCAACATAAGAACAACAAAACTCTTATGAAGGAAAAGATCAAAAAAACCCCAACTATACCACCCAAAATTTTACATCAAAAAGAAAACTATGAGCACCAAAATGGTAGTAAGTAAGGAAATCCAAAAAGACTCCCGCCAGATGAAAAGATGACCCTGATCCTCGGCACTGGCATAAAGAGATCCAAAACCTGCACAGAGAAAAAACAGAACCTGCTCCCGGGCTAAGCAGGCTGCACTCAGATGGATTGACAAGAAAACAAGTTATAATCCTGGTTGCCCAGAGGCCGTCCAAGGGATTACAGGGAGCTTCATCATTGTACAGCCAGCCCAAAAACCGCATCGAAGGGACCAGCCAACATGGCAAATTCCAGCACAGAAACAACAAATAGCTCCAGAAATACAGCAGATCCAGCAAATGCCCCACTTAGTCCAAGATTTCTTTAAAATGAAGTTTAAGATAATCATAATATTTCCATTTAATCACTTTAGCTCTAATAGCCTGAATAATCACCGCCTTCAGCTCAGAAGTGTTCTTCCTCAAAGACGCAAATTTCCTCCCATTTCGTTCCCTCCAAATCCAGTAAACAGTCACAGAGATAGTAAGATAGCAAAATTGCAAATCAAAACTGCTAAAGTGCCTAATGTTGCCCAGAAAATCATAGACCTGATGCAAATTCGGTCTTAAATAGAAACTTCTTAGATGAGGTAGAAGGGCATAAAGCAATCTAAAGGTGTAATCGCATTCAAAAAACAAATGCGAATGACTTTCCCAGTTAGCGTCGCAGAAAGAGCAAGAAGAAGCTACAGGAATCCCTTTAAGAATTAGAACATCTGCAGTCTTAAGCTTACGGTGCATGGCCATCCAAGAATAGGATGCATATCTCAACGCATACCCTTTATGCCAAATAAATTTGGCCCAACCAATATCCTCCAGATTTGAGTAAAACAGCTTAGAGAAAGTTTTATTAGTGGGAGAGTCAACACCATCCCAGCTAATACAATGAGTCCAAGAACTAAATTCAATCTTCATGACCATGGAAGTAATGTCAGCAGGAAGATCCAAAGGGAGCTTCCAATAATTATTGGCCATAACATCAGTAAGCATCAAATTAGAGAAATGGTGAGGACAGGAAAGCTCAGCCATGGCTTTTTTGTTGCACCACGGGTCCCAGTAGAAAGAAAATTTGCTGTTATAATTCACAGCCAAAGAAATATGATCTCTAATTTCAACAGCTTTAAGGCAACAAAGTTTCCAAAATTTAGATGCAGAGGGAGGATATGGTTTCCAAGGGGAGCAGAATTTCTCCCTAAACCAAAGCCCAAGGATATTATCAGAGTTATACATCCTAAAAATAAATGAACAGGCCAAATTATGATATAGAGCATCAAAACTGGGTAAACCAAGTCCACCTTTGCATTTAGGAGTAGCAACTGTATTCCAAGAAATAAGATGCAATTTTTTATCTTTGACATTGCCAAAAAACAAAAATTTGGCACACATTTTGCTTATACATTTGCAACATGCTTTAGGTATAATACTTCCACGGATCCAGTAAGCAATAGTATTGCTGATAGTAAACTTTAGAAATTGAACTCTACCAGCAAATGATAAGAATTTAATCTTCCAGCCCTCAAGAAGTCCAGCAATTTTATCAATCAATGGTTGAAAGTGAGAAATGCGCAGTCTGCTAGCCGAAATTGGTAAACCCAAATAAGTAATAACCTCAGCCACATTAGAAATGCCAAGACATCCAGCTAAAGTAGAGACAAGAGTGGCATTAACATTTTTAGAGAAGATCAAAGTGCTCTTGCTTGGGTTAATAAAAAGGCCAGAGACCTTAGAGAAGTAATGCAAAATATCATTGAGAGCAAGGGTGTTATCCCTAGAGGCCTTTCTAAATACCAAGAGATCATCAGCATACATCAGATGGGTTAAATTACAGTTACGATTGGGTATGCCTTGAAAGTGAGAAACCAGATTATTCTCCAAAGAGGAGGATAGAGCATCCATGGCAATACAAAACAGAAGTGGAGATAAGGGACATCCCTGTCTCAAGCCAGAAGAAGAATTAAAGTATCCTTCTAAAACCCCATTAACAGAGATAGAGAAATGTACATCAGTGATGCAACCTTTAATCCAGTTAACAAAGATGTCCGGAAAACCTTTCTGAGTGAGTCTATGTAGTAAGAAAGAGCGAGAAACAGAGTCAAAAGCTTTTCTCACGTCAAGTTTGGCACAGAAAGATCCCTTACTACTTTTGAAGTCACGTAGAATCTCGGAAGCAAGAATGATGTAATCAGTAGAACTTCTCTTAGCAACAAAACCAGACTGGCATTTGTTAATAATCAAGGGCAAGATGGGCTTCATCCTATTAGCAATTATCTTGGCAACAATCTTGTAAAAAACATTACACAGAGAGATAGGACGATAATCAGATATAGAGTTAGAATGAGTACCCTTTGGAATGAGAGTGATGACCGTAGATTTGGCCCCTCTAGGCATAAGCCCAGTGGAGAAAAAGTGTTTAACAGCCGAGCATAGTCTATTCCCAGAAATCAGCCAGGTTTTTTGATAAAAAGCAAAAGAATAGCCATCAGGACCCGGAGCAGAGGAAGCCACTCCCCCAAAGACCACCTTCTTGATCTCCTCATTAGTAATAGGAGCAATTAAAGCATCTAAAGCAGTAGAAGGGACAGTGTTTCCAGTCGGAATGTTGAAAGAATTCTGAAAAGGAGGGGCCGGTGCATTAAAAAGAGACTGGAAATGGTCCACAAGAGCCCTAGAAATCTCAGAATGAGAGGTAAGGATACCAGTATCAGAAGCAAGCTCTTTAATCATGTTCTTATTGGCTCTAGCTCTGATCTTGGCAAACAGGAAGCCAAGATCATCCTCACCTTGTGACAACCAATGCGCCTTAGCTCTTTGGGAGATCCAAGAAGACCAAGCAACATGAGCAGAAGCCAGTTGCTCATTAGTGTTCTTAAGTCTGATGTTCAGTTCCGGGCATAGAGGATCACTTTGGAGTTGCTCAAGGCATAAAGCTTGTTGATTTTTTAGATGCAGAATGTTGTTAGAAAGAAAGTTGGAAGAATACCAATTCTTCTTTTTAACAGCACATTTAAGAGAAGCCAGACTATCATAAAGAGAAGCAATTGGGGAGGCAGCAAGAGGCCTATCAAAAGCAGTGAGCAACTCATCCCAAAAGATATTAAAGCTTAGCCAGAATTCCTTAAACATGAATCTAGAGGCTCCTTTCTTATGAGAATTTGCAAAAAGAATAATAGGAGCATGGTTAGAACCTGAATGGGAATCCACTTTATAATAAGCCAAAGGAAAAAGATCCAGAAAAGAGGAATTAATCAGCATACGGTCTAATTTGATATGTATCGGATTATCCGACCTCTGATTAAACCAAGTGTAATGCAGACCAACAGATTTGAGATCGTGCAAACCAGATTCGAACATAAAGGAATTTAATTCCCCGCGTCTTGAGCTAGAAAATGAGTTACCACCAGCCTTTTCCTCATCAAATCTATGACAGTTAAAATCTCCCATTAAGAGCCAAGGAGAATCCATATGAGCCGCAATGTTCAAAAGAGAATCCCATAACTCCTTCCTTTCTTCAACAGAATTAGACGCATAAATAACCGTGAGGTAAAAAGGGGGCAAGCAGCCCGAATTAATAGAACCATGAATAACCTGAGAAGAGGAAAAAATGGGATTGAAAAGAAGAGAGGAGGAGTCCCATTTTACCCAGATTCGGCCAGGTGAAGAAGAAGTGAAATTATGACAGCTGCTCTCATTCTCAAATAAAGAATGAGTGTAAGTGAACCAGTCATTGTGAAGAGTATCAGACTGTATTTTAGCTTCTAAAATACAAATAAGCTTCAGATTAAACATGGAAATAAGATCTTTGCACATCTTAACTTTGCTCGGGTTATTAAACCCCCACACATTCCAAGCACCCAAAGGAGGCAGGGACATAAATTATTTGTGGGATTTGGCCTTCTTGGCCGATTTTGATTTGGCTTTTTTTGGAGAAGAAGTAGCTTTAGAGGAAGAAGAAGAAGCTTTATGAGTCGAAGGCTTCAGAATAGTCTCCATCACAGTTTTCGAAGAGGAAGAGGTTTCCTCTTCAATAACTTCTTCATCATTAGGGTCATCTTCCTGATTGACGGCAATGTCTAACGGAAGAGCTTGAAAACTATTAGCTAACAAGACTTGAGTGGGCTTCAGGAGAGTATTAGGAAGAGAATGATTAGCTGAAAAGGAATCAGCTTGAGGGAGATTGAGGTCATTCTAGAAGGTCTTACTCATTTTTACCAAGTCTTCACACGCCCCTGAACTGGCCAAAGATAATATGTTTTTTTATCAGAAAAATAAGCCGGTAGTCCCTGGTCGTCGCTCGGGCGGCGGGCTCTCGCTCTTAGTAAAGTCTCTTTGCCTCTCTCTCTCTCTCTCTCTTTCTTCTCTTTTGATTATCAAGGAGGGAGGAGTTTGGACTCTCCTCTCGAAGATCGGGGCATCGTCGGTGTGGTGCCTATAGAAATCCAGGTTAGCTTGCTATCTAGTTATCGAACCAGGAATCATTTTCAGCTGGATCTTACTTTCCCTTTGGTTCTTTTCTTCTCTAGCTGTAATCTTACTGGTTTGACCCTTTGATGCTTGTTCTTGTTTTTATGCGGGTTATTTTTTTGGATGATCTTTCTATGGCATGTTGTATTTTCTGAAAGATTTTTTCATTCTCTTATTTGCTGGAAGCCCTTCTTTGTTTCTATCGATTATAACGCTGCCAGAGTCTTAAACATATGAACTATTCCGTGATTTTTATTTAATCTGAAGACTATTTTTTTTTCTTACTCTTCAGTTGTTCTGCTCTACATCGATCGTTGACGATTGCCATGGCGGATATGTTTCTTGATCCAATCATGGAGAAGCTCATCAGCGCTGGCTTCCGTTACCTGAAAGATCAAGTCAGATGGCAGAAACGCACGAAGGAGGAGCTGGAAAAGCTGAAAGAGATTCTCCCCCAGATCCAAGCTGTCGTCCACTTTGCTTCCAGCCAAGAGCAGATCACCGAAGAATATCCGGATCTTAACAAATGGCTATGGCAGCTACGAGATGCCATTGATGATGCATTTGACGTGGTTGATGAGCTGGAGTACATGGAGCTTGGAAAGCAGGTGACCAAAGACAAGAAGCTGAGAAGGGTGCGTTCCATCATGAAATCCATGAAGAAAAAACTTGTCAAATTTGGCAAACGTGCTCTCAAAATTGATCCCACCTTGAAGCGACTGAAGGCGGCTGTGCAGAAACTTGATAAAGTTACAACAACTGGTGTTGATACTTTCCTTCATCTTGTAAAAGACGCAAAGCAGGAGCTTCAGAAGAAGCAGCTTGAGCTGCACGGAGCACGTGAAACGGGCTCCTTGCCTAAAAATGATCTCATTGGGCGGGGCAAGGATAAGGAGCTTGTTATGGAGTGGCTGAGGAATCCATCAAATGAGCATCGGGGAACTGATTTGTACAGAAACATTTCTCTTCTATCTATAGTCGGCCATGGTGGTATGGGGAAGACAACTCTCTTACAACATGTTTATAATGATGAAATTACAAAGGAATTTGGTCGTAAAATGTGGGTTTGTGTTTCCAACAACTTTGATGTGAAGAAGTCATTGCAGATATGTTGCAATCTCTTAAGATGGAGAGGCCTCGTTGTGACACACTTGATGCACTTCAAAATAGTCTTCGGACTGAGATTATGTCCAAAAAGTTTTTACTTGTACTGGATGATATTTGGGAGGAGGATGAGGAGAAGGATAAAAGCAAATGGGAGGATGTGCTCGTCCCTCTATCTTTTGGGGGTTTTGGTAGTAAGATTCTGATAACAACTCGAACAGAATCAATTGCACTGATGCTTGCAAAGGTAATTAAAAAGAAGAAGGAAATAGTTAAATTAGAAGGCCTAGAGGAAGATGAGTGTTTGCAGCTCCTCAACTCTCATGCATTTGCTGGTGTAGAGAACTCCCCTGATGATCATGAAAATTTAAGAGTCATTGCTCGAGATATAGTTAAAAAGCTTTTAAGATCTCCTTTGGCAGCTAAGGTCATTGGCGGCGTTCTAAATTCTCTTGACTTAGATGCAAGGCGTTGGAGGGAAGTTCTAGAAAGCAATTTATTGGGTCAGAATTCTATCCATTCCATCTTAAGACTGAGCTATATAGTTTTGCCAAATCATCTACAAAATTGTTTTGCATTTTGTTGTATGTTCCCAGAAGATCATAAGTTTGATAAAGATGATTTAGTCCGAATGTGGATTGCATTGGGTTTCATTCAGCCGTCTCAAGGAATGACTATGGAGGATATCGGAGGAAGGTATTTTGATGTTTTAGTCAAAAAAGCTTTATTTGACAAGTTTGAGGCCGATGATTACGATTTGGTGGTCAGATATAACTACAAGATGCATGATTTAATACATGAGTCAGCATGTAGATTTTTTGCACAGGTATGCAGTAAATTTGTGGATGATGAAGAGTCATCTCTCAAAATTTTTGAGACCATTCGACACTTGTCTGTTCTAAATGCAAAACCAGACATCTTAAGAAAGATTGAGAAGTTCAAACATTTGCATTCTCTTTTCTTGTTCTATGAAGATTTTCATGATCAGGATCTTTGTAGTGGACTTATTGAAATATTCAAAGTATCGAGAAGCCTACGCTTATTATACATATGTATTGATGAAGTTGAATTGAAATTGATACTTGAGGAGATTGGAAATTTAATACATCTTCGATACTTAAAGATTGATTGTTATAATTTGACTATGCTGCCAGGATCTCTAAGTAATCTCTATCACTTGCAATACATAATTTGTGAGCGGCCACGGAGCCTAGACAAACCTGAAGGTGATGATTTTATACCAAATGACATTAATAACCTTTTAAATTTGCGTTACGTGAAATTGCCCAAGAATTGTATTTCATGGATTTGTGAGATTGGGAAACTAAAGTCTCTTCAAGAACTGTATAAGTTTATACTTCAAGATGTGAGTGGTTATAGAATTGGGGAGCTGAAGAATATGAATGATCTTTACAAATTAGGAATCAATTGTCTTGAAAATGTTAAGGATGGCGAGGAGGCTCGTAATGCCCGATTATGTGAAAAGAGGAGGCTCACAGATTTGACCTTATCTTGGAGTCGTAGTCATATTGATTCGACGAACAACGATTTAGATGAGAATGTGCTTGACAACCTTCAGCCACCAAAATGTATAAGGAATCTGAGCATAAAGAGATACATGGGTGCAAGGTCTGCAATATGGATGAACAATGTCAGTCCGATCTTCAATCTAGAGATAATCTTATTGACAGATTGCTTGGAGTTGGAAACTCTTCCTCCTTTCGGGCAACTTCCCTTCCTCAAGTTTCTAAAAGTTGCAAGCATGCCTAAAGTAAAATGGCTCGAAAGTAAATTTAATGGGAATGAGAAATACCATGCCTTTCCATTGCTAGAGAAGTTATATATTCACAGATTAGAAGCATTAGAGGATTGGTTTGAGGCAGGAGTAGCTGCTGAAGATGGATGTTTGTTTCCTTGCTTAATTAATATGGAGCTACATAACTGCCCGAAGCTGAAAGAGTTGCCCTCTTTGCCTCCTAAGCTCAAGGGGTTGAATATAGCAAACATGGGGTGGAAGACTTTGAATTTTCGTAGCAATTCAAATCCTATTCCCCTTGTATCATTAGAGGCCTATCACTGTCCTAACATTATATCTCTTCCTCTGGCTGATGAAATAGCAAGGCTTGCAGCACTAAGATACTTGACAATTAGTGATTGCCCTAATCTGATCTCTCTGGGAAGATATGGAGAAGTGGAGACCACTAATAATTGCCATCTCATGCTCAACGATCTTGATATAAATGATCCATCCGTGTTGCTAATGGAGCCACTGAGAAGTATCGCCTCCTTAAAAAGGCTGAGCATTGTGTTTCAAGCTGAGGTGGTTTCATTTCCAAATGAGTTGGAGCAGTGGCTTCTGACTGTAAGGTCTTCTCTTTCTGACCTGTTGATTTTTAATCTGAAATCCTTACAGTCTCTCCCTTCCACCTTCGAAAGCTTATCTTCACTTCAGTATCTACGTATCACTGGCGTTCCTATGCTTCGGGAATTACCGAACCTTCCTCCCTCTTTGAAATGTCTAGCAATTGAGAGATGTCATGGAGAGTTGAAGGAGCGATATGGAGAGGACGGAGGCTCCGATCGGCACAAGATTGCTCACATTCCTGATATCTTTATTCTTTAATGAAAATTTCAAAATACATAAGCAAACTTCTTTCTTTCTTCTTTATCTTATTTGTAATGTGAAGAATGCAATATCAGCATGAACCACTTTGTATGTACTCAATTTTATTTATGTATCACTTCATGGTCCTTTTATATACTCCTTTTATATGCTAGTACAAATGCATATAGCAAAAAATTTCAATATAGGTGATTTATACCTGTATTATATTTGAATTAAGATAAATTTAATTACATATAGCATATAACAAAAATTCAAATAATTTTTTATCATAAAATGCACACTTTGGTGCCATGTGATTAGCATTCTCCATTACTGAATGAATGATGCAGAGCACGGTAACACCGTTCCACCTTGGGAACACCCTACCTTGCTAACCGTTTGGGGTGTTCTCCATTATCTCATTTTATCTTTTTGTTTCACTTTTTTTACATTTGGCTTGTCCTAGTACTCGTAGTCCTTTTTAGAAATTATGCCAGTATTAGTAAAAGGGGTAGAGAAATTATAGAGAGAACATGTGGGGGGGGGGGGAATACAAATACTGGGGAAAAGAGAGTTAGACAGTTTTTCATCTTTACACATAGATAATAAGAAGGAATATACAGAGTTCTTCAGAGAACTTTCTTTCTCGTTTCTTTTTAGTTTGGCTTTTATTCTTGCAGGTGGCCGAGCACTGCATCAGTTTTGGCATCAGAGCCAGCGATGGCTGAGTGTGGCAAACAAGCCGTCACTGGAGATGTGCCAAGCCTGGAGACACTATGGGCAAACCAGACCAGCTTTAAGCGTCAGTTGGATGAACTTTCGGCCAATGTACAGGGGTTAGCTGTGGAGTTTCGCCGCTTGTTCAATCTGGATCGAGATCAAAGCATCGTGCAGCCAGCACCAAGAGATGAAATGCCTGCAAATAGGCATATGTTCAGGAGGGAAGCATCACCTGTCCGAAACACACCCCGCACTCCGCTTGTGCCGCAGGAAGCATCTGATTCAGAAGAAGAATGGCGGGGGTATCAGACAGTGGATGGAGGAGATTCCGGAGAAGAAGAAGACGACATGAGTTATCGACATGAATACCAGGGACGCCGCTGACCAAGAACTAAATGTTACTCACAGGGAGAATTTAAAGTTAAATTAGATATTCCATTCTTTGATGGACATTTACACATTGAAGATTACCTCGATTGGGAGAAGGATGTTGAAAATTTCTTTGAGTATATGGAAATTGATTAGGATAAATAGGTTAAGTATGTCGCTTGCCGATTGAAGGGGGGAGCGAGCGCGTGGTGAGCACAGGTGGTGCAACAGAGACAGCGGGAAGGCAATGGCCGAGTATGGAGTTGGGCGAGGATGAAGCAGTTGCTGAGGGCACAGTTCCTACCCACAAACTATGAACAAATACTTTATATGAGGTATCAACATTGCATACAGGGTACTCGAGCTCTGAGCGAGTACACGGAAGAATTTAACAGACTAAGTGCTAGGAACAACTTGAATGAATCTGCCAACCAGCTGGTCGCGCGATACATAGGGTGGTTAAAAGAAAATATCCAAGATCGATTTGAGCTGAATTCAGTCTGGTCAATGTCGCAGGCGATCAACTTCGCCTTGAAGGTGGAAATGCAACAAAATAGAGGACCCAGGAACTCTTTCAATTGGCAGCATTGGCAAGAACCGAATCACAGTGGAAATAAGGTACTTCGACGACGACCAAGGCTACGTTCAATGCAACGCCTTCCGCCTCAAATGTTCCAACGTCTAATACCGTCAATGAGTCCAGGAATCAGATGAGAGCTAGACGCGTCAATAAGGACAATCTGTATGCCAAGCCGTCTACTACACTTAAATGCTTTCGTTGTTTCCAACCTGGACATAAGTCCAATAATTGTCCACAAAGGCAACAAATCCACCTAGTGGAAGGCGAGGATGAAGAGGAGCAATCCGCAGCTGATATGGAGGGCGGGTATGATACAGAGGATGTTCAAGCAGATGAAGGGGAACCTTTGCTTTGTGTCATGGAGAAATTATTATTGGCCCCTCGCCAAGCCACTAATTCCCAACGACACACTATATTCAAGACTCGGTGCGCTATTAATGGGAAGGTATGTCACCTACTCATCGATAGCGGTTGCACGGAAAATGCTATATCAAGAGCCGTGGTACAGAGTTTGCAACTAAAAATAGCAAAAAATAACAGCCCTTATAAGATTAGTTGGGTAAAAAAAGGTATGGAGATCAGTGTCACTGAATCCTGTCGAGTGACTTTCTCCATCGGAAAACAATACGTTTGTGAAGTGCTATGCGACGTCTTGGATATGGACGTGTGCCACCTGATCTTGGGGAGACCTTGGCAATTTGATGTAGGTGCTATATACGACGGCAGAGCTAATGCATACTCCTTTGATTGGAAAGGAAGGAAGCTCCGGTTGATCTCCAGTAATGCATAATTAAGAGCTTCGCAATCAAAGCCTGTGACTCAAGCCACATTGCATTTGGTGACTGGATCGACATTGCTTCATTGCTGGAAAGAACCGAGCCCAATGTATGCTTTGGTAATAAAAGAACCCAATTGTCACACGTCACAGCCACAGTTGCCTTGTGAAGTATCTAAATTACTCCAACTATATGAGGACCTGACGCCGGAAGATCTACCTGCTGAATTGCCGCCACTCCGTAACATCCATCATCAAATAGATCTAATACCAGGTTCTTCTCTTCCCAATCTTCCCCACTACAGGGCTGAGTCCGAGAGAACAAGGTATTTTACAAGAATTGATAGATCAATTGTTGGAAAAGAATTTGATTCAAACGAGCATGAGCCCGTGTGCTGTACCGGCCCTCTTAGTACTGAAGAAGGATGGAAATTGGCGAATGTGCATAGACAGATGGGCCATCAACAAAATAACGATCAAATACATATTTCCGATTCCACAGGTAGAAGAGTTGATTGATCAACTTGTGGGAGCTGCTATTTTCTCCAAAATCGATCTTCGTAGCGGGACCATCAAATTCTAATACGCCCCGGTGACGAATGGAAGACGGCGTTCAAGACTCCACAAGGTCTATATGAGTGGAAGGTCATGTCGTTTGTGCTATGTAATGTCCCATCGACATTCATGAGGATGATGGCCGAGATCCTCCAGTCGTTTTTGGGCAAGTTTTGTATTGTGTACTTTGATGATATTTTAGTGTATAGCGTTGACTTGCAACAACACTTACATCATTTGGCAACACTTCTGGAAGTGTTAAGATAGCAACGATTATTTATTAATCATCATAAATGTGATTTCGCTGTTGCCAAAGTTTCATTTCTGGGATTTATAATCTCAGCGGAAGGAATACATATGGATGCAAGCAAAGTCTCTGCGATTGTTGAATGGCCGGCCCCTCAATCTTTTTTTGAAGTAAGAAGTTTCCACGGGTTGGTGAACTTCTACAGAATGTTTATCAAAAACTTCAGTATCATCGTGGCTCCTGTCACGGAATGTTTGAAATCCAAGGTCTTTACATGGGGAGAAGAATAACAACAGAGTTTTGAGGCAATTAAACAAGCTATTAGCTCTGCACCGGTATTGAGTCTTCCTAATTTTGATAAACTCTTCACTGTAAATACAGACGCTTCCTCTATAGGTGTCGAGGCAGTCCTGGCACAAGAAGATAGACCCATTGCTTTTTTTAGTGAGAAGCTGTGCACAGCTAGAAAGAAATGGTCTGCTTACGAGCAGGAATTTTATGCTATAATTGTGCACACTCAAACAGTGGGAACCATACTTGTTGCATCGAGAATTTATACTTTGTAGCGACATAAAGCGTTACAATATTAAACAGCCAAAAAAGTTAATCGTATGCACGCCGTTGGTTGAGGTTTCTACAAGATTTCTTTCACAATCAAATAAAACCAGGTGCCGAGAACTGGTGGCAGACGCTCTTAGTAGGAAACGGATTCTACTTACACAACTACAAACCGAAATCACAGGCCTGGAACAACTTCGGGATCTCTATGAGGAGGATCCATATTTCAGAGAAATCTGGAAACGATGCCAAGAAGACCATGAATTTGTAAGACTATTCTATTAGACATGTTTATTTATTTAAACAGAACCTTCTTTGTATCCCTGTTTCATCATGGAGGCAGCAAATCACACGGAGGTGCATGGCGGCAGCCTGGTGGCACACGTAGAGAAGAGATAATACACTGCAACAATATAGACTCGTTTTTTTAGCCTCGGCTAGACGGGATGTGATCCATTTGGTGGACAGTTGTCCCATATGTCAAGCATGTAAGGGAGGAGCTCAAAATACTTGTATTTATATGCATTACGGTTCCAGATTCAATATGGGAATATCTCAACCTTGACTTCTTGTTGGACTACCGAGCACCAAGTGAGGCAACGACTCGATCATAGTCGTCGTGGACATGTTCTCTAAGATGGCACATTTTATCTTTGTAAGAAAACTGCAAATGCCTTAAACATTGCGAACATTTTTTTAACGAGATTGTCCACCTGCACGGCTTGCGAGGAGTCTTACATCCGATCGCGACGTCAAATTCATAAGTCACTTCTAGCAGAGCTTTGGAAACAGTTGGGTACCGGACATTCGCCTTAGTTCGGCATACCATCCTCAAACGATGGTCAGACTGAGGTCGTGAATTAGACATTAGGCAAAATGCTGCGTTGCCTTGTCAGCGACAATCCCAAACAATGGAAAGAAGTACTATGGTAAGGAGGAGTTTGCCTTACAACGCCATGACTAATCGCTCGACGGGTAAGTCACCTTTTAGTATTGTCTATACTAAACATCCTAACGTTGCTTTGGACATTGCCATCCTACCGAAGTGCAAATCTGTTGTGGCTACAAACTTCACCGACCGGTACTCGGAGATGCTTACGGAGGTTCGTCAGCAAATCATCAAGGCCAATTTACAATATAAAGCAACTGCGGATGCTCACCGTCGACACACCTCATTCAACATTGACGATCTGGTAATGGTTAGGCTTCAAAGAGAAAGATTCCCTCCGGGAATTTACAGCAGCTCGCACGCCGCAAGCTTGGGACCTGTCCCGTTTACACAAAAAATCAATGATAACGCCTATACCGTTTGCTTTACTGTTGATTGCAAACACGTCCCCAACCTTCTACGTTTCCGATATTTGGGCGTATAAACCTGCAGATGACGTCTGTCGTATCTATTAGCTCGTCGGAGAGTCGAGCTCTTCTGAAGCAGGGGAGGTCTGATGTAGAGCACACGTAACACCGTTCCTCACCTGGGAACACCCTACCTTGCTAACCGTTTGAAGCGTTCTCCATTATCTCATTTTGTCTTCTGATTCACTTTTATACATTGGCTGTCCTAAGTATGTAGTCTTTTTAGAAATTATGCCATATTAGTAAAAGGGGTAGAGAAATTATAAGAGAAACACGCGTGGGGGGGGGGGGGGGGGGGGGGGGGGGGGGGGCGGGGGGGAGGGAATACAATACTGGGGAAAGAGAGCGGAGATAGTTTTTCATCTTTCACACAGATAGTAAGATTGGAATATACAAAGTTCTTCAGAGAACTTTGTATTCTCGTTTCTTTTTCGTTTGGCTTTTATTCTTGCAAGGTGACGGAGCAGTACATCAATGTAACAATCTTCCTAATAGTGCATCATAAATAATATCAAGCATCTTGATGGGTGACATTTACATTGGTTGCATGAGAAGGAATCCCAATGATTCATGATGCAACATGCGAAAGGGGTGAAAATATTATTACTTCTCAATGAGTAATTCTTATAAAAAATGAATAGTATAGGTGACTTCCAATAGATGAAAAGAGACTAAGTAAATCATTAAATTCACATAAAGAAATTCAAGATCTATTGACTAAATTCACGTGCATATGGGCACATGTTACAATTTTAAATTTAGAATATTCAATGACGATTGTTCGACCCTAAGGCAATCGAGATCGATAATTATTTTTACCAACTTAATTTTCTCACATTACGATAATATTAAGTAGCAGAAGATGATCTACCAAAATATTATTTCTTTATTATGAGAAAAGTATTCATTAAAAAATGCATAATACAAATAAAATAATAGAAATAAAATGTTGATGTTATTATAAAAATATTGAAAATGGAAACCATGTACATAAAATAGATAAAAATAAAATCAACTAAGATACATGAATCGACATAACCAATTGTACATTCAAGCCCAAAAAATGGTCAAATAACATTTTTCTCTTTTTTTTTGTTCTGAATTTTTTCAAGGTAATCCTTGGATAAATCTGTATCCAAAAGAAGAATCAATTAGCACATTCTAAATGCATAAAATCATGAAAATTTTTGATTTGTAAAGTGGCTTATCCCATCTTGTCATATAAAAACTGAATAAGATTCCTATTTTTGCATCCATTCTTCGGTCAATGGCCTGCATTTGACTGCCACCTTACCAACAAAATCTATAAGCAAAAAAATAAAAATAAACTTAATCCTTTTCATCGTGCTTAGGACCGGCATTAGAAGTTTTTAATTTTTTTTTTATAATATTACTTCTAGAAAATTTGTTGGATTTGGTGTGAAACATTGTGCTATAGAAATTGTTTTTTGAGATGAAAAAAATTTAAAACATTTAAACAAAAGACAAAAACAAAAAGCAAAAGATTCAAACCAAATATTAAAAAAAAGTTAAGGTTTCTAAACCAAAGACTCAAAGTAAACATTCAGACAAACATCTGTCATTAAAATTAAAAAGAACACTCTACCATAAAGCCATGGTATCTCAATATTGTGAAGAATACTTAATACCAAATCATGCTTGTAGAAATAATACCAGAAGAGGAGCCTAGGAGAAACCCTTAGGGTCAAAGGACTCATCATAGCTATCTCAAAATAACAAATCCATTCAATTAGGTAGCCACTGAATTGAAAAGATGCACAAACAGCCAAAATCCATTTTAGTGCTATTAAAATCAGAAAGCTATCTCAAATGCACCATATACTCGAAACGAGAAATTTATGAAATATTTACTATAATGCATCAATCGGCATGTTTAATTTTTTTAGCATAAATTAAAAAATAAAAAAAAAACAAAAACAAAAACAGAGGAACCATCAACACACAACATAAATTAGAATGAAAAGTATTAGCCAATAGAAGTTGTATTGCTGGCCTTAAAGAAGAGAAATAAGATACTAATGATATATTGAAATTATGATTTTTGTAGTCATGCAAGAACACATAATGTTTAAAAAGAAGAAAAACAAAGATGTGATGCCATATTTGTTGTCTTTTCATTCCCTCCAAACAAGATATTCAAAACAACATACAAAGCATAGATAATATTTTCTTTCATCCATTCCCAATGAGGCTTTACTTTCTGACATTTCAATAATAGGGGCTCTCATAAAGGAAAAAGCAAACAGTCTAAATCACCTTTTATGAAAGTCATTGGATAAAAATTTAAAATAATGATATCAGAAGTGCAATTTTGGGGCAAAATAACATATGAGTGCAAAGTAGAGAATTAGAGGAGACCACTTGGCAATAAGGTAAGTAATGCAAAGTTTTAATTAAAGAGTAGATAGTATCATTGTAAACATGTACATTGATATTTAATGATAAGTATTCATGTATCAGTAATTCTACATACATACAAACAATGAAAAATTGATATATTAACAAGCATGATAATATTAATATTGATTAGTTAATTATATTTTGAAATATAAAAATTTTCATTATTACTCATACTAATGATTTAATTAATTAGTATTAGATTAAACTAATCTAATGACAATTATATTAATAATATCTATAATAATAAATAAATTAAAAATATTAATTAAATTAATGTAAGATAATTATACTATTAATTATTCAATTCAATTAAATTAGATTGTTTAATAATACTACTAATTATTTAATTAGAATGACTTCAAGAGTAGCCTAGCTCTGTCGTGCCTCCACTAACGCTTGAGTCTCCAACATCTTCATTCAAGATAACCTATAAATTCATTAAATACCCCTAGTTCGGAATTCCCCGCACACACTCTCAGTGACAAGAAGAACGAAAACAATTATCCAAGACCAATATCATCGAATTCATTCCAAACAAGAGAGATTAGAGCTTACCCTATCCTTTTCGTTCCCCTCCAATGAGCCAAAGATTGTTGTAATCAGCTAAACAGTGAGCACTGATTCAAGTATAAGGCAAAGATCATTAAGGAATGTTCTATGATATTTTCTCCAGAGAATTCAGGAGATAATCAGGGTATAAATTACCTAAGAGGAACGACGGAGATCTGGTTGCAAAGAGACTTCACGGCAAGTTTTTTTCCCAAGTTTGTTTTGGAGTGGGTAGAAGAAATCTAATCTCAAACTAGTAATTTGCTTGCTGGATAAGAAGAGTTGGAAAATCCCGTCGTTTGGAAACTGGGAATGCTTCGACGAGAAGTTTCTCTCGCACTGCTTCGATTCGGTGAGCCAGCCGGGTTTGATTCGATTGAGTTTCTTCGACGACGAATATCACTTCAAACTGCAAGTGGCCATGCTTGTCAAATCTACTCACCCCTATTGAACCTATTGCGAACGAGAGGGCACGGGAGAGCGAGTGCAGCGAGAGAGGTTTGATTAGAAGATAAAAAAGGGGAATGAAAATTTAGTTATGAAAGTGAATAGATGTCATCATATGTGAATAGTCATCAAAATAATAAATGGCTAGGATTTATTCCGTGTTTTTAAAAGGAACCATCAAGATGTTATGTGGGAAGATTTACAAGCTACATTTTAATAGTATTATAGATATAGACTAATGTAAATGCACGTGCATTTTAAAAAATAAAAATTAAGTAACAAAATTAGAAAATATATTATGATATGCTATGTCAAAGATATTAAATTCTATATCAATATTAAATATAAAATTTGTATAAATAAAAATTATTTATACTTCTCTTATAATTGAATTAATATAAATGGAAATAAAGTGTGTGTGTGTGTATATATATATATATATTATATATATATATATATATATATATATATATATATATATATATATATATATATATATAATATTTTTCTAACAATATTGTATAAAAACATATAAATATAATTTTACAATTCAATACTAAAAAACACATTTTTTTAAGTAGAAGTGTAGAAGTAAAAAGAATTTATATAAAAAATTTGCAATGAGTTTAGAGAATTGTTACTGCTTTGCTTAAACAATTATAGTTTTCGTTGATGTCGAATAATTACATGAATGTTAGAAAGTAACTTGTCGAATAATTACTTGAAAAAGAATCCCATTTCAACTACCGGTTTACTTAGAAAATGTTCAAATTCTACAGTTCCCGTCTGCTAGGGTTTTGCGCTCGGTTAGGGCTTTCGCCCTAGCCGTCTCTTTCTTCTCCGGCGCCGGCTCTCTCTCGGCCTATGGCAAATAAAAGGTTAGATCCTGGCTTTCTTGAGGGTAAGCATTCCAAATCCTTCAAAGATGTTTTGTTTGGTTCAGATACAGCTAAGGTTTTTCCGGATTTTCGTGTGTCTACGATTCGGGGTTTGCCCGCTTTGTGGTTTTTGGAGGATGAGTTTTTGCATCTTGCGAAACCGTTTGAGTTTGCTTTAGTGGGGAAGTTTCCGCTTAAACGGTCACCTTTGGATTCGATTCGTAGGTTCTTTTTCAATCTTAAACTCTCGGGGGATTTCTCTGTGACTTTGTTGGATCAATCGAATGTGTTGATTAAACTTTCTAATGATCTTGACTATGGGAGGGTTTTTGCGCATCGATCCTATTTCGTTTTTGGTTGTTTCATGAAAGTGATCAAGTGGTCTCCTCTACTTGATCTGTCGGAGGAGTCTCCGATTGTTCCGGTGTGGATTTCTTTTCCGGGGCTTCGTCCTCATCTGTTCTCTCCGAAAATCCTTTTCGGTTTGGGTTCGCTTTTTGGTCGCCCGATTCACACCGATAATGCTACGGCCGTTGGTTCGTGACCTTCTGTCGCTCGTATTCTGGTAGGAATCGACATCTCCAAATCATTCCCGGACTCTGTTTGGCTAGGTCCGGAGAATCTGGGGTATATCCAGCATGTTGTTTTTGAGGGAATGCCAAATTTTTGTATACATTGCAAATCTGTTGGTCATAAAAAGTCGGATTGCATTAAATTATTTTCGAATTTACGCCCGGCTGTGGATTCGGCTCCATCGCCGGTGACACCAGCTTCTGACCCCGTTATTGCTCCTTTACCTTTAATCGATCCCTCCTCTACACCAAATCCTGTTGATGCTGGCCAGGTCGCTGGGTGCCAGTTGTTTTGGTGGACTCTGGTTTTGATGTTAGTTCGGATAAAGTGGATTCTGTTATTAGGGATGCTGAGAATAGTTTAGGGGTTAATATTGTTATTGTGGGCTGTGGCTTAAATTATGGTAATTCGGTTACTGTGACTTCGTCTGATTTACCTGTTTGTTCTGTTGAAAATGTGGGTGTGGTGAAGGGAATAGATTCTGATATTGTCATAGCTGCTTCTGAGAAGGTTAATTCGATGGCTGATTGTATTTTGGTTAGAGAGGGCTCTCCCTCTGATCGTGCCCCTGTGTATGTCGATGTGGGGATCGGGGGTCCTGTCTCTGATGTTATGCATAGTGGTTTGAATTCTGTTGTTTCTTCCCTACCTGCTGTTGAGGTTCGGTCTTCTGAGGTTGTTCTGGGTGGTGAGGTTGTTAGAAGTGAGTTTATTCCAGGTGCTGGATTGGTTCCTAACTCTGTTGTGAATGTGCCTGTAAAATTAATAGAGACAAATGATATGGTTTATCATGTGGGTGATAACTCTGGGCTGGATGTGCTTCTTCACCTGGATTGGCTTCATTGTTCGTCGGAAGCTGATTCCGATTCCTCTTCGGATCATGGTGGTGGTTCGGACCCTGGATATGATTTCAAAATGGTTCGTGATCGTCCGGTTTTTGTCGGTGCTCGTGGTAGACCTCGTGGGAGAGGTCGTCGGGGTCGTTAGTTTAATTGGCTCCTTTTATTTGCACTGTGACTGGTTTATTTCAAGCTGATTCGTCCGATTTTTGGTTGGTGTTGGTTGTGACAGGCGATGATGTGGCCGGGGCTCGTTCCTTGGTGTTATGGCTCCTGGCAACCTTTGGTGTTTATTCCTTTGTTGGTCGGATGTTAGCGACGTTTTTCACCAAATTGGAGGGTCGGTGCGTAGTGTCGGGGAGCTGGAAGCCTCGGTCAATTACTGAGCCTACTTCCTCTTATTTATTGTATTTTTTTTGGCTTTTACTTTGATTTCAGCCTCTTGTAACCTCTTTGTTTCTTTAATAAAATTTTTTGTTTCTGAAAAAAAAAAATGAATGTTAGAAAGTTGAATTTTATAAAGCAATAGTTATTTCTTAAAAGGAAGCGACAAGTTATCATGTAACATGTTCACGATATAAAATGAATAAACCTTATTTGTCATTGAAATGATTTGGTTTTTCCTAAAAATCATAACCAATAGGATCAATTGCGTACACCCAATTTTTCTTTGTAAGAAAAGAAATATTTTTCCTCTAATTGTCACTGTAGAAGAACCATATGAGAAAACAAGTGGCATATAAAAAGTTGACTGCCAATAGAATTGATAACATACCAAGTAATAAAAATGCCAAAGCATGCTATAATTTAGATTTTCTACAACTTGTGTACATTCAATGAATTACCATTTTATCGAAATGCTAAAGGCTTGGAATTATTGGATCAAATGTGGAGAAAATCAACAGAAAGGGCATAATCCATAGTAAGTTTGATGAATATTCTAAATTTATAAGTACAGGAGTAAACAACATAAATCATTTATTTATTCATAGTAATATCACAAATTATTTCTAGGATTTATATATTTTCATAATAATTATGAATTTTATTTTAGATTTTTTCATAGATCAGTTGATTAGATTTGATTTAAATTAGGCACTATTGTACAAAAAAATAGGGTTATCAAAGATTTTTTTGTTATTATATACTCTCTTCCGTTGGAAAGATTGGACAATAATCTTACGATCATCAGTCTAACAAATCTAGCTGTTGAAAGCTCTATCTTGTGGTAGAAAAAGAAAGTTATAATCAAATAAAAAATGTGATGGTCCTCGTTAAAATAAAATAGCAAGAAAATTGTGCTACACGCCCCTGATTTTCTTGATACTCAATATATGTAAGAAAAAAAAATCACAATACTTGACCAATTTCATAAAAATAGGTTCCTTCATCAAACCCAAAGTTCAACAAAATAAGACCGGGGAATGAAATCCAAAAAATTAAAGATAGATGACTAAATGCAAAATTATCAATTTAAATTGCCGAAATGGAGGTGGCTAAGCTAGAGATATTCAAGATTAACTTCAATGTAGTATTCTTATCTCCAAAAAATAAAAGGAGGAGATAAAGAAAATTCCACCAACAACATTAAAAGAAGGGGGAGTAAAAGAAATGCAAGTTAACCTTCCAAAATTTAAAAAGAATAGTACTCTTTCAAAATTAACAGCATAGAAAACTCATAGCATAATTTAAAAGTTATCCAAATAGTTTTTTTGTATCAAATAATTAAGAACAAGATTGCCAACAAGAAAGCCTTTGCAATTGAAAATAAAATAAGTGTGATAGAAATGAATTTAAAATCCCGTCTTGCATTCACAATTTAGAAAGAGTCTTTTGATCTGAATATATGAAAAACTAAAATTTTCTCACTAAAGAATTTTAACTTAGTATAATCTACCCAACTAAAACATAATGAGTATATTTCGTGATTTAATTACCCAATACCTAGTATAGAGCTCTATTACACCTCCATAAACCTTTTTTCACAAAAATATAGCTTAATTTTCAACTACATTTTTTTTTCTTAAAACCCAAGTTTAGTCAGTCATCAACACACTGCTATTTCTTAAATATAGATCAACCAAAAATTGTTTCAAGTCAACATCAGATATTAAAGGGAAACTTGTAACGAGTTCATATATTTGCATGTAAATCGACATATGCTGTGTATAAAAATGGAAAACAAAACTCCCCATTCTAATTACATATGAACTATTATTGTAGACATAGTTGAAGCAACTGTTGCTTGGTGGAGATTTAATGGGTTTATTATCATATCCTTTTTAGTCAAACATTCCTTCTGAAACACAAACAATGTTGTGGAATCAGTTCTGAAGAAGTAGCATTAATGAGAGGAAGATAGGAACTGAAATAAAAAAAAAAATAAAGAAAACAACAAAGAACAGGCGAAATAATAAGTAGTTCCATGCTTCATGACATTTTGTTAGGCTAATTTTAAAAACTCTAACTCACAAACTTGATAGACATATTAATTTTTAGAATAAAAAATTTTAAACTTGTATAAATAAACATGGCTGACATATTTGATGAGGAACTAGAGCTCTATACTCATAAGAAAACATTTGAACTTGTGGCTAAGTTTTTTCAGTTTGGTCATTTCAATTGTGGCTAAGCTCTATACTCATAACAAGTTATTTCTTGTAACGAGTGTGTAAACATTAATATTGTTGCCTAAAATTAGATACGTACTTCTTTGTATAAGGATTAGGAACATTTCATTATCTATAACACATTTGATTACATCAAAATTGCACCATAGTGCATGAAGAAAATATAATTTCTTAAATTCTGGAAATTATATTTGTCTTGATATTTGTTAAGCAAGTTAGGACCATCATAAGCTACAATGATTCCATCATAAGGAATGATTCATGAACTGAACATTACTAAGCCATACAACTAAAAAATCAGAGTAAATTTGGAATTTCTGTAATTTATTTGTTATTTTCAGGTATATCACATTCTTGATTCTTGTATAAAATGTTTAGCTATTGAATATAATTGTTTTGTTCTTGGATTTGAAGTTTTTTTTTTTTTGCTTCTTTCAGAATTATTTTGATATATCATTCCTGCACTTAGGAGCATACATTTTAGTGAGAGGGAGAAGAATTCCAATTGAATATTTAGTTTACAAATAATCAAATGATAATTTAATTATAGATAAGCAAATGATAAATTTTTTGCACTAATAAACTTATATTTTAAAGTAAATTCATGTGTTCGACAAGAGGGATTTCGGCAAACTGTTGGGTTTAGCGAGCAGTAGAGGGAGAAGAAATCCGAATCAATAATTAGTTTATAAATAAACAAATGATAATTTACATAAAACGTTGACCTTTTTCAAGTGGATTGATGGGTTCGGCAAGAGAAATTTTGGTATCTATGGGTTACCTTATGAAGGTAGCCTTGAGTTAAACTTGACTTCGTAATTAGAATATGGCTCACCATTAATAGATTCCTTTGGAACAAGATTTTTTTAGGTATAGTTTGGTTAGTTGTTGGTCCACCATAATTGGCCTATTTAGGAGTTAGTGGATTTACACTTGCTCATTTGATCTAACTCATGGACTTTATATTTTGCTACTCTTATACTGATCCAATTTTGGGACTTGATTTTCACGAAAAATTATTATGTTTGGACAACGTACTGAGCGGTACTGAGTATATCGAGCGCGGTACCATGCAAGGTCCGAGCACCTAGTGATTTGGTGTTTTTTTATTGGTCTCTGGACACGTTCGGTGTCCCGACACAATAATCTCTAGATTTTCACATGCTAACCAAGATGAAATTGTTTTGACAGGCGGGACTTGCATCACAAGGAAGGTTAATATTTTTGGAAGTTGTGGTTTACAACATAAGTATCTTAAAGATTGAGTTGATTTATCATCTAGTATATGAATTAGGGTAGGTGATTTGGCCTTCAAAGGCGTGGAAGCTCAACCTGCAGAGGCTCTTCAGACTTTAGCAATCTTTGTTTTTTTTTTGAACTTGGATCCAAAATTTGTTCTTTTTTTTTAGATTTTGTTTTTGTTTTGTGTTTTTGGTGTTCGATGTTATGCCCCAAAATTTTCTTTTTCTATAATATAGCTTGAATTAGCTCAATTGGTGTTTTGCTTTTGGTTTTTTTTTTTTATTGAACTAGCCTTAATTTATCATTTCATTTAGTTGGATTTAGTTTTCAAATTTGTCAAAATGTGTTTTGACAAAGGATGAGGAAATGAGAAACAATCTTGTTCTTTGTTTACATATTATATGAGTTATGCTGCATTGCTTATATTAAATTTACTCAGAGGATATAAACTCTAAATGACAAATCTTGACATGATAAGGATTTACGTTCTTATTGGATAGTTGTATGCTTTTCTTCCTTTCCATTTCTTCTACTCTACAGTGTTTTTCTCCTTTCTATGTTGTTCCTCTCTACGTTTTTTCTCCTATAGCAAAGGTTGAGTTTCTTGAATTTTCATGATTTATTCTTCTTATAAGGCAAACAAATTTTAGTGAACTTCTTTCATAGCCTTTTGTTAGTATTCTATTACAAATAAATTTTGTTTTTTATTCCGACAATGAGAGCTACAAAAATTTATGTCTTGATTTAGATTGATTTTTTTTTCCTTTTAAATCTAGATTTCCTTCAATCCTAAATCAAGCCTTATCTTGATCCATGGTTTGAGTTTTTTAATGATTGAATATCCATAAAAATTAATCACCTTTCCTTATTAGAAAATCACTCTTGATTTAAGATGGTGCTCAGTTATGAAAAAAAAACCAAATGAGAAATACATGGAAAGGTATATGCCAAAACGAAATAAATAAAAACATTTGTTGAATTGATATTTCAAAATTTTCAACACTTAGACAATTGAGATCATATTTTCTGTTTATGTATTCCTGTTATTTCAATGCGCTATTTTTAGTAATGTATTCATATTTCTCATTTGCACATTGGGTAGTTAATATCCATTGGTGCAACAACCCATGTCCATCGTCTCCAATGCATGATTTAGTCTAGCTCACTTGCTGTTTGTCGATATTCCTCTTGCCCGACCCATCATTCAAGATAAATTTATTATTATAAACTATTTTTCATTTGCTAAATCATATAATTACTTAATATTGATTTATTAAATATTATTAATTCAGTTTAGACGGAATTTTAAACTTATATCACAAATGATGCATTATCAACACATGAACAAACCAATCATTGAAGATTTATGGAGTTAAATAATTTATCAATTAAATTGAAGGTTCGATAGAAGGTAATATCTATATTATTTTATTTGGTATCGTTATATTTCAGTATGCAAGAGAGTTTGCATGAGAATGGTCGCAATAAGAAGAAATAAAAAATACTATATAGAATTAACTAATCACTGTATTGATCACTTTGAAAAGATTTTATTTTACTCTTTTCCATTTCTTTGTTGTTGTTTAAGTTCATTGCCGCATAGCCTTCGCACTTGTCGATGAAGAAGTTAAACTTATTATGGTAAAAACTGATCATATGGTTATTTCTAAACTAATTTTTTGTTGTACTTCTTAGCCCTCTCGCTTAATGGGTTTGCTAAGCCTAACCACCATTATAAAATTTACATGTGTTTTTTGCCAATTTTAGAAAATACTATTATTTTTGAACTTCAATTAATGTACCCTATTTTTTTCTAAATTTACTACTACTCAATTCTCTATTACCTTTTTTTGATACATCTTTTGATTGTTTGTTTTATCAATCCCCTTTACCTATGTCATGCAAAACTCCATTTACATTAACAATTATCTCATTTCATGTCATTTGATATATCTTTTTTAGTTATTCTTATACTAGAAAAGATTATCACTAAAAATTTGTATAGCTCAACAAAGAAATCCACATGCGCCAAAAGCTCAAACAAAGAAATCCATATTCATGGGTCAAAAGCTCAAACAATTCTTGAATTATAAGAAACATCTCTCTAAGAACATTCTCCTTTCTAAACTATTTGAAGCCACATGCGCCAAATTATCACTTAAAATTGAACGTCAACCTTCTCTTCACATAAATGTAAATGTCAACTTGATGCAAAGAAGGCAAAAGAGATAAACTGAAAAACCAACATTTCTTAATTGCAATATTGTAGCAAAAGAAAACTAACACCATTCCTTCTCAATATTAAACTAAATATCACTATTTCTCTTGATCCTAGCTTCTTGAGAAAGAAAAGCTCATAAAACATCTACCAATTATTTATTTTTTCAACAAGTCTCTAAATATTGTGTTGAGGAATTCCATATAAACAAGATTACTATATAAAATTTTAATGCAAGCGAAATGACCATAGTTTCTTTTCGCAACATTTTATCGAATATCCATTGTGCAACATTGACAATATTGCTTAAAACAAATCTACATGAAAACTCCTACTTTCACAACCACGCCCTCTCATGGTTCATTGTAAGAAATCAATATTCATCAAGACCTCATAGGAATCATACATGCATGATTTGCCAAAAATCGGATTGACACATATTTACAACCCAATCACACTAAGCAAAATGAGATTCCAAAATTTATGTACAATATGTGAGGTTTCCATAATAACCAAACACAAAACATGTTGATTCAACCATGGCTCATGAAGTACAAAAGTCATATGCATATATATGATTAAGCAAAAACATATAATCCAAGCTCATGACCCTCTTGGAGATATAAGAATGATGGGATGCAAATATACTCTCTTGGTATCCTTATTCGATCAAAGTTTATACATGCAAATCCTAATAAGCATTACTACAAACACCTTTCCTGCCTCGGTAAAAGATGCCACAATTTTATATCACCTACACATGGGGTTCTAAACACATTGCATGATGAAAGCTAGCAACAAATAAAGATTTCATACACCAAAGTTCAGTTTTGAAACAACATAAACCATGTCATAAGGCTCATTCACATTCCATGAGGTTACCTTACTCATGTTTCTAGAGAAAAGCCTTTGTAGGTTAGGGAACCTACATTCCAAATGAGTACAAGTTTTTTTTTTAGACTCATAGCATGAAAGAAAATTTGTTAGCATAGAGAAAAGAGCAAGATGAGGAGTGCAGGAAGAAGATGAAGAAAAAAACAAAGAAGAAGAAGAAGAAGAAGAAGAGAGAGAAGAAGGAGAATAGGGGAAGAAAAGAAGAATGGAAGAAGAAGAAATCTGGAAGAAGAATGAAGTAAAGGAAGGGAAGAAGAGGAAGGTAGGAGAAAAAGAAGAAGGGGAAGATATACCTTGCAAACGAAGAGAAGTCGTTATGGCCTTTGGTCTCGGACAGGGAGAGAGCTCGTTGGGGGAGGGAGGTTTAGCTCGGTTCCGGCCTTGCTAGTCGCACGAGAGAGGGGTTTGACCGAAGTCGATTTGATTCAAAACATTCGGTTAAATTTCTTGTTATGAAACTTGGATTCAAATTGGTCCAAAAGCAGATTGGAGGTTAACTGGAATTAACCTAAGTCAATCAAGTTGAGATTAAGTCCGGGTTGAGCCTATTTGGATTGATTTAGGTTCAAATAGGTTCGATTATATTAATTTAATGAAATTAAATCCAAAAGCAACATTAATTGAAATCGAATTGGGCCCGACTGGATCGATATATATTGATTGAAATCAATCAAGTACAGTCGAGTTGAATTCGACTCGATTCGAGTCAATCTAAAATCGAGTTTCAATGGATACCGATTCGACTCGAGTTTAACTCGTCATGACTCGGTTGAGCCGATCAAACACAGTTGAAGGGAAAAAAAAAATGAGGTCAACATTTAGGAGCGAGACTCCCAAGAGAAATCCTGACCTCTGAAGATAAGGCTATTGGAGAGGTCACTAATGACATGAAACTATTAAATCAATGTTTGGCCATAATCAACCATAACTTCTTTTTTTATTTACACCTCTTGGGAGGCATATTTCTTTGAGTTCAAACTCTAGTCAATGGAATCATGGAATTTCTCCATAGTCTACTATCATCCCCCCCCCCCCCCCCCCCCCCCCCCCCCCCCCACCACTTCCTTGCACTCTTGAAATGATTTTACTAAGTTCTAAATTCAGATTCCTTAATATAAAAAATGACAAACTACAAGTCATTTTATACCAAAATTTCTCTTATTCTAATTTGCCTCTCCATACTCTACATAGAAAAGGTCTTATTTTTCTCCTTTCTCATTTCTCCTATCCATCTCTTGTTCACGCACACAAAGCACAAATCACCCCTTCTCTCAAATCCCACAGTGAAAAAAAAGCCAGCATCTATGTCTGAAATGCGTCGGCTTTATTTTATTTCAGATAGTTGATAAACCTGTAAGTACTTATTAACAAGCTCTTAAATCTCTCTATCAGAACATATTTAAATGTGCTTGTACCTACCTATTTACTGCTTTTGAGTTCCATGATGCAGATGCTTCTTTAACAAAGTTATCTCGTTGTTCGTTACAGAATAAATTTATTTTCTGCTGAACATACAGTGATGATTTTCAAGGCAGAGCTTGTTTGCTCTGAAGGTTCTGTGAGATAAAAAGCCAGTAAAATACTCAAAGCTTGTTCCAAGAATAAAGTTTAGGCACCCATTGCTAGCAAAAGAAGACAAAAAAGGTTTGATAAATATATTAAGAATTAAATTCAGCTCTAACAAGAACTATTACATGATGTTAACACATTTAATTTTGGCTATCATGAGAAAACATCGGAGCTTATAATTATGTACAAGCAAAACAGGAAACATTGCAATCAAACAAACCGAAGATTAAAGGAAGTCCCGGGGTTGATATGTCCCCGGAAGCCCTTGGCCATCGAGCTAATCCGGCCGAGGGAGCGCAGACACTAATGGAATCGATCACTCTCCTAATCTCCTCGACGTTGATTCGCTCCGGTAGAGTCGAGCCAAAATGTCAAGTGCCCTCTCTTACCTCCCGGCACCGGGGAGGGAACGCCAGGAGGCTATCAAAATTTACTCGAAAATTTTGGATTTAGCTTAATTTTTAAGAGATTGAGAAAACATGCCGCTGCTTAACATTAAATAAGTAATTGATGCGTCTACTTTGATAATAAATTTAAATAAACAGATAATCCAAACAATTAATTTAGTTAACTGGTAATAAATGTTAAACGGAAACTCTTAATCGATTACATTAAACAGAGAAATATTAAATAATAAATTGGTCAATTGAATAACCTTACATTAAACAAAAATCAAAATTTCTAAACTAACTAGCTTAATAAAATTAGATTAATCAAAACTAATTAAATAATCTAGCATTAACTAATACATTGGAAATTAAATTCATTGACAGTAAAATAACCAATTAACTAGGGCTGCAAATGAACCGAGCCGAGCTTTAGCCTGTTCATGTTTGAGCTCGGTTGTCAAAACCGTGTTCAAGTTGGGCTCGAAGCTCGACGAGCTTTTTGGACAGGTGTTTAAGCTCCGGCTCGTTTAAAATGACCACGAGATGACCACAACCTACAATTTTTTTTATTATTATTAAAATCACACGGAGAGGCCAACGTCCCGACCAGGTAACAAGCACAACCCGCCAGCTTCCCGCAACTCTGCAATTTGTCCTCATATTTCTTTGTTTTTAAATAGCAAAAGTATTGTAGTTCAGCCAGTGTGGGACTAAAAACTGTAGCTATGAAAAAAAACAAAGATGTAGAAATTGCTATGTACTTTCTATTTAATTTGAAGCTATCATTTATGTTTACTGCAGTTTAATTTTTAGTTTATTATAAAGGTAGAGTACGTGTTACATGTACTCTACCGCTATAATAAATGTTCCAGCACATTGCAAAAATAAACTAAAAACTAAACTGCAGCAAACATAAATCATAGCTTCAAATTAAACAGAAAGTACATAGCAATTTCTACATCTTTGTTATTTTTCTCCCATTCCAGAACTTAACTAACAGCTTTTTTTCTTATCCTAATCATACATCAGATTTTTCATCTTTTCACCCAAAACTAGAAGCGCTAAATGATGAATTCAAAGGTCGGTATCATTATAAACTGATAAATACGAAGACAAATAAATAAACAAACATCAACAAAATTTTGAATATTAAAATATTTTGAATATATATATATATATATATTCAAAATATTTTAATATTCAATATATATATAATCAGAAATCATTTAATGTGTGTTATTGAGAGAGAATATTAGGGTTTTCGTCTTAAGAGAAAATAGAGTTGTTATTAATTCTTCCCAGAATATTAGGGTAAGAAGAATGTAAAGCATTAGAAAGATTGTGCAAGGATAATGCACAAAATAAGTTTTTAATATATCAAATATTGAAGTGCTTTTTAATTTATTTCAATC
The DNA here is from genome assembly GCA_022539455.1 of Dendrobium nobile. Lineage (NCBI taxonomy): Eukaryota > Viridiplantae > Streptophyta > Magnoliopsida > Asparagales > Orchidaceae > Dendrobium > Dendrobium nobile. The sequence goes on along the minus strand of CM039728.1, from coordinate 8,644,941 downwards.
ATGTACTGGGAAAATACATGATAGAGCGGCAAATAAAATGACGTGTCACTAGGACCCGCCGTGACTATGAGATGCACTGCATCAGAATGAAGAAGGTAGACCTTGGACTTTGGGCAAGCCGGTTGAATCCGAATCCAGAGAATAACCCTTTTCCACATTATCAGCTTCAAGTGACAACTCATCCAGCATCTTGTAGGCCTGCTGCAGAACGCTTAGTGTTTCCCTAGCCCTTTTCCTCTTAGCAGCTATATCATCAGGCTCTCGTAGCATATCATCGAAATGATTTTCTCTGTAAAGTTTTCTGATAAAAACATTGTGTAGCTCTCTTTTTGTATGATTAACCAGGAAGTGCATAATTGCCTTTGGTATAGTATCTTCAATATTTTTTCTAACAATGTCATAGTAAGATTTCAGAAATAATTTTGTGATGGAAATCTCCAAAGCCTCCTGTTCTGATTGACTTTCTGAAGGCTTCAAGATGGCTGGAGGATCTCTTAGTTGTATCATGGATAGTGAATGTTCCACATTGTGAGAAGGAACGTTTACAGACTTGTTCGAAGAGATCTCTTTTGCTGGAGCACGGTTTTCACAAAGCCAAAAAATGGATGAAATTCCCCAACTGGGTCCACTTCCACTTGAACTTCCAGCTGAGCCCGATCTTTCAGAATCTAAAATAGGTCGTGCTCCCAGAGCCTGATCATGAACAACTCCATTTGCTCCAGCCCTAGCAAGAATGACACGAGATTTTTGACTCCTTTCAGATGCTTGTAACTTATGACCATCTAAACCATCCTTGGGTCTAGAAACTGATGCCGCTAGTTTTGAGGCCTTGACTTGTTGCTCTGCAATCTCCACATCCTTACTTCCTCCAACAAAATTTGGATGTGAAGTGTTTATATAATCCATCTCCATTTCAATTAGGTGGGTTATCATTGTTTCTGCTGGCTGAAGTCCTTCTCGTAAGAAATTTCCAATTACCTCATCCATGCACTTCCGCAGAACAGGATATCGATGAAGCTCATTAGCTAGGCTGTGATGGCTCGACTTAATCAATTCATCATAGATGAATTTGGCACACTGGAGGCTTGGATCTAGCAAACGACCAATCTGCCTTCTTACAAGAACTTCAAATGGAACCTCAGGTACAAACAAAGAACTTTTCGGACCAGTGGCATTTTTAATAGCCATGCGAATGTCCATCACTGACATCTTCACAAGGATCAACTTCCTCTAAACTCTTCACAAAAATTGACTTGAAAATATAATGAATTCGTGCCCCACCAGAAAGCTCAGCTGTTGATAATTCCTCATTTTTTCCCTCAATCATTGAAGTAAAAGCTTCACAGTATTTCGTAAGAATGTTCAAAAGTTTCTCACCCTGTCCAGCCTTTGATTCTACAACATCCCCATAGGCAGCATGCTCTTTTGCAACAGCCACCAACTGGGAATTTATGCGAGAGACTTCAATCCCGGAAGAACTGCCCTGATATGTTGCACCAAAATCTGATTCAATTTCTTAGCTAATTTAGGAATTCCACAACAAGGAGAGAGACCATGATATACAGGCTGACGTCGAAAGAACGTCTCTTCATTAGCCAATGCCAATGCATCTTTTATGCTTCGATTTAGATTGATATCCTGTTGACTACGGTTAACCACACCAACATAGCCAAGTCGAAGTGGAATCACATACGCTCGACTTTCCACTGCTCTGGCTCCCAACCACCGCCACCTGCGGCAGGTCGATTGCCGACGAGCTCTCCAGCTGCGCAAAGATGTCCTGCAGCTTGTTAACGATTGGAACACTGAGCTCCCAATAGGTCCCGGCGTCGCCGGCTGGGAGGGAGAGGGGACTGCGTTGGAGCCAGCAAATGTGTCTTCAGCCATTAGATTAGGGAAAATTTTAACAATAAGCATAATTAAAAATTGTATTAACAAATTAAGCACTGTTTAAAATTAAAAAATTTAAATATAGGCAAAATCACCTGTTAAAACAGCGACTTATGCTGACTAGGAATCTAGCCGTTATGCTGAGTTGGCAAATAAATGGTTATAGTAATAAGTCGCCCGGCTTACGGACGACTTATAAGTCGCCCGTTAAATGGGCGACTTATGCTATATTAATAAAAAAAAAATTCTGATTCGATACAGCAAAGGCTCCCAATGGTTTTTAAAGCCTTTGCTATTAAAGTTTTTTGAAAGTTCAAAGATTATATTGAAATTTTAATTTATTGAGATTAGTATATAAGTAAAAATAAATAATTATAACGGTAGTAATCTTCATTTCATCTTATTTGAACATTAAAGCAAAGGATTAGCATGCAAGACTAGTAGAATAAATTAAAATTAATGAACTCTTTATGGAGTGGAAAGCTATGCGATTTTGAAAGCTATGTGATTTTGAACACAGTAGATTAAATTAATTGAAATTATCCATAACAAAAGCATACCGAAATTAAATAATCCATAACATAAGCATACTGAAATACATAAAAAGAAGAACTAGCGTTGCCTACGCAGCTTTTGTGGCAATGCATCAGTGCCTGGAGTGTAATGTTGTGGAGGTCGTCGTGGCCTTTGACGTAGCATGTGATGCTCCTCCTCAACAACTTCTTCCTCAGCTATGTCATCTCTATGAAGGGAGCTTGGTACAAAATCCGGTGTGAGGTATGCCTCCAATTCCGCTGGCACCTGGCTACTGAAGAGGTCCGTAGATGGCCCTTGATCAGGATAAGAAGAGGGTCCAGCATATCCACTGTATTGCTAAGGAGGGTATTGGGTCATAGAAAATGGTCTATCATGCTCACTTCTATCCTCAAAATATCCTTGATCTTGAATATACAACTGGCTACGCAAATCACGACAAAGCTCTGCCACTATGTTTATGTCCCTCTGTTGCTGTGTATCATCTGAACCATTGAAGTGTTGTTGCAAAGCTTGTTCAGTACCAAGAAAAAAATCCCTCTGGATTTATAGAAGAAATTCGTTATAAATTAAAAAAAATTATATAAGAAATTTAGAGCATATTAAATTTAAATGTACCAGAAGACGCTCAGATGGAGCTCTAGGATATGCCGTTGTTGGAGGCTTAACAGGTGCCTTCAACATGTATAGTGTCGCCCATGACTTGTACCGCTGTATGTACTGATGGATGAAGTAGTTATTATGCTGGTCAAGGAGGTCCCCTGTGACTATGTATCCACGCCTACTCTCCCATATGGCAATGTGTGCATGGTGGTATAACATCCAGTCCATGTCTGGTTTGCCACGACCATCTACCCTTTTGAAGCTTGGATCCTTTGGTTCAATGTTAGCAGTTGGGCATAATCCAAACTGTCGTAGTACTCTATTTGGCAAGTGCTACTCAACCCTCTTCCAACTGATCAGAGGCACTCGTACAGTCCAAATATCCTCCCCTGATAGACAAATCTGTGCCACCTGAGCTTGAATATCAGGCGTATATGGCTGCCAAATTACCTGTATTTATAATAAAAAATTCTATAAGTTTGATATAACAAGCTAATTTATTTTTTCAAAACTCTAAGAACATACCTGACTATCAAGTAAATATCGAGCTCATCTCTATAGCTAATGATATTTCCAACAGGCAACTCTCTTAGCCGATCCTCATTCCACCTATTACATTTACATAACAAAGAAGTTATGATTTTATTGCAGGTAGTATAAAAATATTTGATTAAAAAATAGTATCTCATACCTGAACCCAATACTAAGACCATGAAGTTCCACTGGATAGGGAACACTAAGTAGTGGTCGTCCTACATGCAGATGCTCCCAAGCCCAGATTTGTAACAAATGAATTAAGTGATCATGAAGTTTATTTCACCTTCTTTGTAATTAAGTTAGTAGTAACTAATATAATTAAGTGATTTGATTTGATTAAGGTTTAAAAGTTGATGAATTTTAATTAAGGTTACTTGATAGAAGGTTTTAAAGTTGAATTAATGTTTTATGGATTTTTAAATGATTTTTGAATTTTTAGTATTTTTGGATGATTTTAATAATTAAATTAAAAGTTAAAAATTGAATTTTGATTAAGCTTAAATTTAAGAAATTTGTATTTTTTTTAAATATAAGGCCATAAGATGATCATTTAGACTATAAGTTAACTGGATTAGAATTTTTTTATATTTAGTTATGAAGTTATGAAGGTTTGAAAGATTGTAGACTTTTTGACTTTGACTAATTTTAGAAGATTTGAAATTTTTTATCAATATTAAGTTTTATATTGAGTTGAATGCCTTTGAGTTTTATTAATTTGAATTTTTTTGGAATTAGTTATTATTTTTCAATGTTTGAATTTTTTATTTGAATTATTTAATTAATTTAATTAAGGGGCTTTTTATGAACTAAATCCAAATAAACTCCAAACTTCTTGAAATCACCTTCAAAGATTAGAAATAATCTAAGAAGGGATTATCAAGAGTAGGAGAATTTTTGGAATTTTCAATATTTTTAATTAATTAAATTAATTAAATTTTAATTAAAATTAAATTAAGCTTAAATTAAGCTTAAATCTCAAAAAAAGATTAATGGGTTTTAATTTTTAAGTTTTAAATTGAATTATGGTCAACTTGAGGTATTATATATAATTTTTGGATATAAATTTGATTTATTAAAATTTTTAGATGTTTTTAATGCTTAATTAAAAAGTTAATTAATTAAATATTTTAATGATTTTAAAAATTAGTGAATATTTTTTATGGGCTGTTTGGGCCACTAAAATCAAGTGTTCAACATTTCAAGTCAAAAAAATATATATCCTAATTTTTAAAATAAATCTAAGTTTTCTAGCCCAAGGTCCTTAAATATTATCCTTAATGATTTCCCTAAGTTTAAATGGGTTTGAAACAATGTCATTAACCCTTGGTAACATACACATAAACATGCACAATCACAATCAATTCCTAAAATCTTGGAAAGCCTAGGATAAGTGGTGTAAGGAATGCTGTAGTGCCAGATAACCGAAAACATAACAGAAATACTTTTTTTGATACGAAAACTATCCCAAGCATTTTTAAGACTAAACTTCCCAATAGGATTAGTATTAAATAAAATAGAATCATTGCACTGCAGATTTAAAGGCAACTCCACAATCATAGAGATAATGCTCGAAGGGACGTGCAAACCAAGCTTGTGAACGTTCCACTTACCATTTTCAAAGAACTCATTAACCTTAGTATTAATCAAGGTGTTAGTATTCAGCAGATAATCAATAGAACCACATCCTAACCAGTTATCTTGCCAAAAATAGATGTCACCCTTCCCAAGACCCCATTGAACCAATCTATCAGCCTCCCACTTAACTTTACAAATCCTTTTCCAAACCGGAGAATCAGAGTTTTTGAAAGTACAACATATAGCTGGTTTATCTTTATTATATTTGGCATGCATGAAATTGACCCAAAGACTCGTATTAGAACGAAAAGAAAACCATAACTTGTACGAAAAAGCTTTAACCATGTCCATGAAACTCTTACACCCAAGGTCACCTTCATTTAAAGTCCAACAAACTTTTTTCCAAGAAGTCCAACAAATGCAACTACTATTCATATTAGCTCACCAAAAAAAATTATTAAACTACCTATCCAATATTCTCAAACAAACCGAAGCCGTCAGATTCAGAGTATGAAAGATAATAAATAGGGATAGAATTTAAAACGCTTCTAGTTAAAACCAATCTACCACCAAATGAAAGAAACTTAGAATGCCAATTGTAGATTTTCTTTTGAAAAGCAGCTATAATGTCAACAAAGATATGATTCTTTTTTCTACGTTTAAAAATAGGAGTCCCTAAATACTTGATAGGTAAAGGCATGCAATTGAAACCACAAATACGATTAATATCATTAATCTTACCTTGATTCATACCTTTGGAAACCAAGAAATTACTTTTATTCTTATTGATTTCCAAACCACTCATCCTCTGAAAATTAACTAAGAAACGAGCCATCAGTTTAACATTATTGATTGCGGCATTAGAGAATAATAAAATCGTCAGCAAAACAAAGGTGAGAAATCGGTAAACCACCCTTAGTACGAAAATAAAGAGATTTATGGCTTTTATATAACTCCTCCATACCTCTAGAAAGATAATACATCGCAATAATGAACAAAGCCGGAGATAAGGGATCACCTTGTCTCAAACCTTGAGAAGACTTAAAGAAACCATGTTTACCACCATTAATAATGATATAAAAAAAAACAATTCTCAATGCTATTCTTGATCAAATTAATAAAATCTTGACAAAAACCAAATTAAGATAAAACCTTATATAGGAAATTCCAACTCAAATTATCGTAAGCTTTAGAAATATCGAGTTTATAAATGATGTTCCCACCTTTTCCTTTGGAGTCAATATCATGAGTCATCTCTTGCATAAGAAGAATGTTATCAAAAATGCTTCTACCTTTCATAAACCCCGTTTGATTAACAGAAATAATTCTAGGTAAAATGTCAGCAAGCCTAGTGGCAAAAAATTTAGAAATATATTTGTTGAAAAAAGAACAAAGACTTGTGCCGAAAATCATTCCACATGTTGGCCCCTTCCTTTTTAGGGATTAAGACAATATTCGTAGCAGCAAAAAAATTAGGAATATGGGTCCCATTAAAAAAATCATTAACAACATCTAAGACATCAAACTTGATAATATTCCAGAAATGCACAAAAAATTTAGTGGTAAAACCATCAGGGCCCGTAGTAGAATCAATATTCATGTCTTTTATGGTATTCCAAACTTCCTCCTCATAAGGGGGTTTAATTAACATTTGATTATCCATATCAGTAATGCACTTAGGAACATTGAAAGGGTTAACAATGGTAGTAGTAACAGTATCTTTATTAAAAATGTGCTTGAAGTAATCAACCCCCGAAGCAAAAATATCTTCCTCTTTTTCAAAAACAGCCCCACCCTCCCCCATAATTTTAAAAATATGGTTTTGCACTCTTTTCTTGTTAGCCAACGTATGAAAAAACTTAGTGTTTCTATCTCCCTCAACAATTAACTTAGAGGCAGCCTTCTGCTTCCAATAAGTTTCCTCTTGTTCTTGTAAATCAACAAGGTTATTCTTAGCATTATTAAGGGCATTATTATTATCATTAATCGAATTATCCATATACCTTTGATCTAATTCAATCACCTCCTTCTCAGCTTCTATAATATTCATAAAAATGTTCTTAAAAACATTCTTATTCCACCACCTTAACACTTGCTTAAGTCTGTTCAATTTATCCCACAGCCTATGAATACCAAAAATGCTATTATCCGGAGCAATAGGAGTCGACCAGTTATAATCAATAACATTACGAAGGTTTTTATGACATAACCACATGTTCTGAAAAAGAAAAGTAGAGGGAACAGTATTACGCTTAGCATCAATACATAAAAGTAAAGGAGCATGATCAGAAGTAGATCTACTTAAATGTTCCACATGCGATAAAGGAAAACTAGTCAACCATTCATTATTGAATAATAACCTGTCAAGTCTTTGCCAAAGCTTAGCTCTACTCCAAGTAAAAGAATTACCAAAATAACCAATGTCATTTAAATGACAATTATTAATCATAGAATTAAAATCATCCATGGCATTAATATTAGGAGGCCAGCCCCCTATTCTCTCATTAGTGTTGCTAATAATATTGAAATCTCCCCCCACCATCCAGGGGATATTAGCATTGATAGCAAAAGTATTCAACTGATCCCACAAAACTAAACGGCCAAGTCTAGTGCTAGCAACATAGACAAAAGAGGCTTTACAACAAAAGTTAAAGATAGAAATATGAACATTAACTACTTGTTGAAAGTCATCAAGAATATCTAAATCCACACAATTTTTCCAAAAAATCCATATTTTGTTAGAGCAATTAGCAAAGTAATCAGAAAAACCCAATTTCTAAACAGTAATAGGTAATTTACTACTAGCAATAAGAGGTTCAAGTAAAACAAGGAGCTGAACTTTATTAATTCTACAAAGAATTTTAAATCTAATAATAGAATCCTTACCACCAATCCCTCTAATATTCCATATAAGAGCTTTAACCATTGCAAGATTTTGAATAAGTTTTGGCACGGGTAGACCGGGGCGTCAAAGGTAAGATATACTTACCCTTTTTCCTTCCTACCTTAGTAAATTCACCTTCTTCTTCATAGCTATAGGACTTACCATCTTCATTACCAGATAAAGCATCCTCTTTATCCTCCATCTCATCCACCTTATTCAAACCCGTGTTAGTACATGCGGTAGGGATGATTTCACCCTCCTCACCTCCATCCTTTTCAAAACTCTCTTTCTCATTCAATAGATCCACCACCTGCTTAGGCACATTATCAGAAATATCTTTAGAAACATTAAGCATAGATTCTATAGAAATATAGATATCAGACTCTTTAGCAATAACATTAGAAACCGTTACATAATCTTCATTGATGTTATCTAACACAACAAATTTATTAGTATGGTTGGCCTTAGTAACAGGAATATCAGTTTCAGGTAAAGCGATGACATTTTGCATTAAATTTATAGGACTATTTTTAGTGATAGGATTATCCTCAGGAAAGACATTGTTAACCTTGTCTTCCTTTTTTTGAACACTCTTTTTAATAAGATTAAGGTGTAACTTAAAGCATTCAATAACATAATGACCATGGATCTTACAGTGTTGACAGAACTCTGGTAATTTTTCGAACTCGACTTTTTGAAGATAGCCATACGCCTTAGAACCTACCAATTCTATTTATTTGATGCATTGAGATTTGTTACAAATATCAATAACGTATATTACAATGATGGTAAAAGCAAATTCATAAAAGAGAGAAAATTAATATGAATGTTAAGAGTATAATAAGGAAAGCATAAGAAATTTTATATAATATATATATTTTTTATTTTCTTAGTTCTAAAATATAAAATATATATTACAATTAGTTGATAGCATGCATGCAAGACATCAATAAATATAGAACCTTAAACTAATTTTGTGTAAACTATCCATAAATAAGAAATGTAGTTTAAAAAAGCCAAATGAAGAGCTTAAATGTAAATTATTGAATTAGTAATCTTATTAAATTTACATTAAACACAATAAGATTGTAAGAAGATTTTATGGAAAATGTGTATTTAAACTATAAGTGAACATTCATCTAACTGTGTTAGTGAAATGGACTTCTGTGGCTATAAAATACCGTAACATCCTATAGACGGAGAACATCTGGTCTTGGAAATTCTTCCTTCTGTAATCAAGAATAGTAAGAAATTCTCAGTCGTTTCTCTCCAAAACAAATAAAAACATATTATCGAAATTTATTCCAATTTTTTCTTCTTCCATAAATCAAAGGATAGTTGCTGAAATCATTTCTTTTCTTCTCCTAAATATCAAAGTCACAGCTATTGAGAGTTTTCTCCTTTCTTGAGATAGGGAAGAAAAATAACAAGATATGTGAAGTTGGTTTTATCTTTAAGTATTTTTTATCATTCTAATCTTCCGGAAATTATATGTAAATAAAGACTGACTCTGCTAGAATTATTTTTAGGCTCTCCAAATTTCGTAGTAATAATGATTTCCATCTAATTGAAAGAAATGGTACCCATTATTATTTTAGTTTCATTTTTATTCGTATGTTATTCTATGTACACATACAAAATCTGAGATGTAGGCTCCTATTAATGATTCATATGATATAGTATGCAATCCAAAGCTTTATGTAAATTTTAGGGAAACATGTACACAATTTGTTTGCGTAGGTGCTATATATTGGTTTTTCTCTTTGTGATTGATTAACAAGCTTTAGAGAAAATCACCAGATCCCCTTTTATATTAATATATTTTTTTAGTAGAAGGTCTCAAGTCTTGGATGAGAAAAATGAAGGGAGTCGATAACCAAAGTAAAATTTGTCGAATATTAATAATCCTTTAAGAAATATTTGTTGTTGTAGTAGTAGAAGCCCATAGACCCAAATCTGTAGCCCGAGAATGTTAAATACATTTGTCACATGGTCGATCCTCCTTTCACTTTACAACACTATTGACCTCTTCCCGACATCTATTGGTGTCGTCTATTCATAGGAGAACAATTTGAATAGGAAGGTAAATGGTTTTTCAACATTACGTAGATGAAATTTCATAATAAGAGCAATTCACCCTATGGCAGCGCACACTCTATATAAAAGTTGATTTCAGATCTTTCAAATTTGTGTGAAGATTTTGATTGAATTGGAATCTATGTTTCTTATATTTGCCTTTTAGTGATAGATAATTAGAGTTTTGGAGTTATATTTGTAGAATTATATTAATGAGCATTGTTGATTTATGTGTAATTAATATGCTGGTGCTGAATTATTCATAATATGTTGACAATTTCAGCGATTTCAAAATATTATAGTATTTGATGATCTTTGTTGCTTGATATTATATTTTCTTAATAATATGAAAATATCATTCAGATACACCTTTATGCCTTGAAACAACCAAATAAATTTCATGTTCACTCAATTATATTGCTTCTCAAGATCATAAAAATCACATATCTTTTTGTTTTTGAATGAAGGACATTTGATCATACTTTTGAGATGTAGAATTCCTGTTCAAATAGCTGTGTTTGGGTTTCATAGAATTAATACAATATAAGATAGTGAAAGGGTTTTGAGTATTTTATCCTGGATATCTCAAGAAATTACTTCAAGGGCCATTTTGATGAGCTTTTTTTGCTAGCATATCACTATAAGGTGTATTTCTATAATAATAAAAAATTTCTATCTTTTTGAGTTCATGAACATAATCATTTCATAGCTATAGATTTTTTTGTTCTTTTAATTTAATATGTGATTCGTTGTATTAGAGTGCATTTTTTAAAATTTCAATTATATTTTACATCTTAAATCTATTGTGAAAATTTTTAAATTCTTAAAATCATAGAAGGTCGGAAATGATAATTTTGTTATAATATTATTGTGCTTCACATATTTGCTCTTATAATATTATTCAATATTTTTTCTTTTGTTTATATGAAACGTTTTCTTTTAGGAAATTTTAGATTGATTGACTATATTACCCTTTTCACCATTATTATTTATTATTATTATTATTATTATTATTATTATTATTATTATTATTATTATTATTATTATTATTATACTTAAAATTTTCGCCCCTACAAATTTGAGCATGTTGCTCTTCAAGTCTTTATTTATTTATTTTTTAATTAAGTTAGTCAAACAATAATTTAAGTAGATTATGTTATCCTAGTTGGTGATAATAATTGTGTTGAATTTAGTTGGGCTTGGATAAGCATTTGTATAGTTGTTAATCTAGCCATGTTGGTGATATGATATTGCTCTTTATAGAATAATTCATTGGATATGAAATTATCCTCTATGGAGGATTCATTAATTTTACATTGGAGGCTCATCAATAAAGGTGCTATATATATATATATATATATATATATATATATATATATATATATATATATGAAAATGAATTTTTTAAATCATTTTTAATTCTTTGAATACATTATAGAATGTCGATCAAGGAGTGGGAGGAATAATCTTATGGGAAAATTTTTGAACTAAGCATAATTAACAATTTAATTATAAGACTAAGCATGGTGATTAAAGAATTTAAGAATAGGCAAAGTCGTCCGTTAATCCGGCGACTTAGATGCAATCTAGAGGACGACATGGCAGCTGATGTGGCAGTCAGCAGAATTGAGCCTAAGTCGCCCGTTTAACAGGCGACTTATAAGTCGTCCGTTAAAGACTTATGTCTTAATTAAATGACCTGCTTTACCTTTCCCGATCCATTTCTCTCTTCTTCGACATTTTGCACAGGCCGCTGCTCTCGTGCATTGTCGGTTCGTCGTCAGATTTCCTTAGGTAAGGTTTATGTTTTATGCATTTTTTTATAAAATAAGTTAAATCTATGTTGAGTATTTTATTTTTTGCTTAGAGAAGATGATTTGCTAAGTGTTTATTTAGGTTTTTTTTGTAAATCTCTGCATTTAGGCTTTGCATGAAGATTTGTTTGCGATTAGTATAGATTTCTGCATTTAGCCATTCAATGCTTGAAAAATTTTGTAGATCTGTGATTTAGGTTTAAATTCATTACAGATTTGTGATTATAGGTTTAAATTTTGTAGATCTGTGACTATTAAGCAATGCTCCTTATATGACTATTAGAAGTCTTAAAATGAGAAAATAAATGCAAGACATATTGGAAGTGTTTAATACTAAATATATAAAGATAGTGAAAATAATAACTATATGAGTAATTTGTCTTAGAATGAGAACGCCAATATCTACCACTTTTAAAATGATAAACTCGAAGAGTCATAGTCGATGAAAAATTGTAAGAAAAAATTACTTTGAAACAATTTCAGATTTTAAGAAGAATTGTAGTATGAACATAATCGAGTACTTTAACAATCATAAATTGAATGAGTTTTGTATTTTAAAGTTGAGATGTCATGATGAAGATAGTTGCCAAGAGGCCACTTGAGCAAATAAAACCTTAATAGCTAAAATTAAGCAAGAATTCATCTTTGGATTTAGCACAATTTTCATCTAGTTGAGTGAAGAAAAGTTGAAATATCCATATAGAAAGGAGGCTTGCAAAGTGTATTTCTAGTATAGATTTCATCATGATGAAGATAGTTGCTAGCATTCAAGAGTTAGCACAATTTTTTGAATTAAGCATGAATTCATCTTTGATTAGTATAGATTTATGTTTTGATTAAATAAGACTTTAATTAAATTTAATAAATTTTTTTATTTTGAATGTTGGGTAATTTAATTTTGATTTTGAAAATAAATTAAAGCCGTGGTAATAATGATTAAATTTTTTTATTAACATATGCATCAATCTAATTATTCATCAAACAAATAATATTTTTGAGGAGGAATGGATGATAAATAATTAATATATGCATGAGATCATAGATTGATTTGGAACTGTGAGCACAAAATATGTGAGTCAAAATAAAATTACTTGCAATGCATGAATTACAGTAGTTTTTCATTATGATATTATTGTGTTAATATTATGATTTTAAGATAATATAAATTAAAATAAATATATATTAAGAATTTATTATTTGTTTTTTTTAGTTATACGCACGAGGATAATAATGAGTGGACGTGGTGCAACTTTCGTGCTCCTATATGGAGGCGAGTTACAAGTTGATGACAAATTTGCACCAAATTATTTTGGGGGTAGGAATCGTCCGTTATATGTGCCAAGAAATATAAACTTAGATCAGCTTAAGTTGAGGATACTTAGAGCACTGAAGTATGATCCTACAAAGTATTCTGTGAACTTAGTCTATCGAGTGCCTGTGGGAAATGAGTTTATCGCTTCACATGTTGAAGATGACGAAGTTTGTGAAGTTTTATTATGTCAGGCTGCAACAGAATTTCTCATCATGTATGTCGATGTCGAAGAAACATTGAGCCTCCAAATTCAGAAAGATATGAAACTTCAACCCAAGTTGAAAGGGTTCAGGTGGCTAGTACTTCAAGGTTCGAAGCAATAGAAGTAGCCCTTCATTAGTGAGTTTCCTATATCATGTTTAAGAAATAGATATGTACTAATTTATCTTATTGATTAATTAATGATTAATAATAATTTTAATGTAGTGATATTGAGAACCAACAGACGCAGGATCCTCCTTTAGCATCTGCACAAACAGTCCCTTCATATTATTATGATTATGAGACTATGAGTAGTGGATCTAGTGAGGAGTGCTCTGATGATAAAGGTGTTGATCTATTACCAGTGGTTAACGATGGTGATGCGGTTGATAATGAGGAGATTAGAAATATTATCCAAGATTATTGTTCTAGATAAGTCGGTAGTACGGATACAATGGTGGCAAATAACGACTATGCCGAGACTTGTAGGACAACAGAAGAATGGGATAAGGAAGTTGACATTGATGGTGATTACGATGCGGTGATAGTAGAGGATGAGTTCTTGATTCCAAATGACTTAATAGAAGGGATGTGCTTCACAAGGAAGACAGATATGCAATTTGCATTACAAGGTTGGGCAATTAAAAATAATGTGCAATATATTATCATCGCATCGAATAGGAAGAAATTTACAATTGTTTGTGCAAAGCATGATTGCCCGGTATATCCTTGCTTATGGCGACTTCACTCACCTTAGAGTAAACGCTTAGGCGGTATATGGAAAATCTCATCCATAAAGAACCAGCATAGATGTGTGTCTCCAATTCTTGATAGTGGCCACCGTCAATGCAACTCACAGTTTATAAGTTTCTATATTCTACCCACAATTAGGAAGCAGATGGACTTGAAGCCAAGGGAGATAATCGGTCGTATGGAATCGAAGTTCAATATTAAAGTGTCATACATGAAGGCTTGGGATGCCCGGAGGAAGGCAATAAAAGTAGTTTTTGGCAGTTGGGAGGAGTCTTATCACACTCTTAATTTGTTCATGGATGTTGTTGCCTCTGTAATGCCTGGTACGGTATATCGAATTCAGAGCACACATACAAATAGGTTCCAAAGACTATTCTGGGCATTTGGTCCTTTTATTACTAGGTGAAAATATTGTCGGCCAGTTCTTTGTCTTGATGGAACATTCCTACTCGGTAAATATAGAGGGACATTATTAACTGCGATAGGTATGGATGCTAATAATGGTCTATATCCACTTGCATTTGATATAGTTGAATCAAGGTGTAACGAATCATGGATTTGGTTTTTAAGACAAGTGAATGAGCTACTCCCTGTAGTTACGAACAGGCACAATCTCTGTATCATATCAGACAGGCATGCTGGTTTGGTTAGAGGTTGTAGGGAAATCTTTCCTAATGTTGCTCATCGGCACTGCCTAAGACATCTACGTGAGAATTTCAAGAAAGCAATACGACAGATGGGAATAGGAGACATTGAATTTTTGTGTCAAAAAATGCACCCAGCAGAAAATACTGATGATAAAGCCTTCTTTAATAGATGTATGGAAGATATGAAGAGGATCAAAGTGGACATCCATCAATGGCTCGTAGACCGAGATGTGAGCCGTTGGTCTTTAATAAATGATGGTGGATTTAGATATGGGGTAATGACAACTAATGCAGCGGAGTCTTTCAATGGAGTTTTAAAGCGAGCAAGAGGATTGCCGATTCAAGCCTTGATTACGACCATATACTATAACATTATTTCAATGTTTATGAGGAGGTTGGAATTCATTGCAACTGAGGAGCAACAAAATAATAACTTCTTCGCTCCACGTGTTCAGACATCACTAAAAAAAGTTGAGGCGGAGGCTAGACGAACGCCATAGCCAATCCGACTTAACTTGAATGAATTTCAAGTTGTTGACATGTCCTCTAGATCATACCATGTCGACATACTAGACGGGAGGAGGTGCAAGTGCAGTTGTGGAAAACCTTTGCTATATCACTTACCATGTTCACATGTGGTCTGTTGTTTAGCATTGTTAAGACGAACACATTTTGAATATGTTTCTATCTACTACACGACAAACAACTACAAATTAAGTTATTCAGAAGAATTTCACTAGATCCCTAATAAGGATGAATGGGGAGAGCATAACCCCATCTCTGGAATGATGCCACTTCTCCCCCCCAAATTATCGAAGAAGATCTAGTCGTCCATGAACAAATCGGTATCACAATACGATGGACGAGGCACAAGTAGGGAGCAGCAGGTTATGCGGAGCTTGTCACTTAACTGGACATAACAAGGCCACCTGCCCAACTAGATTCAGTCGCAGGAACTAGGATTTATTTGTGACAACTGTTGTATTTTCACATGCATTTAAGTAATTTTTAACGTAACTTTTTGTAAGACATCAAAACATCTTTGAGTGAAGCTTTTATGTTTGTAGTTATCATTTGCGTATGTGTAATATTTTCAAATTCATCTCACTATTCACATTTCGCTATCTTTCTAGCTAGTATTTTTTCATAGATCTAAATTCTATGCTAAATTACTCAGCAAATTCAAAACCTCTACTATGGATAACTACGGAGATGCTTACACCAGAAGCAGGATTGTTTATGGAATTAGCCGTTTACGTGAGAGCTTATCATATCCTACTGATGATATCCTCGAAGCTAAAGTAGCATCAAACGAACTATACAGATGTGTTTTGCATGATTGGGGGGAAGATCAAGATAGTGTTTTGTGGCACGAATATCAGGAGGTGAAAAAGATTAAGGCATATCGGCTTGGCTATGAACTTCGAGACGTGGGTTGGGACATTCTGCAACAATGCATGTGCCACTACCAGATGTTCTATACCGGGACCCATTTGATCATCGCATCACATCAAGGTTTCGTATGGGACAGGCACATGCACAAACTTGTATTCCCCTCAGATGGTTGTGATGGACATTTTGGCGTGACTCCTACTTGGACCTAAACGATATGGATTTTTGGAGGCATGTCCGGGCTTATATCTTATTCATATTAGGCTGTCACCTCCTACCGGATACTTCAGGTTCAGAGATACATTTACAATACCTTACTATTATGGAGGATTTGGCAGTATTCAGTACATACTCTCTTGGAGGAGCAATTTTAGCCCATTTGTATAGAGAGTTGGGAGAAACAACCTGGCCTGGTAAGGCCAACATAGCTGGATGCATTCATTTGTTACAAATCTGGGCTTGGGAGCATCTGCATGTAGGACGACCACTACTTCGTGTTCCCTATCCAGTGGAACTTCATGGTCTTAGTGTTGGGTTCAGGTATGAGATACTATTTTTTAATCAAATATTTTTATACTACCTGCAATAAAATCATAACTTCTTTATTATGTAAATGTAATAGGTGGAATGAGGATCGGCTAAGAGAGTTGCCTGTTGGAAATATCATTAGCTATAAAGATGAGCTCGATGGTTTACTTGATAGTCAGGTATGTTCTTAGAGTTTCGAAAAAATAAATTAGCTTGTTATATAAAACTTATAGAATTTTTTATTATAAATACAGGTAATTTGGCAGCCATATACGCCTGATATTCAAGCTCAAGTGGCACAGATTTGTCTATCAGGGGAGGATATTTAGACTGTACGAGTGCCTCTGATCAGTTGGAAGAGGGTTAAGTAGCACTTGCCAGATAGAGTACTATGACAGTTTGGATTATGCTCAACTGCTAACATTGAACCAATGGATCCAAGCTTCAAAAGGGTAGATGGTCGTGGCAAACTAGACATGGACTGGATGTTATACCACCATGCACACATTGCCATATGGGAGAGTAGGCGTGGATACATAGTCACTGGAGACCTCCTTGACAAGCATAATAACTACTTCATCCATCAGTACATACAGTGGTACAAGTCATGGGCGACACTATACATGTTGAAGGCACCTGTTGAGCCTCCAACAACGGCATATCCTAGAGTTCCATCTGAGCGTCTTCTGGTACATTTAAATTTAATATGCTCTAAATTTCTTATATAATTTTTTTTTAATTTATAACGAATTTCTTCTATAAATCCAGAGGGATTTTTTCCTTGGTACTGAACAAGCTTTGCAACAACACTTCAATGGTTCAGATGATACACAGCAACAGAGGGACATAAACACAGTGGCAGAGCTTTGTCGTGATTTGCGTAGCCAGTTGTATATTCAAGATCAAGGATATTTTGAGGATAGAAGTGAGCATGATAGACCATTTTCCATGACCCAATACCCTCCTCAACAATACAGTGGATATGCTGGACCCTCTTCTTATCCTGATCAAGGGCCATCTACGGACCTCTTCAGTAGCCAGGTACCAGCGGATTTGGAGGCATACCTCACACCGGATTTTGTACCGAGCTCCCTTCATAGAGATGACATAGCTGAGGAAGAAGTTGCTGAGGAGGAGCATCACATGCTACGTCAAAGGCCACGACGATCGACCTCCACAACATTACACTCCAGGCACTGATGCACTGCCACAAAGGCCGCGTAGGCGACGATAGTTCTTCTTTTTATGTATTTCAGTATGCTTATGTTATGGATTATTTAATTTCGGTATGCTTTTGTTATGGATAATTTCAATTAATTTAATCTACTGTGTTCAAAATCACATAGCTTTCAAAATCGCATAGCTTTCCACTCCATAAAGAGTTCATTAATTTTAATTTATTCTACTAGTCTTGCATGCTAATCCTTTGCTTTAATGTTCAAATAAGATGAAATGAAGATTACTACCGTTATAATTATTTATTTTTACTTATATACTAATCTCAATAAATTAAAATTTCAATATAATCTTTGAACTTTCAAAAAACTTTAATAGCAAAGGCTTTAAAAACCATTGGGAGCCTTTGCTGTATCGAATCAGAATTTTTTTATTATTATTATTATAGCATAAGTCGCCCATTTAACGGGCGACTTATAAGTCGTCCGTAAGCCGGGCGACTTATTACTATAACCATTTATTTGCCAACTCAGCATAACGGCTAGATTCCTAGTCAGCATAAGTCGCTGTTTTAACAGGTGATTTTGCCTATATTTAATTTTTTTTAAACAGTGCTTAATTTGTTAATACAATTTTTAATTATGCTTATTGTTAAAATTTTCCCTAATCTAATGGCTGAAGACACATTTGCTGGCTCCAACGCAGTCCCCTCTCCCTCCCAGCCGGCGACGTCGGGACCTATTGGGAGCTCAGTGATTCCAATCGTTAACAAGCTGCAGGACATCTTTGCTCAGCTGGGGAGCTCGTCGACAATCGACCTGCCGCAGGTGGCGGTGGTTGGGAGCCAGAGCAGTGGAAAGTCGAGCGTATGTGATTCCACTTCGACTTGGCTATGTTGGTTTGGTTAACCGTAGTCAACAGGATATCAATCTAAATCGAAGCATAAAAGATGCATTGGCTAATGAAGAGACGTTCTTTCAACGTCAACCTGTATATCATGGTCTCTCTCCTTGTTGTGGAATTCCTAAATTAGCTAAGAAATTGAATCAGATTTTGGTGCAACATATCAGGGCAGTTCTTCCGGGATTGAAGTCTCTCGCATAAATTCCCAGTTGGTGGCTGTTGCAAAAGAGCATGCTGCCTATGGGGATGTTGTAGAATCAAAGGCTGGACAGGGTGAGAAACTTTTGAACATTCTTACGAAATACTGTGAAGCTTTTACTTCAATGATTGAGGGAAAAAATGAGGAATTATCAACAGCTGAGCTTTCTGGTGGGGTACGAATTCATTATATTTTCCAGTCAATTTTTGTGAAGAGTTTAGAGGAAGTTGATCCTTGTGAAGATGTCAGTGATGAGGACATTCGCATGGCTATTAAAAATGCCACTGGTCCGAAAAGTGCTTTGTTTGTACCTGAGGTTCCATTTGAAGTTCTTGTAAGAAGGCAGATTGGTCATTTACTAGATCCAAGCCTCCAGTGTGCCAAATTCATCTATGATGAATTGATTAAGTCGAGCCATCACAGCCTAGCTAATGAGCTTCATCGATATCCTGTTCTGCGGAAGTGCATGGATGAGGTAATTGGAAAAATTTCTTACGAGAAGGACTTCAGCCAGCAGAAACAATGATAACCCACCTAATTGAAATGGAGATGGATTATATAAACACTTCACATCCAAATTTTGTTGGAGGAAGTAAGGCTGTGGAGATTGCACAGCAACAAGTCAAGGCCTCAAAACTAGCGGCATCAGTTTCTAGACCCAAGGATGGTTTAGATGGTCATAAGTTACAAGCATCTGAAAGGAGTCAAAAATCTCGTGCCATTCTTGCTAGGGCTGGAGCAAATGGAGTTGTTCATGATCAGGCTCTGGGAGCACGACCTATTGTAGATTCTGACAGATCGGGCTCAGCTGGAAGTTCAAGTGGAAGTGGATCCAGTTGGGGAATTTCATCCATTTTTTGGCTTTGTGAAAACCGTGCTCCAGCAAAAGAGATCTCTTCGAACAAGTCTGTAAACGTTCCTTCTCACAATGTGGAACATTCACTATCCATGATACAACTAAGAGATCCTCCAGCCATCTTGAAGCCTTCAGAAAGTCAATCAGAACAGGAGGCTTTGGAGATTTCCATCACAAAATTATTTCTGAAATCTTACTATGACATTGTTAGAAAAAATATTGAAGATACTATACCAAAGGCAATTATGCACTTCCTGGTTAATCATACAAAAAGAGAGCTACTCAATGTTTTTATCAGAAAACTTTACAGAGAAAATCATTTCGATGATATGCTACGAGAGTCTGATGATATAGCTGCCAAGAGGAAAAGGGTTAGGGAAACACTAAGCGTTCTGCAGCAGGCCTACAAGACGCTGGATGAGTTGCCACTTGAAGCTGATAATGTGGAAAAGGGTTATTCTCTGGATTTGGATTCAACCGGCTTGCCCAAAGTCCAGGGTCTACCTTCTTCATTCTACTCGACATCAAATGGTTTCAGTTCACCTTACACTGCTTCTCCAAAAAACCAGAGATCAAGGAGATCAACCCACTTCGGCAAATAATTCTCATCTTTGTATCCTAGCTCTGATGCCAATAGACTAGACTCTTATCCTTCAGTCGAAGCATAAGACCACCTGAAGCAGAAAATAAGCTGGTTTGTTATTTGAGATGACCTTCCATGCCTGATTTCTCATCACACCATCTTATAATTGAAGTCTTGAAGGTTATTCTTTAAATGTCATTTTCATCCCATGCATGACAAGAGGTCCTTGTATACTAGATGGGGTCTTTAAAATTCTATTTCTTGTTATATATTTTTTACTCATGGAAGAAGAACATGAGCTGCTAGATGATATGTGCATTTGCTAAAGTTTTAATGTAATCAAATGGAGTGTTCGTGGCTGTATGCTGCCAAAATCTTACAATTTAAAGATATCTATATTTTGTTTAAGCAAAAAAAAAAAACGATTAATAATTAATTAAAGTGTAGTTATTATGTTAATATATGGAATTTCAATTTCTATAATATACAATCACAAAGTTCTAAAATACTAACATTTTCTTAATGTTATAATTAATTAAGATTTATACTTTAACATTTTATTTTTAAAATTATGAATTATTAAAATGACAAAATTTGAATATTTATTAATTAATGAATTGTGTTATTAATTTCTGGTATATGCATAAATTAAAAATATAATACAAATAAATATATTAATTCGTTGTATTTAAATATAGAAATAATTGCAATTAAAATCTTTGGCGTTTTCAACAATTGGTTGTTACTTTAATGCAATTAATGTAAATAAAATTAAGAAAATATCATACATTTAATTAAATAAATGAAGTTCAAATAAATTAAATGTATAAATAAATAAATGGTTTGGATACATCTTTGATAAACAAAAATGAAGGCTATGTTTGTTTTCCGGAAACACTATATGTTATATTCCATATAAAATATTAGCAATATTTTATTTTCTTGGCTGTTAAAAAAAAAAAGTTTGAGATCCACGCCATTTCATTGATGTTTGTATAATTATTTTTTTATATTTTTTTTAACTGCACTAACAATCAACCATTTATAATTGCAGGAAATATGTAACAACAATAAGGCTTTTGAAGAATTAAAATCAATTATGCACTAACAATTGGTTTTTTTTTTTGTTAAAAATTACATAAGACACGCTTTCATGAACATTCGAGCGCAAGAACTTACTCTCGATTTTCTCTACCGCCAGTCTGCGGCCTTCGTCACAGCTAACACAGTCGTAGCCGGTACCAACAATCATTTGAAAGCTACATATCACCATCCTAAAATTTTGGAGCATTAATCTCTTGTTTATGTTGATAAAAATATTTTTAAAAGATGAACATGATTGAAAAAAATTAAAAAGCACTTCAATATTTGATATATTAAAAAAGTTATTTTGTGCATTCTCCTTGCACAATCTTTCTAATGCTTTACATTCTTCTTACCATTCAAATTAACAAATTTCATGAATAAAATCTTTTTGTAAGCTTGCCAAACTAGTCATTAAAACATAAATACGTAAGATATTAGTCAATCATATGAAATCGAACTTATCAATACAACAGATTTCACTAAGCCTAAATCAGACAAACTTCGAATGAAAAAAATTGTGTCAATCACTTACCAAAATTAAAGATTATAGTTGCTGGATCCTTTGGAGTCTTATTTTACATACAGCTATTTAGTATGGAGCCCAAACAACTAAATCATAATAAAATAAATCACATATCGACATCAAATAAATTTTGGATTTAAAAGCCGCTCTATCATGTATTTTCCCAATACAAAATATATTACCAGACTAGCAAAAAATAATTATTGTGTACATAATTATATATAACAATACCAAAAAATATAAGCTTTGATATACTGCAATACACATTAATACAAAGCAAATATATATCAGAGAAAAAAAAAATCAGATTTTCTATTATGTATTTTTGTGTACGAGCTTCAATACTCATCAATACGTAGCAAAACAAAACAAGTATCAGAGAAAAAACCAAATTACCTACTATGTATTGTTGTGCACAAGCTTCGATACAAGCAATAAACGACAATACAAATTTTCAACATAATTGAAACTAGTAAGTATACTTTTCAAAACAACAATCCATGAAGTCTCTCATTTCCTCTCAGTTATCATTTCCATGCCAATAAATTTCATTTTGTTTTTTATTAGTTTGGAGATGGTAGATACTCTCTCATCCACTACAATAACTTTAACATGTGTAGATACTTGTGCGTAGGTAATTTATGTGCTATTTGATTGCCTCTTTTCCTCTTCTAACAAGTTGTGTAAGGTGTTCTGATTTCATTCTTACGTCGGCCATCTCTATCGTTTATATGACGTGCTATACCCGTTCTCGGGGTTGCAACAAATAATTCATCCTCATCTTTGACTGTAGTAGGAGCTTATACATTTTTTGTAGATGACTTGATCAAATGTACTATTAGAAATTCATCCTCATGAATGATGCCGACATCAAGAAGAATTAGGTTTCCTCAATGATGTCGACAACAAGAGGATTTACTACAATAGGGACTTCCTCATGTATTCCTCAATAGCAACAACCCTCATTTTATGCAGGCCAACCCTAGAGCCAAGCTTGTCCATCCCTATCAGCATCGAATTGCACACTATGCACAATTCTATGATGGTTTGTTGGAAGCTCTGCACATTTGGATATAGGGTTTTTGTTCTGCTTGACCACTTCTTTCGTTTAGATGAAGAGGGGAATTTCTGAGGAGAATAAGGGGGATTATTAGTGGGTTGAAGGGAGATGAAGGTGGAGAGGGGGATTTTTGAGGACAATGAGGGGGAGAATTCTGCATGTTTGTTTTCTCATAATTTACTCTCTGGAGGAAATAAAAAATATGCATAATAGTTATAAACAATAAGCTCACAAACAAATTAAATTATCTATCTCATTATGATATGTGGGGAAGCATGTGTACCTATTCATCCTAAAACTCATGAAATAATTCAGAGACCTCAATTTCGTTATAAACTAAGTCATTGGCCCATCAAGGAAACAAGGTGTTGACTTATTATACGGAGGGGCTTCGATTGATGTGTGCTCCAACAATCAAATCTGCATATAATGAAGCATAACATTAGCTAATAAATTTCAAATGAATTAGTAACAAAAGAGATTCTTAGAAGTTGTCTGCCCACACAATTAGCAAAGGAACAAATTCATTTATATATCCAAGTGGTCTGGATTTAGCAACCAAATCATAATAAAATATCATATATGAACTTCAAATAAATATTTGATTTACAAGCCACACTATATGTTATTTACCATATAGAATATTAACAACATTTTATATTATTGGTTGGTGTATAAAAAATAGTTTGAGATCCTATGTCACTTTATATCTTACATGCTATTAGCTAATGGTAATAAATATTTTTTTTTGGAAGAAAATAAAAAATAACTATATAAGATTTCCTAAGCTTTCTTTATATGAATTTTAAAATTCATAGTAATTTTTATTTTAATTAGCTTTATGAGAGTTATATATATATATATATATATATATATATATATATATATATATATATATATATATATATATATATATATATATATATATATATATATATATATATATATATATATATATATATATATATATATATATATATATATATATTGAATATTAAAATATTTTGAATATATATATATATTCAAAATATTGTTGATGTTTGTTTATTTATTTGTCCTTGATAAATTGAATCTATAGAAAATAATCTTTATTTTGAATGATAATTAATGATTTTTTTTGTTCTTTTTAACTGCATTGACATTCAACTATTTATAACTGTAGGAAAACAATTATGACTAGTAACAATAATAATGCTCTGTGAATTAATTTCAGTTATGACAAATATTCGTTTGAAAATGTGCAATGTCGCCGACAATAATATATTTCATTTTATTAAAAGGTTTGTGAATGAGTTAGATGTGCTAATTGTAGAGAATATTAATTTGAAGGAGGAATTAAGAGAAATGAAAAAGGAGGTGGAAGAGACTATAACATTTATGCCTAAAAAATAAGAGAAAATGAAACTTTTATCAGAAAATTTTGAGAATAAAAATATATGGAGAAAAAATATACAGTTTGTTTGTTAACAATAATAGTTGTTGTTGTCATTGCATTCACAATGATTTAATGACATCATAACATAAATAAATATATTCGTAATGTAGTGACAATTGAGATAAAACTATGATTATGTTGTTTGATTTCTTTCAAAATAAGTAGAGGATGGTAGTCAATAGGAGGAAATGAGAAGCTTGTCCAAATATAGTTATACTCGTATGAGGTTCTAGAGAAGATTGGAGTAGTAGCCTATCACTTGACACAACCTCCAATGATGATTATATATCATGAATCACTGTTGAGGAGAGCAATCAGGGATTAGACATTTAGTTCTAAGTTAGCGTAGACATTGAAATAAGACTTAGAGGTGATATTAGAACCACTGGAGTTGATGGGGGTTTGTTATGAATGAAAGGAGGTTATTAAGGAGATTATAATTAAATAGAAGAGGTTACTAGACTACGAAGCTACATGGGAGCCTTATGAGAGGGGGATACATAAATTCCCATCTCTGTACCTTGAGGATGAGATGGTTCTTTACGAGCGAGATATTTATGTAAATAGACCAATCGAGGAGGGACTGGTCTAGCCAGACCAACCATTAGCTGACCCACTTATTACATCATGGCTTGCTGTTGCTGCCGGTCTAAATTGTGATGCCGAAAATTTAATATGAAAATTTTTTTCATTTCTCTTTTAATAAATAACAATCATAACTATCTAATATCATCTATCAGAGTAAAACATATTATATAAGTTAAAACATCAATGTTAATATCTTTATTCCCAAAATCATATGCAAAGCTCATGATCTATACAATCATATCATAACTATTATATCATGAGTAAAAAAAAAAGAATAGAACATAAAGAATCATGAACAACCTCACACTCACGCTCCCACTCACGCTGCTCTACCCTGACCTGAAATTATTTAACGATATATAATGAGCTTAAAATGTCTATCAGATCACCAAAACCTGTAATTAAAATCAAAGCATGACAAAGGAGCAATATGCATATCAACATTCATATCATAGAAAAAGAAATATCATTCACATGCAGTAGTAATATAATCTATAAATAATAAAATACTACATTACTAAAGCCAGTAAAATAGTAAATCGGTACGAGTGTCAAATTTATAAAGCATTAAATTCAAACATCAATAAAGATTATTGAAATCAAATCATTACAGTAAAATAATATAAAAGTATGTACATGTTATCAAATTATTCTATATCAATATCAAATCAGTATATTATGTGTTCAGTATGTCAAATGCTTCTTGTACAATGAATCAATAATATCAAATAATATCAGTATTTATGTTAGTAACAGTTCAGTGACAATACCAGTAGAATAATGCAATAACTATAAATCCGTACAGTAACAATAAATCCATATAATTATAAGAATAATGTCACAATAACATGCATTTCAGTAGTGATACTAAATAAGTAAGAAGTCCTGGTTATCACGGTGTTTTTCAGTATTGTATCAGTATCAATAATTTGTTTGCTTAATAAATATAGTCGTCACTCTTTGCCCATCGACACAATAATCATCTCCATATAACTCCTAATTAGTATCACATGAATTAGCATAGGATAACATCATACCAAATTATTTAAAGGAAAGTCTGTCGGCCCAACATCCTATACAGGTTAATCAGTCTTCAACCAACGAGTCAAACATCCTTTACTTGTCTTTTACAAACATAGTATTATCACAACAACATAATAGTAATCTTAATCATATATCCACATTGATTTTCAATGCATTGCAATAAATTGTCGAATTTGTCTCGTCGAGCCGCTCGATTCGACTATAAGCTTGTTAAAATCAGAGACCGTTTGGTAACTAAAATTGTGGTACGAGCTTTCCAACAACAATTCGGGTGCTTGATTTGGGCTCAGTTTAGCTTGGATTGAGTTGAATTTGATGTCGTTGGGTTCGTATTTCCGAGATGTTCAGTTTGACTATAAGCTCGCTGAAATCGGAGTTCAGGTGCTTCCGAATTTGATTTTTGAAGTTTCCAACTTGATTTTTGCGCCAAGGTTTGTGCCCGATCAAGATAATTTCATGATGACGTATCTGTTGCCCCACTATTTTCGGACGTCGTAAATCCAGGAGTCCGAAAATATGCATCACAAATATTGAAGAATTTTTTTTTCAAGTGAGCCAAAATAGATCTTGCGTGTAGGAGCTTTGAATGGTTCTTAAAGTGCCAAAATTGAGCCCGGAACGTCAAAAAACGGTCCCAGTGACCCCAAAAAAGTCTGATTTTATATTTTCGGGGCAAAAATTGGACCCAGAAAGGACCGAGAGCCGAACTGGCCGAAACAGCCGGCAGGGCAAAAATCGGACGCAGAACTGCGGCCACGCTCGCGCAGTGTTGCCGCTCACTGCCGCGCCTGGGCCACGCCCATGCAGTGCACGCATCCGTGCTTGGGCTCGCCCGCTGCTTAGCCACAGGCAGCTGCCGCCGGTGCTGCTGCGGCTGGCCAAAGGCCGCGTGTGCTGCACCTCCACGTGCAGGCTGGCGATTTGCGTGTTGCGTGCGTGGATCCACGCGCCTCCTCTTATGCAGAAGTTTGAGACTTCTCCTTTTTCTTCTTTCTTTCCCACTCTGACTTTCTAACAATTAAGGCTTTTCGTTGTTTTTAGTAGGAAACTTTCCCTACTCAATCTAATGCCCCTCCTCTTGTGCAGAAGTTAGAAACTTCACCTTTTCTTCTTTCTTTCCCCTCCTGGAGGGATTTTTGATAGTTGATGTTTTCCGCTGTTTTTTAGTAGGAAAATTTCCTTACTCAATTCAGCGCCCCTCTTCTCGCACAGAAGTTGGAGATCTCTTCTCCTCTTCTTTCTCCCCCATTTTTCTTCTTGCTCTAGGGGCTTTCTGCTATTTTTAGTAGGTGATCTTTCCTACTTAGATTCGCACCCCTCTTTAGTAAGGAAATTGAAATTGGTGATCATGCATCTACAAAAAATATTCCCGTGAGAGAAGATCAACTTATAGACCGATATGAGGGTGCGAAGAAGACTCAAAGGGCACCAAAAATTGATGAAGTTATCTCCAACATCACTGAGGATTCCTTCATTTCTGTTAGGAAAAAATTCCATTTTCCTAATGATCTGGTGATGAAGGTGCCGACAATATCTGGTCGTGCTTGCTTTCCTCCCCGGGATATATCACGGTGTACGAATTCAGTTTGCGAGCGGGGTTGCGGTTTCCACCACCTCCTGAATTGATTGACATTCTGACGATCTGTGGAGTGAGTTTGTCTCAATTTTCCTACAAGGCCATGTCGGTCGTAGTGGGCCTGATTGTACTTTTCAGGGACCGCGGAGTGGTGTTGTCTTCAGATTTTCTTGCTTGGATGGGGCGTATCTTTACCGATACGCAAGGTCGTATCTCCTTCAGATCCAAGTGGTTGGATATTCGCACCTGGGACCCATCGAAAGACTAGATCAATGACTTCTTTTTTGTGCAAAATGATTGGGGCCTCTAAGAAAAATGGGGAGAGTTGAAGGAGTTACCCACCCCTCTTCACAATGAAGCAGAAGATTTATTGAGGATACTGAAACCTCCCGATATTGACGCCCTCCGTTATGAGGTGCTTTATTTGTGCATATACATAGACGAAGAATACTTATTCAATGTAGGATTATGTACTCAAGCAAGGAGAATTAATTAGCAGGTATTAAAACCGCAGCTAAAGAATATAATTAATTAAAAAAATATAATGATAAAAAATTACACTTTTTGATCAAATTACAAATATTAATAAAATTGTATACAGGTGCAGGAAGGTGCTCGTATGTTTATTTCTTCATCTCAAATAAAAATATAGCCTAAATAGAGAACAAGAATACCCCACACCTTCCCTTAGGCTTGTAACACAACAAGAGAATTTGTAGGAAAAATATTCGCTCAGGATAGCTGATTAAAATTGAGTACGATGATAGAATTTAACGGATAAAATTCCCACTACATCTATTTTTGACAGTAAATTTAAAATGAAGAAATGCATGCTATACAATCCTAGTCTTGTATAACAAAACTTCTACTCTAAGCAAATCAGTGTTCCTTTCAAAGGGATTAAATATTACAACATCAAAATATAATGTCCATAAATACTGAGGAAATTAGAGCTTGAAGAATTCATGCATTGAAATATGATTTGCCATGAAATAAACAATGGATTTTGAGAAATAACTTACTTTTTGGTACAAAATTGTTGCATGTATCTGTAAAAATATATCAAATCACATCAATAAAGAGCTATAATTGCATAGACAAACGACATCAATCGCATAGGCCAAAACCAGGTAATAACTACTGATGTAGAATGTATTATTCTCGCCATAAGTATGACTAATAATAAGAAAGGCTTGCTATAGAAGATCCGTCCATAAGCTATAAAGAAGTTAGTCATTTGATCAATATCATAGCCATTGCATCTCCATTAGAGATTAACCTGAGCTGAGAAAAATGAAACAAAGTAATACTACACTTTCTTAACAATATAAGTACTGATAATAAATATCTGGTAACAAAAACAAAATCAGAAGTGAATCAAGAAAAAAATACCCAATCAGCTGTACTCATGAATGAAATTACTAAACGACAAGAGGGGGGTGAATTGTAAAAGTCTTTTTCTTAATAAAATTAACCCTAAACAAGAGTTCTAATTTTTTTGTTGTTTTTGAAATTTTAGAACAAAAATTTATGCAATTTTACTTTCACAAAATTTCACATGCAATAGATATGACAAATTTAAAATGCAAGTAAAAAGTAAACAACGATAAGGAAAGAACACACCAAGAATTTTATAGTGGTTCGGTCAAAATATGACCTACGTCCACTCCCCGTAGTCCTCCACTCCGGGATTTTCACTATCAAAATAGTTCTCCTTTTGCCCCCCTCGGCAAGGCGGAGAAGCCTGTACAAACCTCCCTTTCACCAACCCGGCGTGGCGGAGTACCAAACTCTATTTTCGCCCTCCTGGCGACGGCAGAGAACCTTCTCATTTTTCTCCCTCCTGGAGAAGGCAGAGAACCTCGAGGTAACGGATGTAGACGAGCCTTTCCCTTGGAGATCCTCCCTCAAATCCTTCTAGGGCCATAGGAGGAGCAAGATGCAGCAAGCTTGGAGCAACCGTGTGATCTCCCTCACACCTCTTCTCCCTCACAACGCTCACCTCCTCCTTCCTCTCTCAACCCTCAAGAATTTCTCTAGAGCTCTCTCCCTTGGAATCCCTCTCTAACCACGTTCACCCCCTCTGTAAATCTTGCTGAAAAAGAACTTGATTGATATCTAAAAAAGGCTCCAAAAACCTCTGAATTCAAAAGTAGCCGTTACTGTTCGTACAGTACGATTCAACATCGTACAGTACGATCTTCATAAACAGACGTCGTCCTGGTATGAAGATGTACGAACAGTTCAAAAACCATTCATACTGTACGATATAATATCGTACGGTGCGATCCAACAAGATACTATTCGTACAGGACGATGGTCTGGACGATCGGATGTCGTCTCTGTTCATCATATGGTACGATTACTATTGTACAGTACGATGTGACAAAAACCAAGAGATCATCCAGGACGATCATACTTCGTCTCTGTTCATCGTATGGTACGATCGAGTTCGTACAGTACGATGTGCAAATTTTAATTAGGCCTAGATTACATGCACTAATCACGGGTTAATTTAAGTAAGTATTAAAAATGGATCGTACAGTACGAACCTGTTCGTACAGTACGAACGGCGCAAAATCACTTACTTAAATTAAATCACGGCTAGGGTTTTGGATCTGAACATATCGTACAGTACGAAAGAATTCGTACAGTACGATCTATTCACAGAATTGTCCACATAGCTAGGATCGTACGGTACGAAATAAAATCATATAGTACGATCTCCAAAGAAGAATTTTAATTACATTTTGCAGTTAAAAAAAAACTCTCCCCCTGTGTGTGTGCATGGTTGCTCTTACTCTTACGCATTTTGTGGCCAGACTCAATAAAGTAAAAATATAATAAATGGAAAATACAATGTTTGACTCATACTCCTAATCTACCCGGTCTTGAGTCTTCCTTTCTTCCTGAGTCACTTGTGATCTTCCTGAAATGTTAGTGCTCAAGGAAAATAGCAAATAAAATAATATTCAATGAAAAGCTGTTCCAAAACACTCATTATTTGGCATCATCAAAATCTCAAACTCGGGGTCATGGGTTGCAACAATGAATACCTCATTTTCAGCTGGTTACTAATAAGGAGCCATCATAAGTATATATAACATCTTCATCCTTAAAAATGCATAAGCCGTTGGTTATTTGTAACATTATTTATAAAATCATCAGGGGAAAAAAGAGATTAGTAATAGGCAAACATTTTTGAATCAAACAAAAGAATTGATTTGTAATAATGCTATAATATCAGTGCTTCTTGTCAAATAATACTAAATTATAGTAAACATAAACAAATTTAATATCATACAACAACTTAAGAAAAGAAAACAGTAAGCAGCTCTGATTTTTCAGCTCTCAAAGCGCCTCTTATAACAACTTCAGATGTGTATATATGATTTTTCTGCAACAAAAGTTGTTCGCAATTTAGATAATATTTCAGTATTGTTTGAGAATAATAAAGAAAGTACAACATAATACTGTGATCCCCATAGCAAAACTTATAATCTCAATAAGTTGCTGATGCATGAATCCCATATTCTGTGTCCCAAAGAAGCCAATTGCTCTGGGTCCTTGCTGCTATGTTTTTAAAACTTGGCTATGGATAAGTAAATGAGCAAAAGTTAAGTATAAAGACAACCATATAGATAATTGTATAGCAAAGTAGAATAAGAATTCTGAATTAAAATTTGATGCTTGAGCAATGTAGAGCAACGTGCTACAAAACAAAAAGTTATGCAAAAAATATTTGTAGTGTGACAAAAAGTTAACCTCATACTACAAACAAGAAAATCATACAATCCATGAAATAATATAAAAATACATATTAGATGAAATAAAACATTTTGTAAAAGATAGGTAAGAAAATCATGTCATCTACGTCTTATTGTAACATATGCTGATCTACCACATAGTTCAGGCAGAGGCGCTAGAGATGTTAGGCTCAACCAACCCTTGACCCTAACCCTCGAAACGATCAATAGTTTCTATATCCCACATACAGAGAAGAAGATGCACATTCATATTCATAGGGATAAGAATCCGAGCTAGAATAGACAACAATTAAATCATAGTTGAGTAAATAACTTTTCATTCATTTCATAATTAATTCATATATTGCTATTAATGATTTGACCTAGAGCTAATTTAATCTTGGTTATGGTTAGGTCTAAGTTTTCTCATATTGCTAAATCTGTGGGTTATCGAGCCTCTGTTGCGCGGGGTTTAGTTGAGGTTGACATCACCAAAAAAATATTCGGACGAAGTCTGGCTTGGCCCTGAAAAGTTTGATTACATACAAATGATTGAGATGGATGTTTTTCTATCATTTTTTTATTCTTGTAAATGCATTGGACATGTTAGGGGTGAATGTTCTTCCCATTCCTTTGTTCTGAATACTGATCCTCCTATTATGTCTAATCCCACTCCGTCTGATGGGAATGCCATTGTAAATGCATTTGCTTCTATGAATATTGTCGATTTAGATGGAAATCCCCCTCTTATTTAGCCCTCTAAAGGTGTTTGTGGTGTTGGAATGGTGCTCGGGTGTGGGGAAGCTGATGTTGTTAGTGATATTTATATGCAAGCTGTTGATTTTCCCTAGGTTACATGTGGTATTGAGCTTTTGTATGAACCTGTGCTTTCAACCCCTCTTTTTGATGGTGTTATTGCATCATATAGTTTGGTTGCTGCTGGTGTTTCAACTAAACCAATTGATAATTTGGATCCTCAATCGGTTGGTTTAGATCACCCACTTGATGACATGGTGGAAGATGTCGTTGACAGGGTTAGTTCTCCCAATGATAACGTTGACAGGTTTAGTTCTCCCAATGATAACGTTGTTTCTGATGCAAATCAAAATGTGGATGGTGGGCATTGTCTAGGTAATGCTTTGGATTGGCTTAATATAGATTTGTGTGATGTTAACAAGGTCATTTTAATTGAGTCTTCAAGCAATTTTAATGATATCATTTATGTCTCACCCATGGCTATCTTTTTTTTTTTTGGGTTGCAGTTGACTCCTTATGTGGACATTTTAAGGGAAATGAGCATATTGTTGATGTCCCTATTCCAGTTGTTTCTAATGCAGAATTGAAAGCTCTATTGGCTTTATCTTTAAACAATGATGACCAATCAAATTGGTCGGAGGATTCCTACTTGGTGTTCAGGGGTGCCGTGGGTGATTTAGGTGTTAATGTGGATGAATTGCAAGAGACGTATGCTTTGCAGGTGGGGCACATTGTGCATGAGACCTCCCATTGCTATGGGAAGCGTTGTAAGAGAAAATTAAAGAAATAACTTTATTGGTGCTCTTCTTGTTATTCATGATGGGAGCTTATGTTGACCTTCAGGCATGTCTTTCTTGGATTGCTGTGTTGGTTGGAGCGTGGTGTGGATAGTGGTTTCTTCCAGTTGTTTCTTTTGGGTGGTCTTGTTGCTGTTATTGTTTACATTGTTTACCTTTATTTTTTGTGTATTGTAATAGTTTGAATCAAAAGCTCATAGGTTCTCTTTCTATTGATGTATGTTTAGACGGCTGTTGACTCAGTTCTTGTATGTTTTTTTTTTAATTATCTTAACGCATAAGCCCCTTTGTGTGAGTTTTATCCAAAAATCAAAAAAAAGAAAAGGTTAGGTCTAAGTTGTAAAATCTTGGCTCTTAGATAAGATATTGAGTCGAGCCAAATTTGTTTTGTTTCACTTTTCAAACAACTTTTAACATTCAAGTCTAATTTAAATGAATATATTGATAAGTTGTTATGTAATTATTATAATACATTTTTTGAATTAAATGATTATAATTGTAATTAAATATATATTTTAATTGAACCTTTACATAATTAAACTAATGGAGAAAAATTAAAAATAGGAAATAGTAATTAGATGGCAAATGTTCGACTTTGTTTTATTAGATATTTAAATTAAGTGTTTAAAATATTAAAAATACTATAATAAGAAGAAAAAAAGTTATTTTTTAAAATTAATTGTTTCAAGAATACATGGAATAAATTAAATTTGGAAAATTATTTATTTTATGGTAGTTAGTTGATTTTACTTAATATTTTAAATAAATAAAAATCGTTTTATGAGCAATTAAATTGTAAAATAAATGATTCTAACTTTGAACGGCCTTCCCCACCGCCCGGGAGCAGTTACCACGGCAATAATACGCAGCTTTCCCGGCTTTTATTTCTCCATCTCGCTCTCCTTCTCCCAGCGTGAATTGGCCTCTGATTCTTTTCCTTCAATCCGGACTCAAATTCCTCAGTGAAGCAGGCCTGGTATGTCCTTCATCTTTTGGATTCATTTGCTCTACTTGATTTCTAAGGAGATTTTTTTTTTCCTCTCTAGATTCATCCCGTGTTTGATTGATGCTCGATTTGTTTTTGATAATTATTTCCTGTTGGAGGGCTTGTTTTGCTCATTTGGACCTAAGGTTTGCTGAAATGATTGAAACCTCTAACGTAGTAGGAGGATTTGATCACAAATATCAAAGAGATTCTAATTAGTTTTCTCTCTGCACGCATTTGTATAATTTTTTGTTTTGGTTCAGATAATAGTTTTTTTTTTTTTTAAGGTTTAGATAATAGTTTTTCTATTGATTCTTTCGGTTTTGGTTTTGCTATGACAGTTCTAGCCTTTTATTTGTTACTAGTTTAAATGCACATGAACACTATACACGTTGCTAGAATTTTAAAAATAAATATAAAATAAGTAATAACAAACACTATATATATCTAATTATTTTTTGTATTTGATTTCATTCCATCAACTGATCAAATCATACTTTCAGATAGTTCTTCTTTTAATATACCTTGCTATACATCTATATAACTCCACGTTTTTCTTTTTTTTTTTTTGGGGAAAATTTGGGCAAAGCCCTTTTTATTAAAAGAAACTGTTACAAGACATCAGATAATATCTTATGACCAAAAAACTGGCTTAAAGAAGCCCAAAAAAGAGAAAATATATAAAAATTACATGTAAATGACTAATTGATAATATTACAATATCAAAAAGCCATCAGAATTGTAAATCAAAAATATTAGTTTCCAGCAACTAATTCCAAAACTCTGAAGCCAGGAGAATAAGCCGAAGATATTAGCTTCAGAAACTTGAGATAGCTCTTAAAATAAAGAGCTGCGTTCGAATTCTTCCATCAACAATCTGCATAAAAAGAGAAATCACTGGTCAAGTCCAGGTAGTCAGCAAAGAACATAGCTCTCGGTGCTAACTGCCTGGACTCAGAGATTATCAGAGGGGTAGGTAAACATATCCCTGGTTGCCGATTGACCTTCCAAGGGAGTGTGCAAGGGAGCATCATCATCGTCCAGGCAGTCCCAATCAGCAGATTCCCGAGGGACCCAAAATTCATAAGAACCGCATAATCGTTCTGCCGCACATAAATGGCTTCCCCATTAACACAGATCACATCCAACATGCTTAACCAACATCCAAGCATATTCAGCTCAAATACAAACCAACAGTTATAACATGGCCAACTCCTCCATAAATACCAAAAACCTCTCATGAAACCTGCTACCATCCAACTCAAATAAGATCCTGCAAATGTGTCGTTTTTCTGAAATCAAATACAGTATCTATAGCAGCTTCCAATATATCTATATATATACCTTCCAATATAACTCCTCTATATCTATCTATATATATATATACCTTCCAATATAATATATATCTATATATATCTTCCAATATAACTCCAATCATATATAATATCTATATCTACATGAGGTGTCACACCTATATATCTATATATACCTTCCAATATAACTCCACGTTATCCTGCATGTACTATATCCATATATATGATAACACTTCATGTTTTCCTGCCACCTCCAACTTTTCATATTCTTATGTGTCTTTAATCAACACAAGGGAGCTTTGCACGTGTCAGAATCACACCATTAAACTTGCTCCCAGAAACCAACGGCAATACTCACATACAGTCATCCACCAACTCATTTATTTGGATGACATGCATATTAATCACTTGCATCCATCCCTTTACCATAATGCTATGCGAAGGAAAGAAGACAGAAAGGTTTGTCTCACCGCGCGCTTAAAATTGAGAATTAGTGTTTTATTTGGCGCTCATTATTTTGGGGTTATTGCACCGGTTAAAATCGGTGCAATTTAACCGGTTAAAATCGATGCAATTTCTGGGTTAAAACCGGTGCTAATTGCACCGTTTATAACCGGTTTAACAAGCAGCGGCTAAAACCGATGCTAAAATATGATTTTGAAAGCTGTTCTAAAACCGCTTCTAACTATTGTCTGAACCAAAACAAAAAATTATACAAATGCGTGCAGAGAGAAAACTAATTAGAATCTCATTGATATGTGTGATCAAATCCTCCTACTACGTTAGAGGTTTCAATCATTTCAGCAAATCTTAGGTCCAAATGAGCAAAACAAGCCCTTCAACAGAAAATAATTATCAAAAACAAATCGAGCATCAATCAAACACGGGATGAATCTAGAGAGGAAAAAAAAAATCTCCTTAGAAATCAAGTAGAGCAAATGAATCCAAAAGATGAAGGACATACCAGGCCTGCTTCACTGAGGAATTTGAGTCCGGATTGAAGGAAAAGAATCGGAGGCCAATTCACGCTGGGAGAAGGAGAGCGAGATGGAGAAATAAAAGCCGGGAAAGCTGCGTATTATTGCCGTGATAACTGCTCCCGGGCGGTGGGGAAGGCCGTTCAAAGTTAGAATCATTTATTTTACAATTTAATTGCTCATAATTTATATTAAAAAATACATATATATTTTTGGGAAGGATCCTATAAAAAAATTTAGGTATTTTATTACTTATTATTTATCATTTAAAAAATATCAAAAAAGAAATTAAATTATAATTAAATTAGCAAAAAAAGTTTGTTATATTATTATAATATTTAAGATGAAATATTATTATTGTTTTAAAAAGGAGCTTTCTCAAAAATGTAACGATTTTTATTTATTTAACATAGTAAGTAAAATCAACTAACTTCCATAAAATCAATAATTTTTCAAATTTTATTTATTCCATGTATTCTTCAAACAATTAATTTTAAAAAATTATTTTTTTTCTTCTTATTATAGTATTTGTAATATTTTAAACATTTAATTTAAATATCTAAAAAACAAAGTAGAACATTTGACATCTAAATACTATTTCCTATTTTTAATTTTTCTCCATTAGTTTAATTATGTAAAGGTTCAATTAAAAATATATATTTAATTACAATTATAATCATTTAATTCAAAAAATTTATTATAATAATTACATAATAACTTATCAATCTATTCATTTAAATTAGACTTGAATGTTAAAAGGTTTTTGAAAAGTGAAACAAAACAAATTTTGCTCGACTCAATATCTTATCTAAGAGCCAAGATTTTACAACTTAGCCCTAACCTTTTCTTTTTTTGGTTTTTTGGATAAAACCCACACAAAGGGGCTTATGCGTTAAGATAATTAAAAAAAAACATACAAGAACTGAGTCAACAGCCGTCTAAACATACATCAATAGAAACATAACC
Source organism: Dendrobium nobile (assembly GCA_022539455.1). Classification (NCBI taxonomy): domain Eukaryota; kingdom Viridiplantae; phylum Streptophyta; class Magnoliopsida; order Asparagales; family Orchidaceae; genus Dendrobium; species Dendrobium nobile. The sequence goes on along the minus strand of CM039728.1, from coordinate 8,607,626 downwards.
TATGAGCTTTTGATTCAAACTATTACAATACACAAAAAAAAGGTAAACAATGTAAACAATAACAGCAACAAGACCACCCAAAAGAAACAACTGGAAGAAACCACTATCCATACTACGCTCCAATCAACACAGCAATCCAAGAAAGACATGCCTGAAGGTCAACATAAGCTCCCATCATGAATAGCAAGAAGAGCACCAACAAAGTTATTTCTTCGATTTTCTCTTACAACGCTTCCCATAGCAATGGGAGGTTTCATGCACAATGTGCCCCACCTGCAAAGCATACGTCTCTTGCAATTCATCCACATTAACACCTAAATCACCCACGGCACCCCTGCACACCGAGTAGGAATCCTCCGACCAATTTGATTGGTCATCATTGTTTAAAGATAAAGCCAATAGAGCTTTCAATTCTGCATTAGAAACAACTGAAATAGGAACATCAACAATATGCTCATTTCTTTTAAAATGTCCACATAAGGAGTCAACTGCAACCCAAAAAAAAAAGATAGCCACGGGTGAGACATAAATGATATCATTAAAATTGCTTGAAGACTCAATTAAAACGACCTTGTTAACATCACACAAATCTATATTAAGCCAATCCAAAGCATTACCTAGACAATGCCCACCATCCACATTTTGATTTGCATCAGAAACAACATTATCATTGGGAGAACTAACCCTGTCAACGACATCTTCCACCATGTCATCAAGTGGGTGATCTAAACCAACCGATTGAGGATCCAAATTAATTATCAATTGGTTTAGTTGAAACATCAGCAGCAACCAAACTATCTGATGCAATAGCACCATCAATAAGAGGGGTTGAAAGCACAGGTTCATACAAAAGCTCAATACCACATGTAACCTAGGGAAAATCAACAGCTTGTATATAAATATCACTAACAACATCAGCTTCCCCACACCCGAGCACCATTCCAACACCACAAATACCTTTAGAGGGCTAAACAAGAGGGGGATTTTCATCTAAATCGACAATATTCAAAGAAGCAAATGCATTTACAATGGCATTCCCATCAGACGGAGTGGGATTAGACATAATAGGAGGATCAGTATTCAGAACAAAGGAATGGGAAGAACATTCACCCCTAACATGCCCAATGCATTTACAAGAATAAAAAATCATAGAAAAACATCCATCTCAATCATTTGTATGTAACCAAACTTTTCAGGGCCAAGCCAGACTTCGTCCGAATATTTTTTTGGTGATGTCAAGCTCAACTAAACCCCGCGCAATAGAGGCTCGATAACCCACAGATTTAGCAATATGAGAAAACTTAGACCTAACCTGAACCAAGATTAAATTAGCTCTAGGTCAAATCATTAATAGCAATATGAGAATTAATTATGAAATGAATGAAAAGTTATTTACTCAACTATGATTCAATTGTTGTCTATTCTAGCTCGGATTCTTATCCCTATGAATATGAATGTGCATCTTCTTCTCTGTATGTGGGATATAGAAACTATTGATTGTTTCAAGGGTTAGGGTCAAGGGTTGGTTGAGCCTAACATCTCTAGCGCCTCTGCCTGAACTATGTGGTAGATCAGCATATGTTACAATAAGACAAAGATGACATGATTTTCTTATCTATCTTTTACGAAATGTTTTATTTCATCTAATATGTATTTTTATATTATTTCGTGGATTGTATGATTGTCTTGTTTGCAGTATGAGGTTAACTTTTTATCACACTGCAAATATTTTTTGCATAACTTTTTGTTTTGTAACACGTTGCTCTACATTGCTCAAGCATCAAATTTTAATTCAGAACTCTTATTCTACTTTGTTATTCAATTATCTATATGGTTGTCTTTATACTTAACTTTTGCTCATTTACTTATCCATAGTCAAGTTCTAAAAAAATAGCAGCAAGGACCAAGAGCAATGGCTTCTTTGGGACACAGAATATGGGATTCATGCATCAGCAACTTGTTTAGATTATAAGTTATGATATGGGGATCACAGTATTATGTTGTACTTTCTTTGTTATTCTCATACACTACTGAAATATTATCTAAATTGCGAACAAGTTTTGTTGCAGAAAAATCATATATACACATCTGAAGTTGTTATAAGAGGCGCTTTGAGAGCTGAAAAACCAGAGCTGCTCACTGTTTTCTTTTCTTAAGTTGTTGTATGATATTATATTTGTTTATGTTTACTATAATTTAGTATTATTTGACAAGAAGCACGAATATTATAGCATTATTGCAAATCAATTCTTTTGTTTGATTCAAAAATGTTTGCCTATTACTAATCTCTTTTTTCCCCTGATGATTTTATAAATAATGTTACAAATAACCAACTAATTATGCATTTTTTGGGATGAAGATGTTATACTTATGATGGATCCTTATTAGTAACCAGCTGAAAATGAGCTATTCATGAGTACAACTGATTGGGTATTTTTTCTTGATTCACTTCTGATTTTGTTTTTGTTACCAAATATTTATAATCAGTACTTATATTTTTAAGAAAGTGTAGTATTACTTTGTTTCAATTTTCTCAGCTCAGGTTAATCTCTAAAGGAGATGCAATGGCTATGATATCCAACAAATGGCTAACTTCTTTATAGCTTAGGGACGGATCTTCTATAGCTGGCCTTTCTTATTATTAGTCATACTTATGGCGAGAAGAATCCATTCTACATCAGTAGTTATTACTTGGTTTTGGCCTATGCGATTGATGTTGTTTGTCTATGCAATTATAGTTGTCTTTATTGATGTGATTTGATATTTTTTTAAAGATACATGCAACAATTTTGTACCAAAAAGTAAGTTATTTCTCAAAATCCATTGTTTATTTCATGGCAAATCATATTTCAATGCATGAATTCTTCAAGCTCTAATTTCCTCAGTATTTGTGGACATTATATTTTGATGTTGTAATATTTAATCCCTTTGAAAGGAACACTGATTTTCTTAGAGTAGAAGTTTTGTTATACAAGACTAGGATTGTATAACATGCATTTCTTCATTTTAAATTTACTGTCAAAAATAGATGTTGTGGGCATTTTATCCGTTAAATTCTATCATCGTACTCAATTTGAATCAGCTGTCATGAGCGAATATTTTTCCTACAAATTCTCTTGTTGTGCTACAAGCCTAAGGGAAGGTGTGGGGTATTCATGTTCTCTATTTAGGCTATATTTTTATTTAAGATGAAGAAATAAACATACGAGCACCTTCCTGCACCTGTATACAATTTTATTAATATTTGTAATTTGATCAAAAAGTTTAGTTTTTTATCAGTATATTTTTTAATTAATTCTACTCTTTAGATGCAGTTTTAATACCTCCTAATTAATTCTCCTAGCTTGAGTACATAATCCTACATTGAATAAGTATTCTTCGTCTTTGTATATGTTCAAATAACTTACCTTATAACGAAGGCCGTCAATATCGGGAAGTTTCAGTATCCTCAATAAATCTTCTGCTTCATTGTGAAGAGGGGTGGGTAACTCCTTCAACTCTCCCCATTTTTCTTGAAGGCCCCAATCATTTTGCACAAAAAAGAAGTCGCTAATCTAGTCTTTCGATGGGTCCCAGGTGCGAATATCCAACCACTTTGATTTGAAGGAGATACGACCTTTGATTTTAATTATAGGTTTTGGTGATCTGATAGACATTTTAAGCTTATTATATATCGTTAAATAATTTCAGGTCAGGGCAGAAGAGTGTGAGTTGGAGCGTGAGTGTGAGGATGGTCATGATTCTTTATGTTCTGTTTCTTTTTATTTTTCTTTTATTCATGATAGAATAGTTATGATATGATTGTATAAATCATGAGCGTTGTATATGATTTTTGGGAATAAAGATATTTACATTGATGTTTTAACTTATATAATATGTTTTACTCTAATAGATGATATTAGATAGTTATGATTGTAATTTATTAAAAGATAAATGAATAATTTTTTCATATTAAATTCTGGGCATCACAATTTAGGCCGGCAGCAACAGCAAGCCATGCTGTAATAAGTGGGTCATCAGCCAATGGTTGGTCTGGCTAGACCAGTCCTTCCTCGATTGGTCTGTTTACATAAATATCTCACTCCTAAAGAACCATCTCATCCTTAAGGTACAGAGATGGAAATTTATGTATCCCCCTCTCATAAGGCTTCCATGTAGCTTCGTAGTCTAGTAACCTCTTCCATTTAATTATAACCTCCTTAATAACCTCCTTTCATTCATAACAAACCCCCATCAACTCCAGTGGTTCTAATATCACCTCTAAGTCTTATGTCAATGTCTACGCTAACTTAGAACTAAATGTCTAATCCCTGATTGCTCTCCTCAATAGTGATTCATGGAACATTGGATATATAATCATCATTGAAGGTTGTGTCAAGTGATGGCTACTACTCCAATCTTCTCTAGAACCTCATATGAGTATAACTATATTTGGACAAGCTTCTCATTCCTCCTATTGACTACCATCCTCTACTTGTTTTGAAAGAAATCAAACATCATAATCATAGTTTTATCTCAATTGTCACTACATTACGAATATATTTATTTATGTTATGATGGCATTAAATCATTGTGAATGCAATGACAACAACAACTATTATTGTTAACAAACTAACTGTATATTTTTTCTCCATATATTTTTATTCTCAAAATTTTCCGATAAAAGTTTCATTTTCTCTTATTTTTTAGGCATAAATGTTATAGTCTCTTCCACCTCCTTTTTAATTTCTCTTAATTTCTCCTTCAAATTAATATTCTCTACAATTAGCACATCTAACTCATTCACAAACCTTTTAATAAAATGAAATATGTTATTGTCGGCGACATTGCACATTTCCAAACGAATATTTTTCACAGAGCATTGTTATTGTTACTAGTCATAATTGTTTTCCTATAGTTATAAATAGTTGAATGTCAATGAAGTTAAAAAGAACAAAAAAAATCATTAATTATCATTCAAAATAAAGATTATTTTCTATAGATTCAATTTATCGAAGACAAATAAATAAATAAACATCAACAAAATTTTGAATATTAAAATATTTTGAATATATATCATAAAGCTAATTAAAATAAAAATTACTATGAATTTTAAAATTCATATAAAGAAAGCTTAGGAAATCTTATATAGTTATTTTTTTATTTCCATAAAAAAAATATTTATTACCATTAGCTGATTGCATGCAAGATATAAAGTGACATAGGATCTCAAACTATTTTTTGTAAACCAACCAATAATATAAAATGTTGTTAATATTCTATATGGTATATAACATATAGTGTGGCTTGTAAATCAAAAATTTATTTTAAGTTGATATATGATATTTTATTATGATTTGGTTGCTAAATTCAGACCACTTGGATATATAAATGAATTTGTTCCTTTGTTAATTGTGTGTGCAGACAACATCTAAGAATCTCTTTGGTTACTAATTCATTTGAAATTTATTAGCTAATGTTATGCTTCATTATATGCAGATTTGATTGTTGGAGCACACATCAATCGAAGCCCCTCTGTATAATAAGTCAACACCTCGTTCCCTTGATGGGTTGTGGGCTCCAAAAATTCGGTCCCGGCCTCCCCGCCGCGTGATTTCTTTTTAATTGGCGAGGGAGTTTTAACTGAATAAGTTCTGAGGTAAATTTTAGAAGGCAAATGGGTTTGTAGATAAGACACTACCCAAAGATTTCACCCTCATTTTGTGAGGACTTATGATCTGAGTTCTGGTTTCCTATAGGTGCAAGTCCCTATAATTAATTACCTCTCTCGATTACGAGAGAGAACTTTCGATTAAGGATAGTCGTCAATCAGATACGTAGAGAATACGTGTATCTGGCATATAGTAGCAGCAATTGGTATAAGTATTTGAAGAGTTTGTATATTTGGAAATTTTGGGTTAAACTATTTGGATTAGGTTATTTGAGAAAATTTGAAATTTAAAATAGAATTTTTCACCATCTTGCACTTAAAGAGGATATCGTGGGGGAATGGATGATAGACCCGATCAACATCCCATGGTTCCGTCATCCCGGGCCATCGTGGTCCCTGATCTACTTAAATAGAGGAGGTAGTCGACCCAACCTGACAGAAGGATCCTTATCGGCTGCTATGGGTTGCTTCGTCCAAGGGGACCTTATAGACCTGGGATGAATATTTGTCTAAGGGGACAAATTTGAATCCACCTTAGCTAACAGAGGGCTTTGTGCCTTATCGATCATATCCTATCGATTCATGTCTTAAGGATTTGATGCCAATAAGGAGCGTATCGGCGCTGGCCATAATCGGTATTTCGTGGTGCCATTTGGCGGCAAAACCACTCAGTTCAGAGGGCCCCGTGTCATAACCATTTATTCTGCGGTGCCATTTGGCAGCAAACCGTCGGTTAGAGGACATGTACCATGTCCTTACTAGTAAGAGATTGTTTAAGAATGGATCCTAGTGATATTTTCGACTAGGCATTTGGCTCTTTGTGAGCTGAAGTAAATTTTAATTTGTCCACCTCGGCAAACTGTTGTAGAGGGTGGATGGATTTTGCTTTGAGTGATTGATGGATTTATTTCAATTTTAAATATTTTAGATTTTTAATAATTTTTGGAATTTAGAACTCGTGGAGTTTTTTATTTTGATGGGCATTTGAAGTATTTGGAATGGACTTTGGATGACATTTGAAAATATTTGGAAATCCCTTCGGTTGAGATCTGCATTCAATACGGCCATCATCAGGGCGTTAGGGGTTATTTCTCTTTTGTTGATTGAACCCTGTCGACCCTATCACCTTGTCAATAGGGGATCAGGTTTCATAGAATTTATACCATTGATAGTGAATTCTCATTGTTGTAGGACTTGAAGGTCTGATATGAATGTATTTAAACAAATATTTTGGTCGTCATGGTCACATATTTGTTTGTTGGTTCGAACCTTGTCGACTTCTATTGATCTGTATAGAAGGACCGGCACAGCATCCCTAGACGTCACGTGTGTACCAATAATACGCTCGCTAGGGCCCATGCGGGTGTTTGTGGGCATTTTAGAATTGAACCATGTCTACTCCTTTTTACCTGCTTAAGAGGATCAAGTTCAAATTTAATAACTCGCGCAACATCCTTAGACATCACGTGTGTACCAATAACATGCTCGTTAGGGCCCACGTGGGTTGAGGTTGTACCCTCCCCTTTAGTGTACCTATGTGTATACAATTTATAGTGTACCATGCAGTGGTACTTTGAAAGTATTTGGAAACGCCTTCTGTCCGCTTTCATGATTGTTGCGGATCCGGTGGCGTGACGTAGCAGCTTTAAAATTGAGTTGTTTGTTGCTTCATACAGGTAGACTGTCGTGCACCACTCGTTGCTTCCTGTAGGTGGGTCGTAGTGCACTAACGAATCACCTGCTTTGTTTGTAGATGATTGTATTTGTTGTATTCTCCATGCATTTTATTGTGGTCTTTGGTCTTTACATCCACTATTGTTGCAAGTAGATGTATTCATTTGCATACTGAAATTGACTACAGGATACTGCATTTACTGAAGTCTTTTTGCATCTAACCACAGGTGGACTGTGGTGCTCACATATGTATTTGTGGAGGACTTATATGTATTGCAGATTTTTTGAGTTTATTTGTATGTTAGTAAAAGTCTTCATTGTTTGGAAGGAATACCATGTCTTCTTGTGAAAAATACATGAAGACTACAGTTAGTTTTAATATTCATTTCTTGAAGGTTTGAATGCATTTGTTTGTGTCTTGATGTTGATTGTAAAACATTTTTGCATTCTCTAATTGATCTTTGCTTGTGGATAGATCATATGTCCTTAATTCTTATTGATGGTTGCTTGCAAATTAAATGATGATTGAATTCTTGAACATTATAAATGTTTCTATTCATTATAGCTCTTCTAATGTTGCTCACTAACATGTTACATCCCTTGTGCATGATCGTAGGTGAATACTTTGGCATTAGTTACAAGCAAACCATGAATCATCATATTCATCAAGAGCCTTTCTAATGAATCAATACATTCACTACAAGTAGATTAGGGATGAACTAGCTCCAATATTATGAATCAATTGGTATGGTCCAAAAGCTTATAATATGAGTTTATAATCAAATCAAATTCCTTAGTCTTCTTTTATTGCTTACGAATGAACTTCATTTGCAAACTTCTTACTTTGATGATTCAATATGCAAGATAAGTCTAATATCATCACTTATCAACATCTTCATCTTAATTAAGATGATCTTTGCATAATATGCAACATTTTTGTTCTGGATGCAATGGCTCTTTATGTTAGTCGATCGGACGTCATCCGAGCATCTTCGAGGCCTCGCTTCCGTCGTAACACAGGCCTTTATATCATATTTGAATTGCTTAGAAATTCGCCACCATCTCAGACAATAAAAAAATTATTAAATAAATGTATATTCTTAATATCGACGACGTTCCGGACGCAAAGAATCTGTCCGTTTGTCTATCGGACGTCGTCCGGGCATCTTTGAGGCCTTGTTTCTTTCATAACACGTGACTTCATATAATATTTGAATTGCCTAGAAGTACACAATGCCACCGATGACTTTTGCGGCAAATTGAGATCCAAAAAGCTTTCTAACTAGGTTTCCAGCAATGGATCGTAATCTTTTATAATAATTAGGATTCTTCTCATCAGCAAATGCATGAGAGTTGAGGAGCTGTAACTCTGATCTTTCCCCAAGCCCTCTAATCTAAATACTTCTGCAGTCTTTTTTTTTTTTAATGGTCGCTGCAATCATCATTACATATGAGCCCATTCGAGTTGTCGCCAAAATTCTAATACCAAAACTCTCATAAGCCAAAGGGACGAGAACCTTCTCCCATTCACTCTTATCCTGCTTCTCATCATCCTCCCAAATGTCATCCAGCACAAGTAAGAACTTTTGGACATCATCTCAGCCTGAATATGATCTTGAATGCCTCAAGTGTCTCCAAACGAGGCCTCTCCTTCTTAAGAGATTCCAATATATCTGTAATGATTTTTTCACATCAAAGTTGTTGGCAACACAAACTCACATTTTAAGATCAAATTCCTTTGTCATTTCATCTTCATAAACATGTTGCAAGAGAGTTGTCTTTCCTATACCACCATGCCCCACTATAGATAGATAAAAATAGAAATGTTTCTGTACAAATCAGCTCCATTAACAGGAGCCTGACTTTCTCCATTTGATTGCTTTCTCAGCTAGTGCATAACAGAATATATTACAATCCACATTCAGACTGAATCATCTTTATCAAATTTAAGATTCCCGGGCTGGTTGTAGGGGTCAACATGGGCCAATGACTTAGTTTATAAAGAAATTGAGGTCTCTGAATTATTTCATGAGTTTGAGGATGAATAGGTACACATGCTTCCCCACATATCTTAATGAGATGGATAATTTAATTTATTTGTGAGCTTATTGTTTATAACTATTATGCATATTTTTTATTCCCTCCAAAGAGTAAATTATGAGAAAACAAACATGCAGAATTCTCTCCCTCATTGTCCTAAAAAATCCCACTCTACACCTTCATCTCCCTTCAACCCCCTAATAATCCCCATTATTCTCCTTAGAAATTCCCCTCTTCATCTAAACGAAAGAAGTGGTCAAGCAGCACAAAAAACCTATATCCAAATGTGCAGAGCTTCCAACAAACCATCATAGAATTGTGCATAGTGTGCAATTCGATGCTGATAGGGATGGACAAGCTTGGCTCTAGGGTTGGCCTGCATAAAATGAGGGTTGTTGCTATTGAGGAATACATGAGGAAGTCCCTATTGTAGTAAATCCTCTTGTTGTCGACATCATTGAGGAAACCTAATTCTTCTTGATGTCGGCATCATTCATGAGGATGAATTTCTAATAGTACATTTGATCAAGTCATCTACAAAAAATGTATAAGCTCCTACTACAGTCAAAGATGAGGATGAATTATTTGTTGCAACCCCGAGAACGGGTATAGCACGTCATATAAACGATAGAGATGGCCGACGTAAGAATGAAATCAGAACACCTTACACAACTTGTTAGAAGAGGAAAAGAGGCAATCAAATAGCACATAAATTACCTACGCACAAGTATCTACACATGTTAAAGTTATTGTAGTGGATGAGAGAGTATCTACCATCTCCAAACTAATAAAAAACAAAATGAAATTTATTGGCATGGAAATGATAACTGAGAGGAAATGAGAGACTTCATGGATTGTTGTTTTGAAAAGTATACTTACTAGTTTCAATTATGTTGAAAATTTGTATTGTCGTTTATTGCTTGTATCGAAGCTTGTACACAACAATACATAGTAGGTAATTTGGTTTTTTCTCTGATACTTGTTTTGTATTGCTACGTATTGATGAGTATTGAAGCTCGTACACAAAAATACATAATAGAAAATCTGATTTTTTTTTTCTCTGATATATATTTGCTTTGTATTAATGTGTATTGCAGTATATCAAAGCTTATATTTTTGGGTATTGTTATATATAATTATGTACACAATAATTATTTTTTGCAAGTCTGGTAATATATTTTGTATTGGGAAAATACATGATAGAGCGGCTTTTAAATCCAAAATTTATTTGATGTCGATATGTGATTTATTTTATTATGATTCAGTTGTTTGGGCTCCATACTAAATAGCTGTATGTAAAATAAGACTCCAAAGGATCCAACAACTATAATCTTTAATTTTGGTAAGTGATTGACACAATTTTTTTCATTCGAAGTTTGTCTGATTTAGGCTTAGTGAAATCTGTTGTATGTGGGCTCCGAAAATTCGGCCCCGGCCTCCGCTCGCTTTTCTTGTTCGGCGAGGGAGTTTTAACTGAATAAATTCTGGGGTAAATTTTGGAAGGCAGATGGGTTTGTAGATAAGACACTACCCAGAGATTTCGCCCTCATTTTGCGAGGACTTTATGATCTGAGTTCTGGTTTCCTATAGGCGCAAGCCCCTATAGTTAATTACCCCTCCCGATCACGAGAGAGAACTTTCGATTAAGGCTAGTCGTCAATCAGATACGTAGATGATACGTGTTATCTTGCATATAGTAGCAGCAATGGTTTGGATTTGGAAATTGAGGAGTTGAGTTTGGATTTGGGTATTTGGAAAGGTTTGAATGTTGGAGAACTGAGATATTTGAGAAATTTTGATATTTAAAATAGAAATTTCACCATCTTACACTTAAAGCGGATGGTGGGGGAATGGATGATAGACCCGATCAAGATCCCATGGTTCCGTCGTCCCGGGCCATTATGGTCCCTGGTCTACTTAGTCAGAGGAGGTAGTCGACCCAACCTGACAGAAGGATCCTTGTCGGCAGCCATGGGTTGCTTCGTCCAAGGGGACCTTGTAGACCTGGAATGAATGTTTGTCTAAGGGGACAAATTTGAATCCACCTTAGCTTACAGAGGGCTTTGTGCCCTATCGATCATATCCTATTGATGCATATCTCAAGGATTTGATGTCAGTAAGGAGCGTATTGGCTCTGGCCATAACCGAGATATCGTGGTACCATTTGGCGGCAAAACCACGCGGTTCAGAGGGCCCCGGGTCGTCGTAACCGTTTATCCTGCGGTGGCCATTTAGCGGTCAACCGCCGGTTAGAGGACACGTACCACGTCCTTACTGGCAGGAGATTGTTTGAGAATGGATCCTAGTGATATTTTCGACTAGGCATTTTAGCTCTTTTGTGAGCATAAGTAGATTTTGATTTGTCCACCCCGGCAAACTGTTGCGGAGGGTGGATGGGTTTTGCTTTAAGCGTTGATGGATAGATTTCAGATTTTAAATATCTGGAATTTAGGATTGGTAGAGTTTGGATTTTGTGTGGACTTTGAGTGGAATTTGAAATATTTGTAGACCCCTCCGGTTGAAATAACCAATTAATACAGCCATCATCGGGGTGTGGGGTCATTTTCATCTGTTGATTGAACCTTGTCGACTCGGTCAAGCTGTCGAATGAGGATCGGGTTTCGTAGAGTTCGTGCCTTTGTTTATGAATCTTCTTGATTGTAGGCCTTGAAGGCCTAGTATGAATGTATAAGATAGATATTCAGGTCGACTTCATGACCGTATATTTATCTGATAATTCGAACCCTGTCTACTCCTATTTACTCGCTTAAGAGGATCGGGTTTCATAGGCTTGGTGCTTTTTGTTTAGTGAATTCTTTTGATTGTAGGCCTTGAAGGCCTAATATGAATGTATTGAAACAAATATGTCGGTCTCCACAACCGTATATTTGTTTGGAGGTTCGAACCCTGTCGACTTCTGTTGCTCCGTATAGAAGGATCATATTCGAACCTGAATTCACTTATTGACCCGCGCAGCATCCCTAAACGTCACGTGTTTACCAATAACACGCTCGCCGGGGCCTACGCGGGTTGTATGATTGCTTTTACCCCTTTGTGTACCTATGTGTATACAATTTATAGTGCACGTGCAGGGGTATTTTGAAAGTATTTATGGACGCCTTCTGTCCGCTAATACGAATGTTGCGGATCCGGTGGCGTTGGATTTTGATTGTTGACTCCCCTTTTCTCAATCACCGGGGAAAGGTCTTTCTGAACTTTGGAGTATTGGACTTGATATTGACTCCCGCTTTCTCATTCACCGGGGAAGGTTATTTTCTGGATTTTGGAGTTTGTTGCTTTGTGGAGAACTCTTTTTAAAACCATCAGTGTAATAGATTTGTTATTTCCGGTGTTTGTGGGCACCCGAACTATTCTCTTCTTAATTATAGAACTAAAAAGAGACTTTGGAACACCAGGAAGTTTGGTTCTAATTTGTTCAAACATCTCTTCCATTCTGCAAGAGATGTTCTTTTTCGTACATCGAGCTGCTATTATACCCGAAATACTTGAAGATCTTGATCACCGTTGTCGTAGGTGATATTCATACTTGTGCCCACAGTGGTTCCTCGTGCCTACGATATGTCCACTGTTGTAATCCACAAGTTGTTTGTATTTGTTTGTAAGGACCCGTCGTATTTGCTACGAGTTCCTAGGGATGTTCGTAGGAGACGTACTTGTGTCCACAGTGGTTCGTAGTGCTTACAAAGTACCCACTGTTGTTATCCACAAGTAGATTGTGTTCGCTGGCAGAGGACTGATGTATCCACTACGACCTCCTGAAAGTATTCGTAGAAGACCCATTATTTTTGCACTTTATCCACCATTCACCAATCTCGGGTGGTTGGGCGATTGTATTTGCTGTAGGCCGTAGGTTGAATGCGTATGAGCCTTCTACTGTAGATTGCGGGTATTCGCATTTATCGTGTGTTATACACTGAATACATCCATAGGAGGTGTTGTAGTTTGATTGGTGTCGGATCTGACTCAAGTATGAACCCTTCCATGTCCAGTTCGAATCAGTTTCGTGAGCTCAGTGTGCAAGGTTATTTCTGTGTCCCTTGTAGTCCAACTCAAGTACTCGCTTGAGTTCGAATCATTAATATTCAAGTTCGGAGTACAAGTTCAAGTCTTCTGTATGGATCCGGATCTAGTCCAAATCAAAGTCTTTGTTTTGATATTATAGTCTTGTTCAAGTCCCCTGCAGTCCTTTGAATTTAGTTGCATGTTCACATTTTGTTCAAAGTCCTCTAGAGTTCTTGTAAGTTCATTTTCATGTTTGAATTGACTTGAATTTGGTTCAAATTTGATTTCATTTTATTTGAGTTTGGTCTTTAGAAATCTTTTGAATTTTGATTCTGATTTAGGTCCCAAGTCCACTGTTCTTGTTCATGTTCCAAGAGTTCACTGCTCTTTCTCATTTGGTCCAAATCTTTTGTTCTTTTGAGTTCAAAATAGGTCCGAGTGTAGTAGCATTTCACCTGAAATTTCGGTAGCCTCCCGGCGTCTCCCCCGTTTAGGGAAAAAACTACGAGAAAACTGGGCCTTCCCACCACAGCCAATAAAGGCGTGCATGGTAGGTGCCCTCTTTCGAGGACACCTCGGCCGTGATCTTTCTTCCCACCACGGCCAATAAAGGCATGCTTGGGGTCTTTGAGGGTACCTGTTACAAGAAGAGCAGTTGCTTTCCCCCCGCCCGGGGGTACTTATGAATCATTCCGGCCGCGCAAAGAAAAGGGTACACCAGGCTCGCCTGGTCTCGCCGTGTGCGTCGAACCAGTTTCCCTCCTACCACGGCCACTAAAGGCGTGCTTAGGTGGTTTGCCGGTCTGACACACATGTCGAGACAGGAAGGCGTGGGTCGCTCGCTTACCTCAACATAGGTGTCGTACCGGTTGCCCCTCCTACCACGCTCAATAAAGGCGTGCATAGACAGACCGCCGGCCCGACACGTTAGTCGAGATAAAAGGGCGAAGGTTGCTCGCTTACCTTATCGTTGGTGTCGCGCCAGTTGCCCCTCCCACCACGCTCAATAAAGGCGTGCATGGGTAGACCACTGACTCGCCATGCATGACGAGGTAAGAAAGCGAGAGGGGAGGCGACTGTCCGCCTCGTCGTAAACGTCGGACCGGGGTCCCATCCCACCACGCGCAATAAAGGCGTGTATGGGCGGTTTTCCGATCCGTCGTACACGTCGAGGACGAAAGCCTAAGTTTAGGGGTTATACCTTCGGGGCCGGTGGCCAATGGACCGGCGGTGGGGTTGGCTCGGATGTCGAGGCGGGAGAAGGCGCGAGCATATATTGCTTGTAATTAACGACTAATTATTAATTATAATAATAATTAAATAATTATAATTAATAATTAATAACTAATTATTAATTAATTATAATTAGTAAACTAATCACAATTATAATTGATTAATATTAATCAATTATAATCAGTAATTAATTACTAAGTATTAATTAACTATAATTAATTAATTAATTAATTATCATAATTAAATAATGATTAAAATAATTAATAATAATAAACAAAGTAAAAAAAATATAAACCCTCCCTCCCTCTCATAGTTCGGCCAGATTTACGGGATTAGGCCGAAGAAGCACACGAAAGGGAGAAAGTTACCCTCACTTCCAGCGAGCTCCTGCCCGTTGCTTCCGATCAAAATGCAGTAATTTCCGATCTTTCAGGAATGGAAAGCCGTCGATGGGAGCGAAGTCGCACAACCGCGACGGGATCAGAGGAGAAAGCCGCACAGGGCTGCGGCTTGTTGGGGTCGGATAGGGAAGGTGGAGGCCGGCTTCAGGTAAGGATCTCAACTCCTCTTTCTCTCTCTCTCTCTCTCTCTCTCTCTCTCTCTCTCTCTCTCTCTCTCTCTCTCTCTCTCTCTCTCTCTGTGGACGGAAGAGATCCCGACGGGAGGAGGCGAGCTCGGCTTGGGGAGGAGATCGGAGGGAGAAATCGAACGAGGGAGCAGAGTGAGAGCTCGGAGCGGGTTCGCGGGAGGGGGCCGAAGGCCTCATTCTCGCCTCTTTTTAATGTCGAGGGAGATCGTGTGAAGAAGCGATGTCGATGTGCCAGCGACGTGGGAGGAAGTCGTGCGCGACGTGGGGAGCGACGTGCTTCGGCAGGGCAGGTAAGATATGATTTTGATTTTTTTTTTGCTTTCTTTTACTTAACAGAGGTCAACAAATGCCCCCCAACAAATGTGGTAGGCGTCTGGAGCGGGCCACGTTTGTTGTATGCTGATTGACCCTGTGGATCTCTAGATATTTGTTATAGATGTCACACTAGGGATTTCATTTAGTGGATCTCCAAAACTTGTTTGGATGTCACACTAAAATTCTCTTTTAGTGGATCTCCAAAATTTCTTTGGGTGCCACACTAATTTTCTTTCTTCACTGCGCTTCTAGATGTATCCATAGATGGTTGATGAATTGTCTTTGTAATTGATGCTAATGGATAGCATCGCTCTAGATTCTCCCATCATCTGGTTGTATCTTGATGAAATTTTAAATATTTATTTGGGGATCTCGGCACGCAGCGCGATGTCGACCCAAATAAATATTTAAAATGCCCCCCCAGTCTTTAGGGACATTTGTAGATGTCATCCAGGGTGCTCATTCTGTGGCTTCTGCTGGAGCCCCGAGGTTTTGATTCCTTCTGTCCTATGCTTTGTGCTGCGGACTTGGTGAAGGGTTGTCTGATTTGTCTTTGATGACTTGTCAGAATTCATGTTTTCTTTCTGCTCTTTACTTCTAGCTTTGGCGGGCTTGATGAAGGAGTAGATGCCGGTGACCTAAACCCTTAGGTTCTTATTAGGTCGATGGCGAGGAGTCATCGGTCCTGAGCTTTGTGCATAGCGGACTTATTGATGAAGAAATCTTCTTAGTTCGGCCATAGGCTTTTCATGAACTTTGGGATGATTTTCTTCGGTCCTTTGCTTTGTGCTTTGGTGGACTTGTTGAAGAAAATTCCTTCGATCCTTATTTTGTGCTTTACGGATTTGTTGAAGGATTTGCAGGTTCTGGATTCAGTTGACAGTACCGAACGTAGGTAGTATCTTGATCCTTAACCACTTTAGAAGACTTTAATCTGAATCACTTGAGTTCATCAGATCGGGAGAGCTGGGATTTGACAGCTCTTCGTCCTCTGGTTGCTGAGATGGGGGTTCCTCTACTGCGGCCTTTCTTATGGCTTGTTGAGTAGATGGAGCTGCCAGTGATCCGGCCATATTTGGGCTTGTTGGATCCGACCTCATACACCCATTCAGACCTCAGACTTGAGCTATGGGGATTGTGCTTCCCAACGCTGATTTTGCTGAAGTTGACAGATTCAGAGTCATTCTTCGTGGTTTTGGATATTGGAGCCTACGAACGTCTGGTAGTTGCTCGAGACTCATCTTTCCACTGGAACTTTGATTCTCCAGTCATTTTGGAGAACTTTGAAGACTACGATCACTCAAACTGGTCGAGTCAAATTGGCCTTCGTTCTTTCTTCAGTCCCTACTGACAGGTTGACGAAGTGGGGGTTCCGCTACTACGGCCTTTCTTATGGCTTGTTGAGTAGATGGAGCTGCCAGCGATCCGGCCATATTTGGGCTTGTTGGATCCGACCTTTTACACCCATTCGAACCTTAAGCTTCAGGCTGTTGAAAGACTTCAAGCTTCTTCGGCTCAATTTTATAGGAGTGTGTAGTTTCAAAAGTCTCTTTTTTGACCTTTGAGTCTTGGTTTGTTGGAGAAGGTGGTCTCGATCATTTGAAAGATCACCTGCATAGACTTTGAAAAAGATCTTTGTATTTTTTAGCACAAAGTAATATTTGAATCTTGAAATTTTAAATATTTATTCAGGGATCTCGGCGTGTAGCGCGATGTCGACCCGAATAAATATTTAAAATACCCCCTGTCTCGCAGGGACATTTTAAAGCAGAATAGATTTGAAATTCGGAGATTTTTAAATATTTGTTTGAAGATCTTGGCGTGTAGCGCGATGTCGACCCGAACAAATATTTAAAATGCCCCCAGTCTGACGAGGGATTTTGAAATGTATACTCGTAACACGAGAATTTCAAAATAGAGAATATATACGCTAATGAACATGTATGAAAACATAGCGTATTAAACATGACATCTGCTTGAGCAATTCATGCATAGTATTTCTTCAGGTATCGGCCATTGATCGGTGGCATGGCCCTTTGACCATTCAGATCGATCAGTTGATAAGCTCCACCTTGAAATACCTTCTCGATGACGAAAGGTCCTTCCCAGTTGGATAAAAATTTACCACCGATTTTTCTGTGTGGGATGATTGGCCTTCTCTGCACCAGGACCAATTCTCCTTCTTGAAATGATCGAGGACGCACCATTCGATCAAAAGATTTTGTCATTCTTGCTCGGTAGATCTCCAGGTTCTGCTGAGCTTGCAACCTGATTTCATCGAGCGCATCGAGTTCCTCCATTCTTAGACGAGCATTTTGTTCTTGAGTCAGCTCATTCTGGACGGCAATTCGAAGGGATGGAAGTTCAACTTCTAGTGGCAGTACAGCTTCAACTCCGAACACCAGAGAATAAGGAGTGGCTTTGGTCGGTGTTTTGTAGGTTGTACGATACGCCCACAACGCTTCTGTCATTTTCGTATGCCACTCTCTTTTGTTCTTGGAGAGAATCTTCTTTAACAATTTCACCAGTGTTTTGTTGAAGGCTTCTGCCAGGCCATTTGCTCTTGGATAGTATATGGAGGAGTACCGCCAATCGATTTTGTGCCGATCAACGAACTTGTAGATTTTTGTACTTTTGAAAGCAGTTCCGTTGTCTGAGATTATACGGCGTGGCACACCAAATCTGTAAACAACATTGTGGGTGAAGAAGTTGATCACGTGCTCGGATGTAACTTCTCTGAATGGAGCTGCTTCTGCCCACTTGGAGAAATAGTCGGTCGCTGCCAAGATGAAGCGGTGTCCTGCTGATGACGGTGGATCTATTGGCCCGATAACAACGGTACCCTAGCATTCAAATGGCCAGGATGCTATTGTTGGGTGCAGTGGATTTGGCGGTTGATGTATAACATCACCGTGAATCTGGCATTCGTGGCACCTTTTAGCATGATTGATACAATCTCTGACCATGGTTGGCCAATAGTAACCCATTCTTTTGATTTTGACTGCCATCTTGGGACCTGATTGGTGTGCTCCACAAAGCCCTTCATGAACTTCTGTCACTACCTTATCAGCTTCTCGGATCCCTAGGCATCTTAGCCACATTTGATCGAACGCACGCCGATACAATGTGTTGTTGACAAATGCATATCGTAGTACCCTCTTTTTGATTTGAACCGCTACAGATTTGTCCGTTGGCAATCTACTTTCTTTGAAGTAATCAACGAAAGGTTGCCTCCAGTCATCTTCTTCGATATCTAGACAATACCACCATGATTCTGAAGCTTGACTGGCCTTGCGCCTTCTCTTAGGAACTTGTTATCCTTCAGATTGATCTTCAAGATCAACCGGTTCGGGAGGTTGAGGATCAACCGGGGTTGCATCCTGCTGGCTTGAATTTGGTATTCCCTCTGCCTGCGGGAATTGTAGTAATGCTGGCTCTAGGATCCGACGATTGTGTACCATAATTATGATGGGCCATTCATCGTCCATATTTGTCATTTCTTTAGCCAATTTGGCAAGAGAATCAGCTTTACCATTTTGACCTCGGGGAACTTGAGTTAGTTTAACAACTGGAATTTGCTTTATAAGCTCAAGAACTCACCGATGGTAACAAGCCAACTCAAATTTGGTGATTTTGTAAACTCCCAGCACTTGATTTACAACAAGTTGAGAATCGCCAAAAATCTGGAGATTTCGAATTCTAACATCGATTGCAATCTCCAATCCTGCTATTAGGGCTTCATATTCGGCTTCATTGTTGGTCCGAGGTTCAGTCAAGCTGAATGAGAATCTCATTATGCCTCCCTCGGGTGCGACGAAAATTAGTCCAATTCCGGCTTGAGCTTTTCCTAGATTTGGAGGCCGAGCACGTTTGATTGATGATGCTCCATCAAAGTACATTTCCCATACTCGTAGCATCTCCTCCTCTTCAACATTCATAATCTGCTCGTCAGGCAGATCATCATTGAGTGGTGAATCCGCAGGAATAGGATGTGCTGCAAGAAAATCTGCCAACACCTGCCCTTTCACTGCCTTTTGAGGGACATATATGATATCAAACTATAGTAAAATAACTGCCCACCTTGCCAAACGACCTGTCAACGCTGGTCTTGTCATCAAGAACTTCAGCGGATTGATCTTTGATATCAAGGTGATTTTATGGATAACATATAGTGGCGGAGCTTCTGAACTGCGAAAATCAGAGCCAAGCAATGCTTCTCGATTGGAGAGTAGCGGATTTCTACTCCTATCAACCTTCGGCTGATATAGTATAGCGCATTCTCTTTTCCTTCTTCATTATGCTGGGCCAATAATGCTCCGAGGGACTCTTCTAGTGCTGCTGTATACAGTATAAGAGGCTTCCCTGGGATTGGCGCCGCGAGAATAGGAGGACTTAACAGATATCTTTTGATGCTGTCAAATGCTTCTTGGCACTCTTCGTCCCATTTGAATCGGACATCTTTCTTCATCAGCTTTGAAAATGGCTGGCACCTACCCGATAGATTCGATATGAATCTCCGAATGAAAGCCAGTTGACCTTGTAAGGAACGGAGTTGTTGAAGGCTCTTTGGAGGTGGCATCTCCATGATTGCCTTGATCTTGTTGGGGTCGACTTTGATGCCTCGATGTCGAACAACATATCCCAGAAATTTCCCTGAGGATACCCCAAATGCACACTTGAGAGGGTTCATCTTCAGATCGTACTTTCTGATCCTCTCGAACACAATTCTCAAATCATCAATGTGGTCTTTTCGATCCATGCTTTTAATGACCAAGTCATCTACATAACATTCGACCTTTTGATGGATCAAATCATCAAATATACGAGTCATCGCTCGTTGATAAGTGGCACCTGCATTCTTTAGGCCAAAAGGCATAACTGTGTAGCAGTAAATGCCGATAGGCGTTCTGAATGATGTATGTCTTTCATCTTCAGGTGCCATTTTGATTTGATTGTAGCCCGACGATTCATTCATAAATGAGAACATATCATAGTTGGAAGTGTTGTCAACTAGAAGTTCTGATACTGGGAGCAGAAAATCGTCTTTTGGGCATGCCTTATTGAGGTCCCTGAAGTCGATACAGATACGAATCTGACCATTCTTCTTCTTTACAGGGACGATATTGGCGATCCAATCAGCGTATTTTTCTTCTCGAATGAAGCCTGCTTCTATGAGCTTCTTCGTTTCTGCAATCACTTGTTCTTCTATCTCCAATCTCATTCTCCTTGGAGCTTGCTTGATAGGTGCTGCATCGGATTTGATTGCTAATCTGTGAACTGCTACTTCAGGAGATAAGCCAGGCATCTCAGCATATGTCCAAGCAAAACATTCCCTGAATTCACAGAGGAGCTCTTTTATTTCTTCTATTTGATCTTCCGGCAGAAGAGAGCTAATGAAGGTTGGGCGAGGGTCCTCTTCAGTTCCCAAGTCGACTTCTTTGAGCTCGTCCATCGTAGCAGCTTGTCCACCATCTTCCAGTTCTTCTGGTGCAGGCTCGGCTTCTACGGGTTGGTTATCATAATCATCAGCTTCGCGTGTCTCTTCAACACCACCTTCTTCAGGTTCAATTTTCATGCATGTGATTGCCCGGCAAATCCCTTTCTGGAGGAATTTTCTTTTGATGAATCTGATGCCTTTATATGCATCTGTATCTTTCCATCGTAACGGACGTGGATTTCTTCCATACCAGAGGCCCAAGCTTGTACGAAGCTGTCGTTTGGTAGTAGGAATATTGATTTGCTTTCGTAACATTCTTTGAATATTCTTGGTATTGAACTTGGGTAGCCTCGTAGGAAATAATTCCTCGGAGTCGATGAGCATGCAATCCCAATCATGATTTTCCTCTTCACGAACTCCCGTGGAATATAGTACATTCCCTACCGCAGTCCCCTTCTTCAGAGGAGGCAGATAAAGAGTGGAGAGTTCTTCAACCTTATGCACCTCACGTGAAATGATTTCCTTGAAGTGTTGTAGGGGAATCCTCGTGACTACGAGTACGCTATCTGAGATTGACAGACTGTTTATCCTTCTGGAAAATACACTCTATACCATGTTCATGTAGATAGAGTCATAGTCATAATCATCATTTGAGTATTCAACCTGCCTACTCCATTCATTCGTAGACTGGCACACTTTTCGAGATTTGGCAGGAGTAACATCATCTTCATCCGTGTCACTCCCAAGATGAGGTACGTGTTTCTTTTCTTTAGGAATGATCGGTGCTTTGGGAAGAACCGGCGTTGCTTTCTTTCTCCTTACACGCTTCTTCTCATCTTCTTGCTTGGATTTCTTTACAGCCTTAGAATTTGATGCTTTAGCCTCAAGAGAGCTTGACGACTTTTGCTTCTTTAGCATGAAGTACTTAGCATCTTCATAAACTGTTACTTCATGTACTGCAAAGGGCTGAATATCACCAGAGATCCTGAATTCTTCTCCTTCCCTGAGATACTTCATGCACTGGTGTATTGTCGAAGGGACAACGCCATATTCGTGCAACCAGGGGCGACCTAGTAGCGCCTTGAACGAAGTGTCTGCATCAATTACATGAAATTTGGCTTCCGTATGGAGTTCCCCAAATACAAGAGGAAGCTTACAAAGTGCCCACTATTGTTATCCACAAGTAGATTGTGTTCGCTGGCAGAGGACTGATGTATCCACTACGACCTCCTGAAAGTATTCGTAGAAGACCCATTATTTTTGCACTTTATCCACCCTTCACCAATCTCGGGTGGTTGGCGATTGTATTTGCTGTAGGCCGTAGGTTGAATGCGTATGAGCATTCTACTGTAGATTGCGGGTATTCGCATTTATCGTGTTTTATACACTGAATACATCCATAGGAGGTGTTGTAGTTTGATTGGTGTCGGATCTGACTCAAGTATGAACCCTTCCATGTCCAGTTCGAATCAGTTTCATGAGCTCAGTGTGCAAGGTTATTTCTGTGTCCCTTGTAGTCCAACTCAAGTACTCGCTTGAGTTCGAATCATTAATATTCAAGTTCGGAGTACAAGTTCAAGTCTTCTGTACGGATCCGGATCTAGTCCAAATCAAAGTCTTTGTTTTGATATTATAGTCTTGTTCAAGTCCCCTGCAGTCCTTTGAATTTAGTTGCATGTTCACATTTTTTCAAAGTCCTCTAGAGTTCTTGTAAGTTCATTTTCATGTTTGAATTGACTTGAATTTGGTTCAAATTTGATTTCATTTTATTTGAGTTTGGTCTTTAGAAATCTTTTGAATTTTGATTCTGATTTAGGTCCCAAGTCCACTGTTCTTGTTCATGTTCCAAGAGTTCACTGCTCTTTCTCATTTGGTCCAAATCTTTTGTTCTTTTGAGTTCAAAACAGGTCCGAGTGTAGTAGCATTTCACCTGAAATTTCGGCAGCCTCCCGGCGTCTCCCCCGTTTAGGGGAAAAACTACGAGAAAACTGGGCCTTCCCACCACAGCCAATAAAGGCGTGCATGGTAGGTGCCCTCTTTCGAGGACACCTCGGCCGTGATCTTTCTTCCCACCACGGCCAATAAAGGCGTGCATGGGGTCTTTGACGGTACCTGTTACAAGAAGAGCAATTGCTTTCCCCCCGCCCGGGGGTACTTATGAATCATTCCGTCCGCGCAAAGAAAAGGGTACACTAGGCTCGCCTGGCCTCGCCGTGTGCGTCGAACCGGTTTCCCTCCTGCCACGGCCACTAAAGGCGTGCTTAGGTGGTTTGCCGGTCCGACACACATGTCGAGACAGGAAGGCGTGGGTCGCTCGCTTACCTCAACATAGGTGTCGTACCGGTTGCCCCTCCTACCACGCTCAATAAAGGCGTGCATAGGCAGACCGCCGGCCCGACACGTTAGTCGAGATAAAAGGGCGAAGGTTGCTCGCTTACCTTATCATAGGTGTCGCGCCAGTTGCCCCTCCCACCACGCTCAATAAAGGCGTGCATGGGTAGACCACTGACTCGCCACGCATGACGAGGTAAGAAAGCGAGAGGGGAGGCGACTGTCCGCCTCGTCGTAAACGTCGGACCGGGGTCCCATCCCACCACGCGCAATAAAGGCGTGTATGGGCGGTTTTCCGGTCCGTCGTACACGTCGAGGACGGAAGCCTGAGTTTAGGGGTTATACCTTTGGGGCCGGTGGCCAATGGACCGGCGGTGGAGTTGGCTCGGATGTCGAGGCGGGAGAAGGCGCGAGCATATATTGCTTGTAATTAACGACTAATTATTAATTATAATAATAATTAAATAATTATAATTAATAATTAATAAGTAATTATTAATTAATTATAATTAGTAAACTAATCACAATTATAATTGATTAATATTAATCAATTATAATCAGTAATTAATTACTAAGTATTAATTAACTATAATTAATTAATTAATTAATTATCATAATTAAATAATGATTAAAATAATTAATAATAATAAACAAAGTAAAAAAAATATAAACCCTCCCTCCCTCCATAGTTCGGCCAGATTTACAGGATTAGGCCGAAGAAGCACACGAAAGGGAGAAAGTTACCCTCACTTCCAGCGAGCTACTGACCGTTGCTTCCGATCAAAATGCAGTAATTTCCGATCCTTCAGGAATGGAAAGCCGTCGATGGTAGCGAAGTCGCACAACCGCGACGGGATCGGAGGAGAAAGCCGCACAGGGCTGCGGCTTGTTGGGGTCGGATAGGGAAGGTGGAGGCCGGCTTCAGGTAAGGATCTCAACTCCTCTCTCTCTCTCTCTCTCTCTCTCTCTCTCTCTCTCTCTCTCTCTCTCTCTGTGGACGGAAGAGATCCCGACGGGAGGAGGCGAGCTCGGCTTGGGGAGGAGATCGGAGGGAGAAATCGAACGAGGGAGCAGAGTGAGAGCTCGGAGCGGGTTCGCGGGAGGGGGCCGAAGGCCTCATTCTCGCCTCTTTTTAACGTCGAAGGAGATCGTGTGAAGAAGCGACGTCGATGTGCCAGCGACGTGGGAGGAAGTCGTGCGCGACGTGGGGAGCGACGTGCTTCGGCAGGGCAGGTAAGATATGATTTTGATTTTTTTTTTTTGCTTTCTTTTACTTAACAGAGGTCAACATTGTATTGATAAGTTCGATTTCATATGATTGACTAATATCTTACGTATTTATGTTTTAATGACTAGTTTGGCAAGCTTACAAAAAGATTTTATTCATGAAATTTGTTAATTTGAATGGTAAGAAGAATGTAAAGCATTAGAAAGATTGTGCAAGGAGAATGCACAAAATAACTTTTTTAATATATCAAATATTGAAGTGCTTTTTAATTTTTTTCAATCATGTTCATCTTTTAAAAATATTTTTATCAACATAAACAAGAGATTAATGCTCCAAAATTTTAGGATGGTGATATGTAGCTTTCAAATGATTGTTGGTACCGGCTACGACTGTGTTAGCTGTGACGAAGGCCGCAGACTGGCGGTAGAGAAAATCGAGAGTAAGTTCTTGCGCTCGAATGTTCATGAAAGCGTGTCTTATGTAATTTTTAACAAAAAAAAAAACCAATTGTTAGTGCATAATTGATTTTAATTCTTCAAAAGCCTTATTGTTGTTACATATTTCCTGCAATTATAAATGGTTGATTGTTAGTGCAGTTAAAAAAAATATAAAAAAATAATTATACAAACATCAATGAAATGGCGTGGATCTCAAACTTTTTTTTTTTAACAGCCAAGAAAATAAAATATTGCTAATATTTTATATGGAATATAACATATAGTGTTTCCGGAAAACAAACATAGCCTTCATTTTTGTTTATCAAAGATGTATCCAAACCATTTATTTATTTATACATTTAATTTATTTGAACTTCATTTATTTAATTAAATGTATGATATTTTCTTAATTTTATTTACATTAATTGCATTAAAGTAACAACCAATTGTTGAAAACGCCAAAGATTTTAATTGCAATTATTTCTATATTTAAATACAACGAATTAATATATTTATTTGTATTATATTTTTAATTTATGCATATACCAGAAATTAATAACACAATTCATTAATTAATAAATATTCAAATTTTGTCATTTTAATAATTCATAATTTTAAAAATAAAATGTTAAAGTATAAATCTTAATTAATTATAACATTAAGAAAATGTTAGTATTTTAGAACTTTGTGATTGTATATTATAGAAATTGAAATTCCATATATTAACATAATAACTACACTTTAATTAATTATTAATCGTTTTTTTTTTTTGCTTAAACAAAATATAGATATCTTTAAATTGTAAGATTTTGGCAGCATACAGCCACGAACACTCCATTTGATTACATTAAAACTTTAGCAAATGCACATATCATCTAGCAGCTCATGTTCTTCTTCCATGAGTAAAAAATATATAACAAGAAATAGAATTTTAAAGACCCCATCTAGTATACAAGGACCTCTTGTCATGCATGGGATGAAAATGACATTTAAAGAATAACCTTCAAGACTTCAATTATAAGATGGTGTGATGAGAAATCAGGCATGGAAGGTCATCTCAAATAACAAACCAGCTTATTTTCTGCTTCAGGTGGTCTTATGCTTCGACTGAAGGATAAGAGTCTAGTCTATTGGCATCAGAGCTAGGATACAAAGATGAGAATTATTTGCCGAAGTGGGTTGATCTCCTTGATCTCTGGTTTTTTGGAGAAGCAGTGTAAGGTGAACTGAAACCATTTGATGTCGAGTAGAATGAAGAAGGTAGACCCTGGACTTTGGGCAAGCCGGTTGAATCCAAATCCAGAGAATAACCCTTTTCCACATTATCAGCTTCAAGTGGCAACTCATCCAGCGTCTTGTAGGCCTGCTGCAGAACGCTTAGTGTTTCCCTAACCCTTTTCCTCTTGGCAGCTATATCATCAGACTCTCGTAGCATATCATCGAAATGATTTTCTCTGTAAAGTTTTCTGATAAAAACATTGAGTAGCTCTCTTTTTGTATGATTAACCAGGAAGTGCATAATTGCCTTTGGTATAGTATCTTCAATATTTTTTCTAACAATGTCATAGTAAGATTTCAGAAATAATTTTGTGATGGAAATCTCCAAAGCCTCCTGTTCTGATTGACTTTCTGAAGGCTTCAAGATGGCTGGAGGATCTCTTAGTTGTATCATGGATAGTGAATGTTCCACATTGTGAGAAGGAACGTTTACAGACTTGTTCGAAGAGATCTCTTTTGCTGGAGCACGGTTTTCACAAAGCCAAAAAATGGATGAAATTCCCCAACTGGATCCACTTCCACTTGAACTTCCAGCTGAGCCCGATCTGTCAGAATCTACAATAGGTCGTGCTCCCAGAGCCTGATCATGAACAACTCCATTTGCTCCAGCCCTAGCAAGAATGACACGAGATTTTTGACTCCTTTCAGATGCTTGTAACTTATGACCATCTAAACCATCCTTGGGTCTAGAAACTGATGCCGCTAGTTTTGAGGCCTTGACTTGTTGCTGTGCAATCTCCACAGCCTTACTTCCTCCAACAAAATTTGGATGTGAAGTGTTTATATAATCCATCTCCATTTCAATTAGGTGGGTTATCATTGTTTCTGCTGGCTGAAGTCCTTCTCGTAAGAAATTTCCAATTACCTCATCCATGCACTTCCGCAGAACAGGATATCGATGAAGCTCATTAGCTAGGCTGTGATGGCTCATCTTAATCAATTCATCATAGATGAATTTGGCACACTGGAGGCTTGGATCTAGTAAACGACCAATCTGCCTTCTTACAAGAACTTCAAATGGAACCTCAGGTACAAACAAAGCACTTTTCGGACCAGTGGCATTTTGAATAGCCATGCGAATGTCCTCATCACTGACATCTTCACAAGGATCAACTTCCTCTAAACTCTTCACAAAAATTGAGTGGAAAATATAATGAATTCGTGCCCCACCAGAAAGCTCAGCTGTTGATAATTCCTCATTTTTTCCCTCAATCATTGAAGTAAAAGCTTCACAGTATTTCGTAAGAATGTTCAAAAGTTTCTCACCCTGTCCAGCCTTTGATTCTACAACATCCCCATAGGCAGCATGCTCTTTTGCAACAGCCACCAACTGGGAATTTATGCGAGACTTCAATCCCGGAAGAACTGCCCTGATATGTTGCACCAAAATCTGATTCAATTTCTTAGCTAATTTAGGAATTCCACAACAAGGAGAGAGACCATGATATACAGGGTGACGTCGAAAGAACGTCTCTTCATTAGCCAATGCATCTTTTATGCTTCGATTTAGATTGATATCCTGTTGACTACGGTTAACCACACCAACATAGCCAAGTCGAAGTGGAATCACATTTCCCAGCAGAAAATTTCGTGCATCAGTACATTTGTCCGTTATATCTAGCTTTGTGATGACACCAATTGTCCGCGAACCATCTGGGTCAGCAATCCTCGCCATTTGAAGTGCATCAGAGTTTGATAAATCTGCATTTGCCGGTGAAACTGCCAATATTATACAAGTTTCATGCTTGATGTATGATAATATTATTGTTCTGATTCTAGCGTCAATGTCATTTGGTTGATCACCAACTGGAACCTTCGTTATTCCAGGTAAATCAACCAGAGTGATATTGAGAACATTAGGCGAAAAAATTATTAAATGAATTTGCTTGTCCGAAACTCCTTTATTTCCCCCTGCTTCACGGTCTGTTTCAGCCAGAATCTCACGCCGGATCTCCGAGAAGTCGTAGAACCTATTGCCTGGAATGTGCAAGAACTCGCCCCACTCCTCCATGTCTCCAGCAGGCGCATCTTGCTTTCGGGTGAAATGAACGAGTTTCAGCACCAGCGGGCGTCGTGTGCAAATATCGGAGCCATGCGGCAAGAAATCGCGGCCAACCAGCGCCTCCAATACGCTCGACTTTCCACTGCTCTGGCTCCCAACCACCGCCACCTGCGGCAGGTCGACTGTCGACGAGCTCCCCAGCTGCGCAAAGATGTCCTGCAGCTTGTTAACGATTGGAATCACTGAGCTCCCAATAGGTCCCGGCGTCGCCGGCTGGGAGGGATCGACATTTTCAAATGTGTCTTCAGCCATTAGATTATTCCTTATCAAGCAACAAATATGATAACATCAAATACTATAATATTTTTTAAATCGCTGAAATTGTAAACATATTATGAATAATTCAGCACCAGCATATTAATTACACTTTTTTTTTACCAGCATATTAATTACACTTAAATCAACAATGCTCATTAATATAATTTTACAAATATAACTCCAAAACTCTAATTATCTATCACTAAAAGGCAAATATAAGAAACACAGATTCCAATTCTATCAAAATCTTCACACAAATTTGAAAGATTTGAAATCAACTTTTATATAGAGTGAGCGCTGTCATAGGGTGAATTGCTTTTATTATGAAATTTCATCTACGTAATGTTGAAAAATCATGTACCTTCCTATTCAAATTGTTCTCCTATGAATAAACGACACCAATAGATGTCGGGAAGAGGTCAATAGTGTTGTAAAGTGAAAGGAGGATCGACCATGTGACAAATGTATTTAACATGCTCGGGCAACAGATTTGGGTCTATGGGCTTCTACTACTACAACAACAAATATTTCTTAAAGGATTATTAGTATTCGACAAGTTTTACGTTGGTTGTCGGCTACCTAACGCATCCCTTCACTTTTCTCATCCAGGACTTGAGACCTTCCACTAAAAAAATTATTAATATAAAAGGGGATCTGATGATTTGCTCTAAAGCTTGTTAATCAATCACAAAGAGAAAAACCAATATATAGCGCCTACGCAAACTAATTGTGTACATGTTTCCCTAAAATTTATACATAAAGCTTTGGATTGCATACCACATCATATGAATCATTAATAGGAGTCTACATCTCAGATTTTGTATGTGTACATAGAATAGAATACGAATAAAAATGAAACTAAAATAATAATGGGTACCATTTCTTTCAATTACATGGAAATCGTTATGACTACGAAATTTGGTGGGTCTAAAAAGAATTCTAGCATAGTCAGTCTTTATTTACATATAATTTCCGGAAGATTAGAATGATAAAAAATACTTAAAGATAAAACCAACTTCACTTATCTTGTTATTTTTCTTCCCTATCTCAAGAAAGGAGAAAACTCTAAATAGCTATGACTTTGATATCTAGGAGAAGAAAAGAAATGATTTCAGCAACTATCCTTTGATTTATGGAAGAAGAAAAAATTGGAATAAATTTCGATAATATGTTTTTATTTGTTTTGGAGAGAAATGGCTGAGAATTTCTTATTTTTCTTGATCGCAGAAGGAAGAATTTCCAAGACCAGATGTTCTCCGTCTATAGGATGTTACGGTATTTTATAGCCACAGAAGTCCATTTCACTAACACAGTTAGATAAATGTTCACTTACAGTTTAAATACGCATTTTCCATAAAATCTTCTTACAATATTATTGTGTTTAATGTAAAAATTTAATAAGATTACTAATTCAATAATTTACATTTAATCTCTTGATTTGGCTTTTTTAAACTACATTTCTTATTTCTGGATAGTTTACACAAAATTAGTTTAAGGTTCTATATTTATTGATGTCTTGCATGCATGCTATCAACTAATTGTAATATATATTTTATATTTTAGAACTAAGAAAATAAAAAATCTATATATTATATAAAGTTTCTTATGCTTTCCTTATTATACTCTTAACATTCATATTAATTTTCTCTCTTTTATGAATTTGCTTTTACCATCATTGTAATATACGTTATTGATATTTGTAACAAATCTCAATGCATCAAATAAATAGAATTGGTAGGTTCTAAGGCGTATGGCTATCTTCAAAAAGTCGAGTTCAAAAAATTACCAGAGTTCTGTCAACACTGTAAGATCCATGATCATTCTGTTGTTGAATGCTTTAAGTTACACCCTAATCTTATTAAAAAGAGTGTTCAAAAAAAGGAAGACAAGGTTAACAATGTCTTAATTTCCTGAGGATAATCCTATCAATAAAAATAGTCCTATAAATTTAATGCAAAATGTCATCGCTTTACCTGAAACTGATATTCCTGTTACTAAGGCCAACCATACTAATAAATTTTCTATGTTAGATAACATCAATGAAGATTATGTAACGGTTTCTAATGTTAGTGCTAAAGAGCCTGATATCTATATTTCTATAGAATCTAAGCTTAATGTTTCTAAAGATATTTCTGATAATGTGCCTAAGCAGGTGGTGGATCTATTGAATGAGAAAGAGAGTTTTGAAAAGGATAGATGTGAGGAGGGTGAAATCATCCCTACCCCATGTACTAACACGGGTTTGAATAAGGTGGATGAGATGGAGGATAAAGAGGATGCTTTATCTGGTAATGAAGATGGTAAGTCCTATAGCTATGAAGAAGAAGGTGAATTTACTAAGGTAGGAAGGAAAAAGGGTAAGTATATCTTACCTTTGACGCCCCGGTCTACCCGTGCCAAAACTTATTCAAAATCTTGCAATGGTTAAAGCTCTTATATGGAATATTAGAGGGATTGGTGGTAAGGATTCTATTATTAGATTTAAAATTCTTTGTAGAATTAATAACGTTCAGCTCCTTGTTTTACTTGAACCTCTTATTGCTAGTAGTAAATTACCTATTACTGCTTAGAAATTGGGTTTTTCTGATTACTTTGCTAATTGCTCTAACAAAATATGGATTTTTTGGAAAAATTGTGTGGATTTAGATATTCTTGATGACTTTCAACAAGTAGTTAATGTTCATATTTCTATCTTTAACTTTTGTTGTAAAGCCTCTTTTGTCTATGATGCTAGCACTAGACTTGGCCGTTTAGTTTTGTGGGATCAGTTGAATACTTTTGCTATCAATGCTAATATCCCCTGGATGGTGGGGGGAGATTTCAATATTATTAGCAACACTAATGAGAGAATAGGGGTCCGGCCTCCTAATATTAATGCCATGGATGATTTTAATTCTATGATTAATAATTGTCATTTAAATGACATTGGTTATTTTGGTAATTCTTTTACTTAGAGTAGAGCTAAGCTTTGGCAAGGACTTGACAGGTTATTATTCAATAATGAATGGTTGACTAGTTTTCCTTTATCGCATGTGGAACATTTAAGTAGATCTACTTCTAATCATGCTCCTTTACTTTTATGTATTGGTGATAAGCGTAATAATGTTCCCTCTACTTTTCTTTTTCAGAACATGTGGTTATGTCATAAAAACCTTCGTAATGTTATTGATTATAACTGGTCGACTCCTATTGCTCCGGATAATAGCATTTTTGGTATGCCTAGTGGGATAAATTGAACAGACTTAAGCAAGTGTTAAGGTGGTGGAATAAGAATGTTTTTAAGAACATTTTTACGAATATTATAGAAGCTGAGAAGGAGGTGATTGAATTAGATCAAAGGTATATGGATAATCCGATTAATGATAATAGTAATGCCCTTAATAATGCTAAGAATAACCTTGATGATTTACAAGAACAAGAGGAAACTTATTGGAAGCAGAAGGCTGCCTCTAAGTTAATTGTTGAGGGGGATAGAAACACTAAGTTTTTTCATACGTTGGCTAAAAAGAAAAGAGTGCAAAACCATATTTTTAAAATTATGGGGGAAAGTGGGGCTGTTTTTGAAAAAGAGGAAGATATTTTTGCTTCGGGGGTTGATTACTTCAAGCACATTTTAATAAAGATACTGTTACTACTACCATTGCTAACCCTTTCATTGTTTCTAAGTGCATTACTGATATGGATAATCAAATGTTAATTAAACCCCCTTATGAGGAGGAAGTTTGGAATACCATAAAAGACATGAATATTGATTCTAATGCGGGCCCTGATGGTTTTACCACTAAATTTTTTGTGCATTTCTGGAATATTATCAAGTTTGATGTCTTAGATGCTGTTAATGGTTTTTTTAATGGGACCCCTATTCCTAATTTTTTTGCTGCTACGAATATTGTCTTAACCCCTAAAAAGGAAGGGGCCAACATGTGGAATGATTTTCGGCCTATAAGTCTTTGTTCTTTTTTCAACAAACTTATTTCTAAAATTTTTTCCACTAGGCTTGCTGACATTTTACCTAGAATTATTTCTGTTAATCAAACGGGGTTTGTGAAAGGTAGAAGCATTTTTTAATAACATTCTTCTTATGCAAGAGATGACTCATGATATTGACTCCAAAGGAAAAGGTGGGAACATCATTTATAAACTCGATATTTCTAAAGCTTACGATAATTTGAGTTGGAATTTCCTATGTAAGGTTTTATCTTTATTTGGTTTTTGTCAAGATTTTATTAATTTGATCAAGAATAGCATTGAGAATTGTTTTTTTTTTTCTATCATTATTAATGGTGGTAAACATGGTTTCTTTAAGTCTTCTCAAGGTTTGAGACAAGGTGATCCCTTATCTCCGGCTTTATTCATTATTGCGATGTATTATCTTTCTAGAGGTATGGAGGAGTTATATAAAGGCCATAAATCTCTTTATTTTCATACTAAGGGTGGTTTACCAATTTCTCACCTTTGTTTTGCTGACGATTTTACAATCAATAATGTTAAACTGATGGCTCGTTTCTTAGTTAATTTTCAGAGAATGAGTGGTTTGGAAATCAATAAGAATAAAAGTAATTTCTTGGTTTCCAAAGGTATGAATCAAGGTAAGATTAATGATATTAATCATATTTGTGGTTTCAATTGCATGCCTTTACCTATCAAGTATTTAGGGACTCCTATTTTTAATAGTAGAAAACGAAATCATATCTTTGTTGACATTATAGCTGCTTTTCAAAAGAAAATCTACAATTGGCATTCTAAGTTTCTTTCATTTGGTGGTAGATTGGTTTAAATTAGAAGCGTTTTAAATTCTATCCCTATTTATTATCTTTCATACTCTGAATCTGACGGCTTCGGTTTGTTTGAGAATGGACAGGTTGTTTAATAAATTTTTTTGGGGAGCTAATATGAATAGTAGTTGCATTTGTTGGACTTCTTGGAAAAACGTTTGTGGGACTTTAAATGAAGGTGACCTTGGGTGTAAGAGTTTCATGGACATGGTTAAAGCTTTTTCGTACAAGTTATGGTTTTCTTTTCATTCTAATACGAGTCTTTTGGGTCAATTTCATGCATGTCAAATATCATAAAGATAAACCTTCTATATGTTGTACTTTCAAAAACTCTGATTCTCCGGTTTGGAAAAGGATTTGTAAAGTTAAGTGGGAGGCTGATAGATTGGTTCAATGGGGTCTTGGGAAGGGTGACATCTATTTTTGGCAAGATAACAGGTTAGGGTGTGGTTCTATTGATTATCTGCTGAATACTAACACCTTGATTAATACTAAGGTTAATGAGTTCTTTGAAAATGGTAAGTGGAACGTTCACAAGCTTGGTTTGCACGTCCCTTCGAGCATTATCTCTATGATTGTGGAGTTGCCTTTAAATCTGTTGTGCAATGATTCTATTTTATTTAAAACTAATCCTATTTGGAAGTTTAGTCTTAAAAATGCTTGGGATAGTTTTCATATCAAAAAAAGTATTTCTATTATGTTTTCGGTTATCTGGCACTACAGCATTCCTATATCTTACTCTATTTCGACTTGGAGAATTATTAAAAAAAAAATTCCGGTGGACGAGTTACTTATCAAAAAAGGGTTATGCATTTCCTCTAAATGCTATTGTTGTTGTAATACTGAAACTCTGGACCATGTTTTTGTGCAAGGTTTGATCGATAAGAAAGTGTGGAGTTACTTTTTCTGTATTGCTAATAAGGACTGCAATATTATGCATTTTGGGATCTTAAATGTGCTGGATTCCTGGGTTATTAACTCTAAAGGCCATATTTACAATTTAATTCCTATTCTTATCTTTTGGTATTTGTGGAAGGCTAGAAACGAAGCTAAACCCGAGGGGATTCGTATGGATGCGATGAGGATTATTGATAATATCAAGTTTAAAATTTTGCAGTTGTTTAATGTGAAGATGATTTCTGGCAAACATTCCAAAAATTGCAGTTTTCTAGCCTAGACTACCAGTATTCCTATGGTCTCCGCTGATTTCTCTGCTATGGAAAAAATTGTGAAATGGGTAAAACCTATTATTCCTTTTGTGAAGTTAAACTCTGATAGTTCGGTTGGACCCAATTCTGCTGGCATGGGAGGTATTATTTGTAACTATATGGGTGATGTTATTATTGCTTACGCTTCCTCGTTAAACCATTGTAAAGTCATTTATGCTAAGATGAGGGGGTTATCTTATGGTTTGGAAGTTTGTTATAGACTTGGGATTAGGAATGTTGCTATTGAGGTTGATGCGTTAAATTTAATTCAGCTGGTTAACAAGAACACTATTTGCTACCTGGATTTCTTTTATATTATTAGAAAGATCAAAATGTTACTTGCTGGATTGAATTTTACTTTAATTCATATTTTTTGTGATGGAAATGCTTGTGCTGATTATCTTGCCAAAAAAGGTACCCTCATTAATGATGTGGAAGAATTTTATAATTTCAACCTTCCCCAGCAGCTGCGTGGGTTGGTTTTTTTGGACAAACTGGGCATGGCTTATATTTGTCCTATCTGAGTGTTTTTTGGGTTTACCATTGGCGTGTTCTTCTCTTTGGCATTTTACTCTTCTTGTTTCTTTTTTCTTATGATTTTGGTGATCTTGTTTGGATTTCTAGTGATGTTGGGCGCTTTTCTCTTCATGTGGGGATGCTGTTGGAGGGATTTTTGGTTCTTGGGTGCTGTTTCGATGGAATGATGGATGTCTGCCAGTTTTTATATCCTTTTTTGGGTTTACTGCTGTTACTACTTTGTTTTTCCTCTTTTCTTTGTTATTATTTTGCAGGTTGCTTCCACCTGGAGGGAGTTTTTGGCTAGAAAGAATGGGCTGATTTGATCTATCAATGGTCTTTCTATTTTTTGGGCACTTTTTTCGTGCCGTAATAGTATGTTCCTAGGTTGTTATGTATTTTGCATAGATAGGGAATTTTGGCCCTTAGGTCTTTTTTTATATTTTGATTTATTGTAGCTCGTTGAGCATTAGGGGGTTGAAAATCTCTTTAAGGACTTGTAATTTAAATTTTAATCAACGCGTATGCCCCTTTGTGGGTTTTAAAAAAAAAATCAAGAAAATAGAGTTATATTTAAAAAAAAACAAGAAAGTTCACAGTATTGAAAGTTAAAATATGCATATTAAAGCTAAAAGAAAAATGTAGAGCTTTTAAAATATTAAAGAAAATCGTTTTAAACAATAAAAAATAATTTTACGAAAATATTTATCTGAAGATGATTACTTAACTGCAGCAGATAAAATCATAAGAAAAAATGCTTGGATGAATTTTTATAAATGAATCGGCCACTTTTCAAGCTGGCTCAAAAAGCAGCACTTACTACTTCCACTGAGAAGTGGCCCGCATGAAATAGGTTAAATCAACTGATTAATGGTGGAAGTGGCTTTTAGCATTTTGAATTTTTCTAAATTATTAGATTTTAATTTTTAACCTTCTTTCAATATCAGAAACTTTGAATATTAAAACTCGAAACTATAGTAGATTTTTATCAACGAAAATAAAAATATGCTACAATCAATCAAAAAATTAAAGATTGAATGAAGCTAATTATCAAAGTTTTTCTTAATTAATAGTTAAGATATAATCATTATGATTAGGTATTTAATCCAAAGGTTATTTCTCAAATCATCCTGTTCATGATAATTATCATGAAGTTATGAATAGTATTGGAATAACCATTATGTAATTAAAAGACATGAAAGAATTTTGGCCGGTGATAGCTTACGAATTGGAAGAAGTAGAGGTTTAGAGATAATGTGGTTTGTTATGAAATAGATAAAGCCAGATTGGATAATTAGTAAAGGGGAATGTGAAGATGTTGGCTTCAAATTAGATAGTGAAACAATTGGTGCATGATTTGTGAGATTAAAAAAAAGATTTTGCCAAGATTATGATCGAATAGGAAGAAAATCTAAATTTTCAGATTCATGACGTCTAGTCTAATATGTATTGCATGGTTTTCTTGTTTTTAATTTAAAATGTTCTATCTCAGCTTGAATTTTAAATTTAAAATGTTCAATCTCACCTAATATGTATTTTATATTCTCTCATGATTGCATGATTTTCTTGTTCATGCTTAAATTTAAAATGTTCAATCTCATCTAATATTTATCTGAAGATGATTGCTTAATTGCTTGTTCATGCTTCATTTTACTTAACCTTCATATTGAAAATATATATTAAATATTATAACAAGTTTATAGTGCAACTCAACAAGCCCAAGATGATTATTTAATTTATGATAATGATTGCAAGAAGTATATATTCATGCTTTGCTAATATCATTTATTTAACTAAAATAATATATTTTTCCTGATTAATTCATGATGCAGGTAGCCTCAATTTCTATGAATTCACAATTCACTATTACATTCTTCTCATCAATTCTTCCATGTCAATTGTTTCCTTAACAAGCAAATGCCCATAATTGCATGATTTGCAAAACTTCCTTAGAAAGAAAACTAAGTGATGCCCTCTTTGAATGTTTGATCTGTTATGTTTTATTTACTTATTAAAGGAAAATATCAACAACAACAACAACATCAAGCCTTTATCCCACTACGTGGGGTCGGCTACATGAATCCTTTTTCTCCATTGTGTCCTATTAAATGTCAAATTCTCGTTTAAATCTAATGAAGAAAGGTCATTCCTAATATTTTCTAACCAAGTCTTTTTAGGTCTGCCTCTACCTTTCTTTACATAAGTCAAATCTAATACCTCTACTCTCCTAACCGGGTCATTGGAAGGCCGCCGTTTTATGTGACCAAACCATCTAAGGAGACTCTCTCTAATCTTATCTTCTACTGATGCTACTCCAACCTTTTCACGTATGTGCTCATTTCGTATCCTATCTCTAAGGGTAAAGCCACTCATCCACCTAAGCATCCTCATCTCTGCCACACTTAACTTAGTATTATGCTTCTCTTTTAATGGCCAACATTCAACACCATAGAGCATTGCAGGCCTCACTACCATCTTATAGAATTTTCCCTTAAGTTTGAGGGGTACTTTTCTATCACACAACAAGCCCGATGCATTCCTCAACTTCAACCATCCAACTTGAATTCTGTTGATAATATCCCCATCTATTTCACCATCACTCTGAACAATAGATCCAAGATATCTAAAACGTGTACTCTTATTAACGACTTGATCGCCCAAAGTTACAATCCCCTCCCTAGGTCTATTACTACTAAAATTACACTCCATATATTCCGTTTTAGATCTACTTAAGCGAAAACCTTTAGTCTCTAAAGTTGACCTCCATAATTCCAGTTTACTTTCAACTCCCTCTCTAGTTTTATCGACAAGAAGAATATCATCAGCAAAAAGCATACACCAAGGTACATCCTCTTGCAAATGTCTAGTGAGAACATCCATGACTAAAGCAAAAAGATATGGGCTTAAGGCTGATCCTTGATGTAACTCAACCGAAATAGGGAAATACTTGGTCAAACCACTTTGTGTTTGAACACAAGTAATAGCTTCTGCATACATATCTTTAATGATTTGAATATAAGCATTATTAACTCCTTTCTTCTCAAGAACCCTCCATAGCACTTCTCTAGGAACTTTATCATAAGCTTTTTCTAAATCAATAAATATCATATGTAGATCCTCCTTATTTTCTCTATATTTCTCCATCAAACCTCTTAATAAATGTAAGGCTTCCATAGTCGACCTACCCGGCATGAATCCAAATTGATTTTGAGAAACATTAGTATCCCGCCGCAACCTATGCTCCATAACTCGCTCCCATAGTTTTAAAGTATGACACATTAACTTAATTCCTCTATAATTCGCACAATCTTGTGCATCACCTTTATTCTTAAAAATAGGAATTAAAACACTCATTCTCCACTCATCTGGCATCTTTTTAGTCTTCAAAATAGTATTAAAAAGTTTAGTAAGCCAAGAAATTCCTTCATCTCCTAAGCATTTCCACACCTCTATTGGAATATCATCAGGTCCAACAGCTTTACCACCCTTCATTTTCTTTAAAGCCTCTCTAACTTCGGTTTTACTAATACGTCGATAAAAACTGAAATCTTTATTTTCATTTATGATGCTAAGGTCACTAAAGTCAATCTTATTTTCACAATTTTCATTAAAAAGTTTAGCAAAATATCTCATCCATCTTTGTTGAATATCATCTTCTAAGAAAAGTATTTTTTGATCTTCATCCTTAATACACTTCACTTGAACTAAATCCTTACTACCCCTATCTCTTTGTTTGGCTAACTTATACATATATCTTTCTCCCTCTTTAGTATCTAATCTATTATATAAATCACTAAAAGCTAAGGTTTTTGCATCGCATATTGCCTTCTTAGAATCCTTACGAGCCTCTTTATATCTTTCCCAATTATCAGAATTTTTAAAATTAAACCAATTTTTATAACAAATCTTCTTATTCTTAATCTTTTCTTGCACATTTGGATTCCACCACCAACTATTTTTACTATTAGGAGCTTTTCCCTTCGATACTCCAAGCACATCTTTTGCAATATTCTTAATATCACTAGCCACTTTTTCCCACATAACATTAGCATCCTCATGCACAGATAAAATCTTAAGATCTAAAATCTTACTCTAAAAAATATTTCTGTTAATATTTTTTAAATGCTCCCATCTAATCTTAGAATATCGTTTTACTTTATTTTCTATTATATGCCCTTTTATCTTAAGGTCCAAAACTAATAATCGATGTTGGGCACATAAATTTTCACTCGGAATAACTTTACAGTCTTTGCAATCTAAACAATCTATTTTTCTTATAAGAAAATAGTCAATCTGAGTTGTACTATATCCATTTGTATAAGTGATGAGATGCTCGTTACTTTTCTTAAATAAGGTATTAGCAATTGAAAAATCATAAGCTAAACAAAAATCTAATATAGTCTTGCCACCTTCATTTGTCGTTCCAAAACCATGGCCACCATGAATGCTTTTAAAATCATCTGCATCTCTACCAACATGTCCATTTAAATCTCCTCCAATAAAAACTTTTTCTTCAAGAGGTATCTTTTGTAATAATTCTTCTAAGTCATTCCAAAAATTTAATTTAGAACTCATATCCAAACCTATTTGAGGAGCATAAGCACTTATAATATTAACAATCTTATCATCAACCACAATCTTTAAAGCTATAATTCTATTAAAGGAAAATATCAAGAAGAAATTATTTCTTTGTTAAATGTAAAAAGGTATTTTATACTTTAGAAAGAAAATTTACTGTTTTATCATTTTATGTTAATTCTGCTATAGGGTAGATATTAGATAACTTGCTCAGGTGGACTTAGTTTTTTACATTTTAAATGATCGGTTTTATGACGCCAAAATAAATTATTTTTTCTTGTAAAAATTGTTTTCATAAATTTCTTTGTTATATGTAAAAAAAGTAATTTATACTTTAAGTCTTTAACATTATATATCTTTTATGTAATCCTGAAGATATTTACAATAGTTTTATCATTAAAATTATTATATTAAAATATTATACTTTAAATTACAAATGTGCCAGAAATTATGCAAATGCGTGCAGAGAGAAAACTAATTAGAATCTCTTTGATATGTGTGATCAAATCCTCCTACTAAGTTAGAGGTTTCAATCATTTCAGCAAACCTTAGGTCCAAGTGAGCAAAACAAGCCCTCCAACAGGAAAAAATTATCAAAAACAAATCAAGCATCAATCAAACACGGGATGAATCTAGAGAGGAAAAAAAAAATCTCCTTAGAAATCAAGTAGAGCAAATGAATCCAAAAGATGAAGGACATACCTGGCCTGCTTCGCTGAGGAATTTGAGTCCGGATTGAAGGAAAAGAATCGGAGGCCAATTCACGCTGGGAGAAGGAGAGCGATGTGGAGAAATAAAAGCCAGTAAAGCAGCGTATTATTTATTTTCTTATAAATATTTTTTCTATATTTATGATATAAATAAAAATTGTAATTATAGATTCTGTTCGAAATGAACTTAATTAATGACACAAAGTGTAATTTAGGAAAACGTTTATACTAATTTTGGCTGAAAGCTCATTTGAATAATTTCAACCGTCCCCTTTCTCCAACCTTTTGCCCCCTCCCGATTCTCTCTCTCTCTCTCTCTCTCCTCTGTTCATTCAACCGCCACCGCCTCAATTAGCAAATCGAAGGACGATCGCAGCCTAATCCTCATCTTCTTCTACAACTGCGCAAAATCAAAGCTCCTCCTCACAACCCTCTTCTTCCTCCCCTCTCTATTCACCCTCTTTCACCATCTTCTCCCTTCTCTCTCCTCTTCCTCCTGCCTCCCAATCGGCTCCGCTGCCCATCTCTTCATCCTAATGGGCTCCTACCGCTCCTCATCGTCCTCCTTCTCCATCATCGGCCTCTCCTCCAAACCCCTCCACATCTTCGGCAAACCCCTCTTCCGTCCTCCCCAATCCCTTCGTCCGATTCCTCCAAACTCCTCCCCGTCATCGTTCTCAACTGCTCTTTCCCCTTTCCTTTTACTTTTACATTTAAAAAATATATATTTATTTATTTAATTACAATATATATTTAATTAAAAAGTTGTAATCAATTAAAAATATATTTAATTACAATTATAATAATTTAATTCAAAAAAATGTTGTCTATTCTAGCTCGGATTCTTATCCCTATGAATATGAATGTGCATCTTCTTCTCTGTATGTGGGATATAGAAACTATTGATCGTTTGAGGGTTAGGGTCAAGGGTTGGTTGAGCCTAACATCTCTAGCGCCTCTGCATGAACTATTTGGTAGATCAACATATGTTACAATAAGACGTACATGACATGATTTTCTTATCTATCTTTTACGAAATGTTTTATTTCATCTAATATGTATTTTTATATTATTTCATGGATTGTATGATTTTCTTGTTTGCAGTATGAGGTTAACTTTTTGTCACACTACAAATATTTTTTGCATAACTTTTTGTTTTGTAGCACATTGCTCTACATTGCTCAAGCATCAAATTTTAATTCAGAACTCTTATTCTACTTTGCTATACAATTATTTATATGGTTGTCTTTATACTTAACTTTTGCTCATTTACTTATCCATAGCCAAGTTCTGAAAAAATAACAGCAAGGACCAAGAGCAATTTGCTTCTTTGGGACACAGAATATGGAATTCATGCATCAACAACTTAAGAGGCGCTTTGAGAGCTGAAAAACCAGAGCTATGGGGATCACAGTATTATGTTGTACTTTCTTTGTTATTCTCATACACTACTGAATTATTATCTAAATTGCGAACAAGTTTTGTTGCAGAAAAATCATATATACACATCTGAAGTTGTTATAAGAGGCGCTTTGAGAGCTGAAAAACCAGAGCTGCTTACTGTTTTCTTTTCTTAAATTGTTGTATGATATTATATTTGTTTATGTTTACTATAATTTAGTATTATTTGACAAGAAGCACTGATATTATAGCATTATTACAAATCAATTCTTTTGTTTGATTCGAAAATGTTTGCCTATTACTAATCTCTTTTTTCCCCTGATGATTTTATAAATAATGTTACAAATAACCAACTGCTTATGCATTTTTAAGGATGAAGATGTTATTCTTATGATGGCTCCTTATTAGTAACCAGCTGAAAATGAGCTATTCATGAGTACAGCTGATTGGGTATTTTTTTCTTGATTCACTTCTAATTTTGTTTTTATTACCAGATATTTATTATCAGTACTTATATTGTTAAGAAAGTGCAGTATTACTTTGTTTCATTTTTCTCAGCTCAGGTTAATCTCTAATGGAGATGCAATGGCTATGATATTCAACAAATGACTAACTTCTTTATAGCTTATGGATGGATCTTCTATAGCTGGCCTTTCTTATTATTAGTCATACTTATGGCGAGAAGAATACATTCTACATCAGTAGTTATTACCTGGTTTTGGCCTATGCGATTGATGTCATTTGTCTATGCAATTATAGCTTTCTTTATTGATGTGATTTGATATTTTTTTACAGATATATGCAACAATTTTGTACCAAAAAGTAAGTTATTTCTCAAAATCCATTGTTTATTTCATGGCAAATCATATTTCAATGCATGAATTCTTCAAGCTCTAATTTCCTCAATATTTATGGACATTATATTTTGATGTTGTAATATTTAATCCCTTTGAAAGGAACACTGATTTGCTTAGAGTAGAAGTTTTGTTATACAAGACTAGGATTGTATAACATGCATTTCTTCATTTTAAATTTACTGTCAAAAATAGATGTAGTGGGAATTTTATCCGTTAAATTCTATCATCGTACTCAATTTTAATCAGCTATCCTGAGCGAATATTTTTCCTACAAATTCTCTTGTTGTGCTACAAGCCTAAGGGAAGGTGTGGGGTATTCTTGTTCTTTATTTAGGCTA
Source organism: Dendrobium nobile (assembly GCA_022539455.1). NCBI lineage: Eukaryota > Viridiplantae > Streptophyta > Magnoliopsida > Asparagales > Orchidaceae > Dendrobium > Dendrobium nobile. Next base: position 8,564,688 of record CM039728.1, on the reverse strand, counting down.
TATTTTTATTTGAGATGAAGAAATAAACATACGAGCACCTTCCTGCACCTGTATACAATTTTATTAATATTTATAATTTGATCAAAAAGTGTAATTTTTTAGCATTATATTTTTTTTAATTAATTATACTCTTTAGCTGCGGTTTTAATACCTGCTAATTAATTCTCCTTGCTTTAGTACATAATCCTACATTGAATAAGTATTCTTCGTCTATGTATATGCTCAAATAAGGCACCTCATAACGGAGGGCGTCAATATCGGGAGGTTTCAGTATCCTCAATAAATCTTCTGCTTCATTGTGAAGAGGGGTGTTTAACTCCTTCAACTCTCCCCATTTTTCTTGGAGGCCCCAATCATTTTGCACAAAAAAGAAGTCATTATTCTAGTCTTTCGATGGGTCCCAGGTGCGAATATCCAACCACTTGGATCTGAAGGAGATACGACCTTGCATATCGGTAAAGATACTATTAATTATTCAGCGAATTTCAGGTGCTGTGAGCACAAGGGAGACATAAGGGTTAGAATCCGCAGTGATTCTGTTTAGTTTAGTTTAGCTATTAATTACTCAGCTATTATTCTGGTGCCGGGGGCACACTTAACTATATTAAATATCTGATATCTGATCAGATTAGGTACTTTTGTACTTTTGATTTTTTGTACAGTCATGGCTTTCCTGTTCTGTCTTTCTTTCTGTTGAAAGCCATGTATTGTTCTGTAGATGATTATTTTGAGGAAATGAAAAGATAGATGTTTTGTTCCGCTGCATTTGATGTTTTTAGTAGCTCTGTTGTTCTGTGTGCTTCTGTTGAGTTAAGAATTTGGAAGATCAGTTCAGTAACCTAATCCAAAGCCAGATCCTGGTTAGCTATTCTTCTCCGTCGCGATCCGGCGCGGGCGGGATCCGTCTCGTCTCGGGTCGGGTCGTGACAAGCTTTTTTGGTATCAGAGCACTGGTTTTGGAAACAGGTTGGATTGTAAAACAGAGCTCTAGGAAGTGATCAGTGAGTCTGTCTGGGAGGTAGTTTTGGGTCGTTTGGCTTTTTATTGTGTTATTTTGTGTTGTTTTGTGATAGTTTTCCGGATTTTCTGGATTTTTCTGTATGGATCAGCCAGACCCAGACATGACAGACGGTCAGAGTGACGATCAGGCAGCACCAGTGGGGAGTACAGCCCCAGTGGTCGGTGCTGATACGCTTTCACAGTTTGCTTCGCTTGTTGCTCAGATGATGAGCGAGACTCAGAGCAGAGCTTCGACTGTTAGATCTGAGGACATTGATCGACACCTACAGTTATTTTTGAGGTTGAAGCCTCCGAGGTTTGAGGGCGCTGTTGAGCCCAGAGCAGCCGAGGAGTGGCTGAGGAGATTGGAGAAGACTTTTGACGGGATGCAGTGTCCTGCAGACAGGAAAGTTCCGTTAGCTGTTTTTCTGTTGGACGGAGAGGCTGAGCACTGGTGGGATGGCCAACAAGCAGCCAGATTTCAGGGCAGATTGAACTCTTTGATTACTTGGGAAGAGTTCACTGAGGTATTCAGAGATTGGTTTGTTCCCCCTTCTGCACGACAGCAGATGCAGGAGAGTTTTCTGAGGCTTGTTCAGGGGAGCAAGACGGTGATGCAGTACGAGGCTGAGTTTACTGCATTAGCCAGGTACGCTCCGCAGCTGGTGAGCACTTCTGCCGAGAGGTGTTACAGATTTCTGAGAGGCTTGCGAGACACTTTGAGGCAGCCTCTGATACCGTTCCGGATTACTGATTTCTCTGAGCTTGTGGAGCGAGCTCGTCTGATTGAGAATGACATGACGGCTACTCAGCAGCGGTGGACTGCGAGTAGGAAGAGGTTTGGAGGAGAGACATCTGGCAGTGGTTCCTCTGGGAAGAGGAGATTTGTTCCTGGATCTGGATCTGGAGATTCCAGGAGGAACGGAGGATCGTCTGGTACTGCTACCAGTATGACTAGTTCTGGATCAGTCAGTTCGGCACCTGTGTGCCAGAGTTGTGGACGGCGACACTTTGGCCAGTGCTACAGGATGGCTGGTCTGTGCTTTCGATGTGGTCAGTCAGGACATCGGATTGCAGAATGTCCGCAGATGGGATTTGATCAGCGTTCTGAGTTCCGATCTGAGGGCTTTGTCAGACCTGTTGGTTCAGCAGCAGGAAGACCGAGGACTGTTCCTCCTCGCCCTGAGGGATTTGCTGGTAGAGGTGGTGGTTCTAGTTCTGCACCACGGAGACCACCTACGATTCAGAGGGAGCAGAGTAGTTCTGTTGCTTCAGCTCCTGCTCCGGTTCAGCCACGAGTTTACAGTCTGAGTCAGCAGGAGGCTCGTGATGCTCCGGATGTTGTGACAGGTACGGTTTACATTTCTGATCAGCCCTGTCGTGTTTTGTTTGACTCTGGAGCGAGTCATTCTTTTCTGTCCGAGCATTGTTTTGAGATTTTACATTTGGATTCGATGGTTTTACCGGTTTCTTTGTCTGTGATTTTACCGGCTGGGAATCCATTGATTGCTCGACAGTTTTGTTTGTGTGAGATCGAGATTTCTGGCAAGAAGTGGAAATCGAGTTTGATTCGATTGCCGATTTCTTCGTATGATGTGATTCTGGGCATGGATTGGCTGAGTCAGTATGAGGCCCAGATAGACTGTCTGAAGAAGCAAGTGAGTTTGCTTGTGGCTGGAGAGAGAGTTGTATTTCAGGGATTACGAGGTGTTCTCTCCAGTCTGGTTTCTGTGTTGGAGGTAAGCAGGATGTGGAAGAAGGGATGTCCGGTATTTTTGGCTTCGGTGCGGGATCTGAACCTAGAGGTTGGTTCTGTTTCTGAGATCCCTGTGGTACGGGAGTTTGCTGATGTTTTTCCTGAGGAGTTGGCTGGTTTACCTCCGGATAGAGATGTGGAGTTCTCTATCGATGTTTTTCCGGGTACCGCTCCGATATCGAAAGCTCCGTACAGGATGGCACCGAAAGAACTTTCTGAGTTGAAAGTTCAGCTTCAGGAGTTGGTTGACAGAGGGTTTGTACGTCCTAGTGTTTCGCCCTGGGGAGCACCTATTCTGTTTGTGAAGAAGAAGGACGGTACACTCCGTATGTGTATTGATTACAGAGATTTGAACAAGGTCACGATCAAGAACAAGTATCCTTTGCCTCGGATTGACGACTTGTTTGATCAACTTTCCGGATCTTCGGTATTTTCGAAGATTGATTTGAGATCCGGATACTATCAGGTGAAGGTGAAGGAAGCTGATGTGGTGAAGACTGCTTTCAGTACTCGGTACGGGCACTACGAGTTTTTGGTTATGCCTTTTGGGGTAACCAATGCGCCTGCGATTTTCATGGATCTGATGAACCGAGTATTCAGGGAGTATTTGGATCAGTTTGTGATCGTCTTCATTGACGATATTCTGGTATATTCTGCATCTGAGGATGAGCATGCCAGACATTTGAGGATTGTGTTGGAGACTTTGAGGAGGCATCAGCTGTATGCCAAGTTCTCCAAGTGTGAATTCTGGCTGAAGAGCATTTCATTTCTGGGGCATGTGATTAGCGGAGAAGGCATTTCTGTAGATCCCCAGAAGATTCAGGCTGTTGCTGATTGGCCAAGGCCGACTACGGTATTTGAGGTACGTAGTTTCTTGGGCATGGCCGGGTATTATAGGAAGTTTGTGAAAGGATTTTCACAGATTTCGACTCCTCTGACGAGACTGACTCAGAAGTCAGTACCTTTTGTTTGGACACCGGAGTGTGAAGCTAGTTTTCAGAGATTGAAGGAGTGTTTGACTTCAGCTCCAGTGTTGGCACTTCCGTCAGGTACGGAGGGTTTTCAGGTGTTCAGTGATGCTTCACTGAAAGGATTGGGTTGTGTTCTGATGCAGCATGGTCAGGTAATTGCTTATGCTTCGAGACAGTTGAAACCACATGAGAAGAATTACCCGACGCATGATCTGGAGTTAGCTGCAGTTGTTTTTGCTTTGAAGCTTTGGCGTCATTACCTGTATGGCGTCAGATGTGAGATCTTTACTGATCATAAGAGCCTGAAGTACATTTTTACTCAGAAGGATCTGAATCTGAGACAGAGGAGGTGGCTCGAGTTGATCAAGGACTACGATTTGACTATTCAGTATCAGCCTGGGAAGGCGAATGTGGTAGCGGACGCTCTGAGCAGGAAGTCTTCTGGATTCTCAGGTATTCAGCTTACCTGTGATGACTTTCTGATTCGTGATTTGGAGAGATTGCAGTTGGAGGTGGTTTCCTCCAATGATTTGGAGTTGGCTCAGATGAGTATTCAGTCTTCTTTGGAAGCACGGATTCGAGAAGCCCAGAAGTCAGATTCTGATTATTCGAAGTTGATAGCTCAGATTGGATCTGGTAAGACTCCTGAACTTCGAATTTCTGATTCTGGTGTTATTTTCTGTAAGAACAGGTTGTGGGTACCTGTGTTTGGAGATTTGAGGCGGGAGATTCTGTGTGAATCTCATCTTTCTGGCTACACTGTTCATCCAGGCAGTGGTAAGATGTACGCTGATATGAAGCTTTTGTTTTGGTGGCCTGGGATGAAGAAGGATGTGGCAGAGTTTGTGTCGAGATGCGAAGCCTGTCAGTTGGTGAAGGCAGAGCATCAGCGACCAGGTGGACTGTTGCAGTCGTTGCCTATCCCTGAGTGGAAATGGGAGGAGGTAACGATGGATTTTGCGATGGGTTTTCCTCGATCTAGACAAGGACATGATGCCATTTGGGTGGTTGTAGATCGATTGACCAAGTCAGCCCATTTTCTTCCGATTAGACAGACGGATTCAGTTGATCGCTTGGCACAGATTTATGTGAAGGAAATAGTCAGATTGCACGGTGTGCCTCGAGTGATTGTATCTGATCGAGATGGACGTTTGACTTCCAGACTTTGGAAGGGTGAGCAAGTTCAGTTCAAGGTCCAACATACCTAATACCATTTGAGATTTTGGAAAGAATTGGAAAAGCTGCTTACAAGTTATTGCTTTCTGAATCTATGCCTGATGTGCATAATGTGTTTCACGTATCCACTCTGAGGAAGTGGGTTTCAGACTCTGGGAAGAAGTTGTCAGCTGATGAGGTGGAGATTCAGGAGAATCTGGCGTACAAGGAAGAGCCAGAGCTTATTTTGGCGTACGACGTCTGAAAGTTAAGAAATAAAGAGATTCCGATGGTTAAAGTCCAGTGGAAGCACCGGACTGCACGGGAAGCAACTTGGGAGAAGGAGTCTGATATGAGACGGTCGTACCCGTACTTGTTTTGACTGAGTTTGGACTGGATAATGTCGAGGACGACATTTTTTTTAGTTGGGGAGATTGTAATATCAGTTTTTGCTCCAGGTTCGTCCGGGACGAAGTTGGATCGTCCGGGACGATCGGTACAGGTTGTGCAGAAAATCAGTTTTGGTTGTATGATTCGTCGGGACGAAAATTGGATCGTCTGGACGAAATTTCTCCCGTGAACCCTTCGCCAGGGACGATATGTCATTTTTCGTCTGGACGAAATTCCTCTCTTCATGGATCGTCCTGTACGAAGCTCGATCGTCCGGGACGATCAGTCTGGATATATATAGAAATGAGATATTTTGAAGAGAGAGAAAAAGCTGAGGAGAGAGAAAAACGAAGGAAAAAGTGGAAAAGTGGATTTTCGGACGACGCGGAGACGTTTTCGTCCGAAGTGGCTGTTGAGGAAATTGCTGTGCTCGAGGTAAGGCACATTCTACCTTTCTCAATTTTCAGAACCGTCGTGTTTGGCGGTATATTCTGTCCGGATTTTGTTTCCGTTAGCGATTTTCGTCCGTATCTTTTGAACGGTTCAGTTTTTACCGCGTAACTTTCTGTATATTGTTGACGTGCCGAGTGTGCACATTTTGGTTATTTTCTGAAGATTTTCGTCCGGGTATTTTTGATTCGACTGCGTTTTTAGTCGACCGGATTTTTCTGTGAAATTGGAATTTATCTGTGCAGTAGAATAAAGGTTCTGAAATGTTGATATCTGTATTCTGTGCGAATTCGGTAAATTTTCTTTGCAGGAATTTTTGTGTAAATTCCGTATACTGCCGTTGTGCTGCCCGATTTTTGAGTAATTCCTGATTTGTCCGGATTTTCTCTGAATTGAAATGCTATGTGTATAAGCTATAAAAAGGGAGTTATAAGGGGCCTGGATCCTATGAGATTCAGTTAGTGAAGCGGGAAATTTAGAAGAGCTCAAGTTGGAGAAATATCTGTTATATTCCGGATCCGTGAATTCTATTATTCAGGTGCCGTGAGCACATTTAGCTTAGCTATTAATTATTCAGCGAATTTCAGGTGCTGTGAGCACAAGGGAGACATAAGGGTTAGAATCCGCAGTGATTCTGTTTAGTTTAGTTTAGCTATTAATTACTCAGCTATTATTCTGGTGCCGGGGGCACACTTAACTATATTAAATATCTGATATCTGATCGGATATGTGATTCTGATACGATTTGGTTCCGTTTCGATATGATCTGTATAATTCCGACTCTGCTGAGTTTATTCTGTTCTGTGATCTGATCTGTACGATTCTATTTCTGCTTTGATATCTGTCCGTATAAGTTCTGATTTCCGATTCTGTTCCGACTTCTGATCTGATTTCTGTCTGATAAATTTGGTTTTGTTTTCTGAGAATTTAGATTGGTGGTTTGTTGCTTTGCTGAGCTGTTGAGCTCACCCTTGCTTTCTGGTGGTTTTCAGGTTCTGGGAAGGGCAAGGAAGTTCAGGACTAGGTTTCAGAGTCTGATCAGATTAGGTACTTTTGTACTTTTGATTTTTTGTACAGTCATGGCTTTCCTGTTCTGTCTTTCTTTCTGTTGAAAGCCATGTATTGTTCTGTAGAAGATTATTTTGAGGAAATGAAAAGATAGATGTTTTGTTCCGCTGCATTTGATGTTTTTAGTAGCTCTGTTGTTCTGTGTGCTTCTGTTGAGTTAAGAATTTGGAAGATCAGTTCAGTAACCTAATCCAAAGCCAGATCCTGGTTAGCTATTCTCCGTCGCGATCCGGCGCGGGCGGGATCCGTCTCGTCTCGGGTCGGGTCGTGACAGATACGCCCGATCCAAGCAAGAAAATCTGAAGACAACACCACTACGCGGTCCCTGAAAAGCACAATCAGGCCCACTACGATCGACATGGCCCTATAGGAAAATTGAGACAAACTCACACCACAGATCGTCAGAATGTCAATCAATTCATGAGGTGTTAGAAACTGCAACCCCGCTCACAAACTGAATTCATACACCGTCACATATCCCCGGAAGGAAAGCAAGCATGATCAAATCTTGCCGGGACCTTCATCACCAGATCATTAGGAAAATGGAACTTTTTCCTAAAAGAAATGAAGGAATCCTCAGTGATGGTGGACATAACTTCATCAATTTTCGGTGCCCTTTGAGTCTTCTTCACGCCCTTATATCGATCTATAAGTTGATCTTCTCTGACGGGAATATTTTTTTGTAGATGCGTGATCACCCATTTCAATTATCTTACTAAAGAGGGGTGCGAATCTAAGTAGGGAAGATCACCTACTAAAAATAGCAGAAAGCCCCTAGAGCAAGAAGAAAAATGGGGGAGAAAGAAGAGGAGAAGAGATCTCCAACTTCTGCGCGAGAAGAGGGGCGCTGAATTGAGTAAGGATATTTTCCTACTCAAAAAAAGCGGAAAACCTCAACTGTCAAAAATCCAGGAGAGGAAAGAAAGAAGAAAAGGTGAAGTCTCTAACTTCTGCACAAGAGGAGGGGCGCTAGATTGAGTAGGGAAAGTTTCCTAGTAAAAACAACGAAAAGCCTTAATTGTTAGAAAGTTAGAGTGGGAAAGAAAGAAGAAAAGGAGAAGTCTCAAACTTCTGCATAAGAGGAGGCACGTAGATCCGCGTGCGCAACACGCAAATTGCCAGCCTGCATGCGGAGGCGCGGCACATGCGACCTTTGGCCAGCCGCAGCAGCGCCGGCGGCAGCTGCCTGTGGCTAAGCCGCGGGCGAGCCCAAGTGCGGGCGTGTGCACCGCATGGGCGTGGCCCAGGCGCTGTAGCGAGCGACAGCACCCCACGAGCGTGGCCGCAGTTCTGCGCCACCGGCGGCGGCGGCGGCTTGCTGGCCATTTCGACCAGTTCAGCTCCCGGTCCTTTATGGGTCCGGTTTTTGCCCCGAAAATATCAAATCAGACTTTTTTTGGGTCCCTGAGACCATTTTTTGATGTTCCGGACTCAATTTTGGCACTTTAAGAACCATTCAAAGCTCCTACACGCAAGATCTATTTTGGCTAACTCGAAAAAAAATTCTTCAAAATTTGTTATGCATATTTTCGGACTCCTGGATTTACGACGTCCGAAAATAGTGGGGCAACAGATACGTCATCATGAAATTATCTTGATCGGGCACAAACTTCGGTGCAAAATTCAAGTTGGAAACTTCAAAAATCAAATTCGGAATTACCTGAACTCCGATTTCAGCGAGCTTATAGTCAAACTGATCATCTCAGAAATACGAACCCAACGACATCAAACTAAACTCAATCCAAGCTAAAATGCGCCCAAATCAAGCGCCTGAATTGTTGTTGGAAAGCTCGTACCACAATTTTAGTTACCAAACGGTCTCTGATTTTAATAAGCTTATAGTCGAATCGAGCGGCTCGATGAGACAAATTCAACAATTTATTGTAATGCATTGAAAATGAATGTGGATATATGATTAAGATTACTATTATGTTGTTGTGATAATACTATGTTTGTAAAAGACAAGTAAAGGATGTTTGACCCGTTGGTTGAAGACTGATTAACCTGTATAGGATGTTGGGCCGACAGACTTTCCTTTATATAATTTGGTATGATGTTATCCTTTGCTAATTCATGTGATACTAATTAGGAGTTATATGGAGATGATTATTGTGTCGATGGGCAAAGAGTGACGACTATGTTTATTAAGCAAAAAATTATTCATACTGATACAATACTGAAAAACACCGTGATAACTAGGAATTCTTACTTGTTCAGTGTCACTACTGAAATGCATGTTATTGATACATTATTCTTATAATTATATGGATTTTTTATTACTGCACGGATTTATAGTTATTTCATTATTCTACTGGTCTTGTCACTGAACTGTTACTAACATAAATACTGATATTATTTGATATTATTGATTCATTGTACAAGAAGCATTTGACATACTGAACACATAATATAATGATTTGATATTGATATAGAATAATTTGATAACATGTACATACTTTTATATGATTTTACTGTAATGATTTGATTTCAATAGTCTTTATTGATGTTTGAATTTAATGCTTTATAAATTTGACACTCATAGTGATTTACTATTTTACTGCTTTAGTAATGTAGTATTTTATTATTTATAGATTATATTACTACTGCATGTTAATGATATTTCTTTTTCTATGATATGAATGTTTATATGCATATTGCTCCTTTGTCATGCTTTGATTTTAATTACAGGTTTTGGTGATCTCATAGACATTTTAAGCTCATTATATATCGTTAAATAATTTCAGGTCAGGGTAGAGCAACGTGAGTGGGAGCGTGAGTGTGAGGTTGGTCATGATTCTTTATGTTCTGTTTCTTTTTAATTTTTTACTCATGATATAATAGTTATGATATGATTGTATAGTTCATGAGCATTGCATATGATTTTGGGAATAAAGATATTTACATTGATGTTTTAACTTATATAATATGTTTTATTCTGATAGATGATATTAGATAGTTATGATTATTATTTATTAAAAGATAAATGAATAATTTTTTCATATTAAATTTTGGGCATATCAATTTAGGCCGGCAGCAACAGCAAGCCATGCTGTAATAAGTGGGTCAGCCAATGGTTGGTCTTGCTAGACCAATCCCTCCTCGATTGGTCTGTTTACATAAATATCTCGCTCCTAAAGAACCATCTCATCCTCAAGGTACAGAGATGGGAATTTATGTATCCCCCTCTCATAAGACTCCCATGTAGCTTCGTAGTCTAGTAACCTCTTCTATTTAATTATAACCTCCTTAATAACCTCCTTTCATTCATAAAAAACCCCCATCAACTCCAGTGGTTCTAATATCACCTCTAAGTCTTATTTCAATGTCTACGCTAACTTAGAACTAAATGTCTAATCCCTGATTGCTCTCCTCAACAGTGATTCATGGAACATTGGATATAGTCATCATTGGAGATTGTGTCAAGTGATAGGCTACTACTCCAATCTTCTCTAGAACCTCATACGAGTATAACTATATTTGGACAAGCTTCTCATTTCCTCCTATTGACTACCATCCTCTACTTGTTTTGAAAGAAATCAAACAACATAATCATAGTTTTATCTCAATTTTCACTACATTGCGAATATATTTATTTATGTTATGATGTCATTAAATCATTATGAATGCAATGACAACAACAACTATTATTGTTAACAAACAAACTATATATTTTTTCTCCATATATTTTTATTCTCAAAATTTTCCGATAAAAGTTTCATTTTCTCTTATTTTTTAGGCATAAATGTTATAGTTTCTTCCACCTCCTTTTTCATTTCTTTTAATTCCTCCTTCAAATTAATATTCTCTACAATTAGCACATCTAACTCATTCACAAACATTTTAATAAAATGAAATATATTATTGTCGGCGACATTGCACATTTTCAAACGAATATTTGTCATAATTGAAATTAATTCATAGAGCATTATTATTGTTACTAGTCATAATTGTTTTCCTACAGTTATAAATAGTTGAATGTCAATGCAGTTAAAAAGAACAAAAAAAAGCATTAATTATCATTCAAAATAAATATTATTTTCTATAGATTCAATTTATCGAAGACAAATAAATAACAAAATTTTGAATATTAAAATATTTTGAATATATATATATATATATATATATATATATATATATATATATATATATATATATATATATATATATATATATATATATATATATAACTCTCATAAAGCTAATTAAAATAAAAATTACTATGAATTTTAAAATTCATATAAAGAAAGCTTAGGAAATCTTATATAGTTATTTTTTATTTTCTTCAAAAAAAAAAAAAGTTTATTACCATTAGCTAATAGCATGCAAGATATAAAGTGACATAGGATCTCAAACTATTTTTTATACACCAACCAATAATATAAAATGTTGTTAATATTCTATATGGAATATAACATATAGTGTGGCTTGTAAATAAAAAATTTATTTGAAGTTGATATATGATATTTTATTATGATTTGGTTGCTAAATCCAGACCACTTGGATATATAAATGAATTTATTTTTTTGCTATTTGTGTGGCAGACAACTTCTAAGAATCTCTTTGGTTACTAATTCATTTGAAATTTATTAGCTAATGTTATGCTTCATTATATGCAGATTTGATTGTTGGAGCACACATCAATCGAAGCCCCTCTGTATAATAAGTCAACACCTCGTTTCCTTGATAGGCCAATGACTTAGTTTATAACGAAATTGAGGTCTCTGAATTATTTCATGAGTTTTAGGATGAATAGGTACACATACTTCCCCAAATATCATAATGAGATAGATAATTTAATTTGTTTGTGAGCTTATTGTTTATAACTATTATGCATATTTTTTATTCCCTCCAAAGAGGAAATTATGTGAAAACAAACATGCAGAATTCTCCCCCTCATTGTCCTAAAAAATCCCACTCTCCACCTTCATCTCCCTTCAACCCACTAATAATCCCCCTTATTCACCTCGGAAATTCCCCTCTTCATCTAAACGAAAGAATTGGTCAAGCAGCACAAAAACCCTATATCCAAATGTGCAGAGCTTCCAACAAACCATCATAAAATTGTGCATAGTGTGCAATTCGATGCTGATAGGGATGGACAAGCTTGGCTCTAGGGTTGGCCTGCATAAAATGAGGGTTGTTGCTATTGAGGAATACATGAGGAAGTCCCTATTGTAGTAAATCCTCCGACATCATTGAGGAAGCCCCTGCTACCTAATTCTTCCTGATGTCGGCATCATTCATGAGGATGAATTTCTAATCGTACATTTGATCAAGTCATCTACAAAAAATGTATAAGCTCCTACTACAGTCAAAGATGAGGATGAATTATTTGTTGCAACCCCGAGAACGGTTGTAGCACGTCATCTAAACGATAGAGATGGCCGACGTAAGTATGAAATCAGGACACCTTACACAACTTGTTAGAAGAGGAAAAAGGCAATCAAATAGCACATAACTTACCTACGCACAAGTATCTACACCTGTTAAAGTTATTGTAGTGGATGAGAGAGTATCTACCATCTCCAAACTAATAATAAACAAAATGAAATTTATTGGCATGGAAACGATAACTGAGAGGAAATGAGAGAATTCATGAATTGTTGTTTTGAAAAGTATACTTACTAGTTTCAATTATGTTAAAAATTTGTATTGTCATTTATTGCTTGTATCGAAGCTTGTACACAACAATACATAGTAGGTAATTTGGTTTTTTCTCTGATACTTGTTTCACATAAATCTTATATCTCACATAAACAAGAAGACACATGACTAAATGTATATAAAGTATAAATTCTTAAATTGAAAGTGATATTCTTTTTATTTGATGGATTTAGATCTTTTATAATATTTTGTACTTGAGCTTAGGTTGACTACACTTTCTTTAGCTTGTGAATATTATAAAAATTATGCGTCAAATCTCATATTGGCCTTCATCTACTATGTACCAAAAATGTTACTGTAAATATAAAGCTTACACACACAAAAATTACTAACTAAAAACCAACTATAACATATAATATTTATAATTATTAAAACCTAAATAAGCTTATGTTCATGGGGTCTAACATGGGAACGTGAGTGAACCACTAGAGTAAAAACTCTTTAAAGGTGATGATGAAATATAGTTGATAATTCAAACTTTCATTTATGTTCAACATAAATGTCATTGATTCAAAGTTAGCGAGATCATATTCCACTCTCTCCACTTGTTAGGGAGTAGGATTATAATATTCATTATTTGTGGCAATACAAGCCAGTTCTGCATTAGATGTGGAAGTGGCCACCTAAGTCTTTGAGCTTCTATAATTAATAACCATACTAGAGGATCCCTTTGGAGTACTCTATTTTTCCCCATAATTTAAATTAGAATAATTTCATCATTATGAACATTTTACATGTTAATTAGAGCGAGTTAAATTACATAAATAGGGAGTATATAAATGCATTACCATTCATTAAATATTTATATAGTTCCAAGCCTAAAATAACATATATAATGGCCATGATTCCAGTTAGTAAAAATGGTTTATTATGAAAAATACATCATGACTAAGATAGAAATAACATATGCATGAAAGAAAACTAAAGCCTGTTGTCCAGATCAATATTACTTCCTTGGTTCCTTATCCTTACCTGAAAATATTTGAAAACCACTTAATGAGCTTTAAAGCTCAACAAGTAACCATTATATACAACTTAAGTCAATGCATCAAACAAAAACATAATTTTTTTTTATTGTACGAATATATAGCTGACTAGCTACATGTCAATCATGTATTTCATTCAATCCTACCATTAATCAATCAATAAATGTATATCATATCTCACGTGTCATGAATTTTATCAGTTATCAGTCTTATAAGTTATCCGTCTTATTAGTTATCAATCTTATCTATCATTAATCAATCAGTTACATCTATCATTAATCTATTTATCTTATTTATCATTTATAATATCTATCATTTTTATAACTATATTGTCCTATACATAATTATGTATGTTATCATGTTATGCATAAGCAGAGGAGTATTACCTCTGACCGAGATGTCAAGTTTATCAGTCACTTTTGAAGGGAGCTCTGGAAACAGTTACAGACGGAACTCAAGCTGAGCTCCGCCTACCATCCTCAAACAGACAGTTAGACAAAGGTAGCAAACCGTACGTTAGGCAACATGCTGTGTTGTCTTGTCCAGGACAACCCGAAAAAATGGGATGAAATCTTGAGCCAGGCGAAGTTCGCTTACAATTCTATGCCAAATCGTTCGACTGGTATGTGTCCATTAAATATTGTCTACACTAAACCGCCTAATCACATTGTAGATCTCACCGTTCTCCCAAAATGTCACAATGCTGTAGTAACAAATATGGCTGGTGATTTCAAAAGCATGCTAGAGAACGTCCGTCGCTCACTACAAACGGCAAATGAATCCTATAAACAGGCCGCTGATGTGCATCGTCGCTTCCAAACTTTCCAACCTGGAGGCTTGGTCATGGTAAGGATGCGGAAAGAAAGGCATCCGACGGGGACTTACTCCAAACTTGCTCCAAAGAAGCTCGGTCCCGTTGCCATTAAACATAAAATCAGCGATAATGCGTACGTTTTGGAGCTGCCGTCCGATGTTCTCATGTCTTCCACCTTCAATGTTGCCGAGATTAGCCCCTATTACCCACCTGACTCAGCAAACACTGAAATTGATTCATCGGATATGAATATTCCTGTAGCGGGGGTGAACTGATGTGGAATATTCTTTGTTCCACATGGGGAGCCGTTGCATGCCAGGTGGACAGGGAAGCACTACCCTTTTTACCGTTAGAATTCTTTTCTATTTCACTACCTTATTACCTGTCTTTAGTGTTAAAGTAATTATGCACTTTTCTTATGTTTGAGCTTTTAGTAGAATACCACCTGCTTATATGAGACAGAGAGGGAGGAGAAGAAAGTAGCTTTTTATAATAGAAAAACATTGCTCTATGCAAATTACTGTTTCATTGGTTTTTCTTGTTCTCTGTTTTCCTTGTATTGTTGCTCCCACAACAAACTTTAGTTAACATTTATAGATTAAGAATATTTGTTGATACTGCTAAAATTAGTATTGGTATTAATTGAAACTTTTTTAATTGTCTTTCGTCTAAAATTTATCTACAAGGCTAATCTCTTGACCTTCTTTAACGTTTCTTCTTACAGTCAGTTACGGCCATCACTCACAGGTTTCTTTCTCCAATTTTTCGATCTCTTGAACTTCTATCTCTTCACTTTCTGAAAGATGAAGCATCAATTTTTCTTTTTTAGAGTTATCTTTTTTAGAATAAAAGATAACTCTAAATAGAAAAAATACGTTGTAGCTTGTTGTAAGTGCTGTTTGGCCGGTTATTCCCTCGGGTAATCTCAGCATGAAATAATCAAGAATGTAGCTTCTAATGAAATCTTCTTATCTAACAAAAATATTAGTGGAAATGAAGCAAGACAAAAAAAATATTTAAGGCAAATAAAAAATTATTTTTCATTCAACAAAAAAGATAAATTATATAAGAAATTCGAATTAAAACAAACAAAAAATAAAAGAAAATAAAGCTCATCACCTGACACAATGTGAATACCTATATAAGAATCTTGATATTTTTAATGACATTGTATTAAACTTTGCATATTCGAGCAAGCTGTTCTGCTCCAGGAAGAATAAATAGAGATCGAATTAGCAGAGCAAGCAGGAAAACAGAAAAGAGAAAAAAGCTTGGAAAGAAGGTCTATGTTTTTTATTTGTTTCTTCAACTACAATTTCCTCTGCATAACATTCCCCCTTAGAAAATGAAGTAACAATCACTCTCTCATCAATAACATTTTTTAGGATGATGATGGCAGGAGATTGGTGGTAATAGGGTGGGTGAGGGTTATATCATCAATGATGGCAACGATCATAAACAATGCTGACCAATGGTGTTATCAACGATGACCAAAAACAACAATGGTGTCATGTTATGGGCAATGCTTGACGATAGTGGTGGTGGGTGCAGTCCAGTAGCAACGATGAACATGCGGGTGGTTAGTGTCTCTTCATGCAAGTGAAAAGTTGAAGTTTTCTCAATTCGAATTAATTTCAAATACATTGAAGTAAAAAAGATAACTCTAAATAGAAAAAATACATTTTGTTTTAGAAGTTTGGGAAGAGAGTTCTGGAGAATTTCCCCTGATTGAACTTGGTATTACAAAAACATATTTTTTGGCAGGCATTTTTTTTTAAATCTTCAACGATTTTAATCTCCCTCTGTTGCTCCTAATTATTCGTCAGAAATCATAATAGGAATTCCTGATTCAAATCTCTGCAAGGAATTCCTTATCTTCTCTCATTTTTACTGAGATTTTTCTTTTAGAATAGATATTTATATGGAGTATAGATTTCTATGAACCCAAATCTCAACGTAAAATGGTTGGTGATACATAATTTCTTTTAGGAAATTGCATATGGAAATTCTTAGGATTTCCTGTCCCTAATTATACTCCTGGAAACTTCTTTTTTTTTTTTTTTTTTTTTTAATTTTTTCTGACCTGCTCATGTGAAGTGTTCTTAATGGATGTTGTTACTGCTCCAAAGGTGCTCCTACGAATCCTGCCGTACTCAACGCCTTTCTTTGGTTGACTATACAGTTAAATATCAAGCCAAATCAAATGTTATCTATGCTAGCACAAAAACTGAGGAGTCATTCTTATATGCCTTGAAGCGAAGTGGTTTGTGGCTGATATCTAATTACAATAAAGTGTCTCTCTGTCAACTCTCTAATATTGCAAATCATTGCAGAGGGAAATGAGGAAATTGAAGTAAAGCTTATGCGCAGTTCTCTCTTCAGTTTTGAACAAGCATGGCACAGGTACATATGGTCCTAAACAGGTTTATCTGTAATAAAAATTGCTTCTTGCAGATCTATTAGTTTACAGCTAGAAAATAAGAATATTGCAGATCATGGTTTTAAATATTTAAAATTCTTTTCTATTTAAATTTCTTATAGTCAGAATGGCTAGAAAATATTAAGTTTAATCATGAAGGTCTCATAGATGTTAAGAATAATCAAAGGTCCTGGGGATAGTATTTTAACCGTTTGACTAAAATACTTGATGTTCAACACATTGCATTCCATATCATGTGAAATATGTTTAGTATTACCTATTTGTTCGTCTTCCTTATTCTCTTCCGAAGCCTCCACACCGATCGAAGCCAATCCGCACGTTCTTCTGATTCCGCTCTAGCTCAACGCCCCCAACTCGAAGGCCCGTTGTTGGTGGTCTAATCGCACCCAACCCGTGAGCGTTCAACTTGACTCGATCCCGATCAGCTCTATCCACGTGAACGCCTCTGACCGAGTGTCCGCTTCCACCCCGGTAACCATCCTAGCCCTTTCGTACGTTGGCTCCCTATCCGACCACCTCGCCAATTTTGTCGAGCCCTAGGCCCCATCACATCGAATCTGCCGAACTCTTTAGGCCCGATCTCCCATTCGACTCCACACTCGAGCTTCGAGTGGTTTCTATTAGGAAGTTCTTGAAGATTTCAAGTAATCCCTAACAAGTGTCACGACCCGGCCCGATGAGCTCGTGTAGACGAGGCGGGAATGGATGTCGGATGTTCGAAACATAAACTTTTCTTAAATCATGCATTGAATAATCTAAAACATTTCAAAAGAAACTAAAAGCGCTTCTAAACATTTTCCAAATTATATTAAACATTGCATATCATTTCATATATACAAAGGTGACTTTAAAATATATCATTCATGCCAAAACACCCAAAAATGAAAACTACAACTAAAAATACATTAGAGGAACCTGTCATCCGGCCCTCTACGACTGTAGGTGAACCAAGGACGGTCAGCCATTCTTTGCAGCGGGTTCTCCTGAAAATATCCCAAAACAAGGGAATGAGCTAGAGCTCAATAAGAAACACTAACTCTAACATCTCCATATGCCATTTAAATGAAAACTTACATGTATGCTAAAAGTGACATGTCATGATTGTTTTGTTAAATATCACATGCTAGTTCTTATGTATATGCTAAGTGTGATATGTTAGATCATATGGATATGCTTTCAACTGTCATATGTCTTATGTCTATGCTTGCTTATGCTTTATCTTATACAACTGTACCGGAGTACCAGAAGTGTACTAATCAGGCACAAAAATATATTTCTGGCTATTTATTTTCCTTTCCTCTTTGCCTCGAAGAGCCATATTGTTTATAAGAGTCATATATGTGCTTTTGCACCATATTTTGGTACTCTGTCATCAACATGCACAATCATTTAAACATTATTTCCATAGAAACATAAATATGTAGTGTAGCATTTTCATAACAATCATATGCATTGAGTATGAAGCAAGTATATGAAAGAGACTTCTATGAAATACTTACTAACAAATAATAAGAATTTTAATATACTTGAGAAACATCAAATATGCATTGATTCATAGAAACATTTCTACATTTCTATCAAATAGTAAAGACATTTCATATGCATTTATTATGTATCAACTAATAAGACATTTAAAAAAAATAAAATAAAAGAATATGAATATGTAGAGTAAGGTGTTCCTACCTCAAATGCTATCCTTTGAAAGTGCCGATTCACCAATCTCTCCTTAATACACCTCTTCTCAAGTCCTAAGAAAAAGTTACAACATAAGCTTTTTATATCAACCCAAATCACTATACCTTACCAAACACCCTACACATGCCATACCTAATTACTCCCCTTAAGCTCGTTAATACTCATTCACCTACTCGTACCCTAAAACATTTATTTATCACATAATTATGAATGTTCATAAATATATAGGTATGAATGGTCATTAACATACCCAAAATCTACAATTTTCCTTAATTAGAAAATGAAATTTAAAAGCTAATTTTTGGATTTAAAATAATGTAGAAATTTTTTTTTATCAAAATTATAATTTCTCTTAATTAGAGACCTCTCATGACCCTTAAAAAATAAAATTAATTAACATGCAAGCTTAGAATTACAAAATTAAGAAAAGCCATAATTTGGAAAACCTAAAAATCTTTAGAAAATTTGCATTTTCCTGTATAAAACTCCTTCCCCTTTGTTCTTTTAACATCCCCCTTCAAAAATAATTCAAATTGATGAAACCCTAATTTTGTTTCGCCAAGAAATCTTAAGAAAGAGAGAAGTTTCTTGCATGAGAAACTCACATTTCTTCCTCCCGAAGCCTTCCCTTTGATTTTCTTCCAAGACCTTGCCGGAAAATCGTCGCCACCGCCGGATTCCAGAGAAGCCGACTCCCTTTCCCTCTCTTCCGCCCGTGCTCTCCTGTGTTCTGTCGAACAAATGAACAAGGGACATTATTTCGGTCCCTTAGTCTTAAGGTGTTGGGTAGACAAATGACGCATGTGCCCCCCTCCAAATTTCTTTCCTACTAGCTCATGAAGGGTAATTTGGGTATAAAATGGCTAAATTTACTTAAACATCTTCGGCGATTTATAATTTTCAAACCGTGCGAAATTGGGTATACGTTATTTATACTATTTCAATCAAAATTTCACGTAGCTCATGAAGGAGCATTCTCTCCCAATCCCTAGATGAATCTAGGGCCCAGGACACCAAGACTAAGAACTCCAAAACCAGCCACAAAACAAAGGATAACCCTAACCCTAAACATTTCTTCCAATTTAATACATTAATTCAAAACTCCTAATTCAAAATTCCCTCCAACCCTAGTCGCCTCCTCCTTAATTTGTTTTCCTAGTGGGGTCTACTAGGTTTGGGCGACAAACATATGGGGCGGGCATGCTTTATCCGCCTCCTGTACACATGAGCTAGCCCTCCTTGGGCCGACTGGGCCGGTTTAATGAGGGCCCACTGGTCCGGTTTAGTGAGAACCGACCTATCAATTTTATTTGCACTTGATCCAAAGCTGATGTAATCAAAAATTTGGGAAGGGACCCAAATTTTTGAACACAAAAGAAAGAACTTTTCTAAGTAATAGAAAAGACACAAAAGGACACAAAATAGGATCAAAACAAACTTTACTTATATAAAATGAAAGACTTACAACTCTTAAAATTAAAACGACTTACAAACAAAGACTCTTACAAACGACTCAAACAAGACAACCTAAACTTGCTTTCCAAAAGAAGAGGGATACAGGTGAGGTGGTCACTTGCGGAGAGACGAAAGAGGTTAGAAGCCAAGACGAAGGAGGAGGAGAAGCTCACAAGCTTTCCTAGAGGTGAAGGAGAATGGAACAAGCTCGCAAGCTTTTCCACGAAGAAACCCGCGGGTTATAGCTTCCAAAAATCACATTTTCACTTTTTTAAAACAACCACAAACATCATTATTTATAGGCACAAAAGAAGGAATACAAACAGTCACCTAAAAGCAATATTTAAATCCATTAAAATAGGGAAATAGAAGGCCATAAGTCACCAAGAAGAAGGCCAAAAGACAACCGTAATTCTGCAAGAAAATTGCATAGAAAATAGAGAAAAACTCTTGGAATTCCTCCCCAAACAGCCACCAAACAGCAGCCTTCAGTTGGTGCAGAAAACAGGGACAAAAAGGCCACGAAAACCCAAGAAAACAACCACGGGAAAGCAGCCAGCAGGAGGCCCGAACAGCCAGCACAGCAGCCCCCATTCGGAACAGGAAACAAGGGACCAAGCACGGGAAAACCAGTAGCCATCCACGGGAACCAAAGGGTCAAGCCACGGGAACCAAGGAACCATCCACGGGAACCAAAGAGCCATCCACGAGAACCAAAGGGACAACAAATGGGGGAATGAACCTTAATTTATGAGCTAAAAAGGCTCTCTACTAGACATTAATGAGCTGATATCTAGTAGAGGAAAGCATTTATGAGCTTGAAACATAAGAAGATGCTCATTAATGAGCTGATTCAAGTAGAACTTACAAAATTTTCAACTAAACTTGTTTTGACCCATTCCTTTCCTACATCAAAAGCACACACCTCTTGTGTGTTCCGCTAGTCTAATCAGCAAAGCCAAACAACCTGTGACTTGCCAATCAAACATGCTAGGTCGCTTCCAAGCATCCAACCTCTTGCGATTGTATTCCACCCAGATTTCAATCTTGCATGCCCGCCTGTTTTCTCCACGACTGTTATTTGTAGTTTGAATGCTTTAGAATTGCTCTGTTGTTCATATGGAATCCTGGAGGAAATCATCTCAATTAAAGTCTTTATTTGCAAATATTTATTTAAGATTGATTTACCACTCTTAGCAAACATATAAACAGATGATTAAAAAGATTCGAACATCATTCGTCTTCTTAGTAGGTGGTTCTCCACTTCAACATATAACAAATGCACAAGCATAAGAATTGAGGAAATCTTTATATAACGAAGAAGTTTCAGTGAAAATGTATGTTGGAATGCGGTACTAGCATTGCTCTGTTGTTCATATGGAATCCTGGAGGAAATCATCTCAATTAAAGTCTTTATTTGCAAATATTTATTTAAGATTGATTTACCACTCTTAGCAAACATATAAACAGATGATTAAAAAGATTCGAACATCATTCGTCTTCTTAGTAGGTGGTTCTCCACTTCAACATATAACAAATGCACAAGATTAAGAATTGAGGAAATCTTTATATAACGAAGAAGTTTCAGTGAAAATGTATGTTGGAATGCGGTACTAGCATTCTTTCACTGAAGAAGCTATTGAACATCAAACAATCATCTGATTTTTGTTAAACACCTCGCGCCATCAACCTTATGTATGATTGAGATGGTTTCAAAGCGAAGACCTCGTGCCTTCGACTTCAGTTTCGACCGAGAAGAAATTAACGACAAGTGTCGTCCCGACCTCCCTGCGAGGTGAGGGGACGCCGGGAGGTTGCAGAAATTTTCCGAAAAACTATATTATTTTTCTGTTGGAGCAATTGGAGAGCACTTCAATTTGGATTTTAAATAATCAATTGATTAATTAAAATGACTAATTGATTAAAATTAAATAATCAAAATTAATTTAAATTAATTTATAGGTTGATTAATTAAAATACGAGAACAATTTAAAATATGAGAAATAGTTTAAATCCAGGAGTTAAAATTTGAGAGCATTGAAATTTAAATTTACTAATTGGTTAATTAATTAATTGATCGATTGAGCAACTTTAAAATAAAATTCAATAAAAAGGGGCGGGGGTGGGGGTGGGGGTGGGGGGGTGGGGTGGGGAGTTCCACTAATCAATATATACAACATTGCTCTCCAAGTTCTTACAAACTCTTAACCAATTCACGCCAAACAAATCTCTCAAACTTTCCAAACTCTCAAGCACCACCGCTCTCCAACTGGACTACTCTCAAACTCTCCAAACAACACTCAAACTTAACACTCTCCAAACAACATTGCGAACTCTGCTCTCCACAAACACTACAAACTCTCTAAAGTTTGAATCAGCACGAGCTCCTGCAACAAGCAAATAAAATTCATTAAGCATCAAAATTAAATTAATATCAAAATAAATATTAAAGTTGGAGAAAAAATAAGTGCTACGCTAAGCTAAAAATAGAAAGCAGAATAGGTAGAATAGGCTAATGAAAGTAGAACAATGCTGAAAGAAAAAAAGAGTAGGGTAAAGTGCTAAGCTACTTAAACAAGAAAAAAACTATTGTAGCAAAAAAAAAAAGTATCACACAACGACAACTATTAGTTAATAAGTGCCAAACTAGTAAACAAACTTATAGTAAATAAATGAAAATCACAGTTTGATCTCAAGCGAACAAACAACAACTGTTCACTCAAACAAACTAGCAATTAAATCTCTAGGCATCCTAGTATAAAAGATTAGGTTGTAAGACCCATTATTATGTCACTTCTAAGTGAAGTAATAAGACAACATGCAATGTGTTTCTAGACATGTATGAAATAATACACGAGTTTCATTCTGAGATTGAAACATATTTGAAAGGAAAGCTTGTTCTGAGATGAGGGATGCTGCTTATAATCTTTTAAGACACTTAGCCCAAATTGCTCAAGAAAATTTTGGTGATTTTAAGGAAAGTGGAAGAAGATGCAACAAAAATTGATGTGATGGATGGAACTGTGCACCATCTAGCTAGCTATGTGAAGTTTTTATTTGACTATCAATCAACTTTGAAACAATTTTTCAGGAGTTTGAAAAGGTTGGAGAAGATTCAACTTCCCAATTGGCAACCGTTACAATGCAATTTATGCAAGCTCATCAGAGTAATTTGGATGATAAATCTAAGCAATATAAGGATCTTGTGTTGACTTATCTATTCGTTATGAATAACATCCACTACATGGTTAGATCAGTTCGAAGATTAAAGGCAAAGGATTTATTGAGTGATTGGGTTCAAGGGCATAGAAGAATTATGCAACAAAATGAAAATCAATACGAATGGGAAGCTGGGGCAAAGATTATGCAGTTTCTTTGTGTTCAAGGCCAAAGTTCTTATGGTGGTGTTGTTCCAGAGGGAAGTGATGGGAGAACCAGTAGGTGAGTTTCAAGGGAAAATATAAAGGAGAGGTTGAAGTCTTTCAACATGCAATTCAAGGTGGGTAATAAAGTGTATTTGAATATTTGACCCTATAGATAGAAGACTTTAGCTCGAAGAAGAAATGAAAAGTTATTTCCACGATATTACGGGCCTTATGAGGTGGTAGAGAGGATTGGTGCTGTGATGAATCGTTTGCAGTTACCCCCTACTTGCATCATACACTCGATGTTCCATGTATCCCAGTTGAGGAAAGTTATTGGCAACCAAAGTCCATCAGCGACGCTGCCGATTACCTTGACAGAAGAAATGGAAGTAATCCTAGAGCCAAGGGAAGTGAAAGGAGTCTGTTCAACAATAGGAGCTAGAGATGTATTGATCAAGTGAAAGGATTTGGCTGACTATAAAACAACACGAGAACGGTTCCACATGATTCAGTAGCAGTTTCTTTCGTTCCACCTTGAGGACAAGGTGACGGTTTGGGAGGGAAGTATTGATTGACCAATGGAGCCTGTGGGCCCTGACTAGCAGGGATGACGGGCAAAGAAAGAGGGGGATCCAAAGGGGAATAAATCCACCTTTAATTACTTACCATAGGAACCCAAAATTGGGAGGGAATTAGAAAAATTTATTAGGAAAATGGGGGCTAATTTGAATTCAGATTTAGGAGGGAATTATGAAAGATTTATTTAAAGAAAGTGTGCTGATTTGAATTGAGATTTGGGAGGGAATTAAGAAAGATTTATTTTGAATTGCTATATGGGAGGAAATTAGGGAGGCTTATATAGGGCTAGTTAGGCTGTTTAATTTTTATTATGAGATTATTTGTGTTTGTTGTAGTTTATTTTGGAGTTATGTGATACGCCTTGATATCACAAAAACAACCAACAAACCAAGAGAAATTCAGCAAACTGCATATTTTTATTGATAAGAAATGAAATAAGAATTAAACTCTTGACAACTCCCCTAGAACACAAAAACTATAACCTATATAGAACCTTCCTAAACAATTTAAATATAATTTAGGAGACCTTCCTAAGCAATTAAACAAAATTTAGAAAATCTTTCTAAACAAATAAACATAATTTAGAAAATATTCCTAAAGGATTAAACATAATTTAGGAAACCTTCCTAAACAAATTAAACATAATTTAGGAAACCTTCCTAAACAATTAAATATAATTTAGGAAATTTTCCTAAACAAATAAACATAATCTAAGAAATATTTCTAAATAAATAGAACATTCCTAATCAACATAAACATAATTTATGAAACAATTTTAATTAGATAGAACTTTTCTAATCAAATCCTTTCTCATTAAATTCTTCCTAACGCACAATACACATATTTGGAACCTTCCTAATATAAATCATTCATGATAAAAACCTTCTTGAAACACCTCTTCCTTGATTACTTCTCTTTGCATAACAACTCTCGTAGACCCTACAAAGCTGGTCGAATTTCTCCTCTGGCTGCCCTCCTGCTTCCACTCAGCCTTTGCTGGTTCGGCTCCTGTTGGACTGGCCGGCTGGGTTGGTCCAGGCCTTCTTCTGCTACTGCTGCCCCTCCTGTTGCCGCTTCTACTGCTGCTGCCTATCTTGCTGCCGCTCCTACTGTTGCCGCCCCTCCCCGTTAGCATATCATTATTCTTAGCGGCACCTAGGGCTTGTGGAGAGCCGATCTACCTCTCGAATAGTAGATCAACTTGTATCTTAATCTTGGTTTGTTGTGACTTTATGAAAGAGAATTAACCCATAATATCTTCCTTTCTTGTTGATTTCTATTGTGTTTTTCCTTCGATATAGTTGTTTTTGCTATAAGGAGATTGGATTTCTATAAGATTGCTATATTTCAAGCGTGCCTAAAGCAAGCAATTTGCTTGTTTGTGGCAATGTCTGATTGATGTTTATTACATAAATCAGTTGGTTAAGAGATCAATGAATCATAAAATTAACTGCATTTTTGGGTTTTTTTGTCTTATTTATTTATTTATTTATTCTCTTACCTTTTCTAAGATATTATCTTGAAGCTTTAATGGAGGCCTTATAGTTTGAGTAGTTGATATGTAGCTTCTTTATTTACTGCAGATTGATGTATCTAAGGGTTGCAGGGATGGATGATGGACTCAGTGTCAAGGAGAGAATATGCTTTGTAAGCAATTAGTATTCAGAATCTTAGCTTATCTTGGCATAAGTTCTTCATTATTCAATATATTGTCTGATTAGTTAATTAATTCTATACTTTTTATGATATTATGTTCGATTATTGCTGATCCAAAAGAGAAAGGACAAATCAAAATAGACCAAACTTAGTTGTTTGACTTCAACGAAGCCTAACTCCACCAAAGATGAGAGATAATATGATCCACTAGAAAATAAAAAAGCCACATTGTGGTGTTCAGAGTGAAGGGATAATCATTGCCATTTCCGAAAGCCAAGTGTACCCACATATAAGCATACAAGTTGATTATCTCTTAGTGTCAAAATAATAAAAGCAAAGGCATCATTAGGATAAAAAATAATGCCAAAAACCAAACAAAAGATAATTAAAAATGTAATATAGAAGACACCAAAATTTATGTCCACATGAGTGAAAAGATGATTTAATCTACTTAAGATTACAAAAGCTCCATTGTCATTTACAAAATGTAGGAACATTACCCACGTAAATGTTCCCACATAGAAGGAAAGATGAGGGCAATAGAAACTTTCACAATATGAAGTTAGCTAGAACCATCACTATTGCCACTTTTTAATCTTGTAATTCTAAAACCATCCTCTATATTAATTTTGAAGGATATATGATGCAGGACTAAATATGCTTTAGATGGATGTGATAAGAATTTGCACGATTTTGATAAGAACAAATAACAATTAAGATTATTAGCTGCTAAACAAAAATAGAAAACGTAAGAGGGGTAGCTACACTTAGGCCAAATCACATGCTAAGCACTTTTAAGTATCAAAATAATTTAGAATTTCAACAACATACAAATTAAGTAGTCATTCAACAAAAATCCATAATCTAACAATGAGATAAGTAAAATAGAAAGTACACTCAGATCCTACGTATACTAAGCGGAGGCAGAGGGCGAAGCACGAGAACTTTGCGATTAAATCACCACCTACAAGGTTAGCGGATTAGAAAGATAATTGACAAGGGAAGAAGTTCACCCTTGCTGTTGTCCCAAAATAATTTGCCATTGGACGTTGGCAAGTTGCTCGTCGATGGTCTCCGAAAGCGTAAATATGATGCGGTCCACATACTCTTCAATAGAGTTATCAACTTCCGGGTTGAAGTCGAAGAAGGTAGAGTGGAGGATGTTGACGTTCCCTTGCTCGTCGTAAGCGGATCCGTAGTCAAGCTCCTGATCGGCCATTCATCGGTATCGAAGGGTTGATGTGTAGCCGAAGATCGTAGTTGCTTCCCTTGGAGACTTCTCTAGGGAGAAGGAAGTTTCTCTCAATATTTTAATTGGAGAAGGGGGGAAGGGTGGCCGGCCAATGGAGGGTAGGTGAAATTAAATTTGGCTCAGATTTTGTGGAGGAAAAGTAATTCAAACAACTTCTTAATTAATCCCCTTGATTGGGAGAAATTAAGGAAGGGAGAGAGAGAGGGGCGGCAACAAGATAGAGGGATGGAATTTAATTTAATTCCAATAGGAGAGATGATCTTTGAAAAGAAATTAAATAGGTGGGGACATTGGGATGTGGACCTTGGCAGCTGAATATATATATATATTTACCATACCTGCTCTCTGCCCCGTCCCGCACGTCGTCGACACAGTTCGCACGATCCTCGCACGTCCGGTGTCCCATCTCCCACGTTGCTCGCACGACTCCGCTTGACTAACGCGTTGTTAAGTACGCGAAAGAGGGAAGGCTTTGGGCTGCTTGTTTTTGCTCCTTCGACGACTCTGCCTTCCCTACAGATCCGAAGCTACGACACTTTGTCGGAAGCAGCACCAGAGCTTGCTAGCTGTGGAGGCAACTCTCTCCCTCGCGAGCCCTTCGGCTCCTTCATGTTGTTCGACCCTCCTACGACGACGTTTCCTTCGAGCCAGATCAGAAGTTACAACATCTAGATCGGAAGCAACGACAGGCACCCGCTTGCTGCGAAGGAAACTTTCTCCCTTTTCGCTGCTTCTTCGACTCCTCTGGGGCTAACCGACTATGCTCCGACGACCTCCCCGTCGGATCGAACCTTGCGACATATTGATCGGAAGCTAGAACGGGAGCGCGCACGTTGTGAGGTTAACTTTCTCCCATTTGTGGGCTTCTTTGGCTCCAACGCCACTGTTCGACTTTGCCCCTCCGACGGCTTGCCCTTTCTATTGGATCGAAAGTTAGACATTTTGACCGAAAACAACGATCGGGAGCTCACTCACTGTGAAGATAACTTCTCTCCTTCACACGCTTCTTCGGCCTAATCCCGTAAATTTGCCAATACAGAGAAGAGAGGGAAGGCTTTAATTCATTATAATTATCATTAATTATATTTAATTATAATTACAATTAGTTAGTTAATTATAATTAATTCATATTAATCAATTAATTATAAATTATAATTATTGATTAATTATAATTAATTTCAATTAATTATAGTTAATCTTTAATTAATTATAATTATAATTATAATTAATTACTAATTATAAATAATTAATTATTAGTAAATAATTATTTAATTATTATGATAATTAATTTTAATTATTATTAAATAAAAAAGAGAAGAAAAAAGAAAGGAAGAAAGTATACCCCTCTCCTCTCTTGCCTCGATCCATGTGTCGACCCCGTACAGGTATAACCCCTTTAACCGTAAAACTTTGAGAGCTTGTTTTCGTTGTTTGCGGCGAACCAGAAAACCGCTCATACACGTCTTTATTGCGCGTAGTGGGATGGGACCCCGGTGCAACACCTACGACAAGGCCTGGTAATCATCTAAAACCCCATTTCAAAGTTCATGGCGCACCGGAAAACCACCTATACACACCTTTATTGCGCGTGGTGGTATTAGACTCCGATGCGGCACCTACTGCGAGACGGGGTCACTTATAAGTACCTCCGAGCGGAGGGAAAGCAAACTGCATTTTTAAAATAGGTACCGTCGAAGACCATACACGCCTTTATTGCACATGGTGGGAACTAAGATCACGGCCGCGGTATCCTCGTTCGAGGATACCTACCATACACGCCTTTATTGCACGTCTTATTACCCATGAATAATAGATTAGGGAATATCCGGGCTTAAGCTATAACCATAATATATTGGCTCCATCATTACCCATGAATAATAGATTAGGGAATATCCGGGCTTAAGCTATAACCATAATATATTGGCTCCATCACAATCAGGTTAATCACTCAATCATGGGGCACATGCTATATCATTATTGGTGTGAGAGTTTTTAGTGTCATCATATGGATGCACTTAATATGACACATGTCACGCCCCACACTGACTCCACTCCTACATTTCGATGAGAGATGCGATAGATGAATTCATACAATTCATTTTACATATTATAATACATCCACTATTCATAAACGTTTTTGAAAAACATCCACCTTTATCAACAAAGCAGAAACAATCCAAAATTTCATTTATAATTTATATTTACGGAGTGACTAACAACCTCAAATATTCATAAAAAATATCTTAGATTCCTCCCATCATCACTTATCTTTAAATCAGACATAACAAAACATAAGGCCTAAATTGAATCTATTTCTAGTCATCCTCAATCTTATCTTTTCTCAGTCCTGTAAAAATAGTCAGAATAAAGTCTGGTGAACTTTCAGGCCAAAAAAAAAGTAGTTCTAATACAGTATTCAAGAATATAAAAGATTTAACTAACATCCAGATGTAATGACTGTATGTAATGAAGCCATTTTTGCTTTATAATACAACATTAATATAGAATAATTGCATTAATGAGCTGTATATAAAGATCATGTAACATTAATATGCTCACCTGATTCCAAAAAGATTGAATACCAATCAAAATCTTATAGAAGTAATATCATGTCAGTTATTTTAAATACTTAATCCTGAATTTAATCACATAGATGCTTCATTTAATTGCACATCTTTTCTTTTCAATTTTGGGTCATCAATAGTCTAATAATGTGTGTTGTCTTGATGTATAAGTCCAGGTTATCTCTAGACATTGCCTCTATAGAACCATAGCCTGCAAGCTTCATCGTACCAAGGTTGCATTGTCTTCATTTGAGTTGCATTGCCCATTGGGGCCACACTACCCTACTTGCCACATTTTCTTAGGTCAATTAGATTCTGATAACTGCATTTACTTTAACAATTACACTAGTCATATGTTAATTTAAAATAAATAGGTACACAATGCACATATAAGAGAAAGGTCTGTACATATAACATGCCTTTTATTTAGCGATGTAACACCTAGTAAAACATAAATTTTTCCAAAACATTAGGTAATATGTGATTTCATTCAATATTATGTAAAATTGCTAATGAGTAACACATTAAGTTAGTTTTGGTGTAAGGGTACATGAAAAAGGCTAAAGCACTTGCTTCATGAATTAGAAATTACACATCTTACCTCATTGATGAGTTGCTTCCTCAATTAGGACTAGGGCTGCAAGCGAACCAAACGTTCGACGAGCTACTCGTTGTTCGGTTCGATTAAAGCTCGTTTGCGATTGTTTAATTAGCTAAACAAACAAACTTGAACAATATTTTAAATACTCGGTTCTTAAATAAACAAACTTGAACACTAATGCGTTCGGCTCATTTATGTTCGCGAACAACATCATTTGAAGTTCGTGAACAAGCTTGACATTAAGATCGATAAGAAGATCGATAAGAAGCTCGATAAAAGCTCGATTCGTGTTCGATTTTGAACTCGTGAATAAGCTAGATAAAAATAATTAATATTTGACTATAAAATTAATTAATATAAATAATAATTGCCTTTGTTACATAGACAATTGCATTTATTATAAATGTGTTTGTTCATAGATATGTTCATGAACGCATTTGTTTGATAGTTAAAAAAAATTCGTTAAATATGTTCGCGAACAAGCTCGATAAGCACTAAACGAACGAACATGAACTGAACATGAACCGAACATGAACACATTAATTTAAACGAACCAAACATGAACACAAACAATAAAGCTCGAACAAACATGAACCAAACTTGAACAAGCCGATATTAAATGAACACAAACATGGACACTCACATACTCGGCTAGGCTCGGTTCGTTTGCAGCCCTAATTAGGACACCTTGTTATCTTTATGCTTGTAAGTTATCTCCATCAACCCAAATTTGTAAACTTGACGATTCGTACAAATATATTTTCACACCAAAAAATATCAAGTTATTCTTAAAGTAATATACCTCACAATTTCCTCTCTTCATACATTATTTGACATCCTCAAATTTCTCTTCCCACTGAACTGTGATATTCCAAATTAATAATTAAATATTATTTAAATTAATAACTTTTCACAAGATGAGTTCACCAGATTTTGGTAAATTAATAACAAAATACTAAATTTTGACCTTTTTTCCTCATCTCTCTCTTCCTCTTCTTTGTCTTTTTCTTCTCCTTTATCTTCTTCTTTTTCTTATTCTTCTTCCCCAACCAAAATTTCCTCTTCCAACCGACTTCACCTTCTCAGCCGAATTCTCCTCCTTTGGTATAGTTCTACATGCTCTCACACTTCCGCAGTTTGCAGCTCAGCAATTGGCTTGCCGAGAGTACAGCTTGTGGATGGTTTAATGAATAAAAAAATTAAAAAATTCTACAAATACCCACTTCCCCAAAGGACTTAATCACCATTATTGATTAATATCAGGACTGTTGCATACATCAGTTAGTGACTTCGGCTGTTGTAGATACAGTAGTATTGATAATGAATAGTAAGGAAAAACTATAAGGGAAAAAATGAAAATTGAAACTACTTATATAACTTGTACACATTTGCAAATTAACATATACTTCTATATACAAATTTGCTCCATTTGATGATTAAAACACAATGTTATACTTTTTCATGATTTTTATGAAAGTTTATATTTTGGGGTATAATTGAACTGAGCTAAATTTGCACATTATTTTAGGAAAATTGGGTATTACATGACATTGTCTTTTTGAGACCATTGGACAAACATAAGTTTGCTAGCCTTGGTAAATTAGTCGAGGGATGAGTGCCTACTTTGAGCACAAAGCGATTGATGACTACTTGAGTTTTTTTGGCCTTTTTTGTTTTTAAGAGTCTAAGCATGAAGGAATGAGTGTTCCTTCCAGGTGACACAAAATTGCACCATTCTTCTATCATTATCATTGCATCCGATCAATTTGGCTTGCGAAATAATATGCCAGTTAATACAGAAAATGTTATTTGGGAGTTCCAACCTTGATAATATTAGGTAACTTTAATGCCGATCTTTCACACACAATATATATATATATATATATATATATATATATTTTTTTTTTTTTTTTTTTTTCTTCCAGCCTAAAAGGAATTTACTGTTCTAAATGATTAAAAAAACTTTTTCCAGAAAATTCATCACATCTTCTGTTCTTTAATATTTCATTTTATCCACCACTTAGTAAATTATGTAAGAGTTTTATCATCAAACTGCTGGTGCTAAGAGAAGCTATGAATGTTTGATGCTGTCATCCAATCATGAATTAGCTAGATCATTAAATCTGCTGTCGGTTGGGACAAAGATGATGATGAGAATGATAATATATTTAAGTCTTTTTTTCTTAATTTAATTTTTTATAATTTTATTTTATGACTTTAGTTGATTGTTATGCACTTGAAGAATATATTTTCTTTTAAGCCACTTTTTTTTTTTTTTTTAAACTTCATGCATTTATTTCTATTTAAAATTGTGATTCCATCTACTGATTACTTACAGCTTAATTCCATGGTGGATCTTGGAAGTGATGTCCAAGTTCGTGCTAGTGGGGGACTTCTTGCTGTGCTAGAAACTGAGAGGCTTATAGACACCTTGGAACAAAGGGAGGGTGGCAATGCATCAATAACCATTGATTCAGTAGAACAGATCTCATTTTATCCTATTCCATTTATTTGAAGTACTGAATATATTATATTTATATTTTTTTTATTTCTTTCAATGCATCTATTATTGAAAATCCTAGCATGGCTTCCTATACTGTTCAATAGAGACAAATTCCTTAAACTCGATGCAACTGCTTATGAGGCTCTGCAGATTTTTCAAATCGACAAGCATCCAAGTCACATGGGAATTGGCCGATCTAAGGAAGGGTAGGTTTCCTCATTTGTGTGAAGCAAATTCTTTGTTCATTGTTTCAAATTGAATATTGAATCTCTTGAATTGCAGGTTTTCCGTTTTTGGAATGTTTAATAAGGTAGGTGTAAGCTTTTGTTGCCAGTACTATTCTGTGTTATGCAACTAATGCTTTAATATCTAGTGTGTTACACCAATGGGAAGGCGTCTCTTGAGGTGAGCCCCTGAAGTCTATTTCACAAACTATTATTCTTACTTGCATCATCTGTGATATTAAAAAATATCCCTTTCATATCAGGGCGTGGTTTTTAAGGCCTATACTTGACCTCTGCATTTTGAATAGCCGGCTAAATACAATATCCTTTTTTCAGAGTACCCATTGTTTAAATTATTCTTCCTGAAGCTTTAAATTTCTATCTACTTCTGTTTATCCTTTAAGATCATTACATATCGTTCTTTCTTTGCTGCGAGGAGGTGATGTCTGCATTGCGAGAAACACTGAAGTCTGTAAAAGATATTCCCTACATGCTAAAGGTGTGATACCTTGGCTCCATTTTTGTTTTGTGCTGTATTTCAATTGATAATGCAGGGCTATTTAATTTCGCAGTGTCCATCTGCAAGTGTTTATTTGGTTTAAAATTTTAGTGCCCCTCCACAAAAATATCTTCAACCTAGAATGGTGACATTTGAATTTGAATAAAGTAGTGTGTCCTTTCATGTAGTTTACACAACTAAGAGCTCTAGATAGGAATAGCAAGTTTCAAAGGTGATCATTTGCTTTATTTGGGATGCTTCATGTCTCTTTAAGCAAGGAAATGCCAGCACTATGAACTATGCAATGTATAAAGTAGTATACGCGTTAATGAAAGCTGCATAAAACATAGTTGCGGAGTGAGAACCATCAGTGTAAGGGTTGGTTTCAGAATGAGCTCTGAGCTGAGGCTGCCTGTTATTACCACCATGTTAAATGAAATTTACTTTCTAGCCACACCTTTCAACTCTATAGAAATTGGCCCAAAGTTAGAAAAGAAAAGGTACCTGAAAAGGAGATTTTAACTGTTATTTTCATATAGAAGTTTAGGACTTGGGCCAAGGTATATGAAGCATTAGTGCAGTCAGAGAAACGCGAGTCTGAAATTTTCAGAAGAACTTGGGTTGGGGGAGGATCCAATTACAGAGATCATCATTGGGGTAGTTTAATCTAGTGGTAGTTGAAGATCGTGGGTGGTCATCGTTGATGTGGGGTGAAAGCTTTAGCTAGGGCACCTAATTCTGCCACTTTATTATCAAGACTTTAATGATTGATAACTGTTCAATGTTCGTGTTCAGAGCAAAGATGGAAATAACTTCTACATTTTAGTATGTTTACCTGCCTTGTAAAAGTTAGACGGTCATTTTTGTGGCTGGAGAAATGTATAAATGATGACATGGAAATTCTACTGAAGCTCTATGAGTTGCTGATCCAGAAGATAAGCTCATAGATAGATAGTTTAATGATGCTTGATGAAATTCAATACAACTAAACTCTATGATGTGGTTTGTTGTCTGTTATTCTATCAACTCTAGATAAATAGGATATCTGTGTCTAGTTATATTTTAGATTTTTTACTAATTTGTAGTTTTGCTGATGCCGTTTTCATAGTATTCTGAAGTATTAAATGGAGCTTTGAGGGGTAGTTTAGATTTACAATTTTCAAGCTAGGCTATTTTTATAAATAGCCCCGTATGTTTTGTAAAATTGTTATGTAAAGTTGAATGGAAGTTTTCTATAGCCCTTATGTTACCTTTTTAATTATCTGTTTTGAGAATTCAGCAATTTATATGCATTGAGGATTCTATATCTACAGCCTGAGAATTTACTGTTTTACATCTTTTTTCCTTCTTACTCATTATCCTTTACTTTTTCGTTTTTTAACTAAAATTATAATTCAACTGACTACCCTACAACAATATGGTATCATAGAAAAAATCCTATTAATTTTGCCTTTTTTTTATTGAAATTTTACTAGTTATTCTCTCATTTTCATCAACTTCCTACAATACTGTACTTGATTACAGCAATTTTATTTGTTATTTCTTCTCTTGCATTGCAATTTCTCTTATCGTGTAAGCCCTTCTTTCTTGCTCCATCCATTAGGGCAAAATTGGGGAATTCCAAATTCATGTACTTCTCCCCATACGATCCCTCTCTCCCAATTGCTTCTCATCTCTAAATTTTCTTAGCGAATCCTTCAAATTTTGAAATTGAAATTTTAAATTTCTGATTTAATTAAACTCTTTAACAAGTTCCTAAAATCTCTCCACTTAATTTTCCACTTTATCCAATTCAAATAAATCATATTTCTATCCTATTATAATGTTTATATTGTTATACCAGTGAGCCAAGTGTTGACCTACTTAGCTGCTTTCACATTCTTTTTTAGAATTTTCTTGTGAGAAACTGCATTTTACAACCATAGTTGCTAATGTGTTAGCTTTAAAAAACGATTGTTCAATTTTCTTAAAAAGAATATATTTATAGTACCTACAATCATAGTTGCTTTACAATCACCTTTACAAAACATTGCAATCTGTGGGCTCCAAAAAATTGAGCTTTTGTGGGGGAATGATGTTGAATCCGATCAAGTTCCCATGGTTTCTTCATCCTGACTCATCATAATATTTGGTCTACTTACTTAGAGGAGGTAGTTGACTCAATCTAACCGAAAGATACTTAACAACAACTATAGATTGCTTTATACAAGGATACCTTGTAGAGCTAAGATGAATGCTTATCTAAGGGGAGAATTTAAGTTAACCTTAGTTAGAAGAGGACTTTGTATCTTGTAAATCATACCCTATGATTTATTATTCAAGGACATTAGTTATTGGGGAACATACGAGCTTTAGCCGTGGCTATAATATAATGGAGATGTTGGGCTAAGCCACTGGGTCAGAGGGTCTCGGTCATAATCATTTACCACATGAAGTTTTTTGGCCAAGCTACTAGTTCTTGTGGACATGTTGTGCCAAGTCACCGATTAGAGGACCAATCATAATCATTTACCATGTGGTGTCATTGGGCCAATCCACGGGTTCTGTGGAGCTATTGGGCTAAGCCATCGTTTAGAGGATAAATGCAATGTGCAGCCTGACAAGAAATTAATTGAGAATGAATTTTTATTAATATTACATGCGATGAGTTTTGCGGAGGGTGGATAAGTTTTGCTTTAAGTTTAAATAATTAAATTTCTCTTGAGATATTTTAAATTTTTGATAAACGTTAAGTTTAAAATTTTAATAAAGTTTGATAGTTAACCCCTCCGGTTGAGATTAATTTTTAATGCGATCATTGTTGGGTATTTTAAATTGTTTGTATTTTGTCATTTGAATTGTGTCAACTCTGTCAATTTGTCGGCAGAGGATTGGGTTCGGTTTGCATTCTCATTGTATTTTGATTATAGTATTCCCTCTTGTTGATATTCATTTTAACACGACCATCATCAGGGTTTTGAATAATTTATGTCTTTGGTTATTGGAATCTTGTTGATTATGTTCGCTTGCTAACAAAGAATCAGGTTTGATTATTGATTTTGTGAGTTATAATACGAACATTGAAATTGAGAGCTTGTATTTTAAGATGAATTTCATTTAAATAGGTTTTGAAGGCATAACATGAACTTTAGATTAAATATCTAGATAAATTTGTAGGCCTCTTTAAAAGCTTTATTTTGAAATTCATCCTATCCAATTAAGTGACATTCACCAAGCTATACGTGAAAAACTTAGGAAAGTTTGCTTTTACTCAATTAAGCAACCTTCTTTCTATTATCCAAAATATAAGAAAACTATTAAAATTCATTAAAAAATACTTGGATTTTTTAAGTAAACTGATTTGTCATTCCACCCTTCTTGGTGGAATGCCATATATTTGAACATTAGGATATCATGAATGACAGACTCATGTAAAAGCAAGTAGATGATATTTATGATTAGTATATTAAATTAGTTTTAAATAAATTTATAATAACATCATGTTGATCATTCAACAAATGTACATTAATGCTACTGTACTTTTATACTAAACTGCTTCAATTCTTATTATGTGATATAGCATACTCAATACTCTTAATAATGATTTCCTCAAAGTGTCATCCACTTTAGTTAATTGCATATCACATCATAACACAACAAGAGATAACAGAGTACATCACAATACAATATTGTTAAATAGGCTTTAATCAGAATACATTTAAAGTAAAATATTTTGGGGCATTGAAACAACATGAAAGTAAATTGAAGAGTTCATAAGTAATTAAAGGAAATAAAAATGGTGATTGATCATTCTATAGGTTTTTCATGAATAACATTAGGATATAAAGCAAGTAGTGATCATTCTATAGGTTTTTCATAATCCTTTAAAAATACAAAACACCTTTAAAAATTAAATAAAAGTTTGAATTTACAAATAACTTTAAGTAAAATCACTATTGGATTAAAATTGAATATCTTTTTATTACAAAATAAAACAACGCATCAAATAGTACTGTGATAGCCACATGAGCCGGTATACACTGGATGCACAAATCCTTAGGCAATCTAGGATTATAATTTTTTTTGCGCATGTGGTTGTGATTTTGGTGTGAAATGTATGATGGATTATCTATGTTTTGGGCACTTCCTCTTGCTTGCCAAGATATAAATATTTAAGTCTTAGGATAGAAATATCTATTTTTCGATGTTTGTTGATATGCTTAAAAGAGGCAAACAAACTAAATGATTATTGTCTAATAATTTTTGCATGCGAGCATTGCTTATAAGTTAAAAGCTTTGAGCAGGCATAACTAAGAGGCTGAAAATTAGCTTGGCAATAATAATTGTTGAGCAATCTTTGATGATGGTTATACATATTTTAAGTGCTTCTTAATCTTTGGTTTGTAGGAAAGTTTTTTTTTTTTCTGTTTACAAATACAATTTATAGTCTTAGGAAGTTTTGTAGGCTAGTGGAATACAGTTGAAGGAATGATAAATGTGAATGAATTCCAAAAGTTAAAGACGTGAATGCATCAAAAGTCAATGTTTGAAGAGCCACAGGATGAGCCTGTAAATTCTACTGATTTTTATAAGGCTGACAACATAGCAATCATTTTTTTAGTTGTAATAAAGGCTTCTATATTATTTTGAGGTTAATTATTTATACTTGATTACTTATTTATTTTAAATGCACATTAAAAATGTATTCTTTTTTCTAATTTTTTTACTATGTTTGGGGATGGTCTAGATATTTTATATGGTAGGCTCTTAGTAAATTAAGTTTTCTACTTATTAAAATATAAACAATTTTAAAATCAACTACTGGGTGATATTTTCGAATGAACTTACATAGCTTATTCAAAAATAAGTGAACTCTTTTCAAAACAAATGAAATGTAAAGCCTCCTTATGGGTCTTTGCATGCAATTTAATATTTGATTAATTGCTTATCCATGAGGGTGTGTTAACACATCAGCATAAAACTCATAGCTTAGCTGAATATCATATGCGTGGCTCTATGAGTCACTTAAACAAATAAAAGTCCTTACATTAATGACTAGATAATAAAAAAAATTGCATCAAGAGTTAGCATGTGAATATTCTCTTGAATATGCATCTTAGCTTAAGTTGTTAATATGGAAGTCCTCTTTTATAAAATTAAAACTATATAACCTATCGTTTATATGCATTAAGATTAAAATTACATGATTTTTAAAGCTTTTACGTGCCATGTATGGATACCTAGTCTAATTTGCTGTTCTGTGGCAGAAATTCAACTCTCCAAGTTCCTTGTGCACCGATGCTGACTGGAATGCATTCCTGAAGGTAAACCAAGCAATATTCCAAGTTTACATGCGGATAGTTTTTTGCTAACATTTATGAGTATCTGCATTTGCTATGCTCTTATCCACCTAGAAAGTTTTACTATTAGTTGCTAAACATTTCCCTTTTTAATAATGTCACATTTTTTTTTAACAACTTACACTAACAGCACAACCTTTATGTTTTATAATCCCTAAATGAGCCCTTCAAAATCTAATTTGAATTATTATTAAACGAACACAAACCTGTGGCAGCTTAAGTCACGATTCTTCATATGTAGGGATAGACTAGTGTTACCAAAAAGTTGTTTTCTCAACAACAACATCAAGCCTTTGTCCCACTACGTGGGGTCGGCTACATGAATCCTTTTTCGCCATTGTGTCCGGTTAAAAGTCAAATTCTCAGCTAAATCTAATAAAGAAAGATCATTTCTAATATTTTCTAACCAAATCTTTTTAGGTCCTCTACCTTTTTTAACATAAGCCAAATCCAATACCTCAACTTTCCTAACCGGGTCATCGGAAGGTCTCCGTTTAATGTGACCAAACCATCTAAGGCGACTCTCTCTAATCTTATCTTCCACTGGAGCTACTCCAACCTTTTCACATATATGCTCATTTCGTATCCTATCTCTAAGGGTCAAGCCACTCATCCACCTAAGCATCCTCATCTCTGCAACACTTAACTTAGTATTATGCTTCTCTTTTAATGGCCAACATTCGGCACCATAAAGCATTGCAAATCTCACCACCATCTTATAGAATTTTCCCTTAAGTTTGAGGGGGACTTTTTTATTGCACAATAAGCTCGATGCATTCCTCCACTTCAACCATCCAACTTGAATTCTGCTGATAATATCCCCATCAATTTCACCATCACTCTGAACAATAGATCCAAGATATCTAAAGCGTGTACTCTTATTAATGACTTGATCGCCCAAAGTTATAATCCCCTCACTAGGTCTATTTCCACTAAAATTACACTCTATATATTCAGTTTTAGATCTACTCAAGCGAAAACCTTTAGACTCTAAAGTTGACCTCCATAATTCAAGTTTACATTCAACTCCCTCTCTAGTCTTATCAACAAGAAGAATATCATCAGCAAAAAGCATGCACCAAGGTACATCCTCTTGCAAATGTCTAGTGAGAACATCCATGACTAAAGCAAAAATATATGGACTTAAGGCTGATCCTTGATGTAATCCAACCGAAATAGGAAAATACTTGGTCAAACCACCTTGTGTTTGAACACAAGTAATAGCTCCTGCATACATATCTTTAATGAATTGAATATAAGCATTATTAACTCATTTCTTTTCAAGAACTCTCCATAGCACTTCTCTTGGAACTTTATCATATGCTTTCTCTAAATCAATAAATATCATATGTAGATCCTCCTTATTCGCTCTATATTTCTCCATCAAGCCTCTCAATAAATGTATGGCTTCCATAGCAGACCTACCCGGCATGAAACCAAATTGATTTTGAGAAACATTAGTTTCACGCCTCAACCTATGCTCCATAACTCGCTCCCATAGTTTTAAAGTATGACACATTAACTTAATTACTTTGTAATTTGCGCACTCCTGTGCATCACATTTTTTCTAAAAAATAGGAATTAACACGCTCATTCTCCACTGATCCGACATCTTTTTAGTCTTTAAAATAGTATTAAAAAGTTTAGTAAGCCAAGAAATTCCTTCATCTCCTAAGCATTTTCACATCTCAATTGGAATATCATCAGGTTCAACAACTTTTCCACACTTCATTTTCTTTAAAGCCTCTCTAACTTTGATTTTACTTATACGTCGATAAAAATAAAAATCTTTATTTTCATTTAGGGTGATAAGATCACTAAAGTCAATCATATTTTCATATTCTTCATTAAAAAGTTTAGCAAAATACCTCATCCATCATTGTTGAATATCATTTTCTAAGAAAAGTACTTTTTGATCTTCATCCTTAATACACTTTCACTTGAACTAAATCCTTACTATTATCTCCTTGTTTGGCTAACTTATACATATATCTTTCTCCCTCCTTAGTATCTAATATATTATATAAATCATTAAAAGCTAAACTCTTTGCATCGCAAATAGCTTTCTTAGATTCCTTATAAACCTCTTTATAGCTTTACCAATTATCAGAATTTTTACATCTAAATCAATTTTTATAACAAATCTTCTTATTTTTAATCTTTTCTTGCACATTTGGATTTCACCACCAACTATTTTTACTATTAAGAGCTTTTCCCTTTGAAACTCCAAGCACATCTTTTGCAATATTCTTAGCACCAAAAAGTTGTTTTCTGTGGACAAATTAACCGTTGACTTAAAGGTTGTTGAAACATCTATTTGCTTCTATTTTTTTAGAGATGATCAGTTTCCTCTCTTCTATTTTTTTGGTGAACTCCATTTCTTTTAACTAGAAGCCTCCATGTCTTGCTTGTATTTTTTTGGTGAAAGCGGTTTTGGTTCAGAATCTCACAAAGACAACAAAGACAATAACTCTGAAACTCTTTTGAGGTCAGCTGCTGGGAATCCATCAGGCTCAATCTTGAAACTCCTCCATTTCATTTGAAAGATCGTCTGGATGACATGGAGATCGCAGAAGCTCCTGGCTTGTTAGATTCTGCCGATGAAGTAAGATTAAAATTAAAGCTTGCAGTTCTTTGGCAATTTAGGCTATGTTTGGAACGGCTTTTTTACTACTACTTAAAGTAATTTTTTTAGTAAAAAATTAAAAAAAAATTATACTAAAAAGCTGTTTTAAGAAGCAATAAAAAAATCATTCCCAACGAAGCTTTAATCTTCAATAAAATAAACTATTTCCAATTAACAAATTTGAGTGGGCATTTGTAGGACCTAAATTTTTTGAACGCTAACGACGCATCACCAGGTGTGTTTCAAATCTCCCCAACCTTGAATTGTCTTTGTTTGTATGTTTGTAACTTTGTTCCTCTTGTATTGAAAAAGAAGTTGAACTTTGACGTTCTGATGTTTGAAAATCCTACCTGTGTTTTTAATATGCATGGCTTCACGATGCATTTAACGTTGAAAACAAGATCGTTGTCTGTTGATGGAAGTCGGAAGGATCATAGTAGATGACAGAGGTTAGAAGGATCGTAGTCGGTAGGAGACCGGGGTCAGAAAGATCGTTGTCTGTTGATGGAGGTCGGAAGGACCATAGTAGACGACGAAGGTCAGAAGGACCGTAGTCGGCAGGAGACCGGGGTCAGAAATACCGTAATCGGCAGGAGACTGTGGCAAAAAGACATTTGTAATATATCGGTACTATGGTAGAACTTTGGACATAAGGTGGTGGCCCAGCAGAAATCTGGGCCTCATGTGGTATCCTATTGACCCCGCTGTTGGAGAATTTTTTGTATCCTCAAACGGATTGCATATTTTATCATCGAGTACGGCATAAGAACATGATATATCACCCCGAAGGGTAAAAATATCATTTCCTTATGGACTCAATCATAAAATTTACAATTATTTAACAGAGATTCCCCCACTCAATGTTTGGTTGAGTGGGGTTTATTTATTTCTGGGGTACAGACATCCCATAGGGGCAAGCCCCTATGGTTAATTACATCCCAAGTTTGATTTGGGAACACTTTTGATTAAACTAGTGGTTTTCTTCATTTTGAAGTCATTTAAATGTTGGCTAAAGCTTGATTTTCATTTTAAAATCCATGAAAGTCTTGCTTAAAGGTTTTGGTCCTTTAGGAATTTCAAGGAGAAGTTGATCAACTTAGATTTGGATTTTTTTTTGGAAAGAAAGCCAAAGGAGTTGAAGTAGGGGCACTTGATTCTGAGATGAAACTCAGAGGTGCCCAAACTATCCTATGTTGGGCTTTACATTTTAACAACCTAATTTTGGTTTAAGTTGATATTTTATTAGAAGATTGGGGCTTACATCCCAACAACACTTGTTGGAGGAATTGCCCGAAAATTGAGGGCTTATAGGGTGATTTAGAATCAACC
Organism: Dendrobium nobile; assembly: GCA_022539455.1. NCBI lineage: Eukaryota > Viridiplantae > Streptophyta > Magnoliopsida > Asparagales > Orchidaceae > Dendrobium > Dendrobium nobile. The sequence goes on along the minus strand of CM039728.1, from coordinate 8,522,308 downwards.
CGTGCCTCGGACCCTAAGACTAAGGTGAGGACTACCGAGAGGTAGTGCCTCGAACCTAGATCTAACGAGTGCAAAGAGGGACTTACAAGCTACACCTCACAAGAGGCATAACCCGGCCGACCTCTGGATTTATTATCCCGCCTGGAAGGGACTACCAGCTAAACTCCCCCTAATCGCTTTTAAAACCATGTTGTCCGGTCTCAATGCAAATGTGGAATGATAGAGTTGTTTTTATTTAGAAGATAGGTCTTACAACTTGGCTTTGAGGCCAAGATGCCTTAAGATGTCGGGTATGCAAATGCTGACTCATAAAAAGAAAGATTTTGTTATCTAGTCCTTAAGTGAAGGCATTCTACATGTGACACTTTTGGCTATGCATGATTCTTTTAATTTTGAAAACTTGGCTCCTTGAAGGGAGCCATGCAAATTTTCTTTTGTTAAAAAAAAAACTTTGGAGCCTAGTTTCATTTTTTAGGTTGTTTACATTTTAAGGGGTAGAAAACTTAATTTATCCTAAGAGCCTAACGTAATCAAGTCCAGGCCACGCCCAAACAAGAGCAAGGAAAGAAACCTAGGAAAGAACATGCTTTTCTATTGCACACCCAGTAAACAAACAACGCATGCTTATATATATATTAAGACAGAAATGTAAGTAATGTCCCAGTTATTACAAACATGTTTGGCAGCTGAGTTGCCTGCCATTATACAACCCAGTTAACATTTACAGACTCTACTTGTGGGGTCTTCAAGCTTTACAAAAGTTCTTTTGGGCTTCATCTTCTTTGCTCCCTTCCTTTGCTCCAAACCCCCACAAGTTCACATCCTACTTCTAATCAAATACATGATATGAAAAAGAAAAGACTCAAAACCTGTAAGACAGAGTTAAGCAGCAATTTATATAATAATCACATTATATTCCCAAAATTGGCCTAGCACTTAGAGTGCTAAGTGCTAGGCCCCCTGCTTCTACCCTATTGGCCATGTCTCCTGGGGAGTATTAAGCAGCGCCTGCAAGCAAACAGCATTAATAAAATTATGACATTTACCCCCTTCTTGGACATGACCACCTGCACAGAAAAGCATATATCTTTCTATACTAACCACTTAAGGGCAAGTGCCCACACGCAGACAATCCAAGGGCAATCAATCCACAACATCAATCACATGCGCACACAAAGAAAAATCCTAATCCTAGCATGCCTAAGGGGTTGTGCAACTAAGTGTGTGAGGCTTGTGTGGTATGTCACACTAAGGGTCCTCCTAGAGTTTGGGTCTAAGGGAGGAACATCCAACATATGGCTTTTGGAGCCACTTGTTGGGAGAAATTCTCCTTAGCCTTAGGGGCTAAGAAGAAGAAGTAGAGATCCGGCATTTAGCTTTTGAGCTCAATGTTGGAGAAATTCCCCCCCCAAGCTTTTGGAGCAAGAAAGGGAACGAACACTTCTTTTAGCTTTGAAGCTAAAGAAAGGGAAAGGGAGAGAATCCAACACATGGCTTTTGGGCCAAGCGTTGGAAGAGTTCCCCTTAGCTTTTTGGGCTAAGAAGAGAAAGTAGAGATCCAACATTTAGCTTTCGAGCTAAATGTAGGAGAACTCTCTCTAGCGTTTGGAGCTAAAGAGAGGGGGAAATCTCCTACAACTTTGGAGTTGGAGGAGGATTGGGAGAAAATGCAACTTTTGGGTTGCAAATTCATTAAGGCCTTTGGACATTTTGATGTCCAAAGAGGGAATTGCCCCCTTCTAACTTGAGTTTGGAAGGACAAGGAGAAATAGGACTTGAATCCTAAGCTTGGGGTGAAATTACTTGTTGTCTTTTTTGTTCAACAAGTAAGATGATTTGGGACAAAAATGGATCACTCGATATGGGTTGAGTGAAAGTGGACTTCATACAACTTTTGAGTTGTATGAAAAGTGAAAGAACCCATGGTTTTGAGCTAAGGTAAAGAATTCCTTAAGACTTTTGGAGTCTATAGGAGTGAAAGAGGATTTGTAACTTTAAGGTTACAAATCAAGAAGGTGGTTCTTTGAATTTTTGTATTCAAAGAGGAATTTCATTTTTTTTTTAATTTGGGTTAAGGGAAATGAAGAGGATTTTGGAGGTTTCCTACAATCTAGATTTGTAGGAAAAAGAAATACTCCAATGTGCAATCTAGAGATTGCAAATTGGAGGAATTTCTTTGGACATGTGGTGTCCAAAGAAAAGAAAAGTTTCATCTCTCCAATTTTGGGTTGGAGGAGAAAAGGAGAGGGGAGGTGACTTGGAAGTTACAACCCCTAGAGGATTCTTTGAACATTGGGTATCCAAAGGAGAAGGGTGCATTCTCAAAACTTGGATTGAGAGAATGAAAGAGTTTCCTACAATTTTTTTTGGATTGTAGGAAGGAGGAGGTTTCCCTACAACTTGTAGGAAAAGGAGATACGAAATACAACTTATGAATTGTAAGTTAGAGGTTAGGGAGGACCACTTACTTAATTTAGGCTAAGTAAATGGTGAAGTCTCTTTGAGCATTTGGTACTCAAAGGAAGATTATCATTTGCTCAACTTTGGGCTAAGCAAATGAGAAAGACTAGAATTTGAGTCCTAAATTTAGAGGATTACTCATTGGTTTGTATCCTAATGAATAAATGATTTAGTGAATTTCCTACAACTTTGAGGTTGAAGGAGGAAGATGGCCTTCCTACATTTTTCGGGTTGTAGAAAAGGGGAAATCATGTGCAACTTGGAAGTTGCAAGTTAGAGGAATTTCCTTGAGCATTTTGGTGTTCAAAGAAAAGGACACACATTCACTTAATTTAGGCTAAGAGAATGGGTTGATAGTTTAGAGTTTAGTTCCAAACTACAACGATTCATGTGGGTATCCTTGAAGACTTGAGGGGCTTCAATTCACCTCACATGAGAGGATACCTGTTGGTTTTGGGGTTCCAACAAGAGATGTAAGAAAACTTGGATTTTGGCTCCAAGTTTCTAAAACTTATAACATGATGCATTAAGGACTTTTGCCTTTTGGGAATTCATAATGCAACACATGATGAAAGTGGGTGATAGCTCCTACGATAGACTAGGAGACATGCAATGAGATATTTGAAGCTCGGGACGCTCCAAATAACATCGCATAAGAGATGTAATTTGTAGTTTTTCGACTACAAATTAAGGGGTCATCTACCTATATAGGTTAGGCAAATGAAATAGGCTAGATTTTAGAATCCTAAGCCTAAAAAGGAATTCTTTCATTGATTTTAGTCTCAAAATGAAAGAAGGGAGAACTTAGGTTTTTTGGCTCTAAGCTACAAGATTTTCATATAATGATAGGTTTGGAATTTTAGAGAATTCCAAATCATCATTTATGAAGGGAGAAACATTTATTTGCTAACTTTGTGTTGTTAGCAAATGGAAATGGGAGAGAGGCTTAGGATTTGTTTTCCTAAAACCTTGACTCATGCACTATAATAATTGGGACTTAGAGAACGTCCCAACTATTAAGTGCAAGGGACATGTACATAAGGAAGGGAACTTCCAACTCTCCTACAAATGTTTTGGATTTGCTTGAAAGAGGGAAAGCTAACTTCCTAATGCGTGGAAGGTTTTCCCAAATCAAATTTGATATGATTTTGGGGACTTGAAAGTTTCTAGGAGAAACCTAAAGATCTATTTTGGCAAGATCTAAGAGGAACCTAAGAGTAGGCATGTAGTGGAACCTAGGCTTTTTGGAATCCTAAGTTGAGAACATTCATGCAATGGAAAAATGGAGCTTTGTGGTGCTCCAAATTATCATGCATGAGGGAGGGGATTCATTTGTCAACTCTATGAATTGACAAACGAAGGGAAAGAAAAGGTTGGTTGGTTTTATGTTCCAACACAAGGGTTGATAGTTTAGAGTTTGATTCCAAACTACCAAGATTCATGTGTAGGAAAAGCATTTAGAGGCTTGGATAGTCTCTAAATACAACACATGAGTGAATTATTTGTTGATTAGGTGTTTCAACAAATTAAGTATGAGAACTTGAGAGTTTGATCTCAAGTTTAAGTGGTCCATATGATGGATATTTGGAGCTTAGGGAGGCTCCAAAATACCACCTATGAAAGTGCAAGCATTTGTTGATTTTGTCTCAACAAGAGAGAGATGATCTAGGACTTGTTCCTAAAGTCATGATGATTGAAGTTGATGGAATATCTTGGGGCCTTGAGGAAACTCCAAAAATATCCAAAGTGAAGGGTGATGCTTGTTGGCACTCATGCAACATAGAACTTGGAACTTTGAGAAAGTTCCAAGTATCAAACTTGAAAGGTTTTCTAAGTCAATTTTGGCATGACTTAGGGGATTTGAAAGATCTTAGAGATGCCCTAAAGATCGATTTGATAAGCTCTATCAAGAACCTAAGAATATGCATGCGAAGTTCGCTATTTTTTTTTGTTTGAGATGTTTGATCGTTTCAATTGCTAAACACTACTTAACTTGCAAATTTCATTGAACATGTTTATCAACTTCATCTCATACTTGTTTCATAAGTATTTAGAGATTTGATAAGCATATTAGTAAGTTTGCAAATCTATAAATGCGTAGCAATATAAAACATTTGCTTCTATTCTTACTTTGCAAAACATCGTATACGAACTTAACCAATTATGCCCTCTTTGTGGGATTTCGACACAAGCCTTAGGAGGTTAATGTGCAATCTCACAACATAAGGGGCTCACCGAATTGATTAAATTTGCCTCCAAGCATTTGCAAAGCTTCATAAAAATTTACAAGCTTCATCACATAAAGAAATTTTTGCATTTACAAATTATCTTGCTATATAAGCTTTGAAATAAAGATGCATATAACCAAATAAATTGAAGCTTGCAAACCTTTTTTTAATTTAATGCATTAGAAGCATGGGCAAACATCTCTAGTCTTAGAGATTTCATAAGTTTGAGTGCTCATTTGTTATCACCTCCATGAGTTTCACAAAACACCCAAAAAAGATGGATTTCCAAAAGCTTTACTAATCCTAGGATTTGCAACATGAATCTTTGGAGATTCGTGTGAAATCCTACAAGAAGTGTGCCATGGATTTAAAATCCGACTAGAAATGCACTTTTGCGCATTCATGAAAGCCATGGATAATATACAAGTTAGCAAATATGAAATCCCAAATTTCGTGTAAGTTTTGTTGTGACACTTAATCAAGTGGGGAAACATGTCTCATGATGCAAAGAAATCTACACCTCAACATTCGTTTTGGGAAGGGAGAATGTCACATAGCCTATGGTTATTGATAGGTGGAAGTTTGGAAGACGATATGAATGCTAAAGCATGCACTTGAGAGGCATTAGACACAAATCCAACACTTCTACACGCACTAACATCCTCTACGGATTCTCACATGAGAACCAACAACGAAAAGTAACCAAATTTTCGCTGTTTTGCAAAGAGGACAGCCGTCAAGGGATTTTGGGGAACCAAAAATCAAAGTTTCTAAGGACCTAAAGCTTTTGGACCGTCAAACACATGCCATTGGCTATGGAGCCTTAAGGTTTTGCCTAAGTTTTAAGGATTTTACCACACCCGGTTTGTCCTAGCGCTCCAAGTTGTAGTCCAAGCTGCTGTCCAAGCTCCGCTCCAAGCTCCGATTGCTGTCCAAGCTCCGCACAAAGCTCCAATCCGCTGTCCAAGCCGTTCCGGACGTCGCCGCTGCTGTCCGGGACGTTTCGAAGGTTCCAAACTGCTGTTTGGGAGGTTTAGGAGCCTCCTTTTGCTGTTTGGAGGCTTCAAACAGCTCCCAACTCGTCTCGAGGTCGCCGGAGTTGAAGGAGGAAGAGCTAGAAACCTTCCTACTTCGTTGATCTTTGAGAAAGGAAGCAAATGGGAGGCTTAACCTCCTTTGGAATGAGGAAAGAGCTCAAAACCTTGAACTTTTCTTCTTCCTTCCACTAGAAGAGCCACGAGCAAGGCTTCTGGCTTGCTGGAAGAGGGGCGACAGGACACGGTGGAGACGCACGAAGGAGCCGCACGCAGGGGTCCTCGGTTTCGCCGGGTTGAGTCGCGCGCGGGGGAGAAATTTCCGCCTGGAGTCGCGTATGAGAGGGGATTTCCGATCTCCTCTCTCGCTCGCTCGCTCTCTGGGTGTCGGGACGGGAGAAGGAAAGCGACGGGGGAGCCGAATGAGGCTCCCCGCTCTTTTGTTTACTTAGGGACGCCAGCCCAGCCGAACGAGACTCTCGTTTCGTCCCATCCATCCGCCCCGTTACGCGAAATGAGAGCAAAATCCACTTGAGTAGATTTGCTGCTCAACTGATTTGAAATTGGGTGGGATTTGTGATTCAATCCCAGCCCTAGATCAAGAAATTTGAATTTAGAAATCAAATCAGCTTATGATTTCATTAGTTAGGGCTGAAATTAAGCCCGAATTGGACTCGACTCGAACCGATTTGGGTTGGTTTGGGTCCAATTGAGTTCAACCAATTTAATTTCATAAAATTGAACCTAAATCGACGCCGAATTGCGTCGAATTTGGTTCGACGAGGCTCAATTAGGTTTGATTTGATTAATTTGATTTTAATTTAATTAAATTTGATTTAATTTAATTAAATTGAGGTCCGATTTGAGTCAATTTCGTCTCGACGACATTCGATTGGGTCGATCGAGCACGATCGAGTCTAGTCGGGCTCGATTGGGGTCGGGTTGATACGAAAATATTCGTCAACACCCGCCAAAGTTACAAATGAACCAACTATTCCGGATGTGAAGATTCCAACTGTATAAGGGATTCCATCGCAAGGAAGTTCTACAAATCCAATACAAAACGAATTGTATAAAATTTAATATCAAATGTTCTTGTGTTTAGAGAAATTCGAGAAGAAAAAGAAATTTTTGCAGGACCAATTCAAGCAAGAATGTGAGAAGATTTTGAAGAAATACGAGGCTAAGATTCAAGAGCTTGATACCCCTTCTTCGCCTCCTCGGAAGAAATCTAAAGACAACTCATCAGGAGATAATTTTTTCAAGTAGGGGAGTATCTGATGCATGCAAAGGGGGGCTCAAAACAATATGAGAATTTTTTTGACCCTTGGGTTGCTGGTGCTCTCGGTTTGGGCCTTTTACTTCTTGATTTTGAGCTATTTTATTAGAAAATCTACTTAATTTTAGCTCATTAATGCTTGAGCTGATGGATAGCTCATTATGAGCTGAAGTTTAGTTCATTTTTGTGCTAAGTTGGTAGCTCATAATGAGGTGATCCTTGCTCTTTCCCTTCCCCCTTGTCTCTTTGGTTTTTTGTGGCTGTTTTCCTGTGCCTGCTGCTCTGTTCTCTGTGTGACTCCTCGGGTTCCTTGCTGCTGGTTTTCCCGTGGTTCCCTGGCTGGTTTCTGCGCCTCTCTGCTTCGGTTCCTGTGTGGCTTTTCGGGACCCCTGCTGGCTGGGTTTCTCGTGGCTGCTGGTTGGTTTCCCGTGGCCCTTTTTCCCCTGTTTTCTGTGTTGATTTAAGGGCTGTTGTATGCTGGTTTTGGCGCTGCTGTTTGGTGTTTGTTGGCCTTTCATTTCTCTAAATCTAATAGGTTTTAATTAATGCTTTAAGGGGCTGTTAGGCTGCCCTCTTTTCCCTATATATAGGAGATGTTCTGAAGCATAAAAAAGTGTTATAATGTGATTTTTGGAATAGAAAATTTGAGGGGTTTTTTTTTTTTTGAAAAGCTTGCGAGCTTGTTCCATTTTTCTCTTATCTTCTTCTTGGGAATGCTTGCGAGCTTCTCCTATGTTTCGTCTTGGCTTCTAGCCTCTTCTTCTATCCGCAATAATCCTCCCCACTTGTATTTTTCTTCTCTCAGTGGATGAATGCATCTTTAGGTATTTTGTTTTAGTCGTTTGTAAGTTTCTTTTGTTGTATGGTCGTTTTATATGATATAAAATTGTTGTTTTTGTTATTTCAAAAGTGTCTTTATGTAATTTCTTTATCCTAGTAAGGAAATGTCTTTTCTAGCAAAAAAATAGGGCTGACCTAATTTTTTACTTATTTTTTATTACATCAGTCTCTAAGAGTAGTAAAGCACTCGTCAACCTGGGCATCCTCATCTTTGCAAAATTTAACTTAGTATTATGCTTCTCTTTTAATGACCAACATTCTGCACCATAAAACATTGCAGGTCTCACCACCATCTTATGGAGTTTTTTCCCTTAAGTTTGAGGGGGACCTTTCTATCACACAACAAGCCCGATGCATTCTCCACTTCAACCATCCAACTTTAATTCTACTAATAATATCCTCACCTATTTCACCATCACTTTAAAAAATAGACCGTAAATATCTAAAACGTGTACTCTGAGTAATGACTTGATCGCCCAAAGTTATAATCACTCAACTAGATATATTATTACTAAAATTACACTCTGTATGTTCAATTTTAGATCTACTTAAACAAAAGCCTTTAGACTCTAAGGTTGACCTCCATAATTCAAGTTTACCTTCAACTCTCTCTAGTCTTATCAACAAGAAGAATATCATCAGCAAAAAGCACGCACCAGGGTACAACCTCTTGCAAATGTCTAGTGAGAACATTCATGACTAAAGCAAAAAAGCTATGGGCTTAAGACTAATCCATGATATAATCCAATTGAAATAAAAAAAAATACTTGGTCAAACCAACTTGTGTTTGAACACAAGTAATAGCTCTTGCATACATATTCTTAATGACTTGATTATAAGCATTATTACCCCTTTCTTCTCTAAAACTCTCCATAGCACTTCTCTTGAAACTTTATCATATGCTTTTTCTAAATAAATAAATATCATATGTAGGTCCTCCTTATTCTCTCTGTACTTCTCCATCAAACCTCTCAATAAATGTATAGCTTCCATAGTAGACCTACCCAGTCTGAATCCAAATTGATTTTGATAAACATTAGTATCACGCCGCAACCTATGCTACATAACTCTCTCCCATATATAATTTTAAAGTATGACACATTAACTTAATTCCTTTTTAATTCACAAAATCTTGTGCATCATCTTTATTTAAAAAAAAAAAGAATCAATGCACTCATTCTCTACTCATCTGACATCTTTTTAGTCTTCAAAATAATATTAAAAAGTTTAGTAAGCCAAAAAATTTCTTGATCTCCTAAGCATGTCCCAATGTTTCTTAGCATGTTAATAAATGCCGTGGGTGCACAATACCATGGTATAAACATGGTTGGCATTAAATTAGAAAATTGAGTGATAACCTCTTATATTCATCTGGAATATTTTGACCAATTAAGGATAAATACTTTCATATGGAATAGAACGAGCTTTTCTATAGAAGATGACGAACCTTTCATCTTAGGTGGAGTTAAGTGATGGTGGAGTCTTCTTGATAAGAGAGCTTGAGAAGAGGATGTAGGGTTAAATATGATTCTTGATGGGAAGCAGTGGGTTGTTTATGTCAAATGATGTCTCTGTGATAGCAAAACAAGTTATTAGCAACGAATACTGTTTATTGCAAACCATGAAATATCTATAAAAAATGGGGTTTTCGATAGCTTGCGAGTCCATCACAACCAATCTTTCACAAATGGTGATTTGCAATGGATAGCATATACTTTTATTTGATTTAGATACTAGAGTTGAGTAAATATAAAGATTTAGGTATTGGATATGTAAATACATTAGAATTTTGTGGTATGTATGGAAAACCTCCTTTTCTTTATTGTTTGATCTATCCATGACTAGCTGCTGTTTGGAATTGTGGAGGGAGTGTGTTATGCCGGTCCACCTTGGACCGGCTCAACCTGGACCGGCCCAGCCGGTCCAGTTTTACCGAAGGCGGACACAAGGCCGGGCGGAAGAGAGAGGGGGCCAAGGAGTGGGGTCCACTTGCAATTCAAACTTGGGTTAAGTGCTTTTGGAGGGAGAAGGAAGGGTAGAGTAGTCCTTTTGCTTTTAATTTGAATTAGATTGTATTAATAGGGAGTTATGAGGGGATGAGTTTTTCACCTTGCATTTTGAAAATAGTTTTGGTTTCTAGGTCTTCTTGCTTTGGCTCTCGGCGTTGCCGGAGATTGTGGGAGAGTTGTTCTTCCTCTCGAATTGAAGAACATTGTATCGGGCTTTGGTTTTGATTGCCTACTAGTGGAATACAATCGTTTGCTATTGTTTTCCTACAAATTTCTTCCCTATTTCCGCTGTTTTCGTGCTATTTGTATGCCGATTTGGGTTAGGTTTGCTTGCGAACTCAAGTATTACCTTAGGGTTACTTGCGAACTCAAGTATTTCCGATCAAATTGGTATCAGAGCAAGATCTGGGCGGTGGAGGGTGGTTTTTCTCCAATTTTCGCTGCAGATTTTTGCTTATTTTGGGAGGATCCGGAGGCATCTCGTCATTTCCCATGGCATCTAAGCGAGTAGAAGTCTTGGAGACTGAGATGGGGCAACTTAAGGCGGATCTGGATGAGAAGATGGCCACATTGAGCGAGAATGTGGAAGGGAAATTCGTGGTATTGGAGGAGATGATGAAGAAATTGTTGGAAGGGCAAGCAAGGGCTGTGCCGGGGGAGGAAAGAGGAGAAGGGAGTGGGAGCAGGGGGAAGGAGAAGGTGAATCCGGACGAGGAAGAGGAGGTGGAACTGTTTAACAGCAGCGGGAGGATGCCACCTCGGGAGTCCATCAGGCGAGAAGAGCATGAAAGAAGGAGAGACTTCAGGGAAGAAAGAGAGGATGATTGGCGTCGCCGGCGGCCCGATCCAGTGGACCGGCCATGGGGGATCCAGAATCACCATGGCGGAGCGCGAGGGGAAGATGGCTATCGGCGGCCGAGGAGGGATGATGAGCCCCGATATGGAGAGAGGGGAACTTGGGAAGACCCCATTGCATGGGACAGAGGAGGCCATGGGGGGAATAGGGCATACGGGGTGGACACGAGAGCCAGAAAGCTGAAAATGCCCGTGTTCGAAGAGGGAAATGTGGATGAATGGATCCACAAGGTGGAGAGGTATTTTGCAGTGAATGACCTGATGGAGGAGGAGAGATTGATGGCGGCTAGCATGTGCTTGGAAGGGGCGGCTTTTGCATGGTTCAAATACATGGATAAGTGGGATCCGGTGAGGACTTGGAGGGACTTCAAGGAGGCTATCAGGGAGAGATTCAGGGGGGGCAGCCCATGGGAGATATCAGAACAGTTCTACGCCCTCACTCAAGAGGGAACAGTGGAAGAGTACCGGAAGAAATTTGAGAGTCTGGTGGGTGACATGGAGGGATTATCGAACAGCACTCTGGGGGGAAACTTTATGAAGGGCCTTAAGCCAGAAATTAGAGATGCGGTGAAGGTAATGAGACGAGGGACCTGAGGGAGGCCATGGAGTTGGCTCAACTGGTGGAGAACCAGAAGACCAACGCCCGAAGTTGGCGGAACAACCACTCAGGGGGTCCTACCAGAACAACTACCACTTACTTGGCTCCAAAAGGGCCAACCCCTAGTGTCCTTAAAGAAAGTGGGAAGGAGAAGAGCGGGGTGACCAGATCAGCTGGGAGTTTCAAGAGATTGACCGAGGAGGAGATGCAGGAGAAGAGGGCCAAGGGCCTTTGTTTCAGATGTGAGGAGAAGTTTGTTCCAGGGCACAGGTGCAAGGATCGCGCTCTTCGGGCTCTCACCGTCTATATAGACGAGGCGCCTGAGGAGGGTGATGCTTCAGATTAGGAGCAGATTGATCCCCAGTTGGAGGTAGCCGAGGTATCCCTAAATTCTGTGATGGGATTCACTCCTAGCCATACGATGAAGGTGAAAGGGAAAATCCTTGGGAGGGAGGTAGTAGTGTTGATCGATAGTGGAGCCACCCACAATTTCATATCCGCTCAGGTGGCGGAGGAGCTGGGAATGGAGCCTACTGAGACAGGCAATTATGGGGTGATGATGGGGACAGGGAAGATTGAGTCCAGCACTGGGATCTACAAGGGGGTGGAGATGAGACTACAGGAGATCAGGGTGGTGGAGGACTTCCTACCCCTGAGGTTGGGTAGCACAGACGTCATTCTGGGCATGAAGTGGCTACAGACCTTGGGTGAAACCAAGGTAAACTGGGGGACCATGGTGATGGAACTAATGGTAGAGGGAAAGAGGGTGAAGCTGAAAGGGGAATCAGGATTGTCCAGAGCTGGAGTGTCTCTCAGGTCAATGGTGAAGATGATCCATGAGGAAGGAGGAGGTTTCCTTGTGGAGTTGCAGAGCTTGGAAGATCATCAGGAGGTGGAAGACAAACACATTTCTGTGTTAGTTCAGCCCTTTCTGAAGGAATTTGAGGATGTGTTCCAAACTCCGGTGGGACTACCACCTGACAGAGAACGGGAGCACCAGATTGTCCTGAAAGAGGGAGTATCCCCTATCAGTGTGAGACCTTACAGATACCCTCAGATGCAGAAAGATGAGATTGAGAAGTTGGTGGGAGAAATGCTAGAAGGAGGGATCATTCAGCCCAGTGTGAGTCCTTTCTCTAGCCCAGTTCTGCTGGTAAAAAAGAAGGATGGGAGTTGGAGGTTCTGTGTTGATTACAGAGCCCTCAACAAGGAGACAGTGCCTGACAAGTTTCCCATCCCTGTGATTGACGAGTTGATGGATGAGCTACATGGAGCCGTTTTATTCACCAAGATTGATCTAAAGTCAGGCTATCACCAGATCAGGATGAGGAAGGAAGATGTGCAGAAAATAGCCTTCAGGACTCATGAGGGCCACTACGAGTTCATGGTGATGCCTTTTGGCCTCACCAATGCACCAGCCACATTCCAGGCATTGATGAACCGGATCTTCAAGCCACACCTTCGCAGGTTTGTGTTGGTGTTTTTTGATGACATTCTCATCTATAGCAGGATTGAGGAGGAACACTTAGAGCACCTGAGAGTGGTGTTGGGGGTGCTGAGGGAGCATCAGCTGAAGGCCAATTTCAAGAAGTGTGACTTCGCTCAAGCACAAGTGGAGTACCTGGGGCACGTGATATCGCAGGAGGGAGTGGCTGCGGATCATTCCAAAATAGAGGCAATGTTGGCCTGGCCTCAACCCAAGACCTTGAAGGGGCTCAGAGGATTTTTGGGACTGACCGGCTACTACAGGAGGTTCGTGAGAGGATACAGCACCATAGTAGGACCGCTGACAGAGCTGCTGAAGAAGGATAATTTTTTATGGGGGGAAGCAGCTTCTGAGGCTTTTGAGAAGCTGAAGAAGGCCATGACGACGGTGCCCGTACTTGCTTTGCCAGACTTCAATCAGGTGTTTGTGTTGGAGACAGATGCTTCAGGCTATGGATTGGGAGCAGTGTTGATGCAGAACCATAGAGCCATAGCTTACTTCGGTCAGATACTGTCGTCCCGGGCTAGGTTGAAGTCGGTCTATGAGAGAGAGCTGATGGCGATTGTACTGGCCATCCAAAAGTGGAGACCTTATTTATTGGGCAGACATTTTATTGTCAGGACTGATCAGAGGAGCCTGAAATACTTGCTAGAGCAGAGGATGGTCACAGAGGAGCATCAGAGGTGGTTGTCCAAGCTGCTCGGATATGATTTTGAGATCCACTATCGGCCAGGATTAGAGAATAAGGCAGCGGATGCCTTATCACGCTGTATGGGGGAGCTCCAGGGGATTGCTGTATCAGTACCGGTTATGATTGATTGGGGAGCCATCATAGAGGAGAGCATCCAGAATGAGGAGCTAAGGAGAATCAAAGAAGAGGTGCTATCAGATGAAAACAGCCACCCAGGCTACTCAGTAGTGGGAGAAAGACTGTACTATCAGGGAAGGAGTGTGATTCCTAGGTCTTCCATTCATATTCCCCAACTGCTACAGGAATTTCATGGGAGTGCCATAGGAGGGCATTCAGGAGTGCATAAAACCTATAGTCGGATTGCTGCTGAATTGTACTGGAAGGGGATGAGGAAAGACATAGAAGAGATGGTGGCTAAGTGTGATACCTGCCAGCGGAACAAGTACATGACGATGGCACCAGGGGGATTACTACAGCCCCTGGCCTTACCAGAGAAGGTTTGGGAGGAGATCACTATGGATTTCATTGATGGGCCTCCAAAATCAGAGGGATATACGGTTATATTTGTAGTGGTCGACAGGCTGAGCAAATATGCTCATTTCATTCCCTTAAGACACCCGTACACAGCGGTGTCGGTAGCAGCAGCCTTTGTGAGGGAGATAGTCCGCCTGCATGGGGTACCAGAGTCTATTGTGTCGGATAGGGACAAGGTGTTCCTGAGCCATTTTTGGAGGGAATTATTTAGAATGCAGGGCACAGTATTGAAGAGGAGCACAGCATATCACCCACAGACTGATGGGCAGACGAAGGTGGTGAATAGAAGCTTGGAGACCTACTTGAGATGCTTTGTGTCTGAGACACCGAAGCAGTGGGCCAAATGGCTGGCCTGGGCAGAATACTGGTACAACACCTCCTCTCACTCGGCTACCAAGATGACACCTTTTAAGGTGTTATATGGAAAAGACCCCCCACACCTGGTACACTACAGCCATAGGAGTACTCCAGTATCTGCAGTGGATCAACATCTGAAGGAAAGAGATCAAGTGTTGGACGAGCTCAAGAGGCATCTTCTCAGAGCCCAACAGATTATGAAGAAACAGGCGGACAGTAAAAGGAGGGATATACAATTTGGAGTTGGAGACAAGGTCTACTTGAAGCTCCGACCATACAGGCAGAGGACTATATCCCAGAGGAGAAATGAGAAGCTAACAGCAAGATATTTTGGCCCTTTCGAAGTGGAGGAGAAAATCGGGGAGGTGGCATACAGATTGAGGCTTCCTTCAACAGCCAGAATACACCCCGTTTTTCATGTATCACAGTTGAGGAAAGTGGTGGGGGAACATGCAGTAAGCCCAGAGCTGCCCAGGACATTGAGGGAAGACATGGAAGTGACACTGGAGCCTCTAGCGGTAGAAGGAGTGCGCATCAATGAAAAGGGGGAAAAGGAAGTGAAAATTAGGTGGAGCGGCCTCCCAGATTATGAGGCCACATGGGAGCCATTGGAGAGGATTGCAGTGCAGTTCCCTGCCTTCCACCTTGAGGACAAGGTGGTACTTTGGGAGGGGGGTAATGTTATGCCGGTCCACCTTGGACCGGCTCAACCTGGACCGGCCCAGCCGGTCCAGTTTTACCGAAGGCGGACACAAGGCCGGGCGGAAGAGAGAGGGGGCCAAGGAGTGGGGTTGATGCAATAAAAAATTTGGGAGAGGGACCCAAATTTTTGATCACAAAAGAAACTAGACAACTACTCTTTCTAAGAACAAAATAAAGACGTATAAAAAGACAAATAAACTAAAAACAACATCTTTACTTTATAATATAAAAACTATTACAACTTAGACAAGACTTACAAACGACTCTTGCAAGACACTTACAATTTGGACGCTTCAAACTTTGACACAAACAAAATGACACCCTAAACTTGCTTACTTTGAGAAGAAGGATACATATGGAATGGCACTTGCGGAGAGACGAAAGAGATTAGAAGCCCGAGAAGAAAGAGGAGAAGCTCGCAAGCTATCCAAGAAAACCCTCAGGTTTCTTTCCAAAAATCACATTATATAACATATATCTCTTCTTAAACAGCCACAAAACAACTCTATTTATAGGCACCAAAGAAGGAATACAAACAGTCCAGATTTCTGCATAGAAATCTGTCCCAAAACAGCCCATTAAAACCTTCAAATTTTGTTCAAAAATTGTTCCAAAAACCTGTCCAGAAACAGTCCCAATACAGCCCAAAAAACTGTCCAAAAACAGCCCAAAAAACTGTTCATATTCCCATAAAAAAAGCCTTAAAATTCCTGCACAGGAATTCCAAACAGCAAAGCAAAAAGTCACGGTTTCAGCATGGAAAATCCAAACAGCACCTCAGCTTTTAATGCCACTGATTCCAGCACAGCAAAGCCCAAACGTCACAGCAAATCCAAGGAGGAAAAGCCACGGTTTCAGCACAGCAACAGGGAATTAATGCCCCACGGTTTCAGCACAGCTTGGGAAAACAAGGCTGGCTGAATTCCCAAAGGAAAAGCATTAAAAACTATAACTTCCCAATGAATTCAATGCATAGAATTCAGCCACCATTAAAGAATAGACCATGGATTCCCAAGAGACAAGAGGAAAGGGGAAGGGGAAGGGACAAGGCCACTGAAATTGTGTTGACCCCCCCTTGCATACATCAGGGGTCCACTTGCAATTCAAACTTGGGTTAAGTGCTTTTGGAGGGAGAAGGAAGGGTAGAGTAGTCCTTTTGCTTTTAATTTGAATTAGATTGTATTAATAGGGAGTTATGAGGGGATGAGTTTTTCACCTTGCATTTTGAAAATAGTTTTGGTTTCTAGGTCTTCTTGCTTTGGCTCTCGGCGTTGCCGGAGATTGTGGGAGAGTTGTTCTTCCTCTCGAATTGAAGAATATTGTATCGGGCTTTGGTTTTGATTGCCTACTAGTGGAATACAATCGTTTGCTATTGTTTTCCTACAAATTTCTTCCCTATTTCCGCTGTTTTCGTGCTATTTGTGTGCCTATTTGGGTTAGGTTTGCTTGCGAACTCAAGTATTACCTTAGGGTTACTTGCGAACTCAAGTATTTCCTATCAGAGTGCAGGCCCAGATGACTTCAACTCGTTGGGACAGTTGGATTTCCAAAGAGCCTATCTTTACACTGAGACAATGGATGCCATGAAACATTATCATGCACAGTGCCAAAGCATTCAGGGGTGATTATTACTTAGTATGTCACTGCCATGATATCCAAGAAATGTCAAGTAAACTCATTTTTTTCTTTATTTATGTTGTGTACACAGATTTGCATAGAGATATCATTTAAGGATGAGGAGAGACTAGGGTTAGAGCATGCAAAAATTTGGATTTCTCTTTGAGTCTCTTTGGCATCTTGGGCTCTAGGCTTTTTGTCTAGAGATTGGGAGAGAACGATCCTCACTCGAATTGAGGATCAATTGTATCTTTGCTTGGTTCTTGTTTCACTTTGCTTTCTATAAGATTATCTATCGTTTGATTGTTCATCCACCATATTTTTTTCATTTTTCTCACTGTTTTACCGATTATTATTAGGCTTGCTTGCGAACTCAAGTATTTCCCATTAGGGTTACTTGCGAACTCCAGTATTTCCTATCACAAACATGTCCTTTCCCAGTGCATCATTATACTTTATGTGGATACATTCTTATATTTATATACTTCTCTGCTAAATGAAAGCTTCAAGCAAATCACTTTCTTTAAAATTTTGCCTGATGACATTTTCCCACACACAATGAATTCATTGTAGTTCGAATTTAAACACCATAAATTGAATGTAAAGTCCCCTATATGATGATTTCTTGCGAAAACATGCAGGTTTCTTGCCTTACCTCATCCAGGCTTGGCTTTGTTTAAGCACTGCATAGAACTGGAGAAAAACCTTGCGTCTCTCGGAGATGCTGCAGCTCTGCAGAATGCTCGGAGGCTATATGAATCAGCTCTTGAAATCTATCGCCAAGATAGGGATCTCTGGAAAGATTACCATGCAATGGAAATAAAGGCAATCTTCCTGTTTTTGCTTTTTTTTCCTGTCTCACAAATGCGAGCTTATATTGATTGCTCTCTTAAATTCATTGTAGATGGGAACATCCACTGCAGCTAATGCTGTGTACTAGCGCGCCCGAAAAGAATTGAAGGACACCACTGGGTTTTGTCCACCAAGTTAGGCCTCGTTTGTTTCTCCGTAATTTCTCCGTCTGCTGTTTGAATCGCCGAAAAAAAAAGGATTGTTTTGCTGTTTGGTAACACCGCTTCATCAAAATAACTTCCGGTGAACCTCCGTATTTCTGCCGATTTGAGAAATTTTTATTTTCTCTATTTGCCGTTCTGAAAGTTCCGTTAAAAACAAGAAAATAGAGCCAGAGAATCAAATGAGGCCTTAATGTCTCTTTCCGGTGGCAACCAAAATTAGTTTTTTCAGTAACTTACACATAATTTATGTGGTATTGTTTTGATTGTTTAGTTGGTGGAATTTGGAATTACCATTCTTGTAGAGAAATTTTGATCTTGAGTGAGATTCTGGTTAGATTTAGGTGATTTGTTACTGTTGAAGTTATTTATTTAATTTTAAAGAATTCATAGATTAATAATTCCATAGTAGAGAGTTATTAATTTATAAATTTTAAGGCAGATGATCATATGAAATTCTTTGAAGATTTATTAAAAATAGAGAAGGAATCTTGTAAATTAAATACACATGCTCTCCAGATGGAAGTAAATATGGTGTATAAGATCAGTGTATTATTAAAGTTTAAAGATTTTTCCATTTCAATGTATTAGTGCCTTCTTGAAAGGAGTTATGCACATCACATGGTGGTCTTTTGGTTATTTAAAGCGTATTAAAGGCCTTGAAATCAAATGTTAAAATAGTAAAATACCCTCCAAATGGAATTAAGTATAAATAATAAAGGCTTTAATTCATTTATTTTAAATTAATTATCAAATTTAATTTATTGAAATAAATTTTACTCATTCAAATTATTAAATTAATTTATTTAAAATGAATTAAAAATTAAATAATTTTTTTTGAATTATTTGGAATTTTTAATGAATTATTGAATTTTTAATTAATTTAATTAATTATTAATGAATTATAATTATAAATTATTTTTCTCTGAGTTTTATTTAGTTTTATTTAATTTTTTATGTATTTTTTGAATTTTATTTATTATTTTTGTTAATTAAATTGAGAAATTAATTATTAATTAAATTTAATTGAAATTTGGTTTTGGATTTTAAATTTTAATGATTGTAGGATTATTCAAGATTGATTGATGTTGATTTTGACTCTTTATGGATTTTAATTGATTTATTATAATTTATTAAAGTTTAATGAAAGGTTGAATTAATTAATTTTTTTTTGGGGTCAATTAGTATCAAATCAAGATAGATTTAATGATAGAGTGTAATGTCACTAAGTTTGTTATATTTAATGTTTCATCCAAAAAGGATATGTGTGAATCCTAGAATTGCTTAAATTAGTTAAGACTCATCCTTAATCGTCACTATTGTTTAAAATAGGTTTGACAATCAATGTTTCTAACTCTTTGACATATATAAATAAATCATAGTAATCATGTACCTTAACTTTGTATGAATTGAAAGTAATAAATTTCCAAGTATTAAGGTTAAATTATGACATAAATATTGGGAAACTTAATCCTAGTATGGTTAAGGGTGTCAATATTTGACAAGACCCAAAATCCGACCCGAACCGTTGTCCCCCTGCATCATTTCGGTCTGCCTGTCGCGCTGACCTGCATGCCCTCTATCAGTGAGTTGAGTGACGACGCTGCCAGCTACTGCCGACCTGCAGCTGTCATGTTGTTGCTATCGATTTGTCGTTGATGGCATTGTCATGTCCGAAGTGGGTCGGGTTTGGCTCTGAAAAATTGATCTGTTTACAAAAAAGGGTCGGATTCGATTTCATCTGAATAGTGTCAGATCCATTCCGAGTTTAACTCGAACCCGACCCATGACTCGAAATTCACATCCCTAATCTGTACATAAAGCCCCCCAATTGTACAATAAGTCCCCAACAATATTGTTTTATTTAAAGAAAAATATATGAGATGAAAAGCACAGTCCCAAAATGTATAGAAATCCCTCCCAGCTCCCCAACTCCCCCAACTTATACAATTTATGTTCATTCATTTAAAATTGTTGCTCTAGCTGTAAATAACACAATGAAATATGTTGGTAGATTTCCTAAGTAAAGAAAAATAATTTTTTTATTGATTGCTTTATAAGGTATGCTGGCAAGTAAATTTTAGTTGCTCTAAATCCTTTAGTTAATGCTACTAAGCTTTTGTTGATTCTTTCACTGAGCTTTCACTTCGCTTGCATTGGGCTTTACAGTGCTTCACGGTGCATTCACTGTGCTTCATGGTGCTTCAATACGCTTTTACTGTGCTTTCACTACTCTTTATATGCGCTTTTCTTTATTTTCACTATGTATTTTTATTTGCAGGACTAACATTATTTATTCTTTTGCTAACATTATGATATCGAGTGGTGATCTTGATGACATAGTTACAGATAAATACTTGGATAACAATCATATATATGTGCATTTGCTTTGTTATTATCTAAAAATAATAAGCTTATGCCTGGCTTATTCCAACCTTTCATATATATCTCTCAAATGCATTAGATTAATATTAATGTAATATATAATCTCTATATAATATTATTTTCTTAGACATTAGCATTATTCTTGTTAACTTCTTGCATGTATATTAACAATATGATCATCCTACTAAGTTATACGTCTAACATGTCAATCACGGTTCGGTGAAAGAAAACAATATTCTAATTCAACCCATCATCCATAATAAGCAATGGACCTTTCTTGTATGCATGCTAAAGGAGAAATTTTGAATCTTTTATACTTCCTAACCCAATCCATTACATAAGCAAATTCTTTCACCAGTCGTAAATTAGAGCAGCATGCATAGTATGTTAACTATTTTCTCAATATGGCCAGTGAACTAATATTTATTCTTTATTTTGTTTAGATAAAAAATATATATGAGGACACGAAATGATCCTTTGAAACTAATATAACAAAATGAAATATCCATAGTGTTCACGGAATTCCAAGCCAAACGAACAATTAACATGAACTAAATTTTTTTAATAACAATAGAAATTTCTAAACTATGCAATCTAGTCTTGAAAATTAAAATTGTCGTAATCGAAACCACTAAAGCACAGTGAAAGCGCATATAAATGCAACAAAAGCGCAGTGAATTATACATTGTATTGTCATTTTCTAGAAAAGTTTTCTTACAAATTTAATTCACAGTGAAAACACTTATAATAAAATGATCTAAACTAAAAAAAAAATTAAAAATTAAAATAAAGCGCAAGGTGACACTACAAATTTTTATTGGACGTCCGAACTTATTTTTCACCTCCCGTCACCTGACCCAATAATTTGCCTCTCCCCTGAGGCTCGTTCCCGCCTATATATCTCCGATCTCGGTGTGTCAGGTACCCTTTATTGCTATGGAGGAAGAAGTGGGGGAGACGCAGTTGGAGTCGCATGTGATACCACCCACACCCTTCCGTCGCATTTATTCCTCATTTTCACTGGAGGATCGATCCTCTTTCTAAACCGTCTCTAGCGAGTTTCTCTTCGTTTCGTGTTGGTATTTTCTATTCATTTGCTCGCGGGATTCAATCGCAAGGCTGCTCCGTTTTTCTATGCTTATCATCTCCATTTTGGCTTTTGCTTGTACGGACTATTTGGAACTGAGAACTTGCAACGTCGTATGTAGGAATTATATTAAATGCTTATTCGTTTGATTATTCCTAGATCAAGGATTTTGTAATTTTTATGATCATTTGGACACTTAATGTTTTAGGTGACGAGACTAGAGCGATTTGGGTCTTCGTTAAGTCAAGCTTAATTGCAATTCTTATAGAAGAGTTTTGTTATTGCTTTCTTCGCTTCTGAATCCTTAAAATTTCGCATTTACTCATTCCTACATTTTCTTCTGGTTCCCTAACCTTTGCCGGGTATTGACTTGTGTTTCTAGGCGTAGTTATGATTCTAGAGTTGAAATGGCCAAAATAAAGCTATTAAGTAAAATATACTATAAAGAATAATTAAGTATTTATGCGAATGTATGCACGTGTTGGTCAAGCAGCTTGAGGCATAAACGTGTATAATATTTAGCTTTGCAATTATCAAGTCGCCCTACTGAAATTGTAGAACTGTTGGTGCTAATGGTGCAGCTGATGTAATGAGCATGCTGTTCAATAATTTACTGAAAAATGGACGAGGAGAAAAAGCATTGTAATATGGTTTTTGATTCTGATATACTTATCCTACATTGAGTTGAACACATAATTTGCATGTAAAGATTGTATTAAAAGAAATATTGTAAATCATGCCACATAATGAATTTGCTATCATCCGTGTGTTTTCGTAAGTATTAAGTTTTGCAAGAGTTGCTTTGTTATGATTTCCAGGGTTTACTTGTGAAGATGCATACAATTGAATACAGCTTCTTGCTTGATTCCTATTAAGTTTGCTGAGTCATCTTCTGTTTTTTTTTTTTCATCTCTACAGGTTTACATGGCATGCATTATGCAAGGTCATAGGTAAGCAGACTTCTGCTAAATTCATGTATGTTTGCATGCAATTCCTATGGAATCATCCACAAGTTTCGAACTTAATTTATCTTTTTCATAATATATAAAAACTTTGTGGCGTGCTTTCTAAAGACTTAAATGTCTGCTCAATCCTTTTCTAAATCTTGGATTGGCAGGAGCATTTTGCATTGAATTTGCCTCTTTTTTTATACACACGCTTACGTGCATGCATGTGTATATATCATTTGTTTTTTAATCACGAAGATTCTAGTTCCGAGGTTCAATACCTCATATCCCGATCTACCATAGAAGTAGATGCAAGCTAAAATTCATGATATTTTACAATTTATTTGGACAGGCTTCAAGCAAAAGTGAATGATGTTTAAACATTGATCTTAAATAATCTTATTGACGACGTATCTTTGGAAATCAATGAACCAGGAAAATATTCAATTAAATAACGAGGATCAACAAAATGAGAATTTCAAATGCAAGCAGAAAAGGAATGTTGGGTCACACATTTGGGGTTGTTAATGGAAGTTTTGAATATGATTATTCAACAAAAAAACAATTGCAACCAATGAAATTTACCCTTTCTACCTCCACTTGTGATGAAGTTCAATCATCCTGATTTTCATTTTGGCAGTTTAAGGAACATGATTTATTGAAATAAAATGCACTGTGTAACTATTACATTTATATGAATAAGAACCTCACCTGTGTTGTCCCATTAGCTCATGCATGTGTGTGTGTGTGTGAAGCATATTATGAATTGTGAAACATGCATTTATATTTAATAAATCAGTAGAATGTGAGCTTTGTTGTAAGCATGATGGGAATAATAACATTAGGACATTTTCTCTATGAAAAAATCTCTTCTAACTCAGTAAATAAGGAATATGGACTAGATAAAATACATGAAAGACTTTTCCTTTTATATCATCGTCATCTTTAGCCTTATATCATCTCCTTATATCGTCTACTTGGGATTGATTTTATGAATCTTTATTCTCTATTCATTCCAATGGAGTGTAGCATGAATTATTAATTCTATTTTGTGCAACTCATTTTGCACACCTAGTTAGATGACCCTTGGTCTATCCTTTTACCTTATGAATCGAACCAAATTAACTTTATGTATCAATTTTATTATTATATCTTTTACTATCTTATGCATTTTTCTCAATTGACTAATCTATTTAAGTTTATTTAAAAAAAAAAAAATCAATAGATGATACTCCTTCATCCAATTTAATATAATTGTATTTTAAATTTTTTTAACCATTACATTCATGCTTGTATCCTACGCTCAATTGTGGGCTCTAAAAATTCATGCCCCAATGAAGTTGCTCAAAATCTATGGACTTCAGAACTTTTCTCCTTGATCTCTCATAAAAAATCTATGGTATACAAAAATTTGCGCCCTAGATCATCATTTGGAGAGTTTAGGATATTTTTTAGGTTAAATTTTAAGAAAATGTTAGATTTAAGATAAGATATTACTTGGAGATTCGGCTCTCATTATGTGATAATTTTATGATGTAGTTTCAGGTTTATCATGCGCGCAAGCCTCTATGGTTAATTGCTCTTCCTGGTAATGAGAGAACTTCTGATTAAGGTTAATCATTAGATAAGGAAGGTATTTGGCGTATAGTAGTAACAAATTGATCTATGATTGAAATTTACGAATTGATAATTAAAGCGGACGAGGAAAAAATGTGATGAACCATTTCAAGATCTCATGGGTTCATCATTCCATTTTTGTCATGATCTCTTGTCTAATTAGTTAGAGGAGATAATCAATCCAATTTGATCGAATTATTCTTGTTGGCACCAAGAGGTTGCTTCATCCAGGGGAACTTTTTAGACCTAAGCTAGATGTTTTTTTAAGGGATAAATCAAGTTGACCTTAACTAATAGAGAGTTTTATGCCTTATTAAACACACCTCTTGTTCATTACTTAAGGGTTTTTTAACAAAGCAAACTTGTGTAATTTATGGTGCCATTTTGTGGCAAAATCATCTCGTTAGAGGATCTCATTCATAATTTTTTTACTTGTGCCATTTGAAGGTGAAATCATCGGGTAGAGGACAAGTGTTACGTCTATATTGGTAAGAATTTGTTCGAGAATGTATCATAACTTTATGCTTGACAAGATATTTGTTCTTTCTGAGCTGAGGTTATATTCAAATTTATTACCCTCAATAAATAATTGTTGGCGGTTGATAGATTTTATTTAAGTTTTATGTGTAGTAGATTTCACTTGAGTATTTAAAATCATGAGACATATTTAGTGGAATTTAAGCTCAAAGTGATTAATTTTGGAATTTAGGGGTATTTTGAGAGTAAGGCTCTTTTCTATTGACAATTTATTTTAACTTGGTCATCGTTGGGGTGTTTGATTATTTTATTTTGTTGTTTGAATCATGTCAACTCTGATTGCTTGATAACAGAGGATCAAGTTTTAATATCCACTTTATGAGCTGTCATAAAAGTGTTAAACTCGAGAATTTATAGTTTATAATGATTTTTTTTAATAAAAAAGGTTGAAGGCTTAGTGCAAAGGTAAAACCAAATATTATCATGAATTTGGTAGTCGTTCGTCATTCGTTAGAATAAGATTTAAAAAATGATTCTATCATAGTGAGCTACCTAAAATTCATTGCTAGTGTATCTCTTCTGAGATTTAACTTATCAACTTCATCCGTGCTGTTGAGTGGAACAGAAGGTTTTTGGACCTGGTTACTTATTTTTGTATCTTTATGATTTTTTGGGTGCTCGTCCTTGCGCACCGTAGAATGTACCTAGGATTATGTGTAATTTTGCTTAGTAGGGAACTCGAGCTCGTAGGTTTTTTTGTTCTTTTAATTTTTGTAGCTCTTTGGAGCAGTAGTGAGCTTGAGTTCCCTTTAAGGATCTTGTAATCGCTGTTTTTCTATTAACGCGTAGGACCCTTCGTGGGTTCTCCTAAAAAAAAAATTCCCTTAAGTTTGAGGGGGATTATTCTATCACACAACAAGCCCGATGCATTCCTCCACTTCAACCATCCAACTTGAATTCTGTTGATAATATCCCCATCCTTTTCTCCATCACTCTGAACAATAGATCCAAAATATATAAAACGTGTACTCTTATTAATGACTTGATCGCCCAAAGTCACAATCCCCTCACTAGGTCTATTACTACTAAAATTACACTATATATTCAATTTTAGATCTACTCAAGCGAAAACCTTTAGACTCTAAGGTTAACTGAGTAGGTGCTTTTTCATGTTTGAGCTTATTTATTATCAAGCTTGTTTCAAGCTCAATTCAAGTTTTTTTTTTATTTTTTTTTTGCGTTTAAGTTTGATTCATTTAAAATGATAGATATTTATGTTTGGTTTGTATTTGATTTATGTTTGGTTCATTTCATGTTTATCGATCTTTAAACAAATGAGTTTTATTGAAGTTTACTTTTCTAAATGTTAGTTAGTTTAACAAATGATCCTTATCAAGCCTACTAACAAGCAATTACCTAGAGCCTGTTCACAAATACATCTAGCAAGTATTTTTGAGTTACTAAAAGAGTCTATTCATAAACATGTTTAGTTTTTGTTTTCGAGCTATCAAACATGTAAAAAATGATTCTTCTTATAAGTAAGTTTGCTAATGAACACTTTAAATAAACAATCTAACAAATATGAATAAATATTTTTTGTTCATGAATAAATTTATTCTATTGAAAGATTATAATATAAAATGTGAAATTATTTTTTTATAAAATAAGAATTATTTATTATAATGAAATAAAAAATTATGTTAAAATATACTAAATAAAAGTTTGTAACTTGTCTTAATCAATTCTAAAAGAGCATATTCACAACCTTTGTGTTAAATATTAATCAAGCTTCTCAACGAGCTTTAATTAATATTGTTTATGAATATAAATGAGCTAAACTCATAGTTGTTCAAGCTTTGATTATTTAACGGATGAGTATTTTAAACATTATTCAAATTTGTTTGATTACTTAAGCAAATGATCATGAATGAGCTGTAATCGAGTCGAGCCATGAGTAAATTTTCAAATACTTGGTTCATTTGCAAGCCTACACATTATTCCTTAAGAATTTTCTCTGTTGTTATTTCTTTTCTTCTTGTTTAAACTGATGCCTAACTGTTTTTTAATGGTATTTATAACTAACATTTTGTTTTTTGCAGAATTGGGGTCGCATATTATGATTCTAATGCCCGACAACTTTTTGTTTTAGAAGTTTGGGAAGAGAGTTCTGGAGAATTTCCCCTGATTGAACTTGGTATTACAAAAACATATTTTTTGGCAGGCATTTTTTTTTGAATCTTCAACGATTTTAATCTCCCTCTGTTGCTCCTAATTATTCGTCAGAAATCATAATAGGAATTCCTGATTCAAATCTCTGCAAGGAATTCCTTATCTTCTCTCATTTTTACTGAGATTTTTCTTTTAGAATAGATATTTATATGGAGTATAGATTTCTATGAACCCAAATCTCAACGTAAAATGGTTGGTGATACATAATTTCTTTTAGGAAATTGCATATGGAAATTCTTAGGATTTCCTGTCCCCAATTATACTCCTGGAAACTTCTTTTTTTTTTTTTTTTTTTTTTTATAAATTTTCTCTGACCTGCTCATGTGAAGTGTTCTTAATGGATGTTGTTACTGCTGCAAAGGTGCTCCTACGAATCCTGCCGTACTCAACGCCTTTCTTTGGTTGACTATACAGTTAAATATCAAGCCAAACCAAATGTTATCTATGCTAGCACAAAAACTGAGGAGTCATTCTTATATGCCTTGAAGCGAAGTGGTTTGTGGCTGATATCTAATTACAATAAAGTGTCTCTCTGTCAACTCTCTAATATTGCAAATCATTGCAGAGGGAAATGAGGAAATTGAAGTAAAGCTTATGCGCAGTTCTCTCTTCAGTTATGAACAAGCATGGCACAGGTACATATGGTCCTAAACAGGTTTATCTGTAATAAAAATTGCTTCTTGCAGATCTATTAGTTTACAGCTAGAAAATAAGAATATTGCAGATCATGGTTTTAAATATTTAAAATTCTTTTCTATTTAAATTTCTTATAGTCAGAATGGCTAGAAAATATTAAGTTTAATCATGAAGGTCTCATAGATGTTAAGAATAATCAAAGGTCCTGGGGATAGTATTTTAACCGTTTGACTAAAATACTTGATGTTCAACACATTGCATTCCATATCATGTGAAATATGTTTAGTATTACCTATTTGTTCGTCTTCCTTATTCTCTTCCGAAGCCTCCACACCGATCGAAGCCAATCCGCACGTTCTTCTGATTCCGCTCTAGCTCAACGCCCCCAACTCGAAGGCCCGTTGTTGGTGGTCTAATCGCACCCAACCCGTGAGCGTTCGGCTTGACTCGATCCCGATCAGCTCTATCCACGTGAACGCCTCTGACCGAGTGTCCGCTTCCACCCCGGTAACCATCCTAGCCCTTTCGTACGTTGGCTCCCTATCCGACCACCTCGCCAATTTTGTCGAGCCCTAGGCCTCATCACATCGAATCTGCCGAACTCTTTAGGCCCGATCTCCCATTCGACTCCACACTCGAGCTTCGAGTGGTTTCTATTAGGAAGTTCTTGAAGATTTCAAGTAATCCCTAACAAGTGTCACGACCCGGCCCGATGAGCTCGTGTAGACGAGGCGGGAATGGATGTCGGACGTTCGAAACATAAACTTTTCTTAAATCATGCATTGAATAATCTAAAACATTTCAAAAGAAACTAAAAGCGCTTCTAAACATTTTCCAAATTATATTAAACATTGCATATCATTTCATATATACAAAGGTGACTTTAAAATATATCATTCATGCCAAAACACCCAAAAATGAAAACTACAACTAAAAATACATAAGAGGAACCTGTCATCCGGCCCTCTACGACTGTAGGTGAACCAAGGACGGTCAGCCATTCTTTGCAGCGGGTTCTCCTGAAAATATCCCAAAACAAGGGAATGAGCTAGAGCTCAATAAGAAACACTAACTCTAACATCTCCATATGCCATTTAAATGAAAACTTACATGTATGCTAAAAGTGACATGTCATGATTGTTTTGTTAAATATCACATGCTAGTTCTTATGTATATGCTAAGTGTGATATGTTAGATCATATGGATATGCTTTCAACTGTCATATGTCTTATGTCTATGCTTGCTTATGCTTTATCTTATACAACTGTACTGGAGTACCAGAAGTGTACTAATCAGGCACAAAAATATATTTCTGGCTATTTATTTTCCTTTCCTCTTTGCCTCGAAGAGCCATATTGTTTATAAGAGTTATATATGTGCTTTTGCACCATATTTTGGTACTCTGTCATCAACATGCACAATCATTTAAACATTATTTCCATAGAAACATAGGTATGTAGTGTAGCATTTTCATAACAATCATATGCATTGAGAATGAAGCAAGTATATGAAAGAGACTTCTATGAAATGCTTACTAACAAATAATAAGAATTTTAATATACTTGAGAAACATCAAATATGCATTGATTCATAGAAACATTTCTACATTTCTATCAAATAGTAAAGACATTTCATATGCATTTATAATTATGTATCAACTAATAAGACATTTAAAAAAATAAAATAAAAGAATATGAATATGTAGAGTAAGGTGTTCCTACCTCAAATGTTATCCTTTGAAAGTGCCGATTCACCAATCTCTCCTTAATACACCTCTTCTCAAGTCCTAAGAAAAAGTTACAACATAAGCTTTTTATATCAACCCAAATCACTATACCTTACCAAACACCCTACACATGCCATACCTAATTACTCCCCTTAAGCTCGTTAATACTCATTCACCTACTCGTACCCTAAAACATTTATTTATCACATAATTATGAATGTTCATAAATATATAGGTATGAATGGTCATTAACATACCCAAAATCTACAATTTTCCTTAATTAGAAAATG
Source organism: Dendrobium nobile (assembly GCA_022539455.1). Classification (NCBI taxonomy): domain Eukaryota; kingdom Viridiplantae; phylum Streptophyta; class Magnoliopsida; order Asparagales; family Orchidaceae; genus Dendrobium; species Dendrobium nobile. The sequence continues at coordinate 8,493,211 of CM039728.1, read as the reverse complement.
AAATTTAAAAGCTAATTTTTGGATTTAAAATAATGTAGAAAATTTTTTTTAATCAAAATTCTAATTTCTCTTAATTAGAGACCTCTCATGACCCTTAAAAAATAAAATTAATTAACATGCAAGCTTAGAATTACAAAATTAAGAAAAGCCATAATTTGGAAAACCTAAAAATCTTTAGAAAATTTGCATTTTCCTGTATAAAACTCCTTCCCTTTGTTCTTTTAACATCCCCCTTCAAAAATAATTCAAATTGATGAAACCCTAATTATGTTTCGCCAAGAAATCTTAAGAAAGAGAGAAGTTTCTTGCATGAGAAACTCACATTTCTTCCTCCCGAAGCCTTCCCTTTGATTTTCTTCCAAGACCTTGCCGGAAAATCGTCGCCACCGCCGGATTCCAGAGAAGCCGACTCCCTTTCCCTCTCTTCCGCCCGTGCTCTCCTGTGTTCTGTCGAACAAATGAACAAGGGACATTATTTCGGTCCCTTAGTCTTAAGGTGTTGGGTAGACAAATGACGCATGTGCCCCCCTCCAAATTTCTTTCCTACTAGCTCATGAAGGGTAATTTGGGTATAAAATGGCTAAATTTACTTAAACATCTTCGGCGATTTATAATTTTCAAACCGTGCGAAATTGGGTATACGTTATTTATACTATTTCAATCAAAATTTCACGTAGAACTTAATAAAATTTATTGCGTCGAATTCCGACTACTTTGAAATTTCGCCTAAATTCGTCGCGGTGCATTGAAATGCGTGCGACACATCCGATCGACAGTTTTCGGGTTTTACAACATGAAGGACAAAAACAACAAAACGCTCCACAAATTCGATGGGAAAATCAGCAAAACAATATTTTTTATTGAAGAAATCAAACTAATGAAAGAAATAAAGTAATATACAATCACTCAATTCTAGAGAAGGAGCATTCTCTCCCAATCCCTAGATGAATCTAGGGCCCAGGACACCAAGACTAAGAACTCCAAAACCAGCCACAAAACAAAGGATAACCCTAACCCTAAACATTTCTTCCAATTTAATACATTAATTCAAAACTCCTAATTCAAAATTCCCTCCAACCCTAGTCGCGTCCTCCTTAATTTGTTTTCCTAGTGGGGTCTACTAGGTTTGGGCGACAAACATATGGGGCGGGCATGCTTTATCCGCCTCCTGTACACATGAGCTAGCCCTCCTTGGGCCGACTGGGCCGGTTTAATGAGGGCCCACTGGTCCGGTTTAGTGAGAACCGACCTATCAATTTTATTTGCACTTGATCCAAAGCTGATGTAATCAAAAATTTGGGAAGGGACCCAAATTTTTGAACACAAAAGAAAGAACTTTTCTAAGTAATAGAAAAGACACAAAAGGACACAAAATAGGATCAAAACAAACTTTACTTATATAAAATGAAAGACTTACAACTCTTAAAATTAAAACGACTTACAAACAAAGACTCTTACAAACGACTCAAACAAGACAACCTAAACTTGCTTTCCAAAAGAAGAGGGATACAGGTGAGGTGGTCACTTGCGGAGAGACGAAAGAGGTTAGAAGCCAAGACGAAGGAGGAGGAGAAGCTCACAAGCTTTCCTAGAGGTGAAGGAGAATGGAACAAGCTCGCAAGCTTTTACACGAAGAAACCCGCGGGTTATAGCTTCCAAAAATCACATTTTCACTTTTTTAAAACAACCACAAACATCATTATTTATAGGCACAAAAGAAGGAATACAAACAGTCACCTAAAAGCAATATTTAAATCCATTAAAATAGGGAAATAGAAGGCCATAAGTCACCAAGAAGAAGGCCAAAAGACAGCCGTAATTCTGCAAGAAAATTGCATAGAAAATAGAGAAAAACTCTTGGAATTCCTCCCCAAACAGCCACCAAACAGCAGCCTTCAGTTGGTGCAGAAAACAGGGACAAAAAGGCCACGGAAACCCAAGCAAACAACCACGGGAAAGCAGCCAGCAGGAGGCCCGAACAGCCAGCACAGCAGCCCCCATTCGGAACAGGAAACAAGAGACCAAGCACGGGAAAACCAGTAGCCATCCACGGGAACCAAAGGGTCAAGCCACGGGAACCAAGGAACCATCCACGGGAACCAAAGAGCCATCCACGGGAACCAAAGGGACAACAAATGGGGGAATGAACCTCAATTTATGAGCTAAAAAGGCTCTCTACTAGACATTAATGAGCTGATATCTAGTAGAGGAAAGCATTTATGAGCTTGAAACATAAGAAGAGGCTCATTAATGAGCTGATTCAAGTAGAACTTACAAAATTTTCAACTAAACTTGTTTTGACCCATTCCTTTCCTACATCAAAAGCACACACCTCTTGTGTGTTCCGCTAGTCTAATCAGCAAAGCCAAACAACCTGTGACTTGCCAATCAAACATGCTAGGTCGCTTCCAAGCATCCAACCTCTTGCGATTGTATTCCACCCAGATTTCAATCTTCCATGCCCGCCTGTTTTCTCCACGACTGTTATTTGTAGTTTGAATGCTTTAGAATTGCTCTGTTGTTCATATGGAATCCTGGAGGAAATCATCTCAATTAAAATCTTTATTTGCAAATATTTATTTAAGATTGATTTACCACTCTTAGCAAACATATAAACAGATGATTAAAAAGATTCGAACATCATTCGTCTTCTTAGTAGGTGGTTCTCCACTTCAACATATAACAAATGCACAAGCATAAGAATTGAGGAAATCTTTATATAACGAAGAAGTTTCAGTGAAAATGTATGTTGGAATGAAGTACTAGCATTGCTCTGTTGTTCATATGGAATCCTGGAGGAAATCATCTCAATTAAAGTCTTTATTTGCAAATATTTATTTAAGATTGATTTACCACTCTTAGCAAACATATAAACAGATGATTAAAAAGATTCGAACATCATTCGTCTTCTTAGTAGGTGGTTCTCCACTTCAACATATAACAAATGCACAAGATTAAGAATTGAGGAAATCTTTATATAACGAAGAAGTTTCAGTGAAAATGTATGTTGGAATGCGGTACTAGCATTCTTTCACTGAAGAAGCTATTGAACATCAAACAATCATCTGATTTTTGTTAAACACCTCGCGCCATCAACCTTATGTATGATTGAGATGGTTTCAAAGCGAAGACCTCGTGCCTTCGACTTCAGTTTCGACCGAGAAGAAATTAACGACAAGTGTCGTCCCGACCTCCCTGCGAGGTGAGGGGACGCCGGGAGGTTGCAGAAATTTTCCGAAAAACTATATTATTTTTTCTGTTGGAGCAATTGGAGAGCACTTCAATTTGGATTTTAAATAATCAATTGATTAATTAAAATGACTAATTGATTAAAATTAAATAATCAAAATTAATTTAAATTAATTTATAGGTTGATTAATTAAAATACGAGAACAATTTAAAATATGAGAAATAATTTAAATCCAGGAGTTAAAATTTGAGAGCATTGAAATTTAAATTTACTAATTGGTTAATTAATTAATTGATCGATTGAGCAACTTTAAAATAAAATTCAATAAAAAGGGAAGGGGGTGGGGGTGGGGGTGGGGGTGGGGGGGTGGGGTGGGGAGTTCCACTAATCAATATATACAACATTGCTCTCCAAGTTCTTACAAACTCTTAACCAATTCACGCCAAACAAATCTCTCAAACTTTCCAAACTCTCAAGCACCACCGCTCTCGAACTGGACTACTCTCAAACTCTCCAAACAGCACTCAAACTTAACACTCTCCAAACAACATTGCGAACTCTGCTCTCCACAAACACTACAAACTCTCTAAAGTTTGAATCAGCACGAGCTCCTGCAACAAGCAAATAAAATTCATTAAGCATCAAAATTAAATTAATATCAAAATAAATATTAAAGTTGGAGAAAAAATAAGTGCTACGCTAAGCTAAAAATAGAAAGCAGAATAGGTAGAATAGGCTAATGAAAGTAGAACAATGCTGAAAGAAAAAAGAGTAGGGTAAAGTGCTAAGCTACTTAAACAAGAAAAAAACTATTGTAGCAAAAAAAAAAAAGTATCACACAACGACAACTATTAGTTAATAAGTGCCAAACTAGTAAACAAACTTATAGTAAATAAATGAAAATCACAGTTTGATCTCAAGCGAACAAACAACAACTGTTCACTCAAACAAACTAGCAATTAAATCTCTAGGCATCCTAGTATAAAAGATTAGGTTGTAAGACCCATTATTAGGTCACTTCTAAGTGAAGTAATAAGACAACAGACAATGTGTTTCTAGACATGTATGAAATAATACACGAGTTTCATTCTGAGATTGAAACATATTTGAAAGGAAAGCTTGTTCTGAGATGAGGGATGCTGCTTATAATCTTTCAAGACACTTAGCCCAAATTGCTCAAGAAAATTTGGTGATTTTAAGGAAAGTGGAAGAAGATGCAACAAAAATTGATGTGATGGATGGAACTGTGCACCATCTAGCTAGCTATGTGAAGTTTTTATTTGACTATCAATCAACTTTGAAACAATTTTTCAGGAGTTTGAAAAGGTTGGAGAAGATTCAACTTCCCAATTGGCAACCGTTACAATGCAATTTATGCAAGCTCATCAGAGTAATTTGGATGATAAATCTAAGCAATATAAGGATCTTGTGTTGACTTATCTATTCGTTATGAATAACATCCACTACATGGTTAGATCAGTTCGAAGATTAAAGGCAAAGGATTTATTGAGTGATTGGGTTCAAGGGCATAGAAGAATTATGCAACAAAATGAAAATCAATACGAATGGGAAGCTGGGGCAAAGATTATGCAGTTTCTTTGTGTTCAAGGCCAAAGTTCTTCTGGTGGTGTTGTTCCTGAGGGAAGTGATGGGAGCAACAGTAGGTGAGTTTCAAGGGAAAATATAACGGAGAGGTTGAAGTCTTTCAACATGCAATTCAAGGTGGGTAATAAAGTGTATTTGAATATTTGACCCTATAGATAGAAGACTTTAGCTCGAAGAAGAAATAAAAAGTTATTTCCACGGTATTACGGGCCTTATGAGGTGGTAGAGAGGATTGGTGCTGTGATGAATCGTTTGCAGTTACCCCCTACTTGCATCATACACTCGATGTTCCATGTATCCCAGTTGAGGAAAGTTATTGGCAACCAAAGTCCATCAGCGACGCTGCCGATTACCTTGACAAAAGAAATGGAAGTAATCCTAGAGCCAAGGGAAGTGAAAGGAGTCTGTTCAACAATAGGAGCTAGAGATGTATTGATCAAGTGAAAGGATTTGGCTGACTATAAAACAACACGAGAACCGTTCCACATGATTCAGTAGCAGTTTCTTTCGTTCCACCTTGAGGACAAGGTGACGGTTTGGGAGGGAAGTATTGATTGACCAACGGAGCCTGTGGGCCCTGACTAGCAGGGATGACGGGCAAAGAAAGAGGGGGATCCAAAGGGGAATAAATCCACCTTTAATTTCTTACCATAGGAACCCAAAATTGGGAGGGAATTAGAAAAATTTATTAGGAAAATGGGGGCTAATTTGAATTCAGATTTAGGAGGGAATTATGAAAGATTTATTTAAAGAAAGTGTGCTGATTTGAATTGAGATTTGGGAGGGAATTAAGAAAGATTTATTTTGAATTGCTATATGGGAGGAAATTATGTAGGCTTATATAGGGCTAGTTAGGCTGTTTAATTTTTATTATGAGATTATTTGTGTTTGTTGTAGTTTATTTTGGAGTTATGTGATACGCCTTGATATCACAAAAACAACCAACAAACCAAGAGAAATTCAGCAAACTGCATATTTTTATTGATAAGAAATGAAATAAGAATTAAACTCTTGACAACTCCCCTAGAACACAAAAACTATAACCTATATAGAACCTTCCTAAATAATTTAAATATAATTTAGGAGACCTTCCTAAGCAATTAAACATAATTTAAAAAATCTTTCTAAACAAATAAACATAATTTAGAAAATATTCCTAAAGGATTAAACATAATTTAGGAAACCTTCCTAAACAAATTAAACATAATCTAGGAAACCTTCCTAAACAATTAAATATAATTTAGGAAATTTTCCTAAACAAATAAACATAATCTAAGAAATATTTCTAAATAAATAGAACATTCCTAATCAACATAAACATAATTTTTGAAACAATTTTAATTAGATAGAACTTTTCTAATCAAATCCTTTCTCATTAAATTCTTCCTAACGCACAATACACATATTTGGAACCTTCCTAATATAAATCATTCATGATAAAAACCTTCTTGAAACACCTCTTCCTTGATTACTTCTCTTTGCATAACAACTCTCGTAGACCCTACAAAGCTGGTCGAATTTCTCCTCTGGCTGCCCTCCTGCTTCCACTCAGCCTTTGCTGGTTCGGCTCCTGTTGGACTGGCCGGCTGGGTTGGTCCAGGCCTTCTCCTGCTACTGCTGCCCCTCCTGTTGCCGCTTCTACTGTTGCTGCCCATCTTGCTGCCGCTCCTACTGTTGCCGCCCCTCCCCGCTAGCATATCATTATTCTTAGCGGCACCTAGGGCTTGTGGAGAGCCGATCTACCTCTCGAATAGTAGATCAACTTGTATCTTAATCTTGGTTTGTTGTGACTTTATGAAAGAGAATTAACCCATAATATCTTCCTTTCTTGTTGATTTCTACTGTGTTTTTCCTTCGATATAGTTGTTTTTGCTATAAGGAGATTGGATTTCTATAAGATTGCTATATTTCAAGCGTGCCTAAAGCAAGCAATTTGCTTGTTTGTGGCAATGTCTGATTGATGTTTATTACATAAATCAGTTGGTTAAGAGATCAATGAATCATAAAATTAACTGCATTTTTGGGTTTTTTTGTCTTATTTATTTATTTATTTATTCTCTTACCTTTTCTAAGATATTATCTTGAAGCTTTAATGGAGGCCTTATAGTTTGAGTAGTTGATATGTAGCTTCTTTATTTACTGCAGATTGATGTATCTAAGGGTTGCAGAGATGGATGATGGACTCAGTGTCAAGGAGAGAATATGCTTTGTAAGCAATTAGTATTCAGAATCTTAGCTTATCTTGGCATAAGTTCTTCATTATTCAATATATTGTCTGATTAGTTAATTAATTCTATATTTTTTATGATATTATGTTCGATTATTGCTGATCCAAAAGAGAAAGGACAAATCAAAATAGACCAAACTTAGTTGTTTGACTTCAACGAAGCCTAACTCCACCAAAGATGAGAGATAATATGATCCACTAGAAAATAAAAAAGCCACATTGTGGTGTTCAGAGTGAAGGGATAATCATTGCCATTTCCGAAAGCCAAGTGTACCCACATATAAGCATACAAGTTGATTATCTCTTAGTGTCAAAATAATAAAAGCAAAGGCATCATTAGGATAAAAAATAATGCCAAAAACAAAACAAAAGATAATTAAAAATGTAATATAGAAGACACCAAAATTTATGTCCACATGAGTGAAAAGATGATTTAATCTACTTAAGATTACAAAAGCTCCATTGTCATTTACAAAATGTAGGAACATTACCCACGTAAATGTTCCCACATAGAAGGAAAGATGAGGGCAATAGAAACTTTCACAATATGAAGTTAGCTAGAACCATCACTATTGCCACTTTTTAATCTTGTAATTCTAAAACCATCCTCTATATTAATTTTGAAGGATATATGATGCAAGGACTAAATATGCTTTAGATGGATGTGATAAGAATTTGCACGATTTTGATAAGAACAAATAACAATTAAGATTATTAGCTGCTAAACAAAAATAGAAAACGTAAGAGGGGTAGCTACACTTAGGCCAAATCACATGCTAAGCACTTTTAAGTATCAAAATAATTTAGAATTTCAACAACATACAAATTAAGTAGTCATTCAACAAAAATCCCTAATCTAACAATGAGATAAGTAACATAGAAAGTACACTCAGATCCTACGTATACTAAGCGGAGGCAGAGGGCGAAGCACGAGAACTTTGCGATTAAATCACCACCTACAAGGTTAGCGGATTAGAAAGATAATTGACAAGGGAAGAAGTTCACCCTTGCTATTGTCCCAAAATAATTTGCCATTGGACGTTGGCAAGTTGCTCGTCGATGGTCTCCGAAAGCGTAAATATGATGCGGTCCACATACTCTTCAATAGAGTTATCAACTTCCGGGTTGAAGTCGAAGAAGGTAGAGTGGAGGATGTTGACGTTCCCTTGCTCGTCGTAAGCGGATCCGTAGTCAAGCTCCTGATCGGCCATTCATCGGTATCGAAGGGTTGATGTGTAGCCGAAGATCGTAGTTGCTTCCCTTGGAGACTTCTCTAGGGAGAAGGAAGTTTCTCTCAATATTTTAATTGGAGAAGGGGGGAAGGGTGGCCGGCCAATGGAGGGTAGGTGGAATTAAATTTGGCTCAGATTTTGTGGAGGGAAAGTAATTCAAACAACTTCTTAATTAATCCCCTTGATTGGGAGAAATTAAGGAAGGGAGAGAGAGAGGGGCGGCGACAAGATAGAGGGATGGAATTTAATTTAATTCCAATAGGAGAGATGACCTTTGGAAAGAAATTAAATAGGTGGGGACATTGGGATGTGGACCTTGGCAGCTGAATATATATATATATATATATATATATATATATATATATATATATATATATATACATATATATATACCATACTGCTCTCTGCCCCGTCCCGCACGTCGTCGACACAGTTCGCACGATCCTCGCACGTCCGGTGTCCCATCTCCCACGTTGCTCGCACGACTCCGCTTGACTAACGCGTTGTTAAGTACGCGAAAGAAGGAAGGCTTTGGGCTACTTGTTTTTGCTCCTTCGACGACTCTGCCTTCCCTACAGATCCGAAGCTACGACACTTTGTTCGGAAGCAACACCAGAGCTTGCTAGCTGTGGAGGCAACTCGCGAGCCCTTCGGCTCCTTCATGTTGTTCGACCCTCCTACGACGACGTTTCCTTCGAGCCAGATCAGAAGTTACAACATCTAGATCGGAAGCAACGACAGGCACTCGCTTGCTGCGAAGGAAACTTTCTCCCTTTTCGCCGCTTCTTCGACTCCTCTGGGGCTAACCGACTATACTCCGACGACCTCCCCGTCGGATCGAACCTTGCGACATATTGATCGGAAGCTAGAACGGGAGCGCGCACGTTGTGAGGTTAACTTTCTCCCATTTGTGCGCTTCTTTGGCTCCAACGCCACTGTTCGACTTTGCCCCTCCGACGTCTTGCATTTCTATTGGATCGAAAGTTAGACATTTTGACCGAAAACAACGATCGGGAGCTCACTCACTGTGAAGGTAACTTCTCTCCTTCACACGCTTCTTCAGCCTAATCCCGTAAATTTGCCAATACAGAGAAGAGAGGGAAGGCTTTAATTCATTATAATTATCATTAATTATATTTAATTATAATTACAATTAGTTAGTTAATTTTAATTAATTAATATTAATTAATTAATTATAAATTATAATTACTGATTAATTATAATTAATTTCAATTAATTATAGTTAATCTTTAATTAATTATAATTATAATTAATTACTAATTATAAATAATTAATTATTAGTAAATAATTATTTAATTATTATGATAATTAATTTTAATTATTATTAAATAAAAAAGAGAAGAAAAAAGAAAGGAAGTAAGTATACCCCTCTCCTCTTTTGCCTCGATCCATGTGTCGACCCCGTACAGGTATAACCCCTTTAACCGTAAAACTTTGAGAGCTTGTTTTCGTTGTTTGCGGCGAACCAGAAAACCGCTCATACACGTCTTTATTGCGCGTGGTGGGATGGGACCCCGGTGCAACACCTACGACAAGGCCTGGTAATCATCTAAAACCTCATTTCAAAGTTCATGGCGCACCGGAAAACCACCTATACACACCTTTATTGCGCGTGGTGGTATTAGACTCCGATGCGGCACCTACTGCGAGACGGGGTCACTTATAAGTACCTCCGAGCGGGAGGGAAAGCAAACTGCATTTTTAAAATAGGTACCGTCGAAGACCATACACGCCTTTATTGCACATAGTGGGAACGAAGATCACGGCCGCGGTGTCCTCGTTCGAGGATACCTACCATACACGCCTTTATTGCGCATGGTGGGAAGGCCCAGTTTCTCATAGTTTCCCCTAAACAGGGGAGATGCCGGGAGGCTGCCAAAATTTCGGGTGAACGTGAGACTTGACTTGGACCCGACTTGAACTCAAAAGAACAACAATTTGGACCCAAATGAACATGAACTAGTGGACTTGAGCTTGAATTACAAGGACCTATTTTTGGAACACAAATCAAATGATTAAGCAAGACTTGAACCTAAATAAAATAAGCTCGAACTTGAACCAGAATTGAATATCAATTGAACATAATTTGAACTTAAGCGAAGACTTGAGTTGGATCACAGGGGACTTGAATAAGAACCTGAACTTTCAAGAACAGCGGGGACTCGAACGGATGGAAGAGGCTCATCTTGAGCCGGAACTATACTTAGATTCAGACTTGGGCAAATGCAAATAAAGGACCTAACTTAAACTTTAACCAAAGTGATAAGAAATTGAACTTTCAAGATTAATAGAGCTTGAACCTCAATGAACCATGTCTTGAATGTGAAGTCAAACTCAAAACAAGCTTGAGCAAATGATGTTGAACTTGAATCGGATGCAAATAACAAATGACTTGAACTCGGGTCCGATCTTAAGAGACTTGAACAATCAAAATAAAAGATCATTTATTATTCAAACATAACTTTTCTTTCTCTAGTTGAGAAAATAGAAGACTTGTGACACTCAACATGGCTCATCTACATGCAAGCAATCATGACCATATGTTACAAACACAAGATCAAGATGCAGTTAAGTGTACTGAGTCCTACAAGCAATGGGGGTCAAAATGTATGAAGGAATTAGCAATAAGTGGAGTTCATCCAACATTCATCATACACAATGCAACACATTTGAAGCACTTACAAGTCCCTACGAGGTCAAATGCGCCATACTTGCAAGGACGATAGATGGTTGCAGAATGCATACGTGTGTCCCCCATGTGCATTATTGAAACCTCCAACACTAGCAACTTTGCCTGTAGATTGAGATGGCAATACTGGCATTCGATAGTGGAAGACTCGTCCCTACGAACAAGTACAATCATCAAACCACCTCAGATTGGTGAAAGATGGATATGATGCAGGAACAATAGCTACTCTACGAACACCTCCAGGAGGTCGTGGTGAATACAACGGGTCCTTGTAAATAGATACGAGCCACTTGTGGGTAACAACAGTGGGTATATCGTAAGCACAATGAACCATTGTGGACACAAGTACAAATATCATCTACAACAGCGGTGATTGAGATGCTGCAAGGTCGTCAAGCGTGAAGACAACTCAATGCACGGAAAAGGGCACCTTTTGGCAGAATGGAAGAGATATTTAAACAAATTCGAACTAAACTTCCTGGTGTTCTAAAATTTCTTCTTGGTCCTATACTTAGGAAGAAAAAAGTTATGGTACCCACAAACACCGGAAATAACAAGTCTAATACACTAATGATCCTAAAAGGAGTTCTTTTCAAAGCAGCGGTCATGAATTTCAAGGACCTCCCAATGAATGAGAAAAGAGAGTCTGTATCAGCATAATGAAATATCTCATTGCAATTAGGTGACAACGCTATGATTCACCTGTATCCAAAAGCAGGAGATACGTTAGTGCATTACAATCTACCTGCATAAATCATGTAAGTAGTGCACGACAGTCTACCTGTATAAAGTAGCAAACAACTCAATTCAGAAGCTATTACACCACGCCACCGGATCTACAACACTCATATAAGAAGACATAAGCCGTCTACAAGTTACAACGTCACGTCATCAGATCTGCAACACTAATATAAGCAGACAGAAGGCGTCTACAAGTTATAATGCCGCGCCACCAGATCTGTAACATTAATAAAGGCACAAAGCCTACGAGAAATCCGATCCTTGATCGAGTTGACAAGGTTCAATCCATAAATAAAAATGTCCCCAAAAACCTCGATGATTGTCGTGTTGAACAAATATCTCAATCGGAGGAGTTCACAAATATTTTCAAATGCCACTTAAATTCTCGAAAATTCAAAATCCCAAAGATCATCCAAAATCTAAAAAAAATATTTATAATTGAAATATTCCATCATCAAATCACTTAAAGCACAAAATCCATCAACCCTCTGCAACGGTTTGTTGGGGTGGACAAATTCAAATTTACTTCAGCTCACATAAAGTTAATGCCTAGTCAAAAATATCACTAGGATCTATTCTCAAATAATCTCTTGCCAATAAGGACGTGGTACGTGTCCTCTAATCTACGGTTTTGCCGCCAAATGGCACCGCAGGATAAACAATTATGACTCGGGGCCCTTTGAACCGAGTGGTTTTGCCGTCAAATGTCACCATGAAATATTGGTTATGGTCAGAGTCAATACGCTCCTTAATGGCATCAAATCATGAATATATGAATCTATAGGATATGATCGATAGGGCACAAAGCCCTCTGTTAGCTAAGGTGAATTCAAAATTGTCCCCTTAGGAAAACATTCATCCCAGGTCTACAAGGTCCCCTTGGACGACGCAACCCATGGCTGCCGACAAGGATCCTTCTGTCAGGTTGGGTCGACTACCTCCTCTGACTAAGTAGACCAGGGACCACGATGGCCCGGGACGACGGAACCATGAGATCTTGATCGGGTCCATCATCCATTCCCCCACCATCCGCTTTAAATGAAAGATGGTGAATTTTCCAATTTTAAATATTAAACCTTCAATTTTCCATTCGTTAAACCCATGCTGCTACTATATGCTGGATACCACATATCTACGGATTTGATGTATTCATTGACGAATAGCTTGCATCGAAAGTTCTCTCTCGTTATCGAGAGGGGTAATTAACTATAGGGGCTTGCGCCTATAGGAAACCAGAACTCAGATCATAAAGTCCTCTCATTTAGGAAACCAGAACTCAGATCATAAAGTCCTCGCAAAATGAGGGCGAAATATCAGGGTAGTGTCTTATCTACAAACCCAACTGCCTTCCAAAATTTACCTTGGAACTTAATCCGTTAAAACTCCCTCGCCGAAGAAAAAAGCAAGAGCCGGCGACACTTGGTAGGGTTTGGGGGGAATTAAATCAAGTTTAATGTTTTACTCATTGGGATTTACTAATTAGGATGAGATTAAATGTCCAATCCAAATCTAATTAATTTAAATTTGATTTTAGAAACTTTTCTAAAATAAGATTATATTTTAGGAAATTATTCAAATTTCAAATTTGAATTAATTGATTAAAAGTAAATAACTTTCCCAAAAGAAGTTAAGCAAAAAAAGGAAACTATTCAAGTGGAGATTGGAAAATTGGGGGGGGGGGAAGGGAAACCGGCGGCTTGGCTAGGGGTTTTGGAGATGGGTTGGCAGCTAGGTGGAGAATAAGGGGGCTGATTTGGGGATGTGATGGCAGGTTGAGGTCGGCTGGTGTGGACTGGAGAAGTTGGGGATTCGGTAGTGGGCGTTGGTGAATCGGAGATTAGTGGAAGAACAAAGGAGAAAAGTGGAGACACAAACTAAAGAAAAACTTAGCCACGAACCCAGACTTCTAAGATTGGTGGGTGATCCGGTTCCCTCTCCAAGGGATCTCTCTCCAATCTCTCTCAAGCTCTCACAAGACCTCAACACGGGTAAAATTTTATCATTTCATTCATTTAGCATGAAAAAAGGACATAATGATTATATATAGCCTCATACAAAGGATTCAAAAATAAGAGAAGACAATGCCCTTTAAGCTTACACCTTAAGTAAGGGGTAAGAGAGGAAAATAACAAAAGCAAATACAATATAAAATAATAAAAGACAAAAACATAATACGACTAAAAAATACATCAACTTGATCATGGCCGTAGATCGACGACCACGTCTCTGATAGACTTTCCAAGCTCCGATGTCCCCATCAATAAACCACTATTAGTTTAACGCGAATGATTGGGAATGATCAGATTTTATGGTTTCAGTATCGTGGATTGTTATGATCTTGATATAATTAGTCAATAGAGATACTGATCCAACTTCAACAAATGATCACTTTCATTAATAATGGGTTGTGTTGTTTAAGGGGACCTCGTAGACGACAAGGGCTGAGCTTGTCAAAGGGTTAATTTTAAGCCAACCTTCACTAACAAAAGGTTTCATACTCTATTAGGCACGTCTTATTACCCATGAATAATAGATTAGGGAATATCCGGGCTTAAGCTATATTGGCTCCATCACAATCAGGTTAATGAGTTTTTAGTGTCATCATATTGATGCACTTAATATGACACATGTCACGCCCCACACTGACTCCACTCCTACATTTCGATGAGAGATGCGATAGATGAATTCATACAATTCATTTTACATATCATAATACATCCACTATTCATAAACGTTTTTGAAAAACATCCACCTTTATCAACAAAGCAGAAACAATCCAAAATTTCATTTATAATTTATATTTACGGAGTGACTAACAACCTCAAATATTCATAAAAAATATCTTAGATTCCTCCCATCATCACTTATCTTTAAATCGGACATAACAAAACATAAGGCCTAAATTGAATCTATTTCTAGTCATCCTCAATCTTATCTTTTCTCAGTCCTGTAAAAATAGTCAGAATAAAGTCTGGTGAACTTTCAGGCCAAAAAAAAAAGTAGTTCTAATACAGTATTCAAGAATATAAAAGATTTAACTAACATCCAGATGTAATGACTGTATGTAATGAAGCCATTTTTGCTTTATAATACAACATTAATATAGAATAATTGCATTAATGAGCTGTATATAAAGATCATGTAACATTAATATGCTCACCTGATTCCAAAAAGATTGAATACCAATCAAAATCTTATAGAAGTAATATCATGTCAGTTATTTTAAATACTTAATCCTGAATTTAATCACATAGATGCTTCATTTAATTGCACATCTTTTCTTTTCAATTTTGGGTCATCAATAGTCTAATAATGTGTGTTGTCTTGATGTATAAGTCCAGGTTATCTCTAGACATTGCCTCTATAGAACCATAGCCTGCAAGCTTCATCGTACCAAGGTTGCATTGTCTTCATTTGAGTTGCATTGCCCATTGGGGCCACACTACCCTACTTGCCACATTTTCTTAGGTCAATTAGATTCTGATAACTGCATTTACTTTAACAATTACACTAGTCATATGTTAATTTAAAATAAATAGGTACACAATGCACATATAAGAGAAAGGTCTGTACATATAACATGCCTTTTATTTAGCGATGTAACACCTAGTAAAACATAAAGTTTTCCAAAACATTAGGTAATATGTGATTTCATTCAATATTATGTAAAATTGCTAATGAGTAACACATTAAATTAGTTTTGGTGTAAGGGTACATGAAAAAGGCTAAAGCACTTGCTTCATGAATTAGAAATTACACATCTTACCTCATTGATGAGTTGCTTCCTCAATTAGGACTAGGGCTGCAAGCGAACCAAACGTTCGACGAGCTACTCGTTGTTCGGTTCGATTAAAGCTCGTTTGCGATTGTTTAATTAGCTAAACAAACAAACTTGAACAATATTTTAAATACTCGATTCTTAAATAAACAAACTTGAACACTAATGCGTTCGGCTCATTTATGTTCGCGAACAACATCATTTGAAGTTCGTGAACAAGCTCGACATTAAGATCGATAAGAAGCTCGATTCGTGTTCGATTTTGAACTCGTGAATAAGCTAGATAAAAATAATTAATATTTGACTATAAAATTAATAAATATAAATAATAATTGCCTTTGTTACATAGACAATTGCTTTTATTATAAATGTGTTTGTTCATAGATATGTTCATGAACGCATTTGTTTGATAGTTAAAAAAAATTCGTTAAATATGTTCGCGAACAAGCTCGATAAGCACTAAACGAACGAACATGAACTGAACATGAACCGAACATGAACACATTAATTTAAACGAACCAAACATGAACACAAACAATAAAGCTCGAACAAACATGAACCAAACTTGAACAAGCCGATATTAAATGAACACAAACATGGACACTCACATACTCGGCTAGGCTCGGTTCGTTTGCAGCCCTAATTAGGACACCTTGTTATCTTTATGCTTGTAAGTTATCACCATCAACCCAAATTTGTAAACTTGACGATTCGTACAAATATATTTTCACACCAAAAAATATCAAGTTATTCTCAATTTTTTTCTTCCAGCCTAAAAGGAATTTACTGTTCTAAATGATTAAAAAAACTTTTTGCAGAAAATTCATCACATCTTCTGTTCTTTAATATTTCATTTTATTCACCACTTAGTAAATTATGTAAGAGTTTTATCATTAAACTGCTGGTGCTAAGAGAAGCTATGAATGTTTGATGCTGTCATCCAATCATGAATTAGCTAGATCATTAAATCTGCTGTCGGTTGGGACAAAGATGATGATGAGAATGATAATATATTTAAGTCTTTTTTTCTTAATTTAATTTTTTATAATTTTATTTTATGACTTTAGTTGATTGTTATGCACTTGAAGAATATATTTTCTTTTAAGCTACTGTTTTTTTTTTTTTAAACTTCATGCATTTATTTCTATATAAAATTGTGATTCCATCTACTGATTACTTACAGCTTAATTCCATGGTGGATCTTGGAAGTGATGTCCAAGTTCGTGCTAGTGGGGGACTTCTTGCTGTGCTAGAAACTGAGAGGCTTATAGACACCTTGGAACAAAGGGAGGGTGGCAATGCATCAATAACCATTGATTCAGTAGAACAGATCTCATTTTATCCTATTCCATTTATTTGAAGTACTGAATATATTATATTTATATTTTTTTTAATAGTTGCTAATGTGTTAGCTTTAAAAAACGATTGTTCAATTTTCTTAAAAAGAATATATTTATAGTACCTACAATCATAGTTGCTTTACAATCACCTTTACAAAACATTGCAATCTGTGGGCTCCAAAAAATTGAGCTTTTGTGGGGGAATGATGTTGAATCCGATCAAGTTCCCATGGTTTCTTCATCCTGACTCATCATAATATTTGGTCTACTTACTTAGAGGAGGTAGTTGACTCAATCTAACCGAAAGATACTTAACAACAACTATAGATTGCTTTATACAAGGATACCTTGTAGAGCTAAGATGAATGCTTATCTAAGGGGAGAATTTAAGTTAACCTTAGTTAGAAGAGGACTTTGTATCTTGTAAATCATACCCTATGATTTATTATTCAAGGACATTAGTTATTGGGGAACATACGAGCTTTAGCCGTGGCTATAATATAATGGAGATGTTGGGCTAAGCCACTGGGTCAGAGGGTCTCGGTCATAATCATTTACCACATGAAGTTTTTTGGCCAAGCTACTAGTTCTTGTGGACATGTTGTGCCAAGTCACCGATTAGAGGACCAATCATAATCATTTACCATGTGGTGTCATTGGGCCAATCCACGGGTTCTGTGGAGCTATTGGGCTAAGCCATCGTTTAGAGGATAAATGCAATGTGCAGCCTGACAAGAAATTAATTGAGAATGAATTTTTATTAATATTACATGCGATGAGTTTTGCGGAGGGTGGATAAGTTTTGCTTTAAGTTTAAATAATTAAATTTCTCTTGAGATATTTTAAATTTTTGATAAACGTTAAGTTTAAAATTTTAATAAAGTTTGATAGTTAACCCCTCCGGTTGAGATTAATTTTTAATGCGATCATTGTTGGGTATTTTAAATTGTTTGTATTTTGTCATTTGAATTGTGTCAACTCTGTCAATTTGTCGGCAGAGGATTGGGTTCGGTTTGCATTCTCATTGTATTTTGATTATAGTATTCCCTCTTGTTGATATTCATTTTAACACGACCATCATCAGGGTTTTGAATAATTTATGTCTTTGGTTATTGGAATCTTGTTGATTATGTTCGCTTGCTAACAAAGAATCAGGTTTGATTATTGATTTTGTGAGTTATAATACGAACATTGAAATTGAGAGCTTGTATTTTAAGATGAATTTCATTTAAATAGGTTTTGAAGGCATAACATGAACTTTAGATTAAATATCTAGATAAATTTGTAGGCCTCTTTAAAAGCTTTATTTTGAAATTCATCCTATCCAATTAAGTGACATTCACCAAGCTATAAGTGAAAAACTTAGGAAAGTTTGCTTTTACTCAATTAAGCAACCTTCTTTCTATTATCCAAAATATAAGAAAACTATTAAAATTCATTAAAAAATACTTGGATTTTTTAAGTAAACTGATTTGTCATTCCACCCTTCTTGGTGGAATGCCATATATTTGAACATTAGGATATCATGAATGACAGACTCATGTAAAAGCAAGTAGATGATATTTATGATTAGTATATTAAATTAGTTTTAAATAAATTTATAATAACATCATGTTGATCATTCAACAAATGTACATTAATGCTACTGTACTTTTATACTAAACTGCTTCAATTCTTATTATGTGATATAGCATACTCAATACTCTTAATAATGATTTCCTCAAAGTGTCATCCACTTTAGTTAATTGCATATCACATCATAACACAACAAGAGATAACAGAGTACATCACAATACAATATTGTTAAATAGGCTTTAATCAGAATACATTTAAAGTAAAATATTTTGGGGCATTGAAACAACATGAAAGTAAATTGAAGAGTTCATAAGTAATTAAAGGAAATAAAAATGGTGATTGATCATTCTATAGGTTTTTCATGAATAACATTAGGATATAAAGCAAGTAGTGATCATTCTATAGGTTTTTCATAATCCTTTAAAAATACAAAACACCTTTAAAAATTAAATTTGAATTTACAAATAACTTTAAGTAAAATCACTATTGGATTAAAATTGAATATCTTTTTATTACAAAATAAAACAACGCATCAAATAGTACTGTGATAGCCACATGAGCCGGTACACACTGGATGCACAAATCCTTAGGCAATCTAGGATTATAATTTTTTTTGCGCATGTGGTTGTGATTTTGGTGTGAAATGTATGATGGATTATCTATGTTTTGGGCACTTCCTCTTGCTTGCCAAGATATAAATATTTAAGTCTTAGGATAGAAATATCTATTTTTCGATGTTTGTTGATATGCTTAAAAGAGGCAAACAAACTAAATGATTATTGTCTAATAATTTTTGCATGCGAGCATTGCTTATAAGTTAAAAGCTTTGAGCAGGCATAACTAAGAGGCTGAAAATTAGCTTGGCACTAATAATTGTTGAGCAATTTTTTATGATGGTTATACATATTTTAAGTGCTTCTTAATCTTTGGTTTGTAGGAAAGTTTTTTTTTTTTTCTGTTTACAAATACAATTTATAGTCTTAGGAAGTTTTGTAGGCTAGTGGAATACAGTTGAAGGAATGATAAATGTGAATGAATTCCAAAAGTTAAAGACGTGAATGCATCATAAGTCAATGTTTGAAGAGCCACAGGATGAGCCTGTAAATTCTACTGATTTTTATAAGGCTGACAACATAGCAATCATTTTTTTAGTTGTAATAAAGGCTTCTATATTATTTTGAGGTTAATTATTTATACTTGATTACTTATTTATTTTAAATGCACATTAAAAATGTATTCTTTTTTCTAATTTTTTTACTATGTTTGGGGATGGTCTAGATATTTTATATGGTAGGCTCTTAGTAAATTAAGTTTTCTACTTATTAAAATATAAACAATTTTAAAATCAACTACTGGGTGATATTTTCGAATGAACTTACATAGCTTATTCAAAAATAAGTGAACTCTTTTCAAAACAAATGAAATGTAAAGCCTCCTTATGGGTCTTTGCATGCAATTTAATATTTGATTAATTGCTTATCCATGAGGGTGTGTTAACACATCAGCATAAAACTCATAGCTTAGCTGAATATCATATGCGTGGCTCTATGAGTCACTTAAACAAATAAAGGTCCTTACATTAATGACTAGATAATAAAAAAAATTGCATCAAGAGTTAGCATGTGAATATTCTCTTGAATATGCATCTTAGCTTAAGTTGTTAATATGGAAGTCCTCTTTTCTAAAATTAAAACTATATAACCTATCGTTTATATGCATTAAGATTAAAATTACATGATTTTTAAAGCTTTTATGTGCCATGTATGGATACCTAGTCTAATTTGCTGTTCTGTGGCAGAAATTCAACTCTCCAAGTTCCTTGTGCACCGATGCTGACTGGAATGCATTCCTGAAGGTAAACCAAGCAATATTCCAAGTTTACATGCGGATAGTTTTTTGCTAACATTTATGAGTATCTGCATTTGCAATGCTCTTATCCACCTAGAAAGTTTTACTATTAGTTGCTAAACATTTCCCTTTTTAATAATGTCACATTTTTTTTTAACAACTTACACTAACAGCACAACCTTTATGTTTTATAATCCCTAAATGAGCCCTTCAAAATCTAATTTGAATTATTATTAAACGAACACAAACCTGTGGCAGCTTAAGTCACGATTCTTCATATGTAGGGATAGACTAGTGTTACCAAAAAGTTGTTTTCTCAACAACAACATCAAGCCTTTGTCCCACTACATGGGGTCGGCTACATGAATCCTTTTTCGCCATTGTGTCCGGTTAAAAGTCAAATTCTCAGCTAAATCTAATAAAGAAAGATCATTTCTAATATTTTCTAACCAAATCTTTTTAGGTCCTCTACCTTTTTTAACATAAGCCAAATCCAATACCTCAACTTTCCTAACCGGGTCATCGGAAGGTCTCCGTTTAATGTGACCAAACCTTCTAAGGCGACTCTCTCTAATCTTATCTTCCACTGGAGCTACTCCAACCTTTTCACATATATGCTCATTTCGTATCCTATCTCTAAGGGTCAAGCCACTCATCCACCTAAGCATCCTCATCTCTGCAACACTTAACTTAGTATTATGCTTCTCTTTTCATGGCCAACATTCGGCACCATAAAGCATTGCAAATCTCACCACCATCTTATAGAATTTTCCCTTAAGTTTGAGGGGGACTTTTTTATTGCACAATAAGCTCGATGCATTCCTCCTCTTCAACCATCCAACTTGAATTCTGCTGATAATATCCCCATCAATTTCACCATCACTCTGAACAATAGATCCAAGATATCTAAAGCGTGTACTCTTATTAATGACTTGATCGCCCAAAGTCATAATCCCCTCACTAGGTCTATTTCCACTAAAATTACACTCTATATATTCAGTTTTAGATCTACTCAAGCGAAAACCTTTAGACTCTAAAGTTGACCTCCATAATTCAAGTTTACATTCAACTCCCTCTCTAGTCTTATCAACAAGAAGAATATCATCAGCAAAAAGCATGCACCAAGGTACATCCTCTTGCAAATGTCTAGTGAGAACATCCATGACTAAAGCAAAAATATATGGACTTAAGGCTGATCCTTGATGTAATCCAACCGAAATAGGAAAATACTTGGTCAAACCACCTTGTGTTTGAACACAAGTAATAGCTCCTGCATACATATCTTTAATGAATTGAATATAAGCATTATTAACTCATTTCTTTTCAAGAACTCTCCATAGCACTTCTCTTGGAACTTTATCATATGCTTTCTCTAAATCAATAAATATCATATGTAGATCCTCCTTATTCGCTCTATATTTCTCCATCAAACCTCTCAATAAATGTATGGCTTCCATAGCAGACCTACCCGGCATGAAACCAAATTGATTTTGAGAAACATTAGTATCACGCCTCAACCTATGCTCCATAACTCGCTCCCATAGTTTTAAAGTATGACACATTAACTTAATTACTTTGTAATTTGCGCACTCCTGTGCATCACATTTTTTCTAAAAAATAGGAATTAACACACTCATTCTCCACTGATCCGACATCTTTTTAGTCTTTAAAATAGTATTAAAAAGTTTAGTAAGCCAAGAAATTCCTTCATCTCCTAAGCATTTCCACATCTCAATTAGAATATCATCAGGTTCAACAACTTTTCCACACTTCATTTTCTTTAAAGCCTCTCTAACTTTGATTTTACTTATACGTCGATAAAAATAAAAATCTTTATTTTCATTTAGGGTGATAAGATCACTAAAGTCAATCATATTTTCATATTCTTCATTAAAAAGTTTAGCAAAATACCTCATCCATCATTGTTGAATATCATTTTCTAAGAAAAGTACTTTTTGATCTTCATCCTTAATACACTTTCGCTTGAACTAAATCCTTACTATTATCTCCTTGTTTGGCTAACTTATACATATATCTTTCTCCCTCCTTAGTATCTAATATATTATATAAATCATTAAAAGCTAAACTCTTTGCATCGCAAATAGCTTTCTTAGATTCCTTATAAGCCTCTTTATAACTTTCCCAATTATCAGAATTTTTACATCTAAATCAATTTTTATAACAAATCTTCTTATTTTTAATCTTTTCTTGCACATTTGGATTCCACCACCAACTATTTTTACTATTAGGAGCTTTTCCCTTTGAAACTCCAAGCACATCTTTTGCAATATTCTTAGCACCAAAAAGTTGTTTTCTGTGGACAAATTAACCGTTGACTTAAAGGTTGTTGAAACATCTATTTGCTTCTATTTTTTTAGAGATGATCAGTTTCATCTCTTCTATTTTTTTGGTGAACTCCATTTCTTTTAACTAGAAGCCTCCATGTCTTGCTTGTATTGTCACGACCCGGCCCGTCTATCCCAAATTAACGGGGCGGAAACAGACGGTCGTACGGTAACAAAAATATAAACTTAATATATTTTTTTCATCATTAACATCAACTCAAATAAACATCCATTAACAACATAAGAAAGAACCACTAAACTTCCACTTCAAACATTTCTAATACACCAAAACATAACATGTCTTAAAGCATAAAAAGAAACACAATAATAGTCCATGACACAACAACTAATACAATCCATAAAAACCTGCTTCTTTGAACTGCTCTATGCTGGTAAGTAATCGGTCTCTCTGCCATAATCATGCTAGCCGCCGGCCCTACCCCCCTTCATATTTCCTCTTTTCCTCCACTTTTCAAATTGATTATTGAAGGCATTCCTTATTCGATGCATTTTAAGTAAGTTTTTAAATTCAAATTTAAATTAATTTGAATTCTAAATTATTTCTTAAAATAGGATGAATTATATTAGGAGGCTTTCCTTAATTCTCCAAATTTGAATTTAATTAAAGACCTGTCATAATTCCACTTTCCTTATCTTAGTAATTCAAGTTTGGAAATTCCTTAAGTCTACATTCATCGTATGTGGACACATTCACCAT
Source organism: Dendrobium nobile (assembly GCA_022539455.1). NCBI lineage: Eukaryota > Viridiplantae > Streptophyta > Magnoliopsida > Asparagales > Orchidaceae > Dendrobium > Dendrobium nobile. The sequence goes on along the minus strand of CM039728.1, from coordinate 8,469,902 downwards.
ATGTGGACACATTCAACATATGTTGATGCCTTCTCTTTTTCCCCTCATTTGGCCGACCCCCTCCGTTCTACTTCAATATATATATATATATATATATATATATATATATATATATATATATATATATATATGCATTTGTTTTAGCCAAAGCCCATTCATCGGCTTAGCTGCCTGATCATTCTAGAGAACCGCCTCAATCACAGTACCGCTCAGCTGAAGTTGATTGAAATTTAAATTTGATTTGAATTCTTAGTAATTTAACCTAATATAAATATGTTATTTATATATGCATCCATATATCAAACGAATCGAAATGAAATATAGAATTTAACAAAAATGATTCTAATAAATTTCGTGATTCATGAAAAGTGACATAATTTTTGGGAGAAATTTAATCTTACCTAATTTAAAATTTTGTGAATAAAGTGATCCCTATAGTTGAGTGATATCCTTAATTACAGGCGATATCAATATGGGGAAAGGTAATGTACTTTGGGGTTTGTAATGAGCTTTTAGCCTCAAAATTAAAAACCTTGTGGGAATAATGTAAGCTTTCTTATTCTAAAACTCAGGTGCTTTTTTAAGTGTTCGTAACTGTTCTTGTTTATGTTTTTCAACTACAGAAAAATGCTAATTACCGGAGGAAATTTTATGTCAGAAATTCTGCAGGATTTTCGTCGGAATATTTTCAACGGATTTTCAACGATTTTTTTGACGAACTTCCGACATATTTCCGACGGACTTCTGACAGATTTCTAATGAAATATTTTCGATGGAACTCCATCGGATTTTCGGCAGAATTTTTAGTGGAAAAATTAATATTCATTGTAATATCAAATTAATTATTCTGATCTTTTAAAAATATTAATATTTATTTTTTAATTTATTTATTGATTTTAATATTCTATAAGTTTTAATTTAAATAAAAAAAAGTATTGAACATAACAGTTTTTGCTTCGCGATCGAGTGGAAGGGCGCATAGTATTAAAACTCGAAGGAGCAGGTTCGAATCTCACACAACGCGCGAGTAGGCAGGCAGACAGCGGGATGCGGGCAGGCATCAGAGGGCGAGCAGCGGAACACGGGCAAGTTGCGGCAAGCGCAGCTTAGTTTTCAGAATTTGAGCTAAAGCAAATTTGAGCTTTGCCGAAAAATTTTCCAGCAACAATTTTTGCAGTAAAAATTTTCGGCAGGAAATTCTGCCCGAATTTCGCAGGAAACATGGTGGATTTTTCCGCTAGTATTTATTTTCCTAGTGATTTACTGTCAAATTTTTTTCTATCAAAAATTCAGTGATTTCCGCTAGAAACGAATGATTTTCCTGTAGTGTTTTGATAATCTTCGTATGTTTGCTTCTCGTTACGTATTTGTTCTGTTTTTAGACTGATATTCCTATCATTCATCTGATATATGTATTTTCGGGGTGTGTCTCAAATGCACAGAAATAAACACACACTTGCCAAATGCACTTGCATAAATGTGCACAATTCAATTTCTTTTACAGCTTTGGTGTTATTAGGTCATATTTTATGTCGTGTACTATATTTTATTTGAAGTAGCTTAAGTGTAGGTGTTGAGCTTGATTTCTTCTAACATAACCGTAATTTCTATATGATTTTCTTGTAATTGTGCATTAATTGTTTCAGTGCATAACTTCCCTTTTGCACATAAGCAAAATATTTGAAGTCGGAATATCGGAGTATCTTCAAGAGAGGTTGGATTGCCTGCACCTGCGCATATTGGAAAGGGTATAGAAGTGGTGATCCACAATCTTATGAAGACGGCCAAAGTACTAATTATACATAGCTAACAACTAACTGCCAAAAGTTTTTTGTTTGTCCTTGCAGGCCAACACATGCATATCAATCGAGCTAGTTTATGTCTTTGATTTGGTTGGTAATTGCTTCTTAATTGTGTTTTTGAAAATTCCTCGCTTTATATTCATCAGAGGTTCATTAATGTATTGGTGACTTCTTAGTTGTGTTTTTGGAAATTCGTTGGTTATTCCTCAAAAGATTTATTATTGTATTTTTTTTTTAAATAAATGGCTTTGCCCCTTTTGGACAATTCATGTATTTTTTATTTGCTGTGAAAATGTAAGACTAATATATTAAATGCACATTAACATAAGGTAAAATTGTTCGAAAGCTACAGAATAAAGTGTAAAATTTTGACAATAATCTTGCATCTGCTGTAGTTGGAATAGCCTCCTGAACCTACATGATCCAAACCAATTGTAGTGAATAAAGCACTACAATTTTTACTTTACGAACCTTTAGAATTATTTTCACTTAGAGACAATTACATTCCATGTTTAATTCTTATTCCTTCGCTAGATATTTTGTCTTTTTCTTCACTCAATAGCCAGGTTTCCTTAACGGTCAATCCATCTTAGTTGATTCAACGCATGCATGATTGGGATAGAGTCTGGATTCTCTTTCTACATGCTGACGGGTCAACCAGTCATTGTTTTCATTTAGCGTCTGAGCTCCAGATTAATTCAATTTCTTACCATGGTTGGATGCAGTGCATACTAGCTTTTAAATCATTGAGATTAAAATATTTGATGATCAATAGATTTTATGGAGTGTTCAAACCGAAACAACACTACAGTAAATAAAGAGTAGTTATGTTCAAACTTTTTTTTTCTTAATTTGACATTAGTTATATTAAGATTTTCTTTATTTTTGGGCAATGTGATAACCTTCTATTTGGAAATCTTATTAGTTCAAATTTTATTTTCTTATGTTTTTCAATTAAGCTATGAACTTTCTCCGTTAGATTGTGTGGAAAATAAGGAAAGGGTTATAGTGCGGATGATGTGATTGGGAATAATCTTAAATAAAAAATTCTCTTTCATTCAACTATGAATTTTTTGTTTTGGGTTTAGACAGAAGAATGAGAAAATATGTTACGATGAGAAAGATAGTACCCAAGTTGCATCATGAGATTGGTTATATTTTTGTTTCCTAGAATCACCTTATGATCTTCAAATAAATATTTTTGTTTCCTTCTAAATAACTATGAGTTTATTTACATTCCCACCATCTTTTATCTCGTTCGCCTCAATTTCAACTTCTTTCTTCACACCACCCCCTTTCTTGCAAGCATTCATCACCTTCCATTCCAACCCGAACCCCACACCCATGCCCACCACAACTTCCCTTCTAAGTGCAGTTGTAAGGGTGATAAAATTCTTTCCTGAAAAGGGTTATATTCTTGAATGAAATTATATAAATTTCTAATTTTTTTTTCTAAATTCGAATGTAATTGCATGATTTTCCATCTCTGAAAGATTTATAAATGACTTTTACCAACTTAAAACTCAACAAAATCATGCCAAATTTTCTTAAAATATTGTATATGTGCCTCCCTTATAATGACAAAAATGGTCTACAAATCTAAAGATAATTGAAACAATCCAGAAAAGTCCCTAAAGTCCAGAAATTCAATTATTCTGAAATATACTCTTGTAAGTGTGTGTTTTCATGTTCATATCTTTTTTTTTTTGGCAATTCTAGGACTTCTTTGCCTACATCACTACCCTCTCTTCTCCTTGATGTTATTTGCTGCTTTTCTGTTGCTCACGGATTACCTTGACATCAAGGTAGTTCACTTCTTTCATTAAATTCATTTTTATTTTAATTTTTAAGGTATGCTGAAAATATAGTAAGACATTCTTGCATTTGATTGAATGTTATTATTGGCAGCGGTGAAGCTGCTTTAGATTTATTATTATTATTATTGCTTCATCATGCCATATGATGTTATGCTTGTTGTATTGGCCTCATCATTTTAAAACTGCTTGTCTTCAGGTGATGGGTGTGATTGATACCCAGCGTTCTAAGGATAAAGGTTACGAGACATTAGTTAAAGAGGGGCTTTGTGAGGAGGTTAGCAATATTACTCTTTTTTATACTTAAAGTTCATCTTATATTCCATCTTATATAATTTTCTCCCATAATGTGTTCATGCTAGTTCTGATCATTATGGGATTTCTACACATCCAACATCTGAGATCCCACAAGCTTATTCATCTTGAGGCCATCATGAATTTACTTTCTAGAAAAAATATTTTATTTAAAAAGTGGAGCTTTATTAAAAAAATTATTATTTTTTTATGGCTAAATATTTGATTTCTTTTTACTTCATTCCATTGTCATCCCATCACATACTATTTGAAGTCCTTGTAAATGGTACAGGAATTGCTAAAATTGACCTGAAGAATGACATATATGGATAAATTGCTGGAATAAAGGCTAATCTTCATATCAAGCATCGTTGTTGTATTGTACACACTTCCCTCTTTTTATGGAGTTCCATTTTTATTAGATTGGTTCCTGGACCGATCGAGCCGGTCCAACCAGGACTGATCCTAATCTACAGGAGGCGGAACAAGGGGGTTCCACCCCAGCATTGCCGCCCCCTTAAGGTGGGGTCCACAAGCCCAATTAAGGGGGAAATTAGGAGGGAAATTTTCATAGAGGGGGCTGTTTGGTAATTAGGGGGAATTAATGTTTGTTTAAGAAGGATTTTCTTCTAGGATTTTTTCTCATCAATGTTTTTTGTTGAAATTGGATTTCTTTGTTCTTGTTTGGGCTCTAGAGGCATCTAGAGAGTTTGGGAGAGCCAGATCTTCTTCTCCAATAGAATATTCAACTTTATATTGTGTTTTTCTTCTAGTATTATCAATTAATAAGATTTATTTCTGGTTACTTCCAATTTTTTCTCAAATCTGTTTTTCATTGGGCTGAAATTCAAACTCAGCCGGGGGGATTCTTATTTCCTATAAGCATTTCCTAACACTTTGAAGTGCATATTGTTAACCTTTGTATACACCAGACAAAAGAGGAAAGAAATCAAGGATCCTGCGTATATACCTCGTGTTCATCGAGACGCCCAAATCTCCGTGAATCCAGCCAGAAATCCCGCTCAAAACCTGCTGAAATGTCAGCTGTTCGGCGCTGGCTGAGCTTATTCGCGTCTCCTCGCACAAATCCTATGCGAATCCTGCGACACCATCCCCGATCGCACTCCCATTCGCGCCTATAAGTACCGAGTGAACGAAGTAGAAGCTCGCTGCTCTCGGCTCTCTCCCATTCGCAAGTCCACGACCTCTTCCCGTCTCCTCCTCCAATCCCGAAACCTCTAACCTCCACGCCTCCTCCGACCGATCCCGCGCCGAACCCCTGCGACCCGAACTCCATCTTCACTGAATCGTGCTCCCCTCTCTGCCGCAAGATCCCTTGCCCGATCCCTTTGCTCATTCAGCCCAGAGAGAGAGAGAGAGAGAGAGAGAGAGAGAGGAAGAAAGAGAGAGAGGGACTTGCCTACCTTGCCGAAGCAGCCCCGACTCCGTCGCCTGCTCTTCCCGATCAGATCTCCACAAGTTTCCCTAGACCAAGCCCAATCCCAGCTCCATATAGCCGAAATCCCTTACCCTCTTTGTGTCTGATCGGAAGCAACAACCAGGAGCTCGTTGGTTGTGAAGGTAACCTCTCCCTTTCACGCTCATTCGGCCAAATCCCGTGGAGCTGCATGAGGGAAATGGGAGATTTATGCCTCCGTGAGATTTACGGGGCAATCAAACAGGATTTAACATAGATCCTGTACAAAACTTCTGAATCTAATTAACTTAATTATAATTAATTTCATTTAGTTATATTTAATTACTCATAGTAATTAATTATGATTAACTGAAATCAGTTATAATTAGTTAATTACTTTAATCTATAATTAATTTCAAATTAAATATAATTAATTATATGTTAAATATGATTAATTATAACTAATTTTTATTAATTATGGATTAAACATAATTGATCTATAATTAATTTTAAACCAAATATAGTTAATTACATATTAAAATGTAATTAATTATAATAAGTTTATAATTAATTATAAATCAAATTTCATTAATCTATAATTAATTTAAAACTAAATATGATTAATTATATATTCAAAATATAATTAATTATAATTAGCTTTTTGATTAATTATGAATTAAGTGTAGTTTGTTTATAATTAGTTTTAAATTGAATATAATTAGTTATATATTAAATATAACTAAATATACTTAATTTACGATTAATTAAAGAAAAAGTGTTGCTCCCCCCACTCTCCTTCCTCGATGTCCGTGTCGGACCGGCAAACCACCTAAGCACGCCTTTAGTGGTCGTGGTAGGAGGGAACCCGGTGCGACACCTACGACGAGGTAGGCGAGTGACCCCTCGATCCACGTGTCAACCACGACAACCCCGCGGAGGTACGTACTTTTCTAAACTCAAAACCCTACTTCAATATTCGTGACAAACTGGAGAACTGTCCTAAGCACGCCTTTATTGGCCGTGGTAGGATGGAACCCCGGTGCGGCACGTGTGGCGAAGCGGGGTCACTTTTAACTTTTAAGTACCCCCGGGCGGGGGGAAATCAAAAATTTGCTTTTCAAAAAATACTTTTTAAAACTCCAAGCACGCCTTTAGTGCGCGTGGTGGGAGAAAAACAAAAGTACAACCGCCGCGGTGTCTCACCAACACCAACCGTGCACGCCTTTAGTGGCGTGGCGGGTAGGCGGCCTCTTGGTTTTTCCCCTTAACGGGGGAGACGCCGGGAGGCTGCCGAAATTTTGTCTGAAATTCAGACAAGGACTTGGAAGAATTTGGGGACTTGTGGACTTAAATCAAATGGACTTAATTGAACTTGAATCCAAATAAAAGAAAGTGATGAAGAACATTAAGCCGATAAGGCTTGAACTTGATTGAACTCAGAACGACAGAGGACTTGAAGCACATACACAGAATAGAACTTGAATCATGTTTGCAAGAAAACTTGGTTTGAGCCAAGTAAAGGAGATAAAGAACTTAACCTTGAATCAATCCCGAACTTGCAAGGAATTTAAATGAATTTGGGACTTGAGCAAGAATACGAGAACATGAAATTGAACTTGCAAGCTTTTGAACATCAAAGGATTTAAAAACTTGAACACTTGGACTCATATTTGAACTTGTCTGTATATCAAAAGAACTCACACTTGAGACTTACAGAAGCTCTGGATTTGAATCAAACGATGAAGATCTGGACTAGAATTTGAATAATGACTAGAAATCTAAGTGCAAATAATTGTATCATGATATGAGCATCATGAACTCAAATCAGACGGACAATAGAAGACAAGTAAACTTGAATCAAGTGGAAAAGGCATGAACACTTGAACCCCAAATTTGAATGAATCATGAAATGATTGATCAGACATAAAAATGCAAGTGCTAAATTTGATCGTGAACTAACAATCACAAGTGGCTTAAACTTGAAGTTTGAGTGATTAGGAGGAAGAGCCATGAGCTAAACTGTGAAATGTTGAACCTCACTCGTAATGTGCAAATGGGATCATGATTCTCAAATGCATTAACCAATGATGAATGCAACAACATCTTGCAATCAATCACCACTTATTATCAAGCAAGCACAATGGTCTTATGTAAACAAAGGTTGATGACTACAACAAATACAAGCCTCTACGAGATGTTATAGAAGGTTTACTGCACAGCCAGTATGTCAACCACAAATGAAAATACAAAATAACTACATCAAAGTTAAACGCCTGTAGTCAGTTCTAAAAGACTCGTATGCAAAGCAAAGACCATGAACAAAAACATCATGTAAATGCAATTGTCTACAAACGAAAGCAGGAGATTAGTTAGTGCACTATAACCCGCCTATGAAAATCAACAAGTAGTGCACGACAGTCTACCTGTAAGAAGCAGCGAACAATTCTATCCAGAAGCTGCTATGCCACCGGATCTGCAACACAAATATAAGCAGACAGAAGGCGTCTACAACCTACAACTCCACGCCACCGGATCTGCAACATTCGTACAAGCAGACAGAAGGCGTCTACAATTATTTCAAAGTACCCCTGTACGTGCACTATAAATTGTATACACATAGGTACACTAAAAGGGGTAAAAATAATTATAAAACCCGCATGGGCCCCGGCGAGCGTGTTATTGGTACACACGTGACGTCTAGGGATGCTGCGCGGGTTGACAAGTGAATTCTAGTTCGAACCCGATCCTCCTATATGGGTCAATAGGAGTCGACAAGGTTCGAACTCTCAAACAAATATACGATTTCTACGACCGGTATATTTGTTTTAATACATTCATCTTAGGCCTTTAAGGCCTATAACAAAGAGAATTCACTGATGAGGGCATAAAGCCTACGAAACCCGATCCTCTGTCGACATCCCGACAGAGTTGACAAGGTTCAATCCATAAAAAGAAATGACCCCCAAACACCCCGATGATGGCCGTGTTGAATGCAGATCTCAACCGGAGGGGTGATTCAAATGCTTTCAAACATCTTTCAAATTCCACCCAAATACCTAAAAATCCAGAAAATTCTCAAAAATCCAAAAATATTTAAAATCGAAATAAACCCATTAATTACTTAAAGCAAAATTCATCCACCCTCCGCAACAGTTTGTCGAGGTGGACAAATTAAAATCAACTTCAGCTCACAAAGAGCGAAATGCCTAGTCGAAAATATCACTAGGATCCATTCTCAAACAATCTCTTGCCAGTAAGGACGTGGTACGTGTCCTCTAACCGGCAGTTTCGCCGCCAAATGGCATTGCAGGTAAACGGTTATGACCCGGGGCCCTCTGAACCGAGTGGTTTTGCCGCCAAATGGCACCACGGATAGCGGTTATGGCCAGAGCCAATACGCTCCTTAATGGCGTTAAATCCTTGAGATATGAATCAATAGGATATGATCGATAGGGCACAAAGCCCTCTGTTAGCTAAGGTGGATTCATATTTGTCCCCTTAGACAAACATTCAACTCCGGTCTACAAGGTCCCCTTGGACGAAGCAACCCATGGCTGCCGACAAGGATCCTTCTGTCATGTTGGGTCGACTACCTCCTCTGACTAAGTAGACCAGGGACCACGATGGCCCGGGACGACGGAACCATGGGATCTTGATCGGGTCTATCATCCATTCCCCCACCATCCGCTTTAAGTGCTAGGTGGTGAAATTTCCTATTTTAAATATGAAACTTTTCAAATCAATTCTCAAATCCAAATCCATTGCTGCTACTATATGCCAGATAACATGTATTCTCTACGTATCTGATTGACGACTAGCCTTAATCGAAAGTTCTCTCTCATGATTGGGAGAGGTAATTAACTATAGGGGCTTGCGCCTATAGGAAACCAGAACTCAGATCATAAAGTCCTCGCAAAATGAGGGCGAAATCTCTGGGTAGTGTCTTATCTACAAACCCATCTGCCTTCCAAAATTTACCTCGGAACTTAGTTCGTTAAAACTCCCTCGCCGAAAAAAAAAGCGATGCGGAGGCCGAGGCCGAATTTTCGGAGCCCACACATATGCACTATCAGCCAAATAAAGAGACACCAGTTGCTTTGAGGTGAAGCTTCTGTGGTTAGCTGTTTGAACCCTATGGATTATATTTGCTTCTTAAGTCCAAACCAGATTTTACCGAAAATGATAAAATAAAAAACGATAAAAAGAGTAAATAATAACATAGATGTTGGAGATGCTGATCATTCCAGTCGCACTATGTAAGCTTAGAGCACATCGTTAGAGAAGAGTTGAGTGGCTATAGCTTCCATGTATGTCTGAGTTAGACTTGGACTGCTAGAGAGTTCAGTTGGCAGCAACCTTGTGTTGGAGCTGGTAAGAAGTGATGGTGGTGGAGGGAAAAGTTCCCCTTCTCTCTGTTGAAGGGCCAAATGTGAATGAAAACACTATGTCAACCAAGGAGACTGTAACAGCTATCAAAGGTGGTGTTAGGTGAGCCATGGCTATGGTGAGAGGCAATAAATCTCCAGAGCAAAGAAAAATGTAGGATTAGAAGATTCCTTTCTATTAGTGGGCCGTGCGACGGGGTAGTGACCTAAAACAATGATAAGGGGCTTATAGTGATACTGTAAAGCATGGTGGCATTGGGTTGGTTGAAGGATGGTGATGTAGAAAGAAGAGGGGGGTTTTGGTTAATTAATTTTTCTAAGTGGATGTCCAATTAGTGAATTAATTAATTTAAGAGGGAGAGAAAGAGGTGAGGGCCAGCCAAAGGAGGGGAGAGAAATGTCTAGGTTCGATGAATGTAGGAAGATGTGTCTATGTTCGATGAATGTAGGAATTTTGAATTGATTCCTAATCAATTTCAGATTTAATCATTCCTTGATTGTGGGAAAACTTTCTAAAATTAAACTAAATAATTTAGGAAAGAATTTGAATTTTCAAATTCATTTAAATTTGAATTAAAAAACTTACCAAACTTAAAACGACTTAATTTAGGAAAAAATAAATTTAGGAGGGAAAAGGGTGGGGCTAAAGCCAGCGGCTACGAGAAGTGGGTAGGGTTTAGGTTGGTCGGCGGTTTTTGGAGGGAAATTCAATTTCATAATTTTGAATTTGAAATAGGAGGGAATCAAATTCAAAATGCTGAAATTAATTTAGCCATAGAGGTAGGAGTAATAGGTGGGCTCTTAATTAGGAACAATTATTACGTCCTCCGACCGAATGCAGAGGAGCATTCGGTCGTAGGCAAAAAAAACTCGGTACCGTGGTGTACTGAGTTTTTTGAAAAACTCGTTACACCTCGGTACCGCCTTTTTTGGTGATTGTTGATTTGTGGAACATAGGGTTTTTGGGATCTCTTTGGATAAGTAATTGTTGATTTGTGGAATTTTTAGCTGTTGTGCATCTTTGCTTATTTTTATTTTGATATCAATGTGTAGGAAGAAATTAGAGCTTTGTTTGGGAAGGTTTTTTTAATGTTTTGAAGTAATTTTTTAGTTTTATAGGGGCTGGTTCTATTTTAAAACCGTTACATTGGATGGAGAATGGAGATAAAGTTAGGTCTTATTTAGCTAAGTGGCTTTGGTTAAGAAATCTTAGGCTTCTCATGGAATGATTTTTTTGTTCAAAATTATTGTAACTACAAAAATTAATTTAAAAATTTATACAAATAAAACTTATAATATTCACCAATTAAAAAAGTAAAGTTATTTAAATTTATATTAAATTGAATTAAAAATTGTAAATTACATTATTATTTTAATATTTAAATTATATTTATATTTAAGTTAATTAAAAAAAAAAATTTTGACAACAAAAAATTTACATGAGTAAAAAAGAAAAGCAGTAACAAATCAGAACAAACAACAAAACAACAAATAAATAACGAACAGTTACAAAAGGGCACTAAAAAAAAGACAAAAATTGATCAGACAATTTGTTTGGCTGCTGGGACTTTGAAATGCATTAAAAATAATCAATTAAGTTAAATTAGATAATTAATTTATGCACTAATTCTACTATTAATTATTTAATTAATTAACTTAATTATTATTTGTTTAAATTATATAATTAAGTTAATCGATAATAACTTTGAGGCGTCTAGGGTGTATTTCTTCTTTTCTTTCCGTCGTTGATAGAGATTGTGCGCGTAGCTACTTCGGCTCATTCGTGGCTGTTCGACTTCGCTCCTTCGACGTCTTTCCCTTCCTGTCGGATCGGAAATTTCGACATTTTGATCGGAAGCAAGAACGGGACCTCGCTGGCTGTGAAGGTAACTTTCTCCCTTTCGCGCGATTCTTCGGCTAAATCCCGTTAAATCCGCCGAACAGAGGGATTTAGTAAATCCGAGATTTAAGCCGTAAATCCCTAAATCTGGGATTTACGGAATCCCGGGATTTAACGAGCACACAAAAACTGTTTGGCTGGATTTAGCGTAAATTCGACTTAAATCCCACGATAAATCCGATACCAAACAGCCCCTTAGGTCGGATTTTCGAAATCCGCAAAAAAGTCGGATTTACGAAATCCGGGCTTTAGGGCACAAATGGCGAAAATGCCATGCAATAGAGTTTACTTACCGTGAGATTTAGCTTAAATTCTGCCTAAAATTGGCCTAAATCCTGCATCCTAAACAGGGCCGAAGACTTCTTGAGACGTGCGCATCTTGTGGCGAGTTCTTGTGGGGAAGGAGCAGCGGCTTGTGAGGGAGACCGGTTCTCGCCGGCGAAGGGTGACTGGAACGGTGGCATGGAAGATAAGGGAGAAGGTGAGTTCATGTGTTATTTTTGATGTTTTTTTAAAAATTTTGAGTATCATGTGTGTAAATAGTTTAGTTTAGATGAAAATTATTTAATCAGTAAGTGAAAATTCAATTAGCCGTAAATCAGTTTTACCGCCACTCACATTTCCATTTCCCGTCGATTCAGATGCGCGTTATATCCCGTTTCCATATAAGGGGCTGTTTGGTCTGCCGTATTATAGGGTAAAGTAAAATAAATCCCGATATTTATTAAATTTGATTGTTTGGATAATTTTGAGCGGAACAAAAAGAATTCCTCCGAAAGCGTTAGTCGTGTATTACTGGAGATGTTTCGGGTGAATTAGAAACCCGCTCAATATGAGCGGGTTTTAAAATCTCTCGCTGAAGAAATACTTGGCATCGTCGTTGCAAGGATCGGCGTTGCTGTTCGGCTTCATTGGTTCGCAGGTAGAAGATTGCGCGAGTGGCTTCTTCGGCTCCTTCGTTCTTCTTCGACTTCGCTCCTCCAACGACGTTCCCTTCGTCTGTCCGATCTGAAGTTTTGACATTTTCATCGGAAGAAAGGACGGGAGCTCGCAACTTCCGAAGGTAACGTTCTCCCTTTCGCGTGCTTCTTCGGCCAAATCCTGTCAATCCTTCGCACGACAGGAATTAGGTCAAAAACCCTTATTTTTTCTCAGTTAGATATAGCTCTGTCACTATCTTCTTGATGTGCAACTCAAACAATCTTTTCAGCTCCTTCACAACAAATTTGCTATTTGTACAAAAATTATCTTTTTTCTCATTTCTACTTCTCCATTTCTCTCTGGTAAAGTTTTTTAGAGCTTTCTCATGTACTAATATACATTTTCATAAGAGTTCCTTAATCTGAATCCATGCTTGAATGAGGAAAGTCTGAAAGCAGCTTATGGCTGGCCCATAAACTAAGAAGTGGAAATAGAACAATTTATAAAGAATAGTTTGTGATACAAGGTCCCTACTCAATGAGTTATCAGAATACAGATTCTTCATACTCATTCATTTTAATCATAAAAAAAAAAACTTACAGCCGTAGCAAAAGAGCAAATTGGATTGTAACTGCAAAGCATTAGCTCTGACCATTTCCAACACTATTAGACTTGACCACTACACTTCAAGAAATACGATTCCAGAAATAAACAAAGTATGGGAAATAAGTAAAGCCAATGAGAAGAGTACAAACCGGTGGCAGTTGATGGTTCCTGCAAGGTTGAATATAGGATGATTCTGTGTTCAATTTTTGCTGTTTCAAATCTATAATAACCGATTGGTTGAGATTTTGAGCTGAATTTTGCAATCCGATGATGAATGGGCTATAAGAAGCCACTGTAGAAGAGGAGAGCAATCATCTGTAGATGATTCGCGAGAATGGCTAGATAAAAGAGATGAAATTGCTCAATTCATGTGGACTCGCATGCAAAATGATGGATAATAGATTTGTTAATTTATGTTTTATGAATTTACATGTAATTTACTAATTTCTACTTTGTTGTTTTAATTGAATAATTGATATATTTTGTATTGCTCTACTACTCTCCTGGATTATGATGAGAAGCTTATGTTTTTATATTCACAAAAGTCTTACCTCTGAGATTTCTTCTATTTTGTATTGCTCTACTACTCTACTGGAAAGTAGAACATTTGCTTATTAAGTTCATCATTATTCGACTTGTGCTGCTTATATTCCCTACAAATATAATCAATGTAATGCCAACGAAATTGCTTGTCATCTGTCATCTATGAATGTTTACTTCTTCAATTGTTTTTGTACTTTTCATTGCATTTGTTTTTTTTTTTTTTGCCTGCTTTGTTATTGGTTTTCCTATGGTTTGTCAAGTTAAATTATCTTAATTTTTTTATAATAATTTTCTATACTCAAGATATTTTACTAGTGTAGATCATATCTTGATCCTAATTTAAGTTCATCGTATCTGTTCTGAATAGCTTATGCGATCTAACAATAAGAGGGCATTTAAGTTTATTTTTTATCCATCTTTACTTTAAGCAGCAAGTTTTAAAAATTCATAAAATTTCCTTAATGCACAACACATTTGAGGTTACCCACTTATAAAAATCTGCATGGACCTGAATTATATGTTAGGTGAAAAGCAATAGGCCATGGCAATGTACTGACCCCATATTATAAGTTTATTTTTTATCCATCTTTACTTTAAGCAGCAAGTTTTAAAAATTATACAGTGTCTGGTTTGTTCCTGCTTAGTTTTATTTTGCTTTTCTGAAGCAGGATTAACATATTTTAAGTGTTGCTGCGGCAGAACAACAAATTCTGGTATCTTCCAAAGTTCACTTGTAATAATTGCTAACTATCTATTTCATCAGAATGATATGCGACTAACTTGGATAATTGATTTAGTTTGGTCATACAAACTGAAAATACGTAAGATAATTTTACGTCGTTTTGAATATTGTAGTTTTGAAAACGTATTGAATCTATAACAAATATAACTCTGAGTTTATATTTTGTATCCTCCCTGCCTGTCAATAAGGATGTCTGTATAATTGGGTTGTACTCAAAGTTGGTTGTAGAAATATTGATTAGTCCTGGACGGAAGAAGTTAGGACGACAAAACTAAACAAAAATTACTTGAAAAATAAAAATTTAAAAATTTTAGAAATTGAAAATTAAAATTTTTCTCTATCACATGTATATTTTCGTCTATTGCAGCACACAGCTAAATTAATATATAGCATAATTTTATATCTTTTAAAAAAGTATAATATGTACGTGCAATAAATAAATACATTGATTTTATTTTATAAAACCAAATAATAATAATTATTATAAAGATACTGATTTTATAAATAAACTTGTTTTAATACCAAAATAAATTATTAAAAAAATAATTTTACTTTACTCTGGATATACCTAACCAAACAAGGAAAACAAAACTCCTGCGTTTTTTTTGCAGACAACCAAACAGGCTCAAAATATTCGTGATGCATTACAATTACTTTACATTACATTTACTTTACACTGCATTTCTTTTCAGGCAACCAAACAGCCCTAAAGCGATTGTAACCGCAAAAACCTAGCGAGAGCAGGCGAAGTTAGAAGAGAAGTAATCGATGTTTTACTCCCGCACATTTCTCGCTCGGAAAAGCCCTTTAGGGACAATATGGATCGCAGCTCATCTCGAGCACAAGATCAAGAGGCCGCAGATCGAAAAGATCAACATTCCTTCCTATGCTGGTTAGTTTCCCTTCTTTATTTCTCTTTTTTGCTCACTTGTTCTGCTTTTATCTGTTCATCCTTACGAGAAAACTTGTCCGCTATCAAAATATCAATCTTGTTTTTTTTTAATTAGATTTATGATTCTTTTGTTTTCGTTTTGGCCAAGACGTTTGAGTTCTTTCTGCTTCTTTCGTAGTTGCCTTAAATTGGATAGTTTGCTTTTTTTCTTTCTTCATTATAGATTCCACATTGCTTTTTAAAGATTTTTTTTTTAAAAAAATTGAGATAGTTTGATGGCGTTGCAATGCGTAGTTTCCTTTTTTGAATGACAATTTGAATTCATCTTTATTTATTTATTAAGGTTTACACTACAACAGAGGGATATCAAAACTGGGAATAAAACACCACAATGTAAGCGTTTTTTGTGGACCACTATTTTCATTAGACTAGCAGCTATATATACGCAATTACAATGTTATGTTTATTTTTTTTTTTCAAGAGCTGAAATGTGTAGATTTATTGTTATTTATTTCTCATTTTCTACTTGTGGATTCTCCGAAGGTTGCTGCCTTTCTTCTCTAATTTTTTCCATTAAAATCAGCTTTTATTTGATGTTCAAAAATTTTTTTTCCCCAAATTCAGAATTGCTTTTCATAAAAAATCACATCGTGCTTATGCCAATTTTCTTGTATATGATTTGCATGATTTTGACTGCTCACATAACAGCAAGAAAAATGCATTTTCTTCTTTGTCATCAAGTTTTCTACTTTTATGATCCAGAACATCCCATATGCCTTGTAATCAAAGATTTTTCGGTTGTCGTCACTTGTTCTTTGTCAATTTCAAGCTTCTTTGGGTATCACATTCTAAACAAGTATAGTACTTTTGTTGGTATATAAAACTCTCCATTTGACGTCTTTGGCAAAAAAAAGTCTTGGGATATCTCTTTTAGTCAAAATAGGTTGCACTATGTTCAATATTGTGTGGTTCTTTTTCTTGAAATATCATTTTTCTATGGGGTAGAAATTGCTTCTTAATCCCATACGCGTCAAAAAAATTAACAAATTCTTGTGAGTTATATTCTAAGCCATGATTGTAGCAAAATATCGTATTTGTATGCCCGCTTTTTATTAACTAGAGTCTTGAAGTATTTGAAAGTTAAAAAAATCTTCAAATTTCCATGCAAAAAATAAATTCAATTTTTATGACTATAATCATCAATGAACATTATAAATAACATTTATCACCATTTATTGTCAGATTGAAGGTCTTATACATATAAATCGGTTTGAACCAGCTTTAATACTTTTGTTGTCCATGATTTTCCTTTTGAAAACTACTCTTGATGTTGTTTGCTAACAACAAATTCAAATGCTTTAGGACTCTGAATTTGCGAAAGACCCGTCACCATATACTTCATATGCAATATTTTTAGATTGCCAATATTCAGATGTTTATAGCAAAAATGCTATAATCATCCTCCGTCCTTTAGTTTTGTAGATGTTGACCTCTACTAAAGCATCCAAAAAGAAACAAAAAAAAAAAGCTTAAGAAAACTTACCTCTACCATGCCCATACACGAATCATGCTCAAATCCTTCGCCAAATCTCGCGTGCATACGACGGCCCATCTCTCTGCAACGGCGCCAAAATGTCTTCTCACGCATGCTTCGCCTCGATCAAACCTTTCCTCGCGTCGTTAAAATGAGTGTGAAGCTCTCATTCGTGGTCTCTCGCTCACTTCTTCTTATCGCCAAATTTTTCGAACCCCTGCTCTCCTTAATCCGCAAGCTTCATCCGTCTAAGCCCCTCCTTCCTCCGATCAAAACCAAGCCAAAAGCCTAATCCACCCTTCGGTCCAGAGAGAGAATGATGAGGACATCGTCAGCATTTTTCGACATGTGTACCATCAGGAGACGCCGGAGATCGACGGCTAGGATCATGAGTTTATTTTCAGTCATTTTATGTAGTAGTTTTTTTGATTTTTATGTTTTTCCGTTTTTGCCCTTATGGGTGGTTAGTTGCTATTGTACCCCAAGGGGCATTTTAGTCTTTTGTTTTCTTTGTTATTGTGAGGCCTATTTATATGGCCCTTCTCTTGTAATAGTTTAGTTTTGATGAAATGAAATTTACTACTTGTTCTCTTTGAGAGTTCCTCCCTCCAAGATATCTTAGTGAGTTCGCCGGAGAAGACTAGATCTCTTTGTGAGTTTTAGTTCGCCGGAGAAGACTAGATCTCTTTATGAGTTCTAGTTTTCGAATTATCTCATCTCGTGGAAAATCAATGTGGAGACAATCGAGGTTAGTAAATCCCTTGTCGTCGAAGCCTTGAAATCTCCATTTCTTCCTTTTCCCCTTGCTCTTGCCGCCGCCCACGCCAAGCAACTCAAGCCGTCGGCCACCCTGCCTCCATCTTCCGCCGGCCAGCTCAGCCGCCGCCGGCCACCCTCCTGCCGGCCAGCCGCCGGCCTCCAGCCGACCAGCCACCCGTCGGCCAGCAGCCGGCCACCCCTTGGACCCCCATGCCGCCGGCCCCCTCTAGCTCCCCCTTTGAATTTTGAATTCCCCTCTCTTAATGACTTTTCTAATTAAGCCATATTAATTTGGAAAATTAATTAAGAGGAGTTACATATATTTGAAATTCAAATTCAAATTCCCTCTTACTTTCATTTGAATTTGGGAGTTACTTATGATAATTAATTAAGAGGAGTTACACATGTTTGAAATTCAAATTCAAATTCCCTCTTATTTTCATTTGAATTTGGGAGTTACTTATGATATAATTAATTCTGAAATTAAATGTCGGTTTTATTATGCTTAATTAACTCCTTGTGGTCCCCACTCATTTAAATTCTCAAGCCTCCTCACCACTATACATGGCCGGCCCCTCTCTCCTCTCTCTCCCCCATTAAGTCCCTTTATCCACCTCACCAATCTTCATTAATTGGTATCTCATTATGGATCCAATTAATTAAGATCCCAAACTTACTTCTCTCCTAATCACCTTAATAACTCCACAAATTCAGCCCAATTCTTCTCCCCATTTCCATCCCTCTCCCTCCTTGGATTAATTTGAAATTCAAATTAAATCCCTCTCCTAAACCACTAAAATCTGAATTTTATTTCAGATTTCTTGCATTTGCCTCGTAGCCCCCACCATAGCCGACTCCCCCCATCTTCTCCTCTTTTGCTTCAACAAGTGGTCGGCTCAAGGGGCTCAAGAAGAGAGTTCTCCACATCCATGGACGGCCGATCCCAACTTCGACCACGGCTTCGTCTTTGAAGATCAAGGAAGAATGGATAAGACGTTGGATGCTCACTAGTCATCCCATGGACTACCCGCCACCGGCTACCACTCCAACGGACTACACTTTGTGCGCCATTTGTCTCCTAGTGGCATCGCTCGGTTGCTCTCAATCTTCCTCCATTAAAAGTGCCACCAACAAGAGAGTGAGTGAGAGACCCAAGGTGAAAAGTTCTATTTGTTAATTATTGATTATTGTTCCTTCCCATAACATTACTCTCTAATTTTATGTTGTCAATTTGATCTTGTCCCGTTAATCTAGTTGTAACCGCATGCCTTACTTAATTTCGACTTGATAATTCTGAAAACCTAACTTGGGTAAGCATTAATTCTATAACTAGCAAAGCTTTAACAGTCTTATATTAAAATCCCCAAGCGGTTCTTGTTTCATCGCATGTTGTTTCACATCAGAGAAGAAGCTTGTTACGCTGGCTCTAGCTGAACCGGCCCAGCCGGTAATGGGACCGGTTCAGCATGTTTACAGGAGGCGGAAGTAGCCCGCTTCCTTCCTCCAATTGGGTGGGCCCCATCCAGCAAAACATTTTCAAAAGGGAAAAGGGTGGAGCGGCTTAGGCTTTTGGAGGGAAAATTAATTAGGAAACCTTTTGTATTAAAGTGCATGAGGGAATTAGAGAGTTTTCATGTTTTGATTGATTGAAAATTAGGGTTTCTTGGCGTTTGGGCTCTAGACTCTCTTGTCTAGAGATTGGGAGAGAACGATCCTCCTCTCGAATTGAGGATCAATTGTATCTTGATTTGTGTTTGTTTTGCTTTGCTTCCCTTATTGTAATCTATCGTTTTTGGGTTGATTTCGCCTAGATTTTACTTATTTCTCGTTGTTTTTCTCTAATTAGTGATATGTTTTCTTGCGAACTCAAGTATTCCCTTAAGGTTACTTGCGAACTCAAGTATTTCCTATCAAATTAGTATCAGAGCAAGTCGTGGGACCGGTGGAGGGTTGTTTTCGGCTAATTTCAGCGGTGAATTTTTGCCCAAAGAAGGGAGATTGCTATTTTTGAAGTTCTAAATCCAGATTTTTTGTTTCTACGAACTCCGGATTGTGATGGCGGCCAAAAAAGTGGATGCTCTGGAGGAAATGCTTGAAGGAGAGATGAATCAAATCAAAACGACAGTGGAGGAAATGATTTCCTCCATGGAAGGACAAGTGGCTAATTTATCGGACATGATGAAAAAGATGTTAGAAATTCAAAACCAAACGGCAGCTTTGGTGGCCAAAAGAATGGAAGGAAAAAGTACGAATTCTGAAATTCTTTGTGAGGAAGATGAGGTGGAAATCATGGAAGTAGAGGGAATAAGACCCCATATGGATCTTGTCCAGAGGGAAGAAAGAGGAGGTGGATATGAGGAACGCTATGAGGGATACTATGGCCACCGGGGTGTTGATTTTGAAGAAAGAAGGGGGGGTTCTAGAAGGGGGTTTGGGCTATGGAAGGGCAAGGGAAAACCAGGAAACATGGGGTCCACCTAGCACTTGGGAGAGGGAAAACTATGGAAGGATCAAGGAAAATGGGGGTGACTCGAAGCTGAGGAAGTTGAAGATGCCCATATTCGAAGGAGATGATGCATATGGGTGGATTTAAAAGGTGGAGCGACACTTTGCCGTCAATGGGCTGACGGAGGAGGAGAAGCTGACCAAGGAGAGGGAGTCGAGAGGCCACCAAGGAGAGGGCAGAAGGAGGGAGCGGGGGAAATTTCAAGTAGCTGACAGAGAAAGAGATGCAGGAGAAAAAGGATATGGGGTTGTGTTTCAGTTGCGATGAAAAGTACACGCCAGAGCATCGGTGCAAGGACCAAACTCTTGTGGTTCTCACCGTCTATGATGATGAGGAAACTGAGGAGGGAGGCGAGGAGGAGACATGCAGAGATGGAGGAGAAGCTACACTTGGATCTGGCTGAGGTTTCCCTAAACTCAGTGGTTGGATTCACTACGAATCATACCATGAAGGTGAAGGGAGAGATAGAGAACAGGGAGGTGGTGATGCTGAGTGATAGTGGGGTTACCCACAATTTCATTTCCACCCAGGTCGTCGACCAACTAGGAGTGAGATTAGTGGATACCGGCTGTTATGGGGTGATGATGGGTACGGGGAAGGTGGCGAAAGGTCAGGGAATTTGCCTAGGAGTGCGACTGACGATACAAGGGATACAGGTGAGGGAAGACTTTCTTTCGCTAGATCTTGGGAGTACAGACGTCATCTTGGGGATGAAATGGCTGCAAATTTTGGGGGACACCAAAGTGAATTGGGGAGCACTCACGATGGAGTTGATGGTGGATGGGAGGAAGGTAGTGATTACGGGAGATGCGTGACTTTCCAAATCTCTGATATATCTTAACACTATGACGCGAGACATTTAGTTGGCAGACGGAGGGTATTTGGTGGAGCTGCACAGTTTGGAGGGAGCGAGATTGGAGGGAGGAGACATACCCCTCTCCATTAGGCCGTTGATTCAACAGTTCCAAGAGGTGTTTCAGCCACCTCAGGGATTGCCATCGCAGCGAGACCAGGAACATGCCATCGTGTTGAGGGAGGGAGTGTCGCCCATTAGTGTACGGCCTTACCGCTACCCTCAGTTCTAGAAGGATGAAATCGAAAGGTTGATTAGAGAAATGCTGGAGACAGAAATCATTAGACCCAACATCAGCCCTTCCTTTAGCCCCATTCTGTTGGTGAAAAAGAAGGATGACAACTGGCATTTTTGTGTGGACTATAGAGCACTCAATAAGGAAACTATACCTTACATGTTTCCTATACCAGCCATTGATGAACTGTTAGATGAATTGAGCGGGACTGTGATCTTCAACAAGATAGACTTGAAATCAGGCTATCACCAGATCCGGATGAAGGAGGATGTACCCAAGACGACCTTTAGAATTCATGAAGGACATTATGAGTTCCTGGTGATGCCATTTGGCCTAACTAATGCTCCCGCTACTTTCCAGACACTTATGAATAAGGTTTTCAAACTTTATTTCAAACGATTTGTATTTGTATTCTTTGACGACATCCTGGTCTACAGTAGGACAAAGGAGGAGCACTGAGAGCATTTAAAAAGGGTGTTAAAGGTGCTGTAGGAGCACCAGCTGAGGGCTAATTTGAAGAAATGCTGTTTTGCACAAGCTAGTGTAGAATATTTGGGTCATGTGGTATCAAAAGAAGGGTGGTAGCAGATTAGTCTAAAATTGAGGCAATGTTAATGTGGCCAGTGTCGAAAAATCTGAAAGATCTGAGGGGATTCTTAGGACTGACAGGTTACTACAGAAGGTTCGTAAATGGGTACAGCACCATAGCATAGCCACTCACTGAGCAGTTGAAGAAGGACCGGTTCCTGTGGGGGGAGGCAGCCACAATAGCCTTTGAGAGCATGAAGAAGGCGATGACTACAATACCAGTTCTAGCCTTACCAAATTTCACTCAGACCTTCATTGTAAAGATGGATGCATCCGGATACGGGCTTGGTGCGGTGCTTATGCAGAATCGTAGGCCATTTGCCTATTTCAGCCATGTTTTGACTGCTAGAGTCAGGCTCAAGCCAGTCTATGCGAGGGAATTAATAGCAATCGTTTTGGTCATCTAGAAGTGGCGACCCTACCTACTTGGGAGATATTTCATTGTCAGGACAGACCAGCGGAGCTTGAAATACTTGTTGGAACAACGGATGGTTATAGAGGAGCATCAAATGTGGTTGTCCAAGTTGCTCGGGTATGAATTTGAGATCCAGTATAGGCCAAGAGTGTAGAACAAAGCGGCAGACGCCTTGTCAAGATGTATGGGGGAGCTGCAAGCAGTTGCAATATCTGTTCCTCTGATGCTTGACTGGGAGGCCATCAAATAGGAATGTGCGAGAATTGAAGGTTTGGGAAAGATCAGGTCAGATTTACTGACAGGATAGGGTAGCCTCCGAGGGTATGCATTGGAGAGAGATAAACTACTATATCATGGGAGATTTGTGATGCCCCGGATCTCGATCCACATCCCAAACTTACTTCAGGAGTTTCATGGAAGTGCGGTGGAGGGATTTCAAGCGTACAGAAGACATACATGAGGCTAGTTGTGGAATTGTACTGGAAAGGGATGCGTAAAGATGTAGAGGAAATGGTGGTCAGATGTGAGATCTGTCAAAGGAATAAGTACCTGGCTATGTCACCTGGAGGATTATTACAGCCGCTAGCGCTACCGGGAAGAGTGTGGGAGGAGATATCTATGGACTTTATAGATGGGTTGCTCCGTTCAGAGGGATTCATGGTGATCTTGGTGGTGGTGGACAGGTTGAGCAAGTATGCACATTTCATTCCCCTCCGACACCCCTACACAACAGTGACAGTGGCTTCAGCTTTCATCAGGGAGGTGGTCAGGTTACATGGAGTACCCGAGGCGATCGTATCAGACATAGATAAGGTATTCCTCAGCCATTTTTGGAGAGAGTTGTTCAGGCTGTAGGGGACAGTTCTGAAGAGTACATCTTACCATCCACAGACGGATGGACATACGAAAGTAGTCAACAGGAGCTTGGAGACGTACCTGACCGGCTGAGATGCTTTGTTTCAGAGACACCCAAGTTATGGGCTAAGTGTCTATCATGGGCGGAGTACTGGTACAACACATCTTTTCATCTGCTTCACAAATGATCCCATTAGGTGTTGTACGAACGGGAACCCCCACACTTGGTGCACTTTGGGAGTAACAGTACTCCCGTTTCTTCAATTGAGGAATACTTGGAGGAGAGGGATCGAGTGCTAGAGGAGTTGAATAGGCATTTACTGAGAGCTCAACAAATTATGAAGAAACAAGCAAATGGACGTATGAAGGGCATCCAGTTTTGAAGTGGGAGAGACTGTGTTCTTGAAACTTCGACCATATAGGCAGAGGACAGTCGCCCACAGGAGGAATGAAAATCTGTCTCCAAGGTACTATGAGCCTTATGAAGTACTGGAGAGGATTGGGGTAGTGGCATATCGACTGAAATTATCACCATCGGCGATGATACATCCTGTTTTTCATGTCTCGCAGTTGAGGAAGGATATTGGTGTCTACACAGCCAACCCCGAGCTACCTGCGACGCTTACTGAGGATTTAGAGGTGGTTCTGGAATCCTTAAAGCTGATGGGAATGCGCTAGAAAGAATATGGAACTAAGGAAGTGTTGATCTAGTGGATGAACCTGTAACACCCCACAGTACTCTTTAGCCGTATTGTAGAATGTTACATGAACAACCATCACATTTCCATCATTTATATCTCATTTCAGTTGAGTTCATTTCAGATCTAAATACAAGATCTCATAAACGTCATTTGGAATAATAAAGGAAGCATCTAATAATTCTCCAAATTTTCATCCAAATTTAGTACAGAGCCACTAAGGAAAACCAAACAATTTCAAAGTAATACATGTCTAATTTGCTTTCATACCTTGAAAATTTAAACTTACTAATAAAAGGTAACCTAACAAGACAAGAAGAAACACTTTGCATAAATTAGCTTGCATCAATCTTCTCTTTTCCTTTTCCTGTAACAACAGCCAGAAGAAAGTTCTGGTAAGCTGTGAGGCTCAGCAAGTAATGCAACTTTTTAATAATATTGAACTTGAACGATAAAGAAATTTAAAACATTAAACAGAAATGAAAGTTAAACTACTTAAGAACATTTATAAATTTCATAAACATTAACCTTTACTTTCTCTTATATCCATACTGAATATCAATTTTACTCATAAAGAGATTTGGCCATTCTTTCTTAAACATATTCAAGGGAGTCCAGGTAAACCTGGTATTAACGCCATTGAATTACATAGAGGTCCCTTTTGCCTCCTTAGGGGTCCCTTTTGCCCCACCTGCTATGCAGGTATCATTTCTTTTGGGGTCCCTTTTGCCCCACTTACAAGGTAGTTATATATTTGGGAACCCTTTTGTCCCAACTATCCTTGTAAATCATACATCATATATACATAGCCAAACTTTATGTTACACTGATATTCAATATACCTTATTACATAACTCAAGTTTGCAATGTTGCATTCATAAAGATCTTTATATGCTACTCATTTGTATAATGAAATAGTGTATCATATGTTGAGAATGGAGATTCTTTCCAAAATATTTCTAACTAGAAAAATCCTTAATGAAACATAAGAACTCTTATTTGAAAGTCTCATGATGCAAATATATAAGAGGTCTTTCGTATATGAAAACTAAGTTAGGAACATCCTTTAGCCAGAAAATTTCTTGTAATGCATAATTCTCTTGTATTCATTTAAATACCAATATACAATGTAAAATTAACAAGAATTACATTTAAAACATTAATTTGCATTACTTACCTTCTTGACGGTTTGCTTCTTCTAAACTTTCCCTTCTTACTTTTCTTCTATTATAAATCACTCCAAAGCCTCCTCTTTGCATAAGAATATATAATCTATATCACCCTACATTATGATTTGCATAAAAATTTTATTGAATTGAACTAGTATAAAAAAATAGAGAAATTTAAGATTCTTACCTTTGTCTATCTTCTAAGATTTAGTCACTCTTCAATTCGAACGTCTTAATTTTCCTTCACTGTTTCAATTATTAGTTTGAAAACTTACATCAACTTACACTTCATCATATAGTTATGTATTAATCACATTTAAATCTTAATAATTCTTGCACAAGTTTACTTACCTAACAATATCTTCTCCACAAGCACTTCACTGCACAGAAATCTGAATTACACTACTTTCACTGATTTCTCTTCCGATCAATAGTGTTGAAATCCTTTTGTACTGTCAATTCAACCATTTCTCTTTAGCATTTTTGGCAGCAAAACTCTTTCATCAATATTTTGAACATCTTGCTATAGGAAATATTACCCAATTCCTTCCTCAAAGTGTTGTACTTCACTGCAGGAATGTTGCCTAGGGAATTCCGAACTTCACTACAGTGATTCCATGCTATCGCTATCAAGCCAACTCTCCGCTTCTTGCTACAGTAACGTAATCACTGTGCCGAACTTGCTACAGGGTTTTTGTCTCCGCTTGAAAGCCTCCGAACAAAGAAACCATATTGCTTCTTACTACAGTCCCGCAGAAAAGGCTTTACCAAAATTGCTTCAGTTTTTGGCTATAGTGCCGAAGGTGGAAAATGGATTTCTCGGTGGTGGAACCTCTCTGGCGTGAGACTGAATTGCTGTAGATCTTATCTTGTGAAAAATAAGGCTTGAAAATGATATGGATTGAAAAGTGGGCCCAAGCTATAACTGCCATTATTCAATCAATGCATCTGTTCAAAATAACTTATTAATTATCTTATTATGCTTTAATCACAAATTCCATTTATTTGTTAATATTAACATAACAACAATAAATATTAAATTAATCTATTTAACAGTTATTTACTAATTAATTTAAATTCTATGTAGTATTTAGTACTCACTTGATTATCCGTTTGGGTCTTACAATACTCCCCTCCTTATTGAAATTTCGTCCTCGAAATTCCTATTTCATGCTTCTCCAAAGAAATGAGGAAACCTCTGTTTCAATTCTGCTTCCCTTTCCCAAGTAGCATGCTTTATTGAGCTATGTTTCCATTTCACCTTTACGAAAGGAAT
The DNA here is from genome assembly GCA_022539455.1 of Dendrobium nobile. Lineage (NCBI taxonomy): Eukaryota > Viridiplantae > Streptophyta > Magnoliopsida > Asparagales > Orchidaceae > Dendrobium > Dendrobium nobile. Next base: position 8,443,698 of record CM039728.1, on the reverse strand, counting down.
CATTCTGGTTCTCAGTTTACGAACATCTCTATCCAATATCATTTCAGGTTCTTCAATATATGTCAAATCTTTCTGAACGGGAACCCCCACACTTGGTGCACTTTGGGAGTAGCAGTACTCCCGTTTCTTCAATTGAGGAATACTTGGAGGAGAGGGATCGAGTGCTAGAGGAGTTGAATAGGCATTTACTGAGAGCTCAACAAATTATGAAGAAACAAGCAAATGGACGTATCAAGGGCATCCAGTTTTGAAGTGGGAGAGACTGTGTTCTTGAAACTTCGACCATATAGGCAGAGGACAGTCGCCCACAGGAGGAATGAAAATCTGTCTCCAAGGTACTATGAGCCTTATGAAGTACTGGAGAGGATTGGGGTAGTGGCATATCGACTGAAATTACCACCATCGGCGATGATACATCCTGTTTTTCATGTCTCGCTGTTGAGGAAGGATATTGGTGTCTACACAGCCAACCCCGAGCTACCTGCGACGCTTACTGAGGATTTAGAGGTGGTTCTGGAATCCTTAAAGCTGATGGGAATGCGCTAGAAAGAATATGGAACTAAGGAAGTGTTGATCTAGTGGAAGAACCTCCCTGACTACGAGGCCACGTGGGAGCCATACGAGAGGACGAAACAACAGTTTCAGGATTTTCACCTTGAGGAAAAGGTGGTTCTTTGGAAGGGCGGCAATGTTACGTCGGCTCTGGCTGAATCGGTCCAGTTGGTCATGGGGCCAGTTCAGCATGTTTACAGGAGGCGGAAGTAGCCCGCCTCCTTCCTCCCTTTTCTACCAATTGGGTGGGCCCCATCCAGCAAAATGTTTTCAAAAGGGAAAAGGGTGGGTTGGCTTAGGCTTGGGGAGGAAAAATTAATTAGGAAACCTTTTGTATTAAAGTGCATGAGGGAATTAGGGAGTTTTCATATTTTGATTGATTGAGAATTAGAGTTTCTTGGAGTTTGGGCTCTAAACTCTCTTGTCTAGAGATTGGGAGAGAACGATCCTCCTCTTATATTGAGGATCTATTGTATCTTGCTTTATGTTAGTTTTGTTTTGCTTCCTTATTGCAATCTATCGTTTTGGGGTTGATTTTGCCCATATTTTGCTTATTTATCGTTGTTTTTCTCCAATTAGTGATAGGTTTGCTTGCGAACTCAAGTATTCCCTTAGGGTTACTTGCGAACTCAAGTATTTCCTATCAGATTTACCTCAACCCAGCTTCCCACCGACCTCCTTTTCCGATCAAAACCTGACGCCCAAAATCCTCCCCCAGGCCGCACTTGAAACAACCAGAAGGCCGACGTCCCATTCGATCCATCTACTGCAACAGACCACTCAAGCGGCTAAATCCCTTAAATCCCCAACGGAGCTCCCCCATCCTGTCACCTCAAGTGTCGAACCTCATCCTAGCCAAAAATTCAGCTGCCTCTACTCTCCTCCAAACCGATTCCTTCCTCTGTCTGATCCCCACACTCGACCCAACTCACCCAACTGACGCGAAGCTCCACCTTACCCGACCCATTTTTGCTCTCTCTCATAGATAAAGCAGCTGCTTTACAACACTTCTACAATCAACATTAGAACACAAGCAACCATATTCAACCTTCCAAGCAATGAAATAAGATGGGATGTATAATTTGACCGCGAACTAATATACATGCAATAATTCCTACGGGCACTAGAAGACATGCAAGTAGATGTGACAGTTCACCAATCAATAATACATAAGGAAATCAAGAATATATACAAGCACCTACAAGCTGTGTAGTAGAAGATAATAGATGTTACATCATCCTTATAGTCAACCCCATAAAATGTCAATCAAATATGTTGATCATTCGCAATCAAAGATGAATGACATATAAGAAATGTAGGCTCCTACGAACAAAAACAGGAGATTTGTTAGTGCATTACCTGCAAAAAATAACAAGTAGTGCACGACAGTCTACCTGTACAAAACAAGTAGATGACCAGTACAACGCCACACCATCGGATCCGCAATATCCTTACAAGTAGACATAAGGCGTGTACGAGCATCCAAATAGAATGCTGCATTCAAATGAGGGTTTCCCACACAACTGAGCAGCATCAAATATTCCAAAAATGCCCCCGCACATGCATTGTATTATGTATGCACATAGGTACACAGAAGGGCAGCATGGGCCCCGACGAGCATGTTGTAGGAACACACGTGACGTCTAGGGATGTTGTGCGGGTTAATAAATTTGAACCCGATCATCTTAAAATGGTAAATAGGAGTCGACAAAGTTCAACAAATAATTATAAAATTCCCCCAAAAACTCGCATGGGGCCCGACGAGCGTGTTGTAAGAACACATATGACGTCTAGGGATGCTGCGCAAGTCAATAAATTTGAATCCAATCCTCTTAAACAAGTAAAAAAAAGTCGACAAGGTTCAAGAAATAATTATAAAATGCCCCCAAACACCTGCATGGGCCCTGACGATCATGTTATTGGTACGCGCGTGACTCTAGGGATGTTACACGGGTCAATAAATGAACATAGTTCGAGCCCAATCCTTATGTATGGATAGATATGAGTCAACACGGCTCGAATTATCAAATAGATATATGGTCAGAGTGTCGACTGGAATATCTGCTTTATACGTTTATATAAGGCCTTCAAAGCCTCCAACAAGGAAGATTCATTAATAAAACCACAAAGCCAATAATGAACCCGATTCTCTGTCGACAAATTGGCAGAGTAGGCAAGGTTCAATCCATAAATAGAAATGACCTCAAATACCCTGTTGATGGTCGTGTTGAATGCAAAGCTCAATCGTAGGGGTTAATTTCGAACTTCTATAAAATTCAAATATTTTCAAGTGTCCTCAAAGTTACCCCGATGATGGCCATTTTGAATGTTTATCTCAACCAGATGGGTTCACAAACACTTTTGAATGCCTTTCAAGATCCATCCAAATACCCACAAAAATCTAAAAGTTCTAAAAAATATCAAAATCCAAATATTTAAAAATTGAAATTAAACTATCAAATGCTTAAAGCACAATCTATCAACTCTCCGCAACAGTTTGCCAGGGTGGACACATTGAAATCTACTTCAGCTCACATAGATTAATGACTAGTTGAAAATATCACTAGGACCATTCTCAAATCATCTTTTGGTAGTAAGGACATGGTACGTGTCCTCTGACCGACAATTTTGCCACCAAATGTCACCGCATGATAAACGGTTATGACCCGGGTCCCTCTGAATCGAGTGGCTCTGTCGCCAAATGGCACCACGAGATAACAATTATGGTTAGAGCCAATACGTTCCTTAGTGACATCAAATCCTTGAGATATGAATCAATAGGATATAATCGATATGGCACAAAACCCTCTGTTATCTATGGTGGATTCGAATTTGTTCCCTTAAACAAACATTCACCCCAAGTCTACAAGGTACCCTTGGATGAAGCAACCCATGACTGACGAGAAGGATCCTTCCGTCAGGCTGGTTCGACTATCTCCTCTGACTAAGTAGATCAGGGACCATGATGGCCCGGGACGACAAAACCATGAGATCTTGATCGGATCCATCATCACTCCCCCCACCATTCACTTTAAGTGAAAGATGGTGAAATTTCCAATTTTAAATATAAAACCTTCAAAATTCTAAATTCTCAAACCCATGCTGCTATTATATGCCAGATAACATATATTTCTACGTATCTGATTGATGACTAGCTTTAATCGAAAGTTCTCTCTCGTTATCGGGAGGGGTAATTAACTATAGGACTTGCGTCTATAGAAAACCAGAACTCATATCATAAAGTCCTCACAAAATGAGGGTGAAATTTCTAGGTAGTGTCTTATCTACAAACTCATCTGTCTTCCCAAAATTTATCCCAGAACTTAATTCTGTTAAAACTCCCACGAAGAAAAGCAGGGGGGAGGCCTTGCCCGAATTTTCAGAGCCCACAATAGAAAGCAGAATTTTGTGGCGTCGTCAAGATACAATGAAAACATCCAGTTTCTTGCATTTTGATTTGAGAAATCAAGCCCAATTTTTCATCTTTAATGCGACTAAACACCATCTTTGATGGAATCTTATATACCTTCTCTTGGACTTGCCCAACACTAAGTAGATTGCTTTTTAGATCTGGAACAAAGTAAACATTTGACATAATCTAATTGAAGTTTTCTTTGCTGTGGATTTTTATACTTTACCTGTGACAATAATTTTAGAGCTGTCGCCAAAGGTTACAGTGTTATGGAATGATTCATCTAAGTTTGAAAACACTAAATTGTCTCCACCCACATGGTTGCTACAAATTGTATCCAAATACCACAAGTTATGATGGGCTTCTTCCTTTGCAATGCATGTCAGGAAGAAAGATTTCTTCTTCTTTCTCTGCAAAGTTTGAGTTCACACCATGATCTTTGCTGAGATTAGTTCTTCATTCAAATTGTAATGGTCATACTTGTGACATCTATAACACGTGACATTTGAGTTGTCTACATACTTCGGTTTGTAATTATTTGAATGATTATTGTCTCACCCTTTTGCTATCCATTTCGAATATGTAGCCATGATCCTTGTCTAAATTTTTTTGTGCCCTTCCATTTCCCTTTCTTACGGCCAAAACCTTTTGAATTGGCTATTGCCTCAAAGTTTGTTCCTCTAAGTCTTGTTGGACAATTTTTTTCCCAACGAGCTAAGAACTTTGCAATTTATCTATTGAAAGTGCATCAAAATATTTTGAGTATTCAATGGAACAAACAACAAAATCGAATCTAAGGGTCATCGACCTATGAATATTTTCAATGATGGTTATGTTTTCATCTTTGCACCATGGATCTGCATCTTGTTAGCAATTGTCATTGCTTGATAAATTATTTGTAATTGACTCTTCTCAACTCCATTTGTCATTGTGTCGTACATGGCTTGAAGTCCAGGGAACTCATTTATCTATTTCTAGATTATGTTTGTATAAGTTTTTGTATTTACATGTCTCCTTATTTGTTCTAATTGTTAACACAATAATGATCAAATTATGCAGAAAAAATAATGATGCCTGATGTTCCGATTGCTCTAAGGCTCTCAGGACATCTGCTTATTGGGATTGTTAGGATATATTCATGGAAGGTGAACCACCTCTACTCAGACTGCAACAGGTTGGTTACTGATATAAGGAAGGCCTTTGCATCAGTACCAGTTGATCTACCTATCGAAGCAGACCATGCTCCATTTGAGTCAGTGACCTTGCCAGAGACATTTGATCTTAATGCTTTGGAGTTAGATGAATCTTACTATAGAACAGCGTAAGTTTCTTACGGGGATTACTTTCAGCGGTTGTTTGGTTCAGTATTATTTAATTTGCAATATTATTGCAATGTAAATGCTATCAAGCTGCCAAATTTTTCTATTAAATAGTGTGTTTGGTTTAGTGTTTAAAATTTCAAAAGATGCTATTGTTGTCTAGATTATTTTTGTTTAGTTTGATTAAATTTTAAAGTTCAATAACAAATGAATAAAAAAACAAGAAGCCAAAAAAACATTTATTTCAGTATCACATGACAAAAGAAAAAAAAACAAATGAAGAAAAAAACAGGAAAATCACGCACCTTAAGATGACCTAAATTGCACATGCTTGTGGACCAAACAGCTTCAGTTTCATGAGCTTCTATCTTCTTTGAAAGGGGTTTAAATTCGTTGATACTTGTTTTTGTTTTCAGTGAACCTGATAAGCATGTCAAGTCACACGACCAAATCACCATGACAGGTTTATTTTTGGCTGTCGCTGTCACGACCCGTCCCGGATGCTCGATCTAACGAGGCGGTTACGAACAGTCGGACGGTAGTACATTTCCAATATCAAAAATTTTCTCATTGTCAAAACTTTTCTATAAACTGAAGAGCCACTAACAAAAGAAAAACTTCTATTATACCTGTTGTCATTTGCACCTCGCCTTCTGTAAACATGTTCTTCTCTTTCAGCCATTACTTCTCTTAGGAACTACCTGAAACATTAAACTTTTGGTTTGAGTTTACTAAGTAAACTCAGTGGGAATTATATAAACTTATCTTTATAAAAAAATTGGATTAATATATACTCTTTCCTTACTTAATCTTATTCCTTTATTTCATTAACTTATACTTCCTTGAAATAATTTCATTTATACTATTTCGAAACAATATTCTCTTAAGTTTTTCATTTACATTTCCTTTTCCCATTTGATTTACACAGGAGCACCGTCTTAAAGTACCCAAAGGTACAACCTTTTCCAATTGATTTCCTTTTCCCCTTTTCCATAGAAATTTCCTTTTCCTTTTTCGTGCACGAGTACGGCGTCCCCAGCCAGTACCATGAGGGGGTGACTCCTGTTATTTTCAATACCCTTTTCCTTTGTTCTCTTTTTCTTTTCTTTTTCTCATTTTCATCCTGATTATTTCTATTTCATATAATATAATTAACATGCATTTGCATAAATAATTCTTTTCCTTTTCCATAAGCCTTTAAATCTTTATAACATATAAATTCTTTCTTAAGACGGTAAAATCATAAATGTTTGCCTTCAACATTTAATAATATAAGATGTTTAATCAATTATTTAGAAAATTGAAATCATTAATAAAACATAAAATAATATAATTTACCCACTTTGAACTCTTCAGGTCTTCGATGCTTGATCTTCTCTTGAATCAATTTCTCTTCTTGTTGAATCCTTGCGAGATCAACACCTACAACTTGATCTTTCACTCTCTAATTGTACTTTTGAATGGAGACTTCTCAAACTCTCAAAATCCTTCTTCTCGAAATTTCCTCTTTCTTCGCTTCAATTCTTTCCTTATCTTTCAAAATTTATATCATTCACTTTGGATGAAGAAAAGGGAGGAAATTTATACAAAAAAAATCTGAAAGAAAATTCAACAAACCTTTCCCTTAAGCCTTATCGTCTGTTTCTCTCGTTCTTCCAATCTCTCCCAAAATAACACTTCTTTAACTATAAGAATGAAAAGGAATTACTATTTCTTATCCTTGAAAACAATCGTGTGCTAAAATTAGAAAAACGAAACTCACCTTGCTCTCCCGCACGAATGCCCGTCGCCCGTCGCCTCTCTGTTCGCGCGATTCGTTCGGTTCCGCGAACTGTTCTGTTCGCGGAAATATAAGGGTGGGCCGGCCGGTTCAGTTGAACCGGCCGGATGAACCGGTTATTACAATCTCCCTTCCTTAAAGAAAATTTCGTCCTCGAAATTAAACAAATAAACCTGAACATACCTTAGTTAAAAAGATGAGGATATTGACTCCTCATTTCAGCTTCTCGCTCCCAGGTAGCATCTCTTTCTAATCCATGTTTCCATAAAATCTTCACAAAAGGAATTGCTTTATACCTCAACTGTTTTACATCATATTCCAATATTCTTTCAGGTTCCTCAACATATTTCAAATCAGGTTGCAAGTCAATCGATTTGGACTGTATTCTCTTTGAATCATCTGAGACATACTTCTGAAGCACTGATATGTGAAACACATTGTGAATTCCTTGCATGTGTGCTGGTAGATCCAATCTGTATGCCATATTCCCAATCTTTTCAATGATTTCATAGGGACCTATAAATCTTGGGCTCAACTTCCCTGTCTTTCCAAACCTTTGAACACCTTTCATTGGGCTAACTTTTAAGAAAACAAACTCTCCAACTTCGAATTCCACTGGTCGGTGCTTAGCATCATAATATTTCCGCTGCCTGTCTTGAACTGCCTTTAATCTGTCTCTGATCAATCTGATTTTGCTAGTAGCCTCATCTACCATTTCAGTTCCAATTATCTTTCTTTCACCAGTTTCTACCCAACACAAGGGTGTTCTGCACTTTCTTCCATAAAGGGCTTCATATGGTGCCATTCCAATACTAGCCTGATAACTGTTGTTGTAAGCAAATTCAATCAATGGTATGTGAGTCTCCCAATTTCCTCCAAAATCTAATACACATAATCGCATTAAATCCTCCAAAGTTTGAATTGTTCTTTCTGATTGCCCATCTGTCTGTGGATGAAATGCTGTACTGAAAGTCAATCGTGTACCCAAAGCTTCTTGAATTTTCTTCCACAATTTAGAAGTAAAACGGGCATCTCTGTCTGAAACTATAGATTTTGGAATCCCATGCAATCTCACAATTTCATCAACATATAGCTTTGCCAACTTTTCCACTGAATCTGTCTGTCTGATTGGTAAGAAATGAGCTGATTTGGTTAATCTGTCAATAATGACCCATATTGCATCTCGACTCTGCCTTGACCTAGGTAATCCAACTACAAAATCCATCGCAATGTCTTCCCATTTCCACTCAGGTATAGGTAGGGGTTGCAGTTGACCACTTGGCTTTTGATGTTCTGCTTTGATCATCTGACAAGGAATGCATTTTGCTACAAATTCTGCAACACTTTTCTTAATCCTGGCCACCAAAATAAACTTCTGAGTTCTTGATACATCTTTGTACTGCCTGGGTGAATTTCATATGTTGAGAGGTGAGCTTCTTGCAATATTTCTTCTCTTAAGCTTCCAACACTTGGAATACAAATTCTGCCCTTATACTTTAATAACCCTTCTCTATCAATAACAAAATTCTCTAATTGTCCTGCTTGTACCTTCTGTATGATGGCCTGAAATTTTTCATCTTGAGATAATGAATTGAGCACTCTATCTTTCAAAGTAGATTTGATCATTAGTTGATTCAACATCATATCTTTTGTCTCTTTTTGATTGATTACTGAAATCTCTAACTTTTCCATATCTCTGATAATCTGCTCCTGTTGGGTGATTAGCCAATTTGCATTTCCAAAGGTTTTTCTGCTAAGTGCATCTGCAACTACATTTGCCTTTCCAGGATGGTATTGTATGTCCAAGTCATAATCTTTAATGAGCTCTAACCACCTTCTCTGTCTCAAATTAAGCTCTTTTTGATTGAAAATGTACTTGAGGCTTTTATGATCTGTAAACACTTCACATCTGACCCCATACAGATAATGTCTTCATATTTTAAGTGCAAAAACTACAGCTGCCAATTCTAAATCATGAGTAGGATAGTTCTTTTCATGAATTTTCAGTTGCCTTGAAGCATAGGCCACCACTCTACCATGTTGCATCAGCACACAACCAAGTCCCCTTAAGGAAGCATCGCAGAAAATTTGAAACCCTTCTGAACCTGATGGAATTGTCAAGATTGGGGCAGTCATTAGGCAATTCTTTAACTTCTGGAAAGCTCTTTCACACTGATCACTCCATTCAAATTTCACTGCTTTCTGGGTTAATCTGGATAATGGAACTGCTATCTGAGAGAACCCCTCTACAAATCTCCTGTAGTAACCAGCAAGTCCAAGAAAACTCCTCACCTCTGAAACAGTCGTTGGCCTTGGCCAATCTGATATAGCTTGAATTTTATTCTGATCAACTGAAATCCCTTCACCACTAATCACATGTCCCAGAAAATTAACACTGCTTAGCCAAAATTCACACTTTGAAAATTTGGCATATAACTTGTTCTCCTTTAATGTTTGCAACACTGCTTGCAGATGACTGAAGTGGCTTTCTTTATCACTTGAATAAATCAAAATGTCATCAATAAACACAATCACAAATATGTCCAGAAATGGTTTAAAAATTCTGTTCATCAAATCCATAAATACAGCTGGTGCATTTGTCACCCCAAATGGCATTACCACAAATTCATAATGACCATATCTGGTTCTGAAAGCTGTCTTTGCTATATCTTCCTCTTTAATCCGTAGCTGATGATATCCAGATCTCAAATCAATTTTAGAGAAAACTGTAGCCCCTTCTAGTTGGTCAAAAAGATCATCAATCCTGGGCAATGGATATTTATTCTTAACAGTAAGCTTATTCAATTCTCTGTAATCTATGCACATTCTGAAGCTCCCATCTTTCTTCTTTACAAATAGTACTGGAGCTCCCCATGGTGAGGAACTTGGCCTGATGAACCCCTTATCGAGCAATTCCTGTAACTGACCTTTCAGCTCCTGTAACTCTTTGACTGCCATTCTGTAAGGTGCTCTTGCCACTGGTTCTGAACCCGGTATCAATTCAATAGTGAAATCTATCTCTCTTTCTGGTGGTAATCCTGGCAAATCCTCTAAAAACACCTCCGGATACTCTCTGATTACAGGTATATCTTTCAACTCTTTAACTTCTTTATTTGTATCCTTTACTTGAGCAAGAAAACACTGACATCCCTTGGATACAAATTTGTATGCTTTCAAATAAGTGATTATCATTGAAGAAATTCCTCTCTCACCATAAAACTTCAATTCTCCTTCTGGAAATTTGAACTTCAAAATTTTCTTGTTGCAATCAATAATCACAAAATGCTTTGATAACCAATCCATTCCCAATATCATATCAAACTCTTGCAATGGTAAAACATTCATTGAAGCTTCAAACTCTCTTCCATTTAATTTGAAAGTCACTTTACATACACCTTTCACATTTATAAATGATCCATCTGGCATTAAAACTTTCAAAATTACATTGATTTCACCAACATTCAATCCAACATTTTTAACCAATTCTTCTGAAATGAAGGAGTGTGAAGCTCCTGTATCAAATAGAATCCGTACAGGCTTTCCTTGCATCATAATTATACCTATAAATTTCATAAGAAAACATAAACATACATCATTCTTTTAATAATATTTTCATAATACATATTCATTCACTTCTCATTTTTATCACCTGTAATCACTTCAGGTGAATCCTTAGCATCCTTCTGAGTTAGTGCATATACTCTAGGCAGAGTATTCTGTCGGCTTTGACTTGATCCTGGAGTTGATGCAGCTGATTCCACTGTTCTTGGTCTTCCAACATTCCTCTGAGATCCAGAATTCATCCTTGATTCTCCTGTTGGTCTTTGCCCCAGAGTAGGACAGTTCTTAGCTATATGACCTGGTTGATGACACCAGAAGCAATTATTTGTACCAGATAAGCATTCTCCTTTATGTTGTCTTCCACATTTGCTACAACTGTTCACACTTGAACTGTCACTGCTACTGGACTTTGTCTTTTTCCAATTAGATTTTCCACCTTGTGAAATAGACTTGCTATGTGAATCCTGAGGGACTCCTATAACCTCTCCACTTTTCCTCTTCTGAAAATCACGTCTTCTTTGAGTATTTTGCATGTCTGCTTCTATCTTTCTAGCTTTTTCCACTAGCACCACATAATCTTCAATTTCGAAAGGAACCAGGGGTTGCCTAATTACATCCTTCAGCCCAGATAAAAATTTATGACATTTTTCCTCTGCCGTTTGTATTAACTGGGGAGCATATCTGGATAGGGTGGTAAATTCAGCCTCATACTGCATCACTGATCTTTCTCCTTGTACTAATCTCATAAATTTATCTTGCATCTGTCTTCTCACTGTAAGAGGTACGTACCAATCTCTGAATATCTGAGTGAAGTCATTCCACCTGATTTGCATGCCAGGTATTCCTTCAAATTTGTCTTGATACAGTCCTCTCCACCACCTTTCAGCTTCTCCTTCTAGTGCAAAGGTTGCCAATGCAACTTTTCTCTCTTCTGGACAGTTCATACCTTCTAATATCTTTTCAATCCTCAGCAACCAGTTTTCAGCCTCTATTGGTCCCTCTATTCCTTTGAATAATGGTGGTCTCATATCTTGAAATAATTTCAGATATTTATCCATAACTATTCCACCACCACTACTACTCCCCGATGGTTGATTTCTTGAATCTTGAATTAGCTGAGTTACAGCTGTCATCATTTGTGCCAGTGCATCAGGATTAACATTAACATTAGGCACTGATCTTCCCATTTCCTCTTCTCTAGGATTATCCTGATTCCTGTTGTCAATAAGATATTCATTTAACATTAAACTTTCAATCATTGATATTCATCCTAATGGCTCTTTCAGTATGATTCAGATCTTAATTGGCTCTGATACCACTTTTGTCACGACCCGTCCCGGATGCTCGATCTAACGAGGCGGTTACGAACAGTCGGACGATAGTACATTTCCAATATCAAAAATTTTCTCATTGTCAAAACTTTTCTATAAACTGAAGAGCCACTAACAAAAGAAAAACTTCTATTATACCTGTTGTCATTTGCACCTCGCCTTCTGTAAACATGTTCTTCTCTTTCAGCCATTACTTCTCTTAGGAACTACCTGAAACATTAAACTTTTGGTTTGAGTTTACTAAGTAAACTCAGTGGGAATTATATAAACTTATCTTTATAAAAAAATTGGATTAATATATACTCTTTCCTTACTTAATCTTATTCCTTTATTTCATTAACTTATACTTCCTTGAAATAATTTCATTTATACTATTTTGAAACAATATTCTCTTAAGTTTTTCATTTACATTTCCTTTTCCCATTTGATTTACACAGGAGCACCATCTTAAAGTACCCAAAGGTACAACCTTTTCCAATTGATTTCCTTTTCCCCTTTTCCATAGAAATTTCCTTTTCCTTTTTCGTGCACGAGTACGGCGTCCCCAGCCAGTACCATGAGGGGGTGACTCCTGTTATTTTCAATACCCTTTTCCTTTGTTCTCTTTTTCTTTTCTTTTTCTCATTTTCATCCTGATTATTTCTATTTCATATAATATAATTAACATGCATTTGCATAAATAATTCTTTTCCTTTTCCATAAGCCTTTAAATCTTTATAACATATAAATTCTTTCTTAAGACGGTAAAATCATAAATGTTTGCCTTCAACATTTAATAATATAAGATGTTTAATCAATTATTTAGAAAATTGAAATCATTAATAAAACATAAAATAATATAATTTACCCACTTTGAACTCTTCAGGTCTTCGATGCTTGATCTTCTCTTGAATCAATTTCTCTTCTTGTTGAATCCTTGCGAGATCAACACCTACAACTTGATCTTTCACTCTCTAATTGTACTTTTGAATGGAGACTTCTCAAACTCTCAAAATCCTTCTTCTCGAAATTTCCTCTTTCTTCGCTTCAATTCTTTCCTTATCTTTCAAAATTTATATCATTCACTTTGGATGAAGAAAAGGGAGGAAATTTATACAAAAAAAATCTGAAAGAAAATTCAACAAACCTTTCCCTTAAGCCTTATCGTCTGTTTCTCTCGTTCTTCCAATCTCTCCCAAAATAACACTTCTTTAACTATAAGAATGAAAAGGAATTACTATTTCTTATCCTTGAAAACAATCGTGTGCTAAAATTAGAAAAACGAAACTCACCTTGCTCTCCCGCACGAATGCCCGTCGCCCGTCGCCTCTCTGTTCGCGCGATTCGTTCGGTTCCGCGAACTGTTCTGTTCGCGGAAATATAAGGGTGGGCCGGCCGGTTCAGTTGAACCGGCCGGATGAACCGGTTATTACAGTCGCTTTAGCACTTCCTTATTAACATCTATTTTTTATGATAATTCAATTAAATTTAAATAGATTTTTATCCCATTTGCAGATCAAATTCCAGTGGAAGAAGAGCAATATGTGGCTGTTTCTGTCAGCGAGGTCTTATTTCTTTTATCTGATTGGTAATTTCTTTATTTCCTTTTTCTTAAAGAATTTTAATATTATCTGTATTCTTGCTCAAATACATAGGAGAATGGGCTTAATCTATCACCTAGACCATCAAATGGGTTGAATCTATCTCTTCGTCCAACAAATGTGCTGATTTCATCTCCCCAACCAACAAACATAAGCCCGGTTTCCAGGCAACTAGAAGACGAGTATTGAACACCCACAAAACCTTTCATTTTCTTTAGTACAATGTGATTATTGATGATTCATACTATCATTTTTTCCTGCAGCACTCTACCTCCTTTTGAAGCTGGCTTTGAATCTATTTTAAGCCCTCGGGGACATACCTTTTTAAGTAGTAATGCTCCAACTGAGAATGAGAAAACGTTTAATAAGGCTCCTGTTGGAAACAGTACACCACAAGGAACTCTGGATGTTGAAATTATGCTTAGTGAACCTGATCATCCCCATCAAGATGTTCGTGCTCCTGGCGACATTCAAACTGGCCAAGAGTCCAGTCAGACAATTAACAAGAGACAGAGTCTCTCAACAATACCGGAAGATATATCAATTCTTGAAGGGGGATCTTCCCATTGTGCCGAACAGCTGGTTAATACATCTGCAAATAAGCTCAATTTTCCTGACCTTGAAACATCGGCTGGTTAGTTTTTCTCTCTTAGGCTTCTTTTGGGACGTCTTTTTTCCTGCTTCTTAAAGATGCTTTCTAGTAAAAAATAAAAAATTTGTACTAAAAAGTCGCTTTAAGAAGCAGTAAGAAAGCCATCCCAAAGGAAGCCTTAATATACAAACGATAATTAATTTGTCTTTTTTATACATGTCATCCCTCATGGTGTACACATCGTTGTTGACTAAGGATTCCTTTCCCTATCTGTGCTCTTTGAAGGATGACAAATGCATTCATCAATTGCCTTTTACAATTGATTTCTTGCTTGTTGCAGTGATACCTCCTGTTTTAAATCCGAAACCTGCTCCTCCTGTGAAGCGGGGAAATGTGAGGAAAAGGAAAAAGATTCAAGCTTTTGATAGACAAGTGGTCTTGAGCAACATGTTAGTTTTGGAACTATTTTGGTTTTTTTTTCTTTTGCTAGATATTTTTAAAAACTATCTGATTTTGCGATGATGTCTTTTATGTTATTTTATTAAGTTAAATTGGCAGTTTGCAAATGCCTGAATTAGTATGCTTCGTTTGGCAACTAAAATGTTTGCTTTTGGCGTTCATGATGTTTTCTGACAATTTTACATATGGCTGCACATTCTTGGTATGTGAGGGATGGATATGAACGAGCTAAGAGTTTCATTGAATCTATCAGACATCCATCCATGTGGAATCATTTGGTTTGCATAAATGGAAATTTTTAATAACTTGATTAGATAAGTTGAGTGTTTTTGTTTCTATCATTAAGTTATATAGATAAGGGCAATGTACTATTGATGGTTTTATTAGATAAAAAAAAACGTTTATTTATAGTATAGAAGAGTATGTTTTTGAACTATTAATGCTTCAAAATATAAAGACAAACCACAATCCTCAGATATGATAGTTTAATTATTTCCTACCAAAATGATAACCAAGCTATTAATTGCTCCCTGTAATGATGAATGATGAGACGGTACGCTATCATATCACCTACTGCAGTTTGTCATCTTCATGGAATTAGTAAAATACAACTTTTTAACATCTCCGTAAATGTTTTTATCCCATGTAAGGTTTAGACTTTAGAGTGCTGCAGTTTTTAAATTGATAATTCAGATATTCTACAGTTTGCTGATAACTGTTGGTTGCCGACTAGAGATCTACATGAAACTTAAGGTTTGATGTTTAGTTAACAATGGAGGATCAACGCATTTTAATTATAAGGATGATAAATTTTGTATTTGAGGAGTCAATTCCACTTCATTCTTTTATTGTGGTGTGGTAGTTTTCTGTTTCTTCCCATCAGTCCTTGTAGTGTTCTCAAGATCGCGTCAACAGAACTACATATTTTGTACCTTAAAAATTGCAACTGTTATTGGCAGTTATGATTAACGTGCTTTATAATATGTACATAGTATTAGTTGCAAGTAGAAGCCACAGGACTTTAGTTAGCGTGGCTTTTTCTAGAGAAGGTAAAATAACGGGAAGTTATTATGTGCGGAGTCTGAAAGTAGAGCATCATTTGGATGCTGCATATGTGATGCGTAAACATTGCTTATGTCCTTCGTATACACTGCGTATTTATAGATATGAGCAAATAAGCAGTCAGTAACCATCAAATCAACAATACTAACTAAATACTCACTAAATACCTGTGCATCTACAAATACGTAGTAAATATGTAGTGTATACACTACACATACACAGTGTATATGCAACATCCGATTGATGCTCTACCTTTGGACTCCGCACATAATAATTTCCCATGCATTTCCCTAAAATAACACCCTCCCCCCACAAAAAAAAAAAAAAGAGAGAGAAAAAGAAAAGAGGAATCATAGATATGAAATAAATAGTGGGATAGACGGACTACAATATTGATGATGAGAGAGGGGAGATGGAGGAATTAATTGAACTGTGTAATACAAGCTTGTTTCTTTCTCCTTCCTATTAAGCGAACTTAGAATATTGTTTGCGTTGTTATTCCTTCTCCCATCCAATATGATACTTCTTCTGTGAAATTTAATTTTAATGTATTTTGCTAGTTCTCAGTTATTTTGTTGAATACAAATAGATGTTTGTGATGTTAAAATTGCATGCAATGTTTACAGGCAAATGAAAAAACAACTTAGTGAAAGTGCCAACATTGTTTGTAAGAGAAGGAAACTTCCTTGCTCAGACTTGGATGTCTGGAAATTTCACATTTTTGGCATTTCATTGCTTTCTAGTAAGCCATGCAATTTTATGTTTCCTGTTGCTAAAAGCTATTTTCTAGGTGTCATCCTTATGATGATATGCACTATTTTTTTCTGCGTAGGAATGGACACTTCTCTTGTTGAAGTTCTTGAGAGAACCTATGTAACACCCCACAGTACCCCTTAATAGTAAGGTAGAGTGTAACAAGAATAAACATAACATTTTCATTTACTATAACATCCCATTCATATCATTTGCATTAAGACTTCATATAAAAGATTATATAAACTTCATCTAATACAATAAAGGAAGCATGTACCAATTCCCAAGTTTCATCCAAAAGCTAATACAGAGCCACTAAGGAAAACTAAACAATTTCAAAGTAAATACATGTCTCAACTGCTTTCATATCTTGATAATTAACTTACTAACAAAAGGTAACCTATCATGAAGAGAAGAAACATTTGTATAAACTAGTCTGCAACAATCTTCTCTTTTCCCTTTCCTGTAACAACAGCCAGAAGAAAGTTCTTGTGAGCTGTGAGGCTCAACAAGTAATGCAGAATTTATTTGCAATTAAAATAGTATAACATGAATGAATTATAACTTTGAAAAGTATTTTTAAAACATTACAAGTCTTGATCAATATTATGCTTTGCTATCTTTTGATTCTTTGTTGAATATAAATTTTATGTGAAAGATTTGGCTATATATATATATATTTTTTTATAACATTATTCAATGGGGGCCAGGTAAACCTGACATTATCGCCATTGAATTACTTAGAGGTCCCTTTTGCCTCTTTGGGGTCCCTTTTGCCCCACCTGTTATGCAGGTTTCATAATTTTCTGGGGTCCCTTTTGCCCCTGGGGTCCCTTTTGCCCCACTTATCATGTAGTTTTGATATGGGAACCCTTTTGTCCCAACTACAATGATAAGGTATACATTATTCATAGCCAAACTTTACATTAATTTAGTATTCAACATTCTTTGATAATTCATATCATGCCAGTCTTCATAATCATTCATGACATATCTTGTGTATAAGTAATATGCATAAATTTTCAAGAACTTTAAGTTCCTCCCAACATTTTTACATAGAACCATTTAAATGATGTAACCAAATCATATGTGAACTTATATGATAGCAAAATGAATAAGCAGTAGATCACATTCAAAAGCTTGGAGAAAATATTAAAAATATAAATTCATCATAACACATAACTTTCTTAAAACATTAATTTGGCAATACTTACTTTCTTGTCGAGGAGTTTCCTCCAATCCTCTACTTTGAATTCTTCTTCTACGATTGTAAGTCACTTCAAAGCTTTCTCTTTGCATATGACCAAATTTATCTTCTTTCTTTCCTTCAATTCTCTATTATTCTTCGTTAACTGAAAAGGTTTATCTTCACTCTTTCTCTTGATAGTATAAATCCTAAACTTAAGATCATAATCACTTAAATCTCAATCAACCATCATAACAAAATATATAAAAACTTCCATTAAAATCTTTACCTATGAAAATACTTGATAGCAGCAGGATTTTCTTCCTGTTTTTACCGAAATTCCTTCTCTGGTTGACTTCCAAAGTCTCCTTCTCACCATCTAAACTGATATAGAACCCAATTGCTTTGCCGAAATCCTTCAGCCGGACTTTGCTACAGTCCCGCAACACTGTAGCGAACTAAACTACAGGATTCCTGCGAATAGAGAATGCCGATTGCTCTCTGATGGTTACTGGAAAACTACTTCTTGCATGAGCCGAAAACTCTTCATCGCACAGAATAATGCTTACCCTACTTCTTCACTCTCACTTTTCCTTCACACCGCTACAGACTTCACAAGCAATACTTCATAATTATCTTCTGCTTTGCACGCCACTCAAAAACCGTAAGCCTATTCTGTGAAATATCAATATTCTTGATATGCCAAACATCACATCCCTTCATTTCCACCAATGCATGCCTAGTACTGAAATTATAAAAGGATTAATTTAATAGGTTAGTGGGACGTACAACTATTATTTAAATACATTTATTAGTAGTGCTTTGATTTAATATACTAACAGTTAATATATAATAAAGTATTTTAGAATTAATACCAAACATACTTAATTTAATTCTAAATATCATTAATTTTAAAATAAGTTTTAGAATAGACTTAAATAAATTTTAAATTTTTACATACCTGAAAATTTTGGATCTTACAATTCTTCCCTCCTTAATAGAATTTCGTCCACGAAATTCAAATTTTCATATATCTTCAAACAGGTTAGGAAACTTTTGTCTCATATCATTCTCCCTTTCCCATGTAGCTTGCCTTTCTGACATGTGCTTCCATTTCACTTTTACAAAGGGAATCATTTTGCTTCGCAATTTACGAACATCCCTTTCCAAAATCATTTCCGGTTGTTCAACATATGTCAAATCTTTATGTAGTTCAACATCTTTCTTAAGAACTCTTTGACTCTCATCTGTAACCCACTTTCTGAGCATTGATACATGAAAAACATTGTGAATATCAGACATATCTACAGGTAACATTAGCTTGTAAGCTACTGGTCCCACTCTTTCTATAATTTCAAATGGCCCAATAAATCTAGGACTGAGTTTTCCACCTTGGCCAAATCTAGAAACACCCTTCATTGGTCGCACCTTCAAAAATACAAATTCTCCCACTTCAAATTCTACCATTCTATGCTTTGAATCATAATATTTCTGTTGGCGATCTTGAGCTGCTTTTAATCGATCTCTAATGAGTCTCACCTTCTCTGTCGCCTGGTCTACCAACTGTGGACCTAATATTTGCCTCTCTCCCACTTCAAACCAGCTTAACGGAGTTCTACATTTTCTGCCATATAAAGCTTCATAGGGAGCCATCTTGATACTAGATTGATAGCTATTATTATAAGTGAATTCTATTAATGAAATGTGATCTTCCCAGCTCCCTCCAAAATCCAGAATACACAATCTTAACAAATCTTCTAACACTTGAATCAGCCTTTCTGATTGACCATCTGTTTGTGGATGAAATGCAGTGCTGAATTTCAATTTTGTGCCCAAACTTGCATGTGTACTCTTCCATAACTTAGATGTAAAACGACCATCTCTATCTGATACAATAGCCTTAGGAACTCCATGTAATCTAATTATTTCCTTCACAAATAATTTAGCCAATTTATCCACTGAATCAGTCTGACGGATAGGTAGAAAATGGGCTGACTTGATGAGTCTGTCAACTACCACCCATATACCATCATGCCCTTGTCTTGATCTAGGAAATCCTGTAACAAAGTCCATAGCTATTTCCTCCCACTTCTATTCTGGAATTGGTAGAGATTGCAACATTCCACTGGGTTTCTGATGTTCAGCTTTAACAACTTGACACCTTTCACATTTAGCCACGTAATCTGCCACATCTCTTTTTATTCCTGGCCACCAAAACAAAATCTTCAAATCTTTATACATTTTTGTGCTTCCTGGGTGAATGGAGTAACTGGTATTATGTGCTTCAAACAAGATGTCTTGAATTAAATATGACTCCTTTGGTATCCACAACCGCATATTGTATCTGATTCTTCCTTGTTCATCAACACTGAGTTCCTTCTTTAAACCTTCTTGCACTTGATCCAAAAATTTCTGATATTCATTACTTTTCTTTTGAGCTTCCTTAATTCGTTCCTCCAATGACAATTGAGCTGTCATCTGATTAATGCTAAGTGTATCATGATCCCTTTGCATACTTACTTCTAATTGTAAGGCCTCCAATTCTCTAATCAGTCTTTCATCACCTGTTAACATATTCAATTGTGTTTGGGTCTTTCTGCTCAATGCATCAGCTACAACATTAGCTTTACCTGGACAGTACTGGATATCAAGATCATAGTCTTTTATTAATTCCAACCATCTTCTCTGTCTCAGATTCAATTCCTTCTGAGTGAAAATATATTTCAAACTTTTATGATCTGTAAAGATCTCACATTTTACCCCATACAAATAGTATCTCCAAATTTTCAATGCAAATACTACTGCCGCCAACTCTAAGTCATGAGTGGGATAGTTCTTTTCATGTGGCTTAAGCTGTCTGGAAGCATAGGCAATCACTTTTCTGTTTTGCATTAACACACAACCCAATCCTTTTAAAGAAGCATCACTGTATAGCTGAAATCCCTCCGTTCCAGAAGGAATTGTCAGCACTGGTGTAGTTGTCAAACATTGCTTCAATTCATGAAAACTTTGCTTACAATCATCAGTCCACTCAAATTTAATATCCTTCCTAGTTAACTTGGATAAAGGCAATGCAATCTGAGAAAAACCTTTAATGAATTTTCTATAGTAACCTGCCAATCCCAAGAAACTTCTGACTTCTGCCACATTTGTTGGTCTTGGCCATTCTACTACAGCTTTAATCTTTTCTGGATCAACAGATATTCCTTCACCACTGACAATATGTCCTAGAAATGAAATTTCTTTCAACCAAAATTCACACTTAGAAAATTTGGCAAACAATTTATGCTGTCGCAGTAATTCAAGTACAACCTTCAAATGTTCTGCATGATCCTTATCATTCTTAGAATAGATCAATATGTCATCAATAAATACAATAACAAATTGATCTAGATAAGGTCTGAAAATTCTGTTCATCATATCCATGAATACTGCCGGGGCATTGGTTAACCCAAAAGGCATAACCAAAAATTCATAGTGTCCATATCTGGTTCCAAAAGCAGTCTTCTCCACATCACATTCTTTCACCCTAACCTGGTGATAACCTGATCTCAAATCAATTCTGGAGAAAACAGAAGCACCTGCTAACTGATCAAATAGATCATCAATTCTTGGAAGAGGGTACTTGTTTTTAACTGTCACTTTGTTTAATTCTCTGTAATCAATGCAGAGTCTCATTGAACCATCCTTCTTCTTGACAAATAACACAGGTGCACTCCAAGGAGATGAGCTAGGTCTGATAAAACCCTTCTCAATCAGTTCAGCCAATTGAACTTTTAGCTCTTGTAATTCTTTTGTTGCCATTCTATAAGGTGCTTTTACAATTGGATTCGTACTAGTCTGCAAAGTTATTGAAAATTCCACTTCTCTTTCTGGAGGTAAATCCTTCTATTCTTCTGAGAAAACATCTACAAATTCATTTACTATATGAATGGAGTGTATATCATTACTTTCCTCTTTTGTAGCTTCTAACTTTGCTAAGAAAGTTAATTCACTAGCTCTTAGATTTTTAAGCACCTGACTAAAAGCAATCAATGAAGAAATTGCACCTCTATCACATTGAAAATAAAATACTTCTTCTCCAGGCAAATCAAATCTGACCTTCTTCTTCCAACATTCAATAGTTGCAAAATACTTGACTAACCAATCCATTCCCAGAATTATATCAAATTCTACTAATGGAAGTACTAACAGATCTGCTTGAAAATTTCTACCAGCTATTTCAAAATTAACTGAACATATGGTACTAGCATTCAAATAATTACCCGCAGGTAATATAACACTTAACCCCGGAGTAAAAATGATAGGTTCCATGTACACTTTCTTACAAAATATTTCAGCTATGAAGGAATGTGATGCCCCAGAATCAAAAAGTACTTTAGCAGGTAAATCTGAGATAGTTAAAGTACCTGTTACCACTTCAGAAGAGTCTTTGGCCTCTTGGGAAGATAAAGCAAAAACTCTAGCTGGTACTGATCTGACTGCTTCACTTGAGGTTTCTCCTTTTATCTTCAAAGCAGGTTGATGCATCTGTGGCCTGGCACCTCTGAATTGATCCAACTTCTGACCACCTCTAACTTCTGTACTTCTTTGAACATTCCTTGGACAATTCCTCTTAATATGACCTGATTCTCCACACAAATAACACTTTCCTGAATTCATTAGGCATCTTCCTGTGTGAGATTTTCCACAGGTTGTACAAACAGGTATCACAGGAAACCTTGTAGACTGTTGTTGTTGTCCCTGATGAATTTTTTTGCTTTTTGGATGCTCCGCCTCTGATATCACTCTGTCTCTTTCTATCATTATTCTCCCATTTCTGCTTAACCACTTCAATGTCATTCTCTAATAATCTAGCACTCTCAACCAGTTCTGAAAATTCCTTTATGCGAAGAGGGATTAAAGGCTGTCTCAAAGAATCCCTCAACCCCTTCAAAAATCTGTAGCATTTTTCCTCTGGAGTACTGATGAGCTGTGGTGCATATCTTGAAAGAGTTGTAAATTCTGCTTCATATTGTATAACAGTCTTTGCTCCCTGCTTAAGGTTCACAAAACTTTCTTGCATTGCCTGTCTAGCAGATGGAGGAACATACCACTCTCTGAAGACTTGCTCAAATTCTTCCCACATGATTTGTTCATCTGATCTACCTCTGAATTTCTCCAGTTGCTGTCCTCTCCACCATCTTTCTGCTTCACCCTCTAGCATAAAAATTGCTAGAGATACTCTTCTATTTTCAGGACATCTCATTCCATTTAAAACTCTCTCTATTCTGATTATCCAGTCCTCAGCACTTCTGGCATCCACTCCTCCCTTAAACAATGGAGGTTTTAAACTCTGGAAAAGTTTTAGATGCTTATCCACTTCTGCACTAACAGGATCACCTGCCTCCATATTTGTACTACTACCAGGAGTGGTAGGAGTAACTGGTGTAACTACAGGTGGAACACCAGGTGTAGAAGATCCCACCATAGACTGCATCTTTTCCATCATTTGCATCATCATATTCATCATCTGCAGTTGCATCATATTTCCTGACATTGTATTCATAGCATCCATTCCTACTGGTGTAGGATTTACATTAGGTGCATTGTCTCCTATTGGTGCCACATTTTCAGGATCTTCAGAAATCCTAATAGGTTGGGATGACTGACCTTCCTCTCTTTCAGGTATTCTTTCAGCCATTAAATTTGTAACACATTACATTAATAGTGATGCATTTATAAAATCATGTGTTACTATTTACACATTGTCACATTGTCACATTGTCCTCATATAAGGACATACAAATCATATTAAAAACTATACATGGTTTCATATAAATCAAATGAAATTAGACTCATTATTTAACTTAGAAATACTATGTTTCCTAGGCTCTGTAATAATTCTATCACATCAAATCTTATTCTCATAAATAATTCACTTTCTTATGCTTCCTTGAATCCTCAGAACCTTAGAATATTGCTCTGATACCACTTTTGTAACACCCCACAGTACCCCTTAATAGTAAGGTAGAGTGTAACAAGAATAAACATAACATTTTCATTTACTATAACATCCCATTCATATCATTTGCATTAAGACTTCATATAAAAGATTATATAAACTTCATCTAATACAATAAAGGAAGCATGTACCAATTCCCAAGTTTCATCCAAAAGCTAATACAGAGCCACTAAGGAAAACTAAACAATTTCAAAGTAAATACATGTCTCAACTGCTTTCATATCTTGATAATTAACTTACTAACAAAAGGTAACCTATCATGAAGAGAAGAAACATTTGTATAAACTAGTCTGCAACAATCTTCTCTTTTCCCTTTCCTGTAACAACAACCAGAAGAAAGTTCTGGTGAGCTGTGAGGCTCAACAAGTAATGCAGAATTTATTTGCAATTAAAATAGTATAACATGAATGAATTATAACTTTGAAAAGTATTTTTAAAACATTACAAGTCTTGATCAATATTATGCTTTGCTATCTTTTGATTCTTTGTTGAATATAAATTTTATGTGAAAGATTTGGCTATATATATATTTTTTTTTATAACATTATTCAATGGGGGCCAGGTAAACCTGACAACCTATCCTCGTTCAGCTGCCAATAATATCACCTTAGAGACTCCAAGTCCCTCGTCTCAAGCACCAAAAGGCGCTGTGCCTGAGAAAGAGATGGGAACCGTGATGATGGATGCAGAGCCTACAACACCAACAATTGATGCCTTCAGTGAAATAGAAAAGGGGCGGGATGGTGATAACATAGAAGACCTAATTGCACAGTTTCCTCTAAATGAAAGCGGTTTTGGTTCAGAATCTCACAAAGACAAGAACTCTGAAACTCTTTTGAGGTCTGCTGCTGGAATTCCATCTCCAGTTGAATCCATCAGGCTCAATCTTGAAACTCCTCCATTTCATTTGAAAGATCGTCTGGATGACATGGAGATCCCAGAAGCTCCTGGCTTGTTAGATTCTGCCGATGAAGTAAGATTAAAATTAATGCTTGCAGTTCTTTGGCAATTTAGGCTACGTTTGGGACGGCTTTCTTACTGTTTTTTAAAGTAAATTTTTAGTAAAAAAATAAAAAAATTTATATTGAAAAGTTGTTTTAAGAAGCAATAAAAAAATCATCCCAAACTAATCCTTAATCTTTAATAAAATAAACTATTTCCAATTAACAAATTTGAGTGGGCATTTGTAGGACCTAAATTTTTTGAACGCTAACGACGCATCACCAGGTGTGTTTCAAATCTCCCCAACCTTGAATTTTCTTTGTTTGTATGTTTGTAACTTTGTTCCTCTTGTATTGAAAAAGAAGTTGAACTTTGACGTTCTGATGTTTGAAAATCCTACCTGTGTTTTAATATGCAGGGCTTCACGATGCATTTAACGTTGACAACTTGTCTGCTCGGACAAGGTAAAATATGCTTCTGCATCAATCGGTATTAATGCTGCCTTTTTTCTCTTTATCTGTTGAATCTTAAAGGATTTCTTCTTTATGTAGAGCTGTGGCAAAATATTTTTAAGATAACTCCATAGAACCTGAATCAAATGAATCAGCGCGAATTAGCTTGAACAGGATTCTAGAGCAGAAGAGTAGGAGGCAATGCTCGAGAATGTTCTTTGAAACTCTGGTAATCTACTAAATTATTTGCCAATCTAAGAGTTAGATGATGTCAATTCATGCGCATGAGTGAAAAAAAAAATGGAAGTGGTGATTGGTTTCTCTTATTTATGTTTCGTTTGAGAAGACTTTTTTACCGTTTCATAAAGCAATTTTTTAGTACAAAATTAAGGCTTCATTTGGGATGACTTTTTTATTGCTTTTTAAAGCAGCTTTCTAGTATAAAAAAAATAAAATTTTATACTAAAAAGTTGCTTTAAGAAGAAATAAGAAAGCGGTCCCAAATGAAGCCTAAAATTTGTGTATTAAAAAGCAGTTTTAGGCTTCGTTTCAAATGATTTTTTTACTGCTTCTTTAAGCAGCTTGTTAGTAAAAAAATTAAAATTTTTGTTTTGAAAATTTACTTTGAAAAACAATAAGAAAGCCGTCCCAAACGGTGCATTAAGAAAGAGTAAAAAAGCCGTCCCAATGTTTGAAGATTTTGCACATCTTGTTTGTTACTGCATTCAACTAATTTTGGAGGTTGTGCGCTTATCAACTCTATGTGTTGCTAACAGGTATTAAAGAGCTATAATTTTATCAACGTTGAGCAAGAAGCAGCTTATGGTGATATCCTAATATCTCCAACTCCAGCACTCTTTTCTACCAAATTCTAATGTAGAGTTCCTTTTCCTTGTACAAAGATCGGCCTGTAACTTTGGTAAAGAGACTTTCGCAGTAGGATAAGAAAGCAGTCAGGCTAACACAAGAATCATTTTGCTCTAAGATGCAGAAGCGCACCAGAAGATCGCATCATATGGTCATGCAGGTGTATATTATTTATGCTGCCTCCATGTCCTTATAAATTATATAAGAATATCAGAATGTAATTATGTAGAAAAGCTTCCTTTTGTAATTTCAGATGTTTTATTTGTTTCCTATCCCACTAAAAAGTTTTATGCAGCTGATGCTTGTTCAGTTGTTGGATGATAATATTATATTCATAAAATTTAAAATATAACTATTTTATTAGTTTAAGACATTTTTATTTATCAAATTCTCATTCAAATATACAGAATTTCTACAAAGTTTCAAGTATCTTTTTGCTTTTATCAATTTTCAATAACTTAATTGTGACATAAATTCATAATTTTAATAGTTAAAAAAAAACATGGTTGTTAATTTTATAAATGGATAAAACTTCAGATATTATATGTATAAACCTGTGGTGTTGTGGGAGAGAGTATTGCTGTCCGGATTTATGAGGATATACAGTTGGATTTTGCGCGTAATAATCTCTGGGGTGTTAATATAAATGAAAATAAATAATATAGCATGTTTATATATGAATCTATTTAATTTTATTCATATGTTCATCTTCTATATTATATCCAAATTGTGACCTTCCTCAGGCCGGTAGCAAGCAATAAAACCTCTATCTCAATCTTTGATTCTTTGTTTTTGCTAATAATAGAAAGGTCAAGCTTCATTTCGGATAATTTTTTTTTTATTATTTTTAAAATAATTTTTTAGCTCCAATTATTATTGAAATTAGTAAAAACAAAAGTGTCCCAAACGAAGCCTTAGCATGCCTGTAGCTATCTTATTGGGACTATTCAAATGTTGTTTTAGATAAAGAGTTAGGTGTCACAATATTTGTTTTACACTACAAAGATATTACAAACAAATTCTAGATTTGTTGCGTCCTGGAGTATTCGCGGCGGTAAAGAAATATATAGTTTAACGTCTTAGCATTGTACGAAGATCCAGCACACAATCATATAAGTGAGAGGGTGTAGCATTCATAAAAGATACCAGATCAGTTTTTACGTGAAAAACCCCCGAAAAAGGGGGAAAACCACGAGGTTTGGCACAATTTGAATGAATCCACTACTATTAGCAGTTGATTACAAATGAGGCCCTTCTTAGGGAGAAGGCCTTGACTTGATATTACAAATGTACGTCATATAGATCGTATTACATGGTGGGAGTTAAAATAATCAACATAGACATGTTTGTTTGGTTGGAAGGGTCATTGCTGGCTAGAGACAGAGGTCAAAAAAATCGTTGTCTAGCGATGTAGGTCAGAATGACCGTAGTCGGTAGGAGACCGGGGTCAGAAAAATCGTTGTCTGAAGATGGAGGTTGGAAGGATCATAGAAGGCGACAAAGGTTAGAAGGATCGTAGTCGGCAGCAGAACAGGGTCAGAAAGACCGTTGTCTGTTGATGGAGATCGGAAGGATCATAGTAGACGACGGAGGTTAGAAGGACCGTAGTCGGTAGGAGACAGTGGTCAGAAAGATCGTTGTCTGTTGATGGAGGTTGGAAGAACCATAGTAAGCGACATATGTCAGAAGGACCGTAGTCGGCAGGAGACCGAGGTCAAAAAGACTGTTGTCTGTTGATGGAGGTCGGAAGGACCATAGTAGGCGACGGAGGTCAGAAAGACCGTAGTCGGCAGGAGACCGGGGTCAGAAAGATCGTTGTCTGTTGATGGAAGTTAGAAGGATCATAGTAGGCGACGAAGGTCAGAAGAAGAGAAGGAGATAACAGGGAGAATTTGAGGGTATGTTTTTATATCCTTCCCATTTGGTTTCATCATTTCTATATATCTCCATTTCTAACAACTTTTCCTAAGCGACCAACAGGCATAATGCCAGACCACTCCCTAATAAAATCTTAACAATACAAAATAGAAAATGCTATTCATTGGCCAAGAACAAATTAATAGAATTACTCCACTACATTTTTTTTCCCATTAGAGCATCTCCAACCGAACTCCAAACACTTGAATGGCGTCCCGCGACAGCTCCAGCCAAACGGTAAAATTTTCGCTATTTGGCTGCGGGTGAACAGTGGGACGCCAATATTGGCGTTGCACTGTTCATCTCGGCCATTTTTTATGTCTCTACCAAACTTGCCGCACAAAAGAAGATGCGACTGTTGCGTGCAAAAGGGGGAAAATGGAGTTTGATTGGAGATGAATCACGGCATTTTTTAGTTTCACGGCATTTTAGAGTAAAAAGTGAGATTTTCGGTTGGAGATGCTCTTAGAGCTCATGCATTAGATACAAACCCATTCAATTACTTATGATTTTTTCTTTTTTAAACTTGCGTATCCCAAAGGCTAATTATTTTACTGAATTGCTTGCAGCTATCCCTTCGCTGAGAGCACGAGATTGCTCCAAGAATGAGAAGGAAGCTCTGAATTACCTGTTTCTTCTCATTCCACTACTCAATGTCCTCATCCCTTTTTTCTGGAAATCTTTTGCAGTTGTTTGGTCTGCATATACTATTGTCTTCTTTGTATTGTATGCTTGGAAGGTAATCTTAAATTTCTTCGCTCTTGACTGCAAACTCAATTATTATTTTATAAGAACAAGGTCAAAATTATCTCTAGATTATTTATGAGGGGTTATTTTAGTCTCCGACTATTTTATATTTTTCATTTAAGGTCTGTTTGGGACAACTTTCTTGTTGTTTTGATTTTCAAACAATAATCATAATTTTATTTGCTTGCCACTTTCTTGTTGGTTTCTCACATGTTTTTCAGAAATTTTTATGATGAAAAATTGTCTTCTCAATAGTAATTTCACAATCAACTTTATAAAAAATTATCCCAAACAGATCCTTTGTCCATGGATTTCTCATATATGACTCAAAATAGTCTATCTATCATATAATTTTGAATTTGAATTGAAGAGTTGATGACTTTTTTGAATCAGATTTGTGGAGTCAGGAGACTAAGCTTCGTTTGGGTCAATTTTTGTACTGTTTTTAAAACGGCTTTCCAGTACAAAAATTTTAAATTAAAAAAAAAGTTGTTCTAAAAAACTATTTTAGAAAGCAAGGAGAAAGTCGATGGCCCCTCATGTATAATCTAGGGATCATTTTGATATTGTTTGCTTTGTTTTTCTTATGGTGAACTTCAACAAATAAATTTATCTTTCTATTTTCAGATGGGCCGGCTTCAAAGGACAGAGTAAACCAGAGCCTTACTGGTAATAATTCACCATTGATATATAGTTAAAAGTAAGCTCAAGCTAGCTTGATATGTTAATAATGTTTTCTCCTCTTTTGTCTATTTGGGTTCTCACTCTATTGCTCAGGAAATCTCCACTAATGCTAGCCATATGATTTCTGTTCTTTGCATGGCAAGATCTGTGGATCTGTGCTATTCTGCTACTTATGTATCAGGCTTCAATTCAGTTTTTATTTTTTATTTTTGATATATTTATCAGTTTTATCTCTCTCTCTCTCTCTATAAAGACTTAGACTTAGTTAGGAACGGTTATTTCTGCTTCTTACAATAATTTTTTAGTATAAAAATTTTAAGTTTTGCATTAAAAAATTGCTTTAAGAAGCAATAAAAAAGTCCTCCCAAACAAAGCCTTAATTTTTTTATAAAGATAGTTTTGAAATTATTGTGGGAAAATTAATTTTTTTTAAATTATTGTTGGTATTATAAATATTTTTCATTTTAAAAAAATAGATAATAACTTTATTACAGTTTTTACATTTTATTTTATATGGTTATCAAAAAATATTTTATCGCAATTTTTTTTTGAAAAATAATAAAAGAATAACAAGAAAGCAAATTTTAAATGAAAATGATTGCATTATGAAAAAGAAAGCAATTAGAAAGCTTCTTCAAACACATGATTTACAATTAAATTAGCTCAACGCCAAAATTAATAAATAAAATAGGGCTATAAATTATAACTAATTTATATTTTAAAAAAGTGAAGGGAAGAGCTGATTCCACGGCTACGAGCTCCTTCATGAAAGTCGAATGCCTTTCTTTTCTTTCAGCTCTTTCCGTGAATGGTTGACTAAAGGGATGCTACTGCCAGCCAGCAATAGCAATGAATGGAGGGAAGGTAGTTGAAAAAGCAAAAAACGGATAGGGCTAAGAATTTCTTTCATAAAGCATCCAATCCTGCTCTGAGAACAAGCTTGGCAAGGTCTTCAGTGACTGAGTTGGATGAGAATGAGATAGATTGTTTCCAATTAGTCGCAAGTCTCCCATATCTGCTATGCGGACCATGTGCTGGTGTTCGTGGATTGCTCTATTAGACCAGATCGTTGAAGAGGTTGTTGGATGATTTTCATACTGTATCGGGACTCTCGATCAACAGGGCAAAATGTTCCATCACGTTTTCAGCCTCGGGAGCCGGAATGAAGCGATCTGATCTGCTTTTCCCGTTAGAAGCATACGCGCAGGGGCTTCTTTTTCGAGTTCAGTAGAGCTGTAGTAGCGGGACTAGTAGCTAGCTACTCGACGGGTTGGATTGCTGAAGAAGACACATAAACATCATACTCTAATGTTGGCAAGAAACCCGAAGAGGTTCCGCTTCACGCGGCTCACTGGAAATGATTCAATACTGGATGTTGAACAAGGGCCGGCTTTCGATCTATATAGACTCTATTGGAAACTTCTGACTTTCGGAAGGGAATGAAGGAGGTTGACATCTATCGCATTCAAGTCAGGCTTTTCTTTGAGAATTGTTTGTGTCAAATCGAGATTGGGTGATGCGATCTCCCGATCCAGCAAGATGTATATGTGTATGCGGGCCATGAGGGCCGAGTGAGTTGCATAATTGTGTGACGGCTTCGAGAAGCGTCTAGCTCCAACATGTTGAAGTGATCTGGATTTTGAAAAAGGCGCTAGATGCAAGAAATTTTGTTAACTTTCTTGAGATAGGTAACCCAAGAAAGACTCCCCCTCTGAGAGCCGTATATGAGAATTTCATCTCGTACGGCTCAAGCCGAAACACACAAATACTAGTTTCAACGGATATGGAATAGAGAGTTTCAAACTTCTTGGATAAGAATCTTTCTTATACCCGGAATAAGAAAGACGCTAGGCCCCAATATTAGTAATAATAGGCCATTTTTTCGATTTCCCGCATCGGAGAATGACAAAAG